>JAWUZG010000053.1:6997500-7597500 GCA_036785705.1 Acanthornis magna | reverse complement strand
TCGAAGTGCACTACATTTGTTAATTAACTCCATCTGCTGAAAGTCTAGTCTGGCAGTTTAATAATATAATGAGTTGCTTTATTAAAAAATAGTGCTTGAATGTGCTTGCATATGCTACTGTCGGTTGAAACAAAGAGAATTTAAGGCAAATATATCTTGGAAATATCCTTATTTTGCAGGTGATGTCAACAAATCTTAACCTATTACACCTGTAGTTCTCCACACTTGAGATTTATAGGAAATGGTATGCCATGCATTTCATTATGCAGGGTACTAAATTTAACAGAATAATCTTGATCACACTAGCCTTTCTATGTAGATCATGCTAAGAAATGTAAATAAACCTACTGAAAGCATGAGCGGGCTTGAATTTTGCAGCTTTAAAAGTGCAAGCGAAAGAAAAACAGCTAATAACTAATTTTGTACCTTCTTGGTGAATTCTGTTTCAACCTGGTAGAAATAAGGTGTTCTATTTATGCGACCTTATTCAATGTGCATCCTTTACTACTAAAGGCAGAAGATTTTCTTGGCAAAGTCATGGACATACTGTTACACTCTTAATGAATTTGGGGAAGAAAAGGATGTCATGTTTATATTCATTGGATATGTATGTTGTAAGTTGGTTTAGGGTGTATATTGCAATTGTGTGTATAAGTACTATCATTTCATATATATCCTAAGGCAAAATAGTGCCTTGATATCACAACTTAATTGTTATTATTGAATACCAAGCAAATTTCTGACTTCTTTTTTTAATTCTGGCTTCTTCATTACATGTGCTTAATTGTCTATAAGTAATATCTTTTTCAATACGTAATGTTTGCTATTCGAGGAATCTCTGTGTCTGCTTCTGCAGAAGCCACTAGCATTCTGCTGTGTTCATAATTAGTCTCATGCTGTTATGTAGTTAATAAATGGAGTTATATTGCACTTTCATCGAGTTTATAGCCAAGCAGCCAGTAGATTGTATAGCCTGGCATGTAGATGAGAGGCAATTGTAGTTCACCTAATAATCTGGATGGTTGTCCTAGGGTTCAACTTTTTGCATCCTGGGAGATTAAATACTGCAAATAGAGAATTAGGAGAGAGCATGCCATGAAGACCCATCTAATGAGGAGTAAGTGGCTAGGTGAGGGATCCTTCTGCCACCCACACTGATAAAAATGTTTATCAAAACCAGTGAAACCTCACTGGTAGAAAATACTGACTTTTTCTTCCATCTATTTTTGGTTTTCAGCAGAACTGAAAAGCACTTCTTTCTAGTGTGTAAATACCTATGCTTAGAAACCGTCACCTATCAAAATTTTCTTTGACAAAACTGAGGTTTGTTAATGTTCTTCCTGCTGTGTCACTGTTGTGCTATAAGCTTTCCAAAATAATTTTATAGTTGAAGAGAAGCGGTCTTTCCAAACACTTGCAGATACTGAGTGTTATGTTTCTACTTGATATTCTTGTTTACAAATATGCAAAAATCCATTGTAAAGAACTGCTGAAGTACTAAAATTATTTATGTGGGTGTTGCAGACCCTTTGTATTACAAGGCTGCACAAAGAGCTGAACTGTGTTAGTTGCAATGACCCTCAGGTCTTCCTGTGAATTGCTGCTTTTCAGGATGGCTTCCGTCTTAACCATACATTTTGTGTCCTTCCTTCTTCCTTCCTACATATATTGTAATGCACTCAGTGTTATGAATATTCAATACAACCATCAAACCATGTGTTTAACATCATTAATGTAACTTGCCATCTTATAAAGATATTGACAGTAAAGATTTTGCACAATGGGTTAGATCGCCTACACAAGTATAAACAGCACAATCCAAGTATGGATCACCTGGTAACCTGCAGGTGTTGGGAATTATGTTTAAAAATCTATTGTCAGCCTGCTTTTGGTCCTTTTATTAGTACTTAATAGTATTGTCCCTATTCCAAACAGAAGATGTTTTATATATATATAATGTATATATATCATGTATATATGTTACATATATTTATATATATAATAAATGAAATGCTCTCGTAAATGCAGGGTAAAATACAGTTGCCTTAACCACTAATATTATCCCCTATAAATTACACAAACTTATTTGTCAGGGTCTAATCTTTATAACCGAATGGAAAAGTGACACACTGTCAGGGTGTTGTGAAGACCAGCAGCACATACAACAAAATAAGTAGTAGTTGGTGACAAGCACACAATGTTCTCTCACAAATTCTTCCTGTTATCTACTCTTAGGAGCTTGTAACTATGATTAATCTGCCTAATTCAAACTGCTCCTTAATCACAGCCAGAGTTCATGAAAAACATACTTAAGCTTAAAAAACCTGTATTTGCAATAATTTATTGATATCTATTTAATAATAAATAACCAAATCTTGGGGGGTTGACCTGGACTGTAACCATTAAGCAAATCCTGTGTGTAAGTAGATGCAGCTGTAACTTCTTTTGTTTCACTGAAAGTGCCTGGGTGGAAAGTAAACTCAGCCTATGTAACTGAGCCAGTAGAGATAATTAGATTGAAAATCATATTGCAGATTAAAAATAAAATCCACAGGTTCCTTGGATGTAGCCTGACTGTGCTGTATCTGTATATACCTGCCCTGACGTCTTTTTGCTTCCTGGGAATACAATGCCTTTTATCAAAAACATGAGCAATTTATATGTTACACTAGGACAATCTCTATTGACTTCTTTAAAGTCATACAGAGAATACAATACATCTGAGTATTCTTTGCTTCAGAAGATCCATGGCTCTTCTTAAAAGTATAATCCACAGCATTAGCTACCACAATGGATTATAAATGTGCAATTTATCCAGACCACTCTAGTTCATTGAAAATTCTGGCTATAAATGTATTTCTGGTAACTGAATATTCAGATATATACCTAATGGAATTTTCAGAAGAGCCTAATTGGCTCCTTCCCATTGATGTCAAGGGAAAACCAGTGCTTTTGGAACACTACCCTTCTGCCAGAAGTTTTTATTATTAATTGAAAACAGCTCAGGTTATATATTATGAGCACATTTCAGTTTGGTTACCTGAAATGTCTCCATAATGTCAAGCAATATTTATATGGCTTGACAGAGTTAAAAGGGATTGCTCAACTCCACTAATTTACTGTTTTAACGGATGCTTAGCTAAGGGTGTGTTGTTTGGCACAGGTTCAAACACAGTCACTAATTAGAAAACAATGTGAAGGCCAAGGTGATGGCTGAAAAGGCCTTACTTTGCTAAGCTCCATCATGCGTTACTTAATTTTGTCAGTGTTTAAAGAGTTTTCCACTATGGGAACATGTATGGTTAAAATGGTCTTTCAGGGGCATTTGAACATCTCAGAACAGAGCAGCTGGATTTTAAGCAACCAGGAAGAAATGAGAATAGTCAACTTCATAAAAGAGCAAAGTAAAGGGAATTCTCTGTGTATCCAAGGTAAGATCATCAGGCTCTGAGTAATGATTATTAATTTAATATGAAAATTAATTGTGAAGGGGGAAAAGTTACCTACTCAGAGCTGGTTTGTATTGCAGATATTCAGAAATTACACTCCTTGTAGTTGGCTTGTGCCTTGTGTATCACGTGTAATATTGCTCCTTTTAATTCATCATTAATCTCATAATTTTTATCTTTGCATTTGGTTATCTAGTTGTTTATAATAAAGTCCACACTGAGCCATGACCAGGATAATTGAAGGAATGTTAAAGATATCTAGGATAGGTTGCTCAATCATTTGTGTTGTGCAATCTGATTGAAGGGAGAAAGGGAGATTTGTGCTGATTGTGAACTTCATCAGTTTTAATGTCATGAATCTAAGGAATCCTAGAAGCTAGAAACATAAAGGCCTTTCTTTGTATTTTTCCTGTTAGAGCACAGGTCTTTGATTGCTGTGTTCTATTATTATGAACTGCAACATTGCTTTGCTTTTTACAGTTAATTGCTTACAGAGACTTGGAAGTATTTGGGCAGGGGTTTTTGCACGGTGGCTTATTTTGTCACGTCAAGTGTGACACATAATGGTGTGAGAATGGTGAATAAATTTTTCTTTTGGATGAGTGCAGCTGCTTTCTTCAGATATGGGTGCAACTTTTGCAATACTTTAGTATTTTTATAAAGAAAGTGTTGCTCAGGTCTTTTTTTCAGGTGTTTCAGCTCTGCTGAACGATTTGCTGGAAAATTATTGACAAAACTGTCTCTTAAGAATATCCTCAGCCTGAGGTCTGAGTGAAACCTCCAATCATTCTTTCCAAGCTGAATGATACTGAAAGGACAAGTGAAAAAAAATAAGGAAGAGGAGGAAGTTCTTAGAAACTGCAATATTCGTATGTGTCCTTTGTGTGGTTTTGACTCTGGAAAATGTAATCCCCTGACCAGACTTGCCCAATGGGCTTCAAGGCTTAGACTTTGGATCTTTTTTTTCTCCTTTTGCCTTTTACTATAAAGAAAAGCAACAGTGCAGCATCCTGAAGGTCAAACCAGTAGAGATGAGAACAATACATGTGCAGAAGGCTCTGGGAGTGCAGTACTAACAAATGAGGAAGAAAAATATAATAGGCAAGACAGAGCAGGTTTACATGGGAAATGGAAGTTGTGCTGTTTTTTTGGTTCTGTTTCTCTGTATAAACCTGGCAAAAGTTTGGTGTGCCCTGTAACAGGACTGAGAGCTACAATCTAGAGAGAATACAACAGGACAGCAAAAACATGGTAGCTGAATGTGTAAGGTGTTCTCGATCTGTAGGGAAGGAAGCATGACATTTTTGCATGTCTGTAATGATCAGCCCGATTTTTTTTTTGTAGTGGCTTCACTTGTTGAGAGTGAGATCAGCAGGTTTTGTCCCACATTTGTGGAATTTAAATATTGGTTGAAATATTTGGTTTTCTTCAGTGCATTCCATTGCAGAGCATCTTGTTTTGCTTTTGCCTCTCCCACTTCCTTTCAGAATTGTACCAGCAGCCTACAGGCTTGTTCAGCATTTCAAAGGGGCAATATGATTCCCAGATCAGAATGGTGTCAACAGGAGACAGTCTGCCCAGTGTCAGGTTTTTGTAAGTTGTCTCTTTGTTTACGCTGTGAAATGAGAAGGGGGAAAAAAAATCAAATTGTGCACAATTGGCTCCAGTAAATGCCAAGAGACAGTAAATGCCTTGTTTATTGCCTGTGGAAGGCTGGTAACTTGCTGAATTTCCATCAAGGCTTCTCCATAAAGATCTCCCTTGGAGCTGGTTATGCAATTGATGGGGCAGGGTTTTGGCTTCTGGAGCAGCAGGCTTGCATAACATGGCTTATAATCCAGCACTCCCTTCCCAGCCTGAAAGGACCTTTTTCATAAGGCATTTTCTACAACAAAAAACTGCTTCCAGATTTCTACACAATTATTGAAATAATGGTACCCTGACTCTTAAAAAAAAACTTCCACAAGACTTTTTTTTTACCTAATCTTTCCATATATAAGCACTTTTTAAAAAAAAATGAATCATTTATAAGTTCCTTTTTTTTTTCATACCATGAAGGCTACTTTGTATTTTATTAGCAGAATTCTTGTTGATACAACACTGAAGAAACTGAATTATGCCAACTAAGCATTTCTTGGAGACCTTCACACAAATAGGCTGGTTTCTGAGAGCTTCATTTTTCTTACATGACCTACATATGAAATCATAGGTGACCAAATCTACAAAGAGAAGGTCTAGTCTGTGTACTTGGGAGAGGGAGGCCTGCATAGCATGACACGAATGCTGCAAAGATGTTGTCTGTGGAGATGGCTGCAGTGGTTACTTGAGGACAATGGGAATTGGGATGTCTTGTTCTTTATTGCAGCCTAGGGGCACACATTCTTCTTGCTCTAACAAGAAACTTCCATCTATTATTCTTCTGCTCCCTTCATAACATCCGCTACCCATCTCCAGATGCTTGATTGCTGTGTGCATGTTTCTGTCCTCACAAAAATGTATGGATCTCCCTGTTAGCCTGGTGACAATTCCAGAGCAGCTGGTGGGTGGCATTTGTGTTGCAATCCAGGTCCTCCCCTGCTTTTGGGGCTGTCTATGCAAATTTATAAGTAGGGTCCTCAGGGTCAGTATGAGGACTCATGCAGCATAAGCTGACATTAATGTTTATATTACTGTTTTATCTTGCAGTTTTTAGGACAAAAATCAGAAATGTAGGAAAAATGCCTAAATGAAGTCTTTGGGAATAGGAAGTGGGCAATCTAATATTCTTTCCCTCCTGTTACTGAACTGCCCCACTGAGTCCTCGTGCCCAGCAAGAAAAATGTTCTCAGTTTGTTACAAATGTGGAGGTTCTCTGGGTACTCATCAGTTATGAGCTGATGACTTGGGAAGGGCTGAAGTTACATATGCATTTCACATCATTGTCAGCTGTAATTGCAGATGATTGGTCTTTCTGAAAATAACTTTGGGGTGAAGATGTGATACTACTATTTCAGACAACAGCAATCAGAATGACTTACATGAGATCACATGAAATCTGTAGCAGATCTAGCAACAGTAGATGTCTGTAGCAGTCATTGCTTGCTTTCCTTCCATGAAAGCAGATATGAAAGATGAAACTAAGAAAGGTGTTAATTTAAATATTACTAGTTTAAGTTTTTGGAGGAAATTACTAAGAATTCTAAATCTGATTGCTGAAGTCCTCATTCACAAAAGGAGCAGTATGGACAGCATAAAAAAACCATATAAAAAGCTTCATAACTGTTGCACTAATACAAGCTGTCATATATTTGTGCATTTTTAACCCACTGTGCTCAGGAACTGGACTCTACCAGCAATAATAACAGGGAAAGGTTTTTGCTGGAAAGTGTTCACTACAGGAAAATTGCTTCTCAAGTCTTGCTCTCTCCATTGTTTCTCTGCTGCCGCTACCACTGTCACTATCATTCTGCTGTTTCATGACACAAACCATGGAACATTTTTTTACTCCTTTCCCAATATCTGGATTGTCCCCAATGAGGTGGTAATCAGAGGGGCTGTTTTTGTCTAGTGGATTCTCTGACACCCAAGGAGATGATTACTGGATCAATCACAGTGCCATAATATTTTAATTTTCATCGTTTGGATTCACGAAGTTTGGATGTGATTGGCAGGAAAACTATCTTTCAAAATCCACTTCTTTCAACTCCCTAAGGTATTGACAAAAATAACGCTAAACTTCCATCAGGAATTGTTCAGATTCATCTTTTGAAAAGTCAATACTTTAGTTGTAGCACCCTGAGATGTGGGATGGGCAAATTGAAGTAAATTGCTCAGAAAAAAAAAAAGTCAGATTATTTTGACTTTTGTTATTACAATGCATTCATAATATCAGCTGAATATAATGCCAGAAGTATATTTAGAGGTTATTAATAACACTTATATCTTTTATGAGGAACTGCACATTTATAATTTGGGGCTACCTAAAAGGCAAAATATGTGTTCCTGCACACAATCTGGCTGGTGTCCACTAAGCAGCCCTAGTGAGAAACTGGAACCAATCAAACATTCTGTTTATGCGATCTATGGTATTTAATGAACTACTAACTCTAGAGTTATTTGATCTTTGACAATTTAGGGGTGGGGATGGGAGGAAAAGTTGCATTCTCACTGGCAAAATCCACATTAATTTCAGAGTTTTTAACTGAGAGAAGTGTGGGGTGAAGTGTGTTGTATAGCAACACATTCATTAAATTGTGTATGATTGCTAGTCCAGTCCTTACAGTAAAAACAAGTAAAGTTACATTAATTCAATTTTAAATTAACCTTTCATGTTCTGAAAGAGTTTGCAAAGGCTAATCATGAAACCAAAACCTATATCTGAAATTGTGAAATGTCAAATAGGTTTCCATGGACAAGACTTACTGAAGAAGAGAGCTTTCAGTTTTACTCCTTTAAAAGCCTTCAGCTCTGTTTGTCTGGCTCTTTAAGCACAAAATGAAATAATTCTCCTCATCTCTCCTTGAAACTGTTCCATTGAGCTCAAGAGCAAGTCCAGAGGAGAACACACTATGTGCAGCCCTAGGACTATCTTAAAGTTGTGAATTAAACTAGAAACACATTATTGATATTAGAATATTTATATGCTGTACTAGCATTTTTTATGGACACCCATATTGATGACTGCGAAATTGGAACTTTTTTTTCCTTAGCTATGGGGAAAAAGTCTTTCTGTAGACTGAGTAAATACATCTGTAAGGGTAATATTAATCTAGAACAGCTACAGCCATACGAGTTCACATCAACATGTCCCTGAATGTTTGACTGCCCAGCTGTCAGCATGCCCTGTCTGTAGATTTGTGTTAGTGCAGCCCCCTGAGCATACACACCTCCTCCTTTGCTCCCTAAGATGTATTACTGCTGTATAAATCACTCAAAAGTATAAAGTAAGTTTATTAAAAAATCACTTTACATTCATCATGGTATGTAGTGGATGTTTTGAATGAAGGTTATATGAAACAAACAAAATTTGTCTTATCAGATTATCTAGTTATGTAGCAATCTGGGATAATTCATTGCAAGCAGAAAAGCAACATAATGGGGAAAGTTTTCTGTTTATTGGGAAAAAAAATCAAATTAGCAGCTTCAGAAATAGCCCTGAGTCAGACAGCTAGCTCTATTATTATGTTACTTAGAAGCTAATGTATTATGAACAAGTGCCAAATATTTCTGTGTAATGCAGAGGAGATTAAATGGAAGCTTCTATTTTTGAGATCCGCTTTGTAGCACACATGTAATCAACAGAAAGTCCTAGATAACAAGTAGTACACAGATAGCCCTGCTAATTATGAATAATTATGTAAATGGTTATAATCCGAGAATAGTATTTATCTGAGGGATTAATACATACAAATCTACAGAAAAGTTTTGAAAATGAGTTTACCTAAAGTCAGTTATGGGTTTGTTTTTAAATGGTGATGTGGGAGCATAACTCAGCTATGTAGTTTTGTTTAAAGTCACATTCCTAGCCTGAGGAAGGAGAAAACTCCCTGAGAGGGCTGGACTGCACAAGTATATCAGGTTTTGAATCTGCTCAGCTGACTTGCACAGTACTTGGTTGTCAGAGATGACAAAAGTTGTGAGTTTCTGAATACGCTTCTGTGCAATTCTTGGCCAGCCCAGTCTGGTTTTATACTTTCCGTATTATTTCTTTGCTGGAAAGGTCAGTGTGTAGGGTTGCAGAGTTGGATATGGTAAGAGCAGTTTCTCCAGTTAATACATTGCAGTGGCAGCTCCAAAACTGGTGTTCATGCAAATATTCTCATTTCTGAGACAAATGCCAACAGTGATTTCAAAGATCTCTCTGTTGTAGCAAAGTTCAGATCTAGTTAACACTGTGCACAGCACTGTCAGTGCAGGGGCTCAAACTGATCTGCTCTGTTTTGAAAGAGAATTTGGTATGCAGCTCTTACTGTTTAGAAATGTTTAGGACTTAACGGAAGTGTCTAGAGTAAGTTGCAGAGGAATGGCATTATTAAAAAAATTCTCATCCAGAGCAAGTAGATGGCCTAGTTTTGAGTGAGAAATGGCTGCAGCAAGTGTTGACTCACTCAAAACTGACCTCCTGTCTTTCTAATTCTGTGCTCGAGGAGCCAGGCCAGAGAAGACATCAGGGAATTTACACTTCTAGCAGGAATTTACAGCCTCTGAATACATTTGTGTTTTCTGAATAGTTATTCATTGTTTAGCTTTGAATGTTTAAAAATGTTGCTGAATGCACAGGTAATAGTTTAAGCTTTTGTGGGCAGCAGCAGTCCCAATCTTGCACAATTTCAAGTGCCCATTGAAGGCTCCCAAGACCTCTCCTAACACAGGGCTAGCATTTCAGCTGCACATGGCACTGTGTGTGGAAGAGGATCCCACTCTGCAACACTCTCTGATGAAAATCAGAATGGGCTGTGGCCACTGGAGGAAGCAGTAATTAAGGCCCTGGGAGAAGGAAGGATACACTTCACAGCTTCCCAGCAGAGCAGCAAGCGTGTTAGCATATTGCCGATTTGAAGAGAACCCCGAAGGCAATTACTGCTGCTCATTAAAAGGATTAAAAACACCTTCTCTGCGTCTTAGAACCTTTTCTGTGTTGGCTCTGCAGGCTTTCTGAAAGTGGTTGAACAAGAAATCAAGTTGTGTTTTGGTTTGCTTTTGTAAGAGTACTATTTTAAAAGGCCCTATTTCTAAATCAGAAACAAGCTGTCTTTTCAATAGGTATTGTTGCTAATTCTGAAGAAGTAAAATGTACAGAGACACCTTGTTCCTATTGACTTTCAGATATTTGCATGCTATTAAAAAAATTACTTCTGAGCCAAAGCAACTTCAATTTAGGAAGCCTTTGAAAGAATTTTTCCAAGATGTATGAAATTTACTGGGAATTTTTTTCCCCTTATGCTACCAAGCAGAGTTATTCTTCACAGAAATATCATACATAGAGATGGTTCTTCATGGGTTAAATTCTAAAGCTTTCTCTTGGACAAATTCAATTTTGATTTTAATAATGAAGTAGCTTCAGTTTAGCTCTAAGTTTTGAAATTCAAATACAACATATTAAATGATGTGGTAGTAACAAATACAAGATGATAGTTACGCTATTTCTACACATTTTGATTTTGATAGATGAAAGTTCTGGAGTTTTTCCTTCTACCACATAATCTTGATATTAGATATTAGTTTTCCCTCAATATGCATTTACACCATTTCCTAATTTGAGTAATCACAACCTCATTTGAAAGCAACTTTAAAATTGCATAATTCCATCTCTGTGAAATTCTGTAAAAGCCAATATTCATTTGAATTTGACTCTCAAAGTCTTACCAGATGGTTGGATAAAGTTTATATTTATAAACAGTCTGTTCATGAGTAGGAAATCCTCATGTGATCACTATGTGGTGAGATTTTGGAGTGTTTCAGGAGTGTGCCAGAATTTACCCATAGCAGCCCATTGGGAACCAGTGTGTGGTAGGGACAGAACATGTTGTAAAGGAGCCTATGATCTAACACAAAATTAATTCTATGAGAAGTGGTAACAGGCAGAAAGGAGGTTCTGAGCAAAGTCAGAGGTCTTTCCTCACTAAAAAAAATGATGCATAGGAACTTTTTATAGCCATTTCAAGTGCTTGGTTTAGGGAAGTAGGGTGTTATTTATTGGTCCAAGTTTAAGGGGATTTTTTGTTTCTTCTGTAAATGGAGTGGATGTAGAGTGTATGTTTTTCTTGAGCTGTTTCATACTGAATGAGTCTCTGTTTCTGTTCATGAGGCTTTATATAAAGGACCACTAATGAAGATGCATATTCTGAAAATAATGCATTTTCTGTAACTACCTGCTACTCCTTTGTCTGGGGTTCTGGGAGGAGTTCCATTCCCTGTGTCTCCCAGGAAGCCCCTACACCCATCCCAGCACATCTGCAAGAGGGAGTGCTGGTCCTCTTTGTACACTGATAATATCTGACATTTAACTGGCTCAGGGAAACTCTCCAGGGAATTCCCAACCGGTGACATGTTCCCTTAGCTGCCCAGTTATCTTAACACAGTGACTGAGCTTTATCTCTCCTGTCACTGAGGCAGCTCCTGCAGTGCCAAGCCAAGTGAACCATCTGGGATAACTTAGCAGATAAATTCCAGTGATTTAATTACAGACTTGTATGGACCTTAAAGCAATGTTCTTTGTTTAGACTGTGAAGCACTCACTGTGTAGGGGTATTTGCATCCAAACTTGTTTCCTCTTCTTTTTAACATCCTTTGTTATTTTAAGTTCAAACTGCTTGTGACATTGATTCCTCCCTCGTGGCAGCTCTGCTCTTTACCAACAGGAAGTTTGCCTCTTGTGTGGTTGTTATTCACCAGCATGATTTCCTTCTCCAGAGTACTGTGCACACTAAACATATTCTCTAGATATGTCTTCTGTCATCAGTCCTGTGCTAGAATTGTTCTTTATTGTGTCTTATATAACTGATGGGGCTGTTCAGATTGTTTCTGAGCCAAGTTCAGAACTCCATATATTGTGGCAGCCGCACTTCGTGAAATATGGATTTCTCCAGTGGTAATGCTTGGCTAAAAAGTGTTGCTGTTACATGGATTAAATTTACATAACATATTGTCTTCCAAGGATTTTTCATTAATTTGGTGACAAGGCACAGTAATTAATAGATCAAACCACAGCTACACTGAGGATGGAATTTCAATCTCTGAAATGCCACGACAACAGCTGCAATCCCATGGGACAATGTAGATCACAAAGTCCTGGATAAAATTTTTTCATTTAAGTGATTCTGGCTTACATACATGCTTCCAGGGCAGATTAAACCCAGGCACTGAATATCTTTGGGAACTTCTGCAAATTATCTTAATGGAAAAAGTCTCCTTACTGTTGAAATTACATCTGGATACCAGCTTCAGCCCAAGAAAACCCAGACAGCACCAAATCATTATTTTGAGGGGGAAGAATATTATATTTTTAAAGTAAAGGTGTCTCAAGCATTTGGTTTCTCAAGAAAGAGACATGGCAAATATTTTTATGGAATATGCTTTGGACTTTACTAATTTGAACATGGAAAATATTTAGACATTGTCATGGTAGATGAAAGCAGAGAAAATATGCTCAGAGGTCCTAAGGAAATTACAGCTGTTCAGTTGTTCAGGATCTGACACAGCAAAGATTGCAAACCATTCTGGAAATCAGAACTTTGGGTTTTACAGCCAAATCAATCTGATATTCTTCATTTTTATGTAAGCCTAAGGGTCCTAGTGGTAATACTGATTTTGTGGTGGTTTCAGCATTTTCATGTTCAGTTTGGGTGCAAGTGGATGCCCAAATCTGCCATCTCTTTTTTGATAAATTCTTTTCTTTCTTTCCCTAGTTTCTGTGTGGTAAAGAAAACACTGCTAGATGGCCTAACCTCCAGATATTTTTCCTTAGTGACAGCTGGAAAATATGCTCTCCAAGAAGTACTAGGCATAACAATAACCCCAAAAGAGCTGCAGCTAAAAGGAATGTAGAAGTTTACAGCTACAAGCATGTTTTCAAATACAAGCTAAGTAGGAGGCTACAAACTGTTGCTTTTTTTGTGAAATAAATTTCCATGAGGAGGAGGATGTCTGAGCTGACTGAAAATTTCCTAAAATATGTAAAAGAAAATACAGGCTACAGGGGGAAAGAAAATAGACTGGTTTTTGGTCTGTCCAAGCAAACTAAGGCAGACCAGGACACAGATTCAGGGGCTGGCCCTTGGTCATACTTGCTTGTTAAATTGTTGTGGCCTGAGCCCACAGTGAAGGCATGGCTGAGAATTCCTTTTTTCCTACTTGGACAGACCAAGAATCTCTGAAGTAGTCAGAAATTTTGTTTAATGTCTGTTCCTGAAAGATTAATTTAAAATTACTGAATCATTTACTGTTCTTTTTTTGTTTACAGTCTGCAAGTGCTTATCTATACTGAAAAGCTAAAATAAGCTCTCTTTTTTAGTCTCCCTCAGGATTAAAGGTACCAAGAATTAATGGTCAGGATAAGATATTTTGGTCTAAAAAGATTAAACTCTTTTTCCAACTAAAGCACCTGCATAAATATAGCCAAATCCAGAATCAACAGAAGATATAAATGTTATATGATGTGACTCAGCAGAAGTACAGATGTCAGATCATAGGTGAATACTTTAATTCCAACTACTTTTGTCTGTCATATAGATGAGTGTCATTACTAGCCAAGTCAGAAATTGTCTGCTTTGCCCTCTTTACTATTTATTATATATTTTCAGTTCAGTTGTGAGTAGCTGTAGAAATTTTTCATGTGTGAAAGTGCAGGTATGTGTGTGCTACAATCCTGTTACTTTTATTCAGTAGCACTTGCAGACCCTGAGTACAGTCAGTACCCTATTCCTTTGCAACTCTCAGTCCATTGCCTAAGGTCCAAAGTGAGACATTTCAAAGATGCTATAAATTATTCTCTGGAGCTAAATATGAATGGAAGTTAATTAAACACCAAGATTTGGCATGGATACTTCGTGCTATAAGCACCCTTTCTTTGATTGCTTTACAATGTGAAACTATTGGGGAAAAAATTATAGGACAGATCATGTTGCTTTATTTAAAAGCCATGGCATTTGAAACCAGATTTGATAATTCGGAAGCAAGTAATAGCTGCAGTTTAAAAGGAGTGATATTATCTGTCTCTGACTACAGTTTTGCAACAAGTCTAAAATAACTAGAAGCTTCCATGGAAATACATTGGGAACCTGAGTGCATAACCCCCTTAAACTAATGGGCTAGGATCCCCGGGGGGGAGAGGGGCCTGGAAGGAGTGAACTCTAATCCAATTTTTATAGATTTGTGTACTGCAGTTCTCTCTGTCATGTCAGAATACCTTCCTGGAAGCCTCTGCTTTTCTGTCAGCCAGTGAGTGTCACAAGTGTGGCTTCAAAATAAAATGTAAGCCTCAATCTTGTTCTCCAGTTGGTATAAATGTGGAATATTTTGAGTGACACCAGCCGTCAGTGTAAAGGAGGGAAGAGTCCTCCCTGTGACATCTCTTCCACATGTTAGTGTAACACTGGACATTTTTGTAGTGACATGCTCAGTGTCTCATTTCAGAAACTGATATGAAATTCAAGTAGAAGAGAAGGGAGCAGCCATGTGTGTGTGGGCCAGCAGGTTTGTCAGCCTTTTACCCTGGCAGGGCTCTGAGGGAAGTCCTTGGTAGCAAACCCAAAAGCAAGACTAGAAAGTCTCCCTCTTTCATCATTGCCTGTTTTAGTGGGCTTAAATGCTGTTGCAAAGGAGATCGAGGGATTTGGATTCCTTACGTACTTTTGGGTTGCAAAATTAATTTGATACCTTCTCCTGCCTTTGACACCAGATAGGGTCTGAAAAGGGCTTCGCCATCTGTGTTTGTGTTGGCTTGGTCTTTGCATGGCTGGTGGGTTAGTCCTACAAGCATTTCTCTGTGGATGGTACTTAGGAGTCTTAGCTGATGCATTTTTGTGTGTTCCATTGCCTCTTCACGTGGCAAATGCACTGAAAGCCTTTAACAAGTCCCAGATATTTCCATCTCCTGTTTTAGGGAAGTATGAAACAGGATGGTAAAACTCTTCAGTGTATCTGATGTTGTTGAGCATTCTTTGAACTTAGCAGTAATTCCTCACAGCATTTATGGATAGACAAAGATCTTCCAGAAGCATCTGTGACTTACATAGAATTTCAGCTTTTCTAGCTATATATTGAATTTTAACAGACATGTAATCAGTTCCTGGTTACAAAACTACTTTCCCTTGAAGTCTGTGGGACATGCTTCTAGTCTAGGATACAGCCCCATTTTACCACTCTTATGTGGTAAATATGCCTGGGAAATTGGGAGGCAGAAGATTCCTTGTGTGCAAAATATTTGCAATGTCTGAGACAGGGAAGGGGGATGAGCTTTGTCAGAGACAAGTTTTGAGGGAGGAAGAAATTTGTGTGTGGAATCTTAGTAATGAAGGAGTTTTCCTCACTAAACACGTATTGGCGCTCAGGATATGACTTCTGCATAGGAGAGGAATGGGCATTCTCAGTCTTCAAGGACAGGAACCTGGCATGTATTTGGACCAGGATGGAAACTAGTTGTTAAGTGCATTTAAGAAATGGAAATAAAAATAAAAACTTTAAGATTATTTAATATATATGTATAGTCATCAAAATAGTTTCCAGTACTAAAATGGACAGTAAGTTTACTTTCTGCATTTTGCAAGTTCCTAATAAAGTAAATCAAGAAGGAAGCTGAAATCCAAGTGAGAATCTCACACTACCTTCCTTGAACATATTGAAAATTAATATTCATTTCTTGACCTGGGAGTACTCAATAGCAGGTCAGCTTCACACTGATTCCTATGAAACCTAGAATTTAGATTTGTACATGTACAAGTTGCAGACACAAGTAAACTCTGTTTAGACAGTGCCAAGTAATTTTCCCAAGAAATGTAAAGATGAAATGTCTTTCCAGGAATTTCCTGTTAAATAACAGTCTCTCTATGAATTTAAACTTGAAGAGCTGGTACCCTGTTGAATAGGGCTATATTGTAATGGGGACAAAATGGTGGGCAACTGAAGCAGTTTTAAAATGTAAATATAGCTTTTCTTTTATGTCTAAATCTCTCTCTCAAAGATATCAGATTTATGTGTTGCAAAAATAAAACTACAACAACTAAGTTACATTTATGGGGGAAAAAGGAAAAACAAAATTGGAACCATATGTTTAGAACTAAGTTATTACTGCTTTCACAAATGGTTTGTTGTACAGCTTTTTCAAAATTATCCCAGATAAGTATTTTGTTGATGACAAGTTGGAATTAAATTAGGATAATACACCCTGCATTATTAAAAAAAAAAGTAAAATAAACAAAAGTATCTTTCTGGCTAAAGGTTAGTTGTCACCTTAAAGAATTTTTAGTTTGGATTATTAAGGCACTCAATAATGATTGGCTGCCCTTGGGAGACATTTGTAATATTTTATTCCGTGTAAACATATGGATTCAATTTAGTCAAAGAACATTGTGAGTGAAAGCTGGCCTCTCTCCAATGCACTGCAATAGGTGTCTGGAGGTTTGAATCCTTCGTTTGCATTACTCATATGAGATAAAAATTACCATCAATCCAACTAATTGAGACCCAGTAAGTGCCCTTTAATACTAAGTATTATAAGAAAAAATCAAAAATTAAATTCAAGTTCATGTGCAGAATGCTGCTGCAGTGTAATAATCATAGGATTTGTAAGAGAGGTATACAAAACCTTTTCAGTAATCACTTTGCAAAGATCTGGCAGTAAAATAATTTCTAGTTCAGAGTAGTGGGAGTTTTCATTCTGAATTGATTTTTGGTTTTTGCCATTTGATATCATAACAGAAATATGATAAGCTGCTTTGCTAGCTTTTCACAAATGTCGGATTTATTTTCTTCAAGAGTAAGTGACTTTGGGCCTTTCTGACCAAACCAAAAAAGTACCAAGCATCTCCTTTTGAGTTACTGAACACTACATCAAATAGGAACACTGTCACGAATCCATGAAAAAAAAAATTCCCTTGATGATCACAACATTTATGGTTTTGTCTATGAGCATTAATAACCATGAAGGACATCAGTATCATTGATTAGTTAGTGAACAAATTTAATTCCTGAGATGTAGCTGTAACTTCAAAGGGATGGGCCTTCTTGATCGAATTTAATTTGCATGGTCACATCATATTTATTTTGCAATTTATAAACAAGATGGGAAGCTGTTCCCCTGTGGAATAAAAGCCCTGGGGGAGCAAGGAGGTGGCTGGGGAGAGGTCCAGCTGAGCACATGTGCCTCAGCCTGCATTCACCTTCTCTGGCTTGGAGCATACATTTTCTATCCTGTCTGATGCAATTTTGCAATACTTTGTGTTAAGGAAATCAAATAATTGCATTTCAATTTGTAAAATCACCACATGTCAATATCTTACAGGTTATAAAGATTAACTCTGTAAAGTTTTCCAGTTGTGGAAAGTGTTACCTCAGTGATTAAGCACTATTTCATCCTTGTAAGGTGTGCAGTTCATACTGTGCAGCTGCTTAGGTTTGGGGTACAAATTCTGCATGCTCTCACCTACTTCCCCTGGTTTTTGGAACTGCATTTTTTGGCATAAATCAGTTGTCAAAACATAAATGTCCATTGCCATTGTGACAATCTAAGATATTTCACTTTACTCTGGCTTCCCTTTCATAAGGCACAGATATTCTCTAAGTTCCCTGTTATATCTAAATAAATGGTTAAAATAATTTGAAGCAGTGTATGTTTCACACTCTAAATACTAAATGCTACAGGTGAGTAGCATTGCCTGTAGCATTGCCTATGCCTGAACTACCTCAGAAGGTCAGAGGGATCTTTTAGAGCCAGCTGGTGGATCAGGCCAGATTCTGACAGATTTGCTCCAATGTGCTGTCTCACTTTCACTTCAGAAGTTCCAACTTTAGGGGAAATTTTAGAATATTTTCTAATTGGCAAGAAAGAAAATATAAAAATGCTCAGAAATCAAACCCTAATTATTAATGCACAGGGCTCCATATTGGGTTTTTTACAATATGTTTAAAAATGTATTGGTATAGCAATATGGGTGTGCAGAACATGGATACGATACCCACTCCATGTGCATCAACTATATGAATATCCCTTGTCATGGATCTTATGAGGGGTTTTCCTGGAGATTTTATTTACAAAAATAATCAGTCCCAATTTTTGAGGCATAGAAATACATTCACTTTTTTACTATCTCCCTGCAATTTTCCATGGCTTGATAGAAAACACAGCCATCAAAGCAATTGGAAAGGTTGTTCTTGGCCCCCTTCCCAGTTTGTAGTAGGTGAAGGTCCATGAAACTTTGGTATCCAGGTCCTTGGGGGGGGATGTGGGTGAATACATAGACTATAAAAACCATAATAAATCACTTATTTTAAACATAGTTGGTCCTTTTTCTTGGCATCTAAATGACTGAGATTGTGCTGTATTTATTTTGTCTCTTCCTAAATGTTGTGTTGAAAAGGAACAGATTCTTCCCTGCCCATTTCCTCCTATGAATTCATTTCAGTATTTTTATTTCTAAGCCTTTTTCAGGTTTTTCAGAGGTATAATGGGCTAAGTTTCCAAAGCAGTGTAGTCTTTTTTTCACTAATTTTCCCATTGTATGGTGTAGAAGCTCCACCAATCATATTGATCAGCATCCATAGCAAAAGTCTGGAATACTACATTATGCCAATAGCATTTTATTTCCCAAAAGTTAAGGGTAGAAAATGAGAATGCAAACAAGTACCAAATATAAGCTGAAGAGAACAACACCAACTGCTACAATAGTGAGATTTGAATATGACAGCTGCCTGCCAATACCATGGCAAAAAAATCCACATTACTGGTGACAAATAAAATCAGAAGAGCTGGTTGTTCTTGAACCACTGCACAAAATGGTGTAAATTACAACCTTCCTGATTGTTTCCTTAATTATAAATGGAAAAAGAACCAACGGTCAGAGATTCTTTGCAAGTCAAGTCATTTCCAGCTATAGTCTTGCTTCCCTGTATTTTGTAAAGGTACTTGAATTCCTCAGTTCAGGGGATTGCCCGAGTCATGTAAGTACTTGTTATGGAAAGACAACACCTCTGTTTACACTGCTTTGACTTTCAGCAAAGGTCAGTTACTTCTACCCAAGCTGAAGCTTTTCATACAAGGAGTTCGCAGGAGTTCTGTGAGTCTTGTCACTGGAAACTTGGAGCCTTGGTGCTCTGCCAGGGGCTGGGAATTTACATTTGAGCTTAAACTTTGTGCAGAATCATGCAAAGCAAGCATAAAGGATTTTGTTGCCTGTAGACAGGCTGAGGAGGTCACTGGATTAGTTCTCACTTCCTTCTCACTATACAAGCCACTGTCATTTTCAGGTCTTGTGGAACTTCCTGATTCCAGCACCCCCTCCCTGACAGTGAATAAAACAGTATTTAGCACATGATGTCTGAATAGCTCAGTGTCTAATTTTAAATATGTTTTTCACTGCCATTTTTGTGTCTCTGTTTTTTCAGTAGCTTAAATGAGGTCAAAGACTTTGTGCTTACAATGCCCGCTAATATATCTGAGTAATCTAGTCATCAATTTGATAACGGATTTAGAAGAGGTCTTCAGTCCCCGTTTTGCCTCCAGGTGTCCATTGGTAAAAAAAAACAAAAAAAAACCAAAACAAAGAAACCTACAAAACTGTTTGAAAGCTCTATTTCTGGCTGAGTGCACATTTTAGCAGTCTCCTGATTTATTTATTGTGTGTGACCTGGCTGGCTGTTAGAGCTAAGGAGATACTCCGAGTGCTGTAGGAAATCAGCTAGAGAAAATGTGAGGCATTCTGCTGGTCTCAGACAGATGCAGGTGCAGGATGACACAGGGATCTGTGCAGTGTTTTCTTGGGATGAAGCAGTGTTTGCTCCAGCCACTTGCTCACGTGAGGCTGGTGCAGCCTCTCCCCTCTGTTGGCACGTGCCCCTTTGGAACTGTGCTTTGCCAGGTTTGCTGGGAGCAGGAGAAAGTTTGGTTCATTTGGCTTTTGTCAATATTAACCCAGAGAAGGCTGATCTTTGCACCAACTTTCTTTTCGAAGCACAGAAACCTTGGTTATCCTCTTATGTATTTTTGAGGTGATGTAATCTCTGTGCTGTTATTTTTCTATATATGAATAGCACTTTGAAAAAAAAATCATTGTTTCCAAAAGTAGGTTAAGGTATCACTTTAAGATCTTTGCAAGATCTCTCTGTTTGGAGGTTTAAATTTAGAAACCTGTGCTGTCATTTAAAAAAATAAAAAAAAAAAAAGTTGCTTTTCATCTGCTTTCCCTCTGGCTCCCAGGAGTCAGTCTCGATGTAGCAGACACTGCATTGCTATTTCCTTTTCAAATCTAGGACAGCGAAGCTGTGACACTTTTCAAAGTCCCAATGTCCTTGTTAATATTTCTTTGTGCTGTGAGTGAAGGTAAAGCTTACGCAGGAAGTGTCCTAGTTTCCAGTTCCTAATTCCAGCAGAAAAACTTTAGAAAACAGAAGTTTGACAGCTTCTGGTTTTGATATATAGTAAATCATGTATATTGTAGTGTGTAAAAGCTTTGTGCAATGTGGAGCAGATGAAATGCAAAAGACTGACAGTTTATGATCCACTTGTAAAATATTTTACAGCTACTTTTGAAAGAGTTTCAAACCTTTACAGTCACTTAACTGAGATGCATCTGTCTGGTTCGTGAGCACTTCCAAATGGCTCACTAGCACCAGGAACACATTTTCCTATTGGAGTTAATTCAGCAAAAGACCACTAAGATAACCAGGGCATTGAGGTACTTGGTACACAAGGAGAGGCTGAGAGAACTTGCTTATCTGAGCCTGGAGAAGAGAAGGTGAAGGAGAAGCCCTTTTGCTCTCTTCATGGGTTTAATGGGAAGCTACAGAGGGTGACTCTTTGCAGGGGTGCAGAGCTACAGGATGAGACAAAGCATGTAAACAACACAGTACATTTCAGTTACATAGGAAATGTTTTCAGTGTGAGGGTGCTCAAACACTGGAACAGATGCCCAAAGTCGTCTTTGTCCTTGGAGAACTGGGCTGGATAAAGCCCAGTTCCACCAGATCTAACTGCACCTGCTTTGAGCAGGGGATTGGACCCAAATTGTTCTGTTTCTATGACTGAGCAAAGCTGATGCATTTGGTGCTGGTTTTGTCACAAAGATAAGGCAGCATGTCTTTCATATGAAAGCCTAATTATTTTCAGAGTTTCTGTGAAAATGGGGGGGCTCCAGATGCACCAGCTCTGATCACACTTCCTTGTCCTCTCCCTTCTCTGTACTCATGCAGCATTAACAGAAATTGGACAAATAATACAGGAACAATTGCCAGGCTAATACCATAATGCTTTTGCAAAGGGTTTGACCTGGCCAGCAGAGCGTGTTAAAACCCTATTTGTGTGTGACTTTTGGTCCATGGTGAGGAACAGTGGGGTCATCAGTGACAGTGTTTTGAATTCAGCAGAGGAAAGCCCCAATGAGATTTGAGTTTTTAAACATCAATGATAGGAATGTGTGCCTCACACAGAAATTCCCACTTTCAGCTGTTTTGTATTACCCCATGAAAATTGCTCAGAAATAGAAATATGCACATACACACTTCTTTTCCTAAATTTAATCTCAACAATGTTTTCAGGTTTTGCTGCAGCAGAGACTTAATTAAAAAAATTAAAGCGAACACAAAGGAAATAAAATTCTACATTCTAATTCCTGTGCTCCTAGTTTTATCTACTGTCCAGTCAAAATCAGTTATTTCCTCTACTGCTGTGAGGAGCAAAGCTGGGATGCTGATGGTCCTTCCCGGTGAGTGCAGTATGTTTACAACTCGTGCTAGAGGGGAAAAAATTGCAAGAGTCTATACCATTATAGCTTTTACTTTCTGAAATGAAAGATTAATGGTTCTTACTTTCTTCCTATAAAGCACTCCTTTTAATTCTTCTCCAGTATAATAATTTTCTTCTTCACCTTTTCTACCACTTGGCAGTAGGGAAAGTTTTGGACAGTATTTGTAGGACTTCTGGAGAATCAGCAAATCCTACTAACATTTATTCAAAGAAAACTGGGTGGCTCTTGGAAGAATGTTTGATTATGCATAGTGGGGACATTTTTGCTATAGGACAAATGCTGTTTTCCTACATGTTCACTGACTTTGGTGGGACTGCAAGTGTGCTACTGAATTCTCAGGAGAACATATTACTGAATATTGATGTTATCCATAAATGCTGTATATATAAAAGGCTAGATTCTAACAGCTGTACTGTAATTATACTCTGTCTTTATCTGTGTAACTTAGGAAGTCAGTATGGGGTAGAAACAGAAGGAGGAGGAAAAGGTCATCATTTCAGAGTAAAGCAGGTATTTAGAAGATGACAGTAGTATTCAAAATGTGAGTACAAGAAAGATATCCCTTTGAAGGGGGAGCATCTACATGGCATGCTGCAGGTTTTGGTTTTAAAACTAACATCTCTCAGAGTACTGGCAGTGGGGAAAAAAGACATGGAATTAATCAGGCAGTCTTGGGGGGGAGGTTGTCTTTCTTCAGTACACTTTCAAAATAGAGATGAAAACATCACTGAGTTCCATAAACCAAATACCCTTCTATGCAATCCCAGTAAATCAGCAGAATTGCATCATGATCTAGTTACCTCTGCAATTTGGACTACATGACATTGAGTTCAAGGTGCTCATATATCAGGGGAATAGATATGTCACCCTTGGAAGATACTGGCATGTCAACTAGTTTGCTTCAGGGTCATAAGTTGACATGGAATACTATTTGGAAGGCCTTCCTTTGGGAAACTCCCTCCTGAGTATGTGAGTTCAAAAGGAAATATTAATAAATGCATATTCTACAGAGAGCAGGACATATTCTGCAGTTCTGCAAAATTATAAATAAAGGGAGATCTATCAATTCCTGAGAAAGAATGTATTGGGAATAACCCTAATGTAACATGCTGTTTATTAGGCATCATATAAATAACCCTTCTTTTAAGCAAACTGTACTGATGTTCTTTGGAACAAATGCTGAGGACAAAGAATGTGGCTGAAATAAACAATTTTAAAGTTCTGAAGGTAAAGTGTATAGAGTAGGATCTATTCAGACAAGATGGTAAGTGGGATGGGCAGGGCTTTTGCTGTGATTTGGGACAGAATTTAGCTCCAAGGAGAATGAAGCTTGGGGGGTGTGGCCATGCTCACACACAAGTGATCCCAATGCCCAGGTTATCTGTGTTCCGTGTTGCTCTTGAAAGCAAAGTGGAGGAAGAAAGTAGCTGTGGTTCCACCATCTTTTAACCAGTTTATTCTTTAGGGTCAACCAAACCAATGGTAGGAACTTCTGCTGCGTGTGACCTTTCCCTGACACAAACTGGAATTGCAACTTCCTGTGCAGACTTCCATCCCTGTGCACCTACATAACATTTCTGTCTGTGTCAGTGTGCTTTGACCCACCCATACTCTGCATACTGACCTTTTACATGAGCTGAGTATAAAGAAATTAAAGTAGCCTGTGTATTCAGCTCTTCTGGTCCCTGGCATGGGTCAAGATAAGTTTAATGGCTGCAGCATGCTAAGCTCAGGTTCTGTGAGGGGAGTGCAAAGCCAGCAGGGGAAGAATGGTGGAAAATATAGTGCAGCAATTGAAGCACAGTTGGCATATATACTTCAAGAAAAATTAAAGGTGCTCTGGCAACATCTGGAAGTCCTAAAATCTCTGAAAAATAAATCTAAGTAAACTCTAGGCTTTAAGCTTCCTTTGCAGTGGCCTGTAGAAGCATAGTGTGTTAAAGATAGCAGGCATTCTCATCGTTCTCATTTTTATCCTGTGTGTATCACATTATACAGCTGTCTGCAGTTGGTGATATGAGCAGAATATATTGAACATATTTTCTTATGAAGCATTTTATGTTAACATGTTCCATCTCATCACTAACTTTCAGCCTATATTGTCTTCATACTTGCTAGAAGGCATTTAATATCCAGATTGATAAATATCATTGCTCTTCTTAAATCCTGATTCACAATACAATATCTTGATGGTATAATAACCTAGATTAGGACCTGATATTTACTCTGCCTCTCTTTCTAGTTAAATTAGCTTTATGAGATCCTGCTCTCCTTCACCCGCTGCTCAAATTGTCAGTTTTCACACCACTGTCCAGTTTCTAGCAAAGTGGAGAAGGTAGGATTTTTTTCTTACTGTGTTTGTGACAGTAAGTGATCAGATGGCACAAGTGCTTTAATTCCAGTCCAGTCCAGAGGCTGGACTTGATTGGTTTCACTGCTCATAGAGTGAATGTTTGTTGGTAATCATGTTTTCTTGTCATACTGCTGAAATATCTAATCTTAGTGGTACTAAGTGTAGAATTATATATATGTGGAAGTATAGAATATATAGAAACTTGCAGATTATTGTACAGTGTAACAGCTCAGCCTTTCTTTCTTAGTGGACTTAGCCTTGCCAGGGCTAAATCTTCACTAGTGATGTAATCTTTGCTAATTAGGCTTCAAAAATACCTAGACAAATAGTGCAAGATCTTACACAAATAATAGTGAATAATCTGAGGTAGCTAGCAGTTCATTATGGAGTGGCAGGAGCTTGATGGAGTGCTGACAAATGGGTTGCAAAAATGACCGACAATGTTTCCAGAAAATGTGAAGTGGTGACATTGTTTTCCATTGAGGATTTGACTCAGAAGATTGGAACTTGACTTCTGGCCTTCATATCCAACACTTGTTGGCAGCATATCACTGTGTAAATAAACCTATTTAGGTCTTTTATTATGGTTAGTTTCCCAGATCATGTCAAAGTACATGAAATACATTTTAAAATTAAATTACCTTTTATCTTGAACATTTTTATTGTTATTTTTTCGATATTCTTCAGTCTGACATGTAAAATGTAGAAATATGCCTTTGATATTGTTATATTTGGTTTAAACAAACCCTTGTACTTTCTGTGAGAAACAATGGGAAAGGTTATCTGTATCATAACACAGCTGAATATTTCTGCTTTGCACGATGCTGTGAGATTAGGTGTTCCTGCACAGCAGACTTGAATCTATCCTGGCTTACAATTTGAACCCTTGACACCCCCTGCCCCTGGAGAAAAGAATGCTGGAAAAATACAGGAGACATACAAGTTGTATTTTGGGGGGAAATCAGAACTGTGAGAAGTGATTCAGAGATTTTGATGAGAGATGGGCAGAGCAAGTTCACTTGTAGGAATTTTTTGTATTATGGATTGTAATACAAACGTTGGCAATGTTATAAATTTCTACTGTAGAGCACTATACGAATTACACAATTTGAGATGTTCACATATCACTTGACTACTGACAGAGAGAGAAGGATGCTGATTATAACAAATCAATACAGACAGTTAAATAAAGAGGATAGCAAGGAATATAATGCTCACAAAGTCTTTGTCAGGATAGATGCTGCCCCCATGCTCCCTTGAAGGCTTAAGAGAGGATGCCTTTTGTTCCTGTAGGGGCAAACTCTGACTTATATTTAAAGATTTATGTTATGGCCATTGTATGTGGAATGAATTTGTTGGTATGACAGACAAGTTCTTTGAAACATCACTGAGTTGTTACCCAAAGAAGTATTGTGAGCTTTTCCATTGTTCCACAATGGCATCGGAAAACTTTGGATCTGTTAAAATGGAGAATCTATTCACTAGAGTGGGAAGTGATTACATTTACCATAATCTCATCTTCCTATGTGAGCTATATAAAAACATTCCCTCCATCCCTCGTGATTAATTTGCAGATGTGCAGTATATTTTACGTCTCTAATAATGAAATTATTTCAGATCTTACTGTGGATGAAATTAGATTGTGGTCACTGGAAAGGAGATCACATTCAGGTTATATCAAGTCCAAAACCTTATTATTTAATCATTTGTAAGTTCTTCAATTGTGTTTTTAAGGGTACTATTTTCCTGTTTAAGTTATGCTCTAGGCAAGAGGTGCAGATGCTCTCACTCTGTTCCTCAAGAGATGAACCTAATGCAGATTTGCATCACCTTCAACAGAGGTCTTAGACCATACAGGGACTCTGTCTATTCTATCTTGTACAATGTCCTGCTCCAGCTTAAAAAGTCCCTTCTGACTGTGTAGATTCTCATACATAATTCTCCAAATTGAAACTCTTCATATTAAGGTTAGTCAGGTTAAGTGAACACCTGGACATTGATGATGATTTTCAATTCCTGCCATGATATATAGGTATGTGTGTCAAGGGTCCTTTCTATGTCTTCATAAGCTCTCCTTGTTTCCCTTTTATATAGTCAGGCTCTTCAGTAGAATGTTGAGGAAAAGAGAAGTGTGATGGATTACGCTGTAACTGAATGAGTTAATTCATAGCCACTTAAATGTATGGCTTTAAATTATATTTTTCCCTTTCTTATCCTATACTTCATTCCTGTAGAGAATTAAGGGTATGTGCACAGCTAATCAATTAAATTACAGGTAGCAATCTCTTTCCAGTTGAGAAATTCAAAGGCTTGAGCAATTAGTCTACCTGTTAGGCTCAAATCACTAAAGCAATGGAGACTCTAACACAGGCTTTGTTAGAAATTCTCCTGAAAATGGAAAAGGTTTGAAGCAGTTACCTTGCCCATGTTTCACTAAAGGGATATAATACAATACAATTTATCCTGAGGACTATCAACAAATACCAAGCAAGTTCGTTGAAGATCTGGTGCCCAAAACTACTGAGGAAAATTGGAAAATAGTTTAACACTTTCAGCCCCCCCTCTACCGACTACTGAAACCTATGGGAGATTTTTCATTTATTATAGCTCAGAATGCTGGCAGATATGTACAAAAGAATTATGGCAGCAGTTTCCACTCCCTCCATGACACTGTAAATAGGGTGCAGAGTATCCATGCAGCTTTTTCTATACCAATGCACTGCCATCAGAGGGACAAAACTATTAATTTTAAATGCATTGCATGAATTAGCTTGGGAGATCCAGCTGGCTATAGCTCAGTCCCAAAATCTTTCTGCTTGTCTGGTGTGTAGACAGTAAAGGGCTGTGCTCCCACAGCACAAACAGGGTACAAATCTTTCCTGCCACTCACGTAGTTCTAATAGCATGGGAATTTGGGAGCCTTTTATAAAGTTTTATAAATTACATACGTTCTTCATGTATGTAACTCTGATTATACAGAAGCATGGGGCATATGAAATCTCCTTCTTTGGAAGATGGAGCTAAGACTTTCAGGAAATGCACAAGGCCTCACAGAGTCTCTCCATGAGGCCAGAGATACACCAGATGGAATAACCGAATCTTTTCCCAAACCAGAGAGATCTTCCTGCTAAAATGGGTCTCTCCTAAGGAAGGTCTTTCATACACCAAGCAGAGGAAAACAATGAAGGCAGCAGATATTCTTCCCTTTCTCTGGATAGAAAGTAACAAAGAGGAAATGGCAGAACCCAGAGGAAACAGAAGCCTTATCTTAGGAAAAAGCAGTGGAGAAGTCTCAGTAAGGATTTTCTGTAAGTAATGTTATATGGCTGATGGGGGCACCTCATGAAAAATGGAGAGTGTGTAAGTGAATCTGTGTGTAAGCCAGTGGTGATGCCAGGGGATTCTTCTGCTTGAACTTGTAGCTGTCAAATGTGAAACATTTTCCAAAACCACACTGAGGATTGATTCTTAGTACTATAATTCAGTACTTCTCAGCAAATACAGGTCAGGAAAAAAAAAAAATTAAAAGCTGTATTTCTAAGATTATATATCTGTGCTTTATAGTAAATGAACATATTCTGATGCTTCTCTTTGCTGATGCCTGCCTTGCTAAAATTGGGATTTTCTTCCTACACAATGGCTTTGAGAACATGATCCCTTTCGGAGATCATCTGCTTCTGTTCTGCATATTGCACCAAGCAAACCAACCATGCTCCTTCTTAGATCCATTCACAGCCCCTCTGTTAATGTCTGTCAACTCTCAATGGTACTGAATGGTTAAATCCTTTTTCCAATAACCTCAGCACAGTAGGATCAATGCCTTTTTAGTTAGTTACTCAATTTAAATGTTCATGTTTTTCTTATGCCCCTCGTCGTGCTTCAAATGAGGGTTTTGCAAACCTGCAAATCTGTTGTTTTCATTCAAATCCCAGAAAACCTTTCGTGTCTCTTTTTTTTTTTTTAATACCTGCAAAACATGTCACACACTGTACTATTTGCTATATTGCTTACTTTTTTGGTCTTGCCACTTTCTTTTGTCTGTATTCTCTTTTCACTCTCCCATCTTATACGAAAGTAGGTGTGGGACAGGAAGTGTCCTCCTAACTTTATGTTCATTGAACAACTGGCACTCTGAAGCCCTGGCATGTGATGAGGATTCATAGGCATGGTGCACTTAACAAACAAAGCATTGCCTATGTAATTTAGGCTGGTGCAAAATTGGAATTGATACTGTTAAGGCTACGTAAAGGGATCTATGATCAAAGACATCTGAAAATCCAACTGCATGTTTTTACCAAATACATTTTTGTATTTTTTACATTACATATTTCGTATTTTTTTCGTATTATATTCATTTTGTAATTTGAAGAAATGTCCAGTTGCAGTCTGTATAGTAGAAAGAACTAAATTCAGTCTTCCATCACAAAAACTGAGGGCTGTGTGGGCTGAGAATGTTCATCTTAGGGAGTTTGCTTGTAGGTAACTTCTGTGACATCAGAAGGAAAAGTTGTCCATCAGCATTCTAATGTCTTGGTTGTTCAGAAGGGTTACTCCATGAATTATGGTCATGAAGAGTTGGATTTTTCATAGTCCATTTGTGGGTACTGCAAGGAGAGCAAATCAAACATATCAGTCTCTCTTTTTATGCACACATGAAGACAAAAATTGCAATTGGGAGGTGCAGTGGCTATTCCAGCTTCCCCCAGGCCACACAGAATCTGCTGATGGAAATAGAGACATAGGATTTCGGGTCCTATTTTGCTTTTCTTGTTAATTGTCTGAATTTGGGGTATCCTACAACATGGAATATTAGTAATGTTTTATTAAATATGTGCAAAAGGAGATGTATCAGAGCATTCCCAGGTTATGCTTGTCTAGATGAAACTTGGTAGACTGCAAATATAGTGTAATGCATACATTACTCATAGTTTATGTTGTAGATAACATAATCCTTTTGATGTAGGAAATAACATCTGTCAGATCTCCAAAACAGCAAATGTTTTGGGTTTTTTTTAGATTAGCCTTGTAACTTGTCTCTATGAGTAATAACATGTATTACAGTACTTGGTCAAAGCCAGTCTCTGCTGGTGAGCCAGAAAAAACTCACCGTACAGCAACTAATTTGAAAGGCAGAGAAACCAGCATTTCCTTGCCTACTGGCTGAAATTAATTAGTTGTTTGGTGTTTTAACTGTGTTACATCAGATCCCATCTTTGTTGCTTTTGTCACTGCAACTGCAGTGGAAAACTCAAGTTAAAAACATGAAAACCTGGGAATAGCTAAGAAAAGGGTCTCACCAGGACCAAGAATTGGTTGTTTTTTCCTCCATCTGCACAAGAGATGCAATTGATAACTTCTCTGCTTAATTTGTATTGATAATGTGTAGAGATTTTTCTCCTTTCTAAGACATGGTCCTGTCACCATCCTCTTTTGGGCAAGTGGCTTTTGGGGACAGTATTTTAAATATGTTTGTGGGCTTGACACATACAAGCTGAGGCTGCTGAGACCATGTACTTAGTGGTACTGACATAAAGAGGTATCTCCCCACCACCCTGTTCCTATTTGTGTTGTTTTTAGTGTATACTGGATAAAATCATGTAGACAAAGGGTTTGCATAGTAAGAAGGGTTTTATTATGGTTTCATTAAGCACCATGTTATAACAAAGTTACAGAACTAGAAAGCTACAAAGATAAATGAAATTTAAAATAGTTTGTGAGGATTTATGATAAGCATGTACACAGTTCAGAAGGCCTCTGGCACTAATAAGCCCCAGTGTCTATCCTCTAACTAGATTAAATCCATCTCCATTAGAATTCAGCAGATGCAGCAGCCAGGGGTTGTTTTTCATTCCCAAGGGGTACCTTCTCCTTGGAAAGGATGGAGAGTCCAGATACCCTTTTGCTTTTCAGTGCCTAATTGGTAGAGAACAATCAGGAAGGTGACAATAAAACTGAGAGCTTATGGTGAACACCAGTTAGAAAAGAAGGAAAAAGTTGCAGCGGACATGGTGTAAAGTAACTTCTTAATGGACTTCGCAAGTAAAAAGGAAGATTTGCAACTGTGAAAAACACAATGCCCAATTCAAAACTTTGAACCTGAATAGTGGTATAAAACAATTGAAGAGAGAGCAGCCATTGTAAAAGGATACTAAACTGTCAAAATGAAATTGGAAAGGAGGAGAGATGGCACATTTAGTAGTTGGAATCAAGAAGTTAATTCCTGTTTTCCAGGAATATGCTGAAATTTATCTCTGCCTCAAAAAAACCTCCACAACAAAACCCCAAAACTTTGGATGCAGCTCTGTAGGAGCTCTACAGTCAACAATGAGGAGAAATTTGATAGGGTAAAATAGTTGGATTTTCTGAATGAACTCTAATTCCTTGCTAAAAGCAGTTTTACAGCTGCTTTGATGTGCAGCTGGAGAAGATTCTGCTTTGGTTAGTTACTAGGATAGGTCACATTCCAGACCTTCCCATTGTAATACTCTTCTAAGGACCATTTATTGGAAGCTCAAGGATGAAATTTATTGATTGTGAAAATTATTGTCTGTAATGTGATGACGAAAGGGACGTGTTTGCTGAAACTCTTGGAGTCACTTTGTTTGAGATTTGTCCCTGAATAGTGTCGTTTGGAATACATACAGAGAGGATTGATTTTATTGCCATGGCAGTAGATTTCCCTACCACCCATCCAAACTTTCTGAATGTGTAGGGTGGCCAACAGCAAGAATAGCTCTGCAGCAAGAAATTCCCATGTCCTGGAGCTTAAGCTCTTCTAAACAAACCAGGGATTTTTGCATTAGCACTCTTTTCAGAATTTTTAAGGAAGCATATGTTACAATAATATATTAAGAAATAGGAAGATTGAGACTGTGCAGATCTCATGACATGATACAGCTTCAGTAGCATATTGTTCAAAATAAGAAGATGGTGTTATTGCAGGTTTCCCTGGTACTGTATATAAGGCCAAGCGGGCAGACAGGGCTGTAGTATTTTATCATGTCTTAAAGTGCCTCCCTGGGGTGTGCCTGCTGGAATCCAATCCTGTCTGCAGGATCCCTGTGGTAACAAATGCACTGTGCACAGCTTCTCCTTATCCCTGCTGGGCCAGCCAGGCCAGAATTGCTCCATAATTATGAAAAAGGATGTGTGTTTCACTGTGCAGATGTTCAAATTATGTACTTGCTTTCTTCTATTTAGAGAGAAATAAACTTTTTAGCAGTATCACAGTGAACACAGGCACAGTTTGCAAAGGATTTCTGTTTAATATCTTATTGAATGTTGTTACCATGTCACCCAAAAATACTTTGGAAGATGATATCTTTATGCAGCTGACAAGCTATAAATTTTCTCTCAGGCAGCTCTGCAAATGTGTGATCTTCCCAAGAGCTTTTCATTTTAAGCAAATGTGCAAAATAATCAAAAGAAGTATGGATTTATTTATAACTACCTAAGAGATTTTACATTCAATTTTGGGCTTTCTTTGGTGTATATGCTTAATCTTTAATGAATCGAGTCTAATAATTTTACAAAAGCCTTTCACCTCGGCCAGGGAGCTGTCCCCTCCATACAAGTGAGAGAAACGGAAGAAAAAAAAACCCATCCCCAAACCCCAAACCAACAAGCAATAACAGGAATTAAACCCCCAACATTTTCAGTAGGGAAAACTACGGTGACATTATTGATGGTTGGTGTCACCATTCTAATTAGGATGGTGAACCTTTTCTTGTCATATTACATTTTTTTAATCATGCTGTTGCAAACCAGACTGTTTTAACTCTTATTTCCCTTTTTCTTACAACACTGTTACAACAGCCTTTTTGAATAAAAGGAAGCTTGTGCCTCAGAAACTTTCCTGTGCAGCACCAGCAATCTATGGGGAGGCTGCAAACAGAGGGGCCACAATGGTAAATGATATGACAGTAGGAAGGGAAAAAGATGTGTGCAGTATGAATTAGGCATTTATATCAAAGAACATTATAATGCCTCGAGCTTTCTCTGTACTCAGGTGTGAAAAACAGAATGTTATCTCTTGTAATTTTCCCACTTCTCTGTAAATCAGAAGTGTCAGGGATAAGACATGTAATCAGATTTCTTTGAGGCCGACAGCTTCTTCAGTGCTTCACCCACTTAGTTTTTTTAATTCTCATTACACTCTGTGGTATCTGCTTGGACTATCTCCCAGTAAAATTAACAGGAATGTTGAATGACAAAAGATACCTGACAATAAATATCCTTACTTTGCACTGTTCCCAAAACACCTAATGTAAGGTGTTATATATTTCCAGTATGTGATTTGCTGATGTATTTCTGGTGACAAGTCTTTGTTGACATTGATAATGCTTTTGAATGCTTTTAAAACCTATTTTAAACAGAAATAGGAATGGGAATAAAGTTGACCCTTACTGTATGATCTCGCTGCATTTGTATCTTGGTGACCATGAGAACTCTGCTGAAAAATTAGTAACAAGAACATTTGAAACTCTCCAATCACCCTTCAATGAAAGCTGAATGCAAACCTTTCTTCTTTGTCCAGGCTTCCCCATGGTAGTGCTCCCATTCTTACTGATTCATGCAGAAAATGAAAACCAGGAGACTTTTTGTCCCTGTTTGTATGGATAGAGGAAGAAAAGAGGAAAAAAGAGTGGAAGCATGACCATTTTCTATGGAGGTGTTCTCAAAATGCTCCTTTTCTGGCAAATGTTTGTGCCGCTGCTCAGTCACGGGCCTGAGTACAGTCAATAAGTAAAGGCTGAACAGGAGAACAATGAAACATTTATGTGTACTGAGAGCACTGGAGCCAGTGGGAGCTGGTAGACGTGGCAGGATCTGAGCAAGGTGTTAATCATGTGCCTTGGGAGATTGGTTGCAAGTATAGAAATGGGGATTAGTGCGTGTTTTCTCATCAGAAAACTTGAAGAGAAGCCATCAGCCTCTGTCAGAGGTATTTCACAAAAGCAAAAATGGGATTTGTAAGCAAGGAAGGCGATGCCACTTTCTTTTCCCCTCCAATATGTTCATGGCATATTTCATAAATAAATAGGCTTATGAGAAAGACATACCTAAATCCTATACAGGTCTCTCATTTTAGGAAGGCTCACAATGCTGGCTCTTTGCCTGAACAACGAGTAACAGTACAATGAAACAACCTCTAAGAATTTAGAGAAAAACTACCTTTAATGTGCTTGGTATGGGACTATACCTCAGCAAACTAACTTACTTGTGCCAGCTGCAGGTGTTTGCATGCACCGTTTGCTGTTTGTTTCTGTATTAAACTAAAGATGTGTTGAGTCTGGTACAGAATGTTTTTAATATAATGTTTAGGCTTTAGCTGGCACCTGATTATTTGTATATAGAGATTATCTGTCAAACTAATTCAGATCTGGTAAAAGTCCCAGACTTAAAACAAAACAACAAAAAAAAAATCCACCAAGAAAACAACCTGGTTAATGGATGACTTATTACTTTCTATTGTTTCTAATTGCATATGACTGGCCAGTATTGCTGTTCTTCATGGCATGGTGCAAGACTAATTGCTTCCACCCAGCCATAACCTCCCAAGAAGCTTACCGAAAGAAAATCCTCAAAACACCCTTGTTCAGCCTTACAGACATGAACATTTTAAAATTGGAAAAGTTGTTCTTATATATGTTTCAGACTATTTTAAAACCAGTTTTTCATCCTGTAGCTGACTTCATGGATTGCCATGTAGTTATGAACTGATTTCTACATAGTATCATGTGCTACATGAGCACAGAATTTCTCCAATGCTATATAATGCTATATAATTACACATGTCATTTTTCACTCAGGAGTTAAATGAAGACTGCATATTTACATAGTAAGACCTGGATGATCCAGGAGATTTTAACTGGTTTTAAAGGCTTTTAAATTTAGTTATCTGGAATCTAAAATAGGTCAGGGCTGATTGGAATTTTTGTTTTGTTTAATGACTAGCTATAGATTTTTGCAAAATAACTTGATGGTCCTAAGCCTCTCCTTGGAGTCATTCTGATCCTCAGGAGGACAATGTTGGGACTGGCTCTTTCTGTAGCTAAGAGGGTACTACTGCTGCCTTGAAAATCAGAGCTTGTTTTAAAATAGAATTTAGATTAATTATGTCCCCCATATTGGCACACAGTCACCTGCTTCCCTCCTAAAACTGCAAGGTAATAATTGCCTAGAAATAAACCGATCACAAATATTTCTGTGGAGCTCAATGACCTCAGCCAGTACATCAGGACCATCAAACCCAACCAGTCTAACATAACATGAGGTTCAAAATTAAAGACTTTTTAAAATACTACATTTGGGGTTCTATTTGGCCTTCTGAAACTTTAGCCCTTACTTCTGAAAGTTTTGTTTGTTCACTTATTTTAGTGGAAACCAAATTTGAGAGAATTGCTTGAATACTGCAGATGTTAGAGGCAGCATTACAGGAAAAAAATGCCCAAGACTTTTGTGATGTGAAGTATTTATCAAGAAAATGAATGGAGACAACAATCCTGTGTATGCATAAGGCTGTGCAGGTCAAGAGTGGGATATCACATGTGCTTCAGAGAATCTCATTGCTTCCTTCTAGGTTTAGTTCAGCAATTTATACAAGAAGGTATTCAGCATATCCAAAATTGCTTTTTGTGGAGTCCTTGTTAGCTCAGAATTTTATTACTGCAAAATGTGCAGTTCAAGCACACATATGAAACAACTATTGATGTTCCTCTGAAAAAATAACTTCTTTTTTTTAATGAACTGCTTTAAGTAGTCACACAATTCTGTCACTTTCTTGCTGTCAGAAGGTCCCTAAATAAACTGGGAATACTGATGTTTAGCAGCCAGGGCAGTGAATAATATAAATTAACACTCCCAAACTCATCCTACTGCAGAATGAAGAGATCAGTTGAGATCTTAGAGGTCCTTTTGTAATATGTGTAACCATTAATTTTTAATTAGTATACTGTTACCTTCGGGTACTAAAATTAGGCAAGTCTCAAAAATGAGTGTGTTTTGTTGGACACTCTGTGCTCAGTTTTCTTAATGGCTCAATGTTCTCATTTTGATATATAATAAAAAGGTAGTTAGAATAGGATACTGGGTAAAAATGAATTCATTACTTTTAGAAACTTTGAAAAGCTGTAAGTAGAAAAATCATTTAAGTGTGTGTATTTTTCCTCACTTCAGTGTTGTTACAGACAAGCTTAGAAATAAGTTTATGTTTGGGTGCTTTGCTTAGGGCGTAGGCACTTAGCTCCCAGGACTGAGTGTTACTTTGAATGATCAGAAGCAATGTTTCTGCCTAAGAAATCAAATCCAGACACAAAATTTGAGTAGCCAATTTATCCCCTGATAACCATATTTCATCTCAAGAGAATGCTGCTATGTGTTGCTCGTACTTTCTTCATTCGTGAAACAAAAACGTATTTTACAGAAACATAAAATAATCACCAATGACTTTTCACATAAAAAAATTTTCATGTATAATAATGTATGAGCTTAGCAAAATACTACAGTAACTCATATAAGTAGTGTGAACCAGTTTTACTAACTGAATGTAAAATAATAGGGCTTTTAAGAATGAGGATACTGTCTAAAGTTTAGAGGAGAAAAACAGTATTTTATTACATAAAATGAAACAGAAGGCTTACAGACATTATTGTAAAGTAAGGAAACATTAATCCCTTTAAACTATGGGCCTACATACCCATATAACTTCAAGGACAGTAGTATTATACACTTCCATACTGACAGTAGGTATTTGTTTAGTAAACAATGCATACAAAAATAATGTCAATAAATAAATAATTAGTAAAACCTGATGTTAAAACTACTGACTTCAGTTTGAAAGTGTTATATTAAGAGATACTGCTGATTTAATGGCCTCTCCATAGAGTCAGCCTTTATTACTCAGCATTTAAAAGGGCCTCAGATGGAGTGCTGTGTCCAGTTGCCAGAACTGCAGTCAAAAATAATGAAAGGAGCAGTTCCAGAGTATGCAGAGAACAAAACCAAGAATGATGGAAAGGAGTTGATGTGATGTACTGAATAGGAAGGTACTCAAAAACAGAAAAGTGAAAAAAAAGTGTTTCAGTGTTCAGAGTTTCAAGAATGAGCTGAAATGATAATGGGAGATTTGGATTATATATCATGGGGCGACCCAATATAATGGTAAGGACAGGCAAACATCACAAGAGGCTTAAATATTTCTGCTGTGGGAGGGATTTTATGAGCTGTTCAAACAAACATCTGTTAGGAACAACAAAGGCATAGCTGATCCTACCTTGGAGCAGGAATGTGGAGTAGTTGATGCATCTTAACGCATCTTTGAGCCCTTTTAGCCCTCATTTCCTACAGTGATGAAGCTTTGCCACCTTGCCATGGGCTGTTCCAGCCAGCCCTCACTGCTAACTCTTGACCCTGTGGGCTAATGACACCCAGTCTGAGGGAGGAACGAGTCTCAAGGACACCGCAGTTCCTCTAACTTTCTTGCAAAATATAATGATGAATAGCGGAGGAAAACTGAGATAAGCGGTGCTGCTGAGGGTGACTGCGGTGTGCAGCTGGAGAGCAGGAAGGTGGGAGCTGGACGAGGCAGCAGGGGGTGGGAGCTCAGCTGGGAAGCAGCTGCACTGGGTGTTCCCTCTGCAGCACGCACCCCAGCTGCAGGCACCAGTGAGCTGTGGTGCCGCTGGGGTTAAGGCACGTGGGCAAGTTGGAGGCATTGCAGGGGGTAGCAGGAGCATGGGAATGAACTGGGAGGTTCCCGGGGCAAGGCCAGAGAAGAAAAACCCATCAGAAACTAGGTTTAATTACTTTGACTGCTTGAGAAACTAGTTTCGCTCAGGGCAGAGCAAGTGTTGGTTTATACTCTGTTGTTTGATACTGACCAACCAGCAATGCATTGATCTGATACAGGACTGCATGACCGGCAACTTGCCTTTTTTAGCAAAAAGTGTGTGTTTCCAGGATCAAAGTGTTAACCACAGAGATACTTTGTACAAAACCACACAGATTACCAGAATTGACAAGCATTCTGGTTCTCATCTCTACAAATATTAACTGCTACTATAATAGCTGCTTTTTTCCTTGTTCTCTATAGGATAGTACTTTTTTTGAAGTTCCCACTGCTGAATAGACCTCCATATGTTTAAAAATACATCAAATGATTAGCCCTATTATGTACTAAAATTGAAGGTGAGGGAAAAAATGTATTACTGGAAATATGTTGCTTCAGGATTGTGTCCTTTCTCTCCAGGACAAAAATAATATTTTACTTAACCATATCTCTTTAAGTATTCAATAAGTCAGCCCAACTATGAGTTGGCAGTCATTGCCACGTGTATCACTCCTCATGAATACTTAAAGTAAACGGCTTAATAACCACTGCATAGCTACAAGGTGTGCAGGGAGAACTTATGTGCAAAGAAGTTAAACTCCTGTAGTTGGCCATCCTTTGACATTAAATAATTGATATTATCTATACTTGGGAGGATTCTTAAAGAGTGGGTTTGATACATATTGCACTGCATCACTACAGTGATGTATTTCTGAGAATCTGCCTTATAATTAATCAGAAAATTCTCTGAATAGGAGCAGACTTGGCAGATTCAACATAGGAATGTTATACAAAAAGAAGTGCTTTACTGGTCATCAAAAGGAATGAGGAGGATATTGAGAACCATCTGGATAATCAATTAAACTGGCCAGGAAAATGCTTCAGTCATTCAAAAAATGGAAATAAGATGGCAAATACATATTTTAAAATATTTTCCTGAAAATAAAATAAACAGTGTCTCTCCTCTGGCAAACCTCTGAATAGCTTCAGTAGATGAGCACGGTCCTAATCCAACAAAGCATATGTAAGCACAATAGTAATTACATTTATTTCATCCAGTTTATGTGCTGAAAGTTACATTTGTATTTAGGGCATTGCTAGATGGGGACCTAACCTGAATTATGCAAAGTCTTTGAACAGAGACTGGAGGAGGGGTTTGTTTTTAGCAGTCCATTAAAACCACCAGAATGCCCCCGTGCTGGACGTTCCCGGCCTCTCTGCGAGAGGCCACTTTGCGAGCGCTTTCATTTTTTAAAACACAATCCCGAGCCCTTGTGACAGCCCCCGCGTGGCCCCGGCGGCGCGGAGCCTGCGGATGCGGCGGTGCCCGAACCTCGCCACCAGCGCAGGGGCGCTCCCGCCGCCCGGGCACGGAGGGGCCGCCACGACCGCGGGGCCGCGGCAGCGCCCGGCTGAGAGGGGCCCGGGCGGCCCCGCGGCGGCTCAGGTGAGGGGAGCCGGGGCCGGGGCCGGCGCACGGCAGCGATCGCGGCGAATCGCGGAGGGGCAGCGCGGCCTTTGTTCCCGGCCGGGCGCGGGGCAGAGCGCGGCCCGCGGGTGCGCGTGCGCGGGAGGGGGCGCTGGCGGGAGCGCGCCCGTGTAGCGCGCGCGCGGGCGGAGGCGGCAGCAGGATCGCTCGGGCGCAGCCGGCGCGTGCCCGCGGCGCAGGGAGCGAGCGAGCGAGGCAGGGAGCGCGCGGTGGGCTCAGGCCGCGCACGGAGCGTCTCGGCCGGAGCGGCGCAGCGCAGTCGGCCCGCACGGAGCCGCCATCGGGGGAGCCAAGGCCGCCTCAGCGGGTCCCGCCCTGCCCGGCGCCCACAGGTGAGCGCCATGGGGAGCGCGAAGAGCGGAGGGAGCGGCTCGCCCGGCGCGGCCCTCAGCCCCCGCCCGGACTCCGCCGCCGCCGCCCGCGGGAGGCCCCGGCGCGGCCGCGGGGCGGCCTCGGGACAAGGCCCCGGTGCGGCCTAAGCGCGGCCCGGGCGGGCGGTGTTGCGCGGCGGCCGCGTCTCGGGGGAGCGGGGCGCGGCGAGGCCTGCGGGGAGCGGCGGCCCCGAGCCCTTCCGCCGGGCCATTGTGTGCAGGCGGAGGCGGCGGCCCGGCCCGGGCCTGCGCCGCCCGGCCCGGGGCTGCCCCTTTGTGGGCTCGGCCTCGGCCCCACCGCGCTTTGTGCTCGGGGAGCGCCGCGGGCTCGGCGCGGCCCGGGAGGCGGCCTGGCCCCTGCGAGCTCCCGGCGGGCCCGGCCGCCGCAGGAACGGGCTGCCGGGGTAAATGGGCCGGTGGGTGCCCCTCGCTGACATTCCCGGCAGGGCTGCTGTCTCTTACCTAATCCGGTGAGAGCAAAGAGGGAGGGAGATTTGGCTCATCCCGCAGCTTCTCCTTAAAAATTAAAAGGCTAGAGACCTTCGTGCCTTCCCCTTCTCCACAGTTTTAAAAGGACGGGAAACAACAGCGTTTGTAGTGAAAGGCAAAGCATCCTAAGTATTTCTTCAGGAGAAGAACCAAGTTTCTTTTCTGGTGGTGAACTGGTGTCACTTTTATGCTCATATTAATACAATATTTCTCCAATATTCTCTCTCTCCCTCTTTTTCAAGCAGTCTGGGTGAATATTGCCTTGTGTCTGTAATGAGCAGTCTACTCGTAGGCTAAATAAATAGATAAAGTGATTTAATTTGTTTAACGTGGCAGATGAGTGTCTGTTAGGAAGCTCATAGCTAATTGGACTAGGTCATGAAGGACATGGGATATTCCACGCTCGGGACATAGTTTCAGTTGTGTGTTTATCTCCCTTCTAAACTGAGACTAGCACGGTGCATTCCAGAGGGGGAGGGAAAATGGAAGGGGCTCTTCTCAACCCTGATTTAATCAGGCTGGTCTGCAACAAGATTTGAGTTATTGGAATACAAGTACACTAATACAGAGGTTTTTAGGATAAAGCTTGGATCTCTGGACTAGTAATTTGTTGCAGAAAATAACTTTGGGGAGTATACCTAAAGTAAAAATCGAGTGCCAGAAATTATGTTAATTTCAATGGAAACGAATGTTCTTAAATAACCTTAGCCCTTTTCATAGCAGTGAAAAATTATAGAGGAAAGCACAAAGAGAAGACATACCCATCAGTGATACAGTTTTAGAAATTTGTTGTGACCCAAGAATTCTGAACCTGGTAAAATGATGGGCATTTTTGACCTGAAAGTGCATGTCAAGATGAAGTAGCTTAATTGTTAATATGTCATTTCTGTTGATAAGTTTTTAATGCCATAGTCTAATTAGACTGTACTAGAGGAGGTAGCTCAGAAATTGAGTGGTTCCAATAAGTAGGTGTGAATTAAGGAAAGTAAATACTTTAAATAATATGAGTACTTTTCATAGTTAGGTTTGAGTAGAGTTGCTGCTATTTGCTTAGTGTGGATTGAGAAAGAAATCCTGCTCAAATGTCGGACACCTGCCTCTAATGTGGAAAAGGGAAGCATGTTCATGCTCATGTGAGAAGCAATTCCTTGGTCTGAAAATTCAAAGAAGTCAAATAGGACAGTTTTATGAACTGTGGTCTTCAAATGAAACATTCTGGAACACTATGCATACAACTGCTATTAGAAGTATGATGTTCTTAATTTTAAGTTAGAATCACTTTGCTTTATTTTTCTTCTGTAATAGTGCTTGGTGCTTGTAGTCTTGTAATTGTCAGCTTTAAAAGCTGGACTGATTTTTGCCAAATGGACTATCAGTGTCTTTTTTGCTTTAATGATTGTCTCATTTTCAGGAGTTAAGCTGAACCAGAATAGTCAAGGTAAATCAATGATACTTGAAATTCTTGACATATATAAATAACTCAGTTCTGCAGCTGTAGTGCATGCACCCAGTCTGCGGAAAGCCAAAGTGTGCACTGTGTTTCCAGCTGCTGACTGTGGTTCCCTGAATTCCTGGTCAGTGCTGTTGGTGCTACCTGCTGCAGAAAGCAGCAGCAGTGAAGTGAGGATGCTGGCAGACTCTAGTTCATCTCAGCCATCACGTGGTGACTAAAGCATAGGATCTCATCTCCAAAGTTTACAGTCTTAAATGTCATGAACATTGTAGATGCAGATTTCTTTTACTGGATTTTTTGCTTTTCTGTTGCTTTGGTTTTTGAAGGGAAATCAGCATTAAAAAAAGGAAAACTAGTCATGATTTAAAAAAATAGTAAGAGGGTTTTTTTTTACTTTGTCAAAATACACAACACAGACATATTATTACCTTAATAAAATGTTTTGCTCCATTAAGAAGAAAAATTTCTTGTAAGCGGGTTACTCTTTTTCAAAGTGTACATACTGTTCCTTTCCTGAATGTTCAATGTCATGATAAAAATGCGATTTTGGTGTGTGTTCTCTGTGTGTAGTATCACATTGTGGACTAGAAATCAGAAGTTATGCATAAATACTGTGTTGTTACCATGAGCTCTTACTTCAGATTTACCTGAGATTTTCCTATTAACACTTAATTGCATGTAGCAAAAATCTTTCTAAGTCAGTGGCTTGGGGTTGCTTGGTATCATGCCAGGGTATGTTCAGCTGTTAACTGTACAAGGGAGCAAAGGAAGACAAAACCCAGCATTAATGCCCCATTAATAGTCTTTAAGTTTTGTGTCACTAGAGAGAGAGATTCTAATTCTGATCCAAACTGCATACCATGTTTCTGTACTGCCTAGGACAACTATTATAAATATATGCCTGTTTTAGTGAATATGTGATTCTTTGTCTTATAATGGGAATAATAAGAGATTTGGTTACTAATTCCACAGTACTTTAATCAGATAAAGTGCTAGATAATCACAGCTAACCAAATGGTCCACTTCTGATTTTGACTTGTTTTTCTTTGGAGAAGCTGAATATGAAAAGTGAGGTAGGCTGTGTTTCCCAGGAGGAAGTAAAATGATACTTAAATGATAAAACCTGTTATTTGTCCTTTTGCACCTGGAAATGTATTATAAAATTACCATGGATATATTCTGGGGAAATTGATACAAGAAGAGCAGTCAATTGCTCTACAGACAGTTGCTGACCTTTTACTTTTTTGTTTGCCTTATCCAGAAATACATTTTTATCTTGTAACCATTGATGACCTTGCTGGACATGAAGAAAAACAAGAAGAGTGTAGTGATAACTTTGGCTGCTTAAAAAATTACTCATCCACTCCTTAAAAGTGAAAGAGAAGTTCTTTGAAGTGTGGTTTGTGTGGCTGGCGTGGTTTAACCCCAGCTGGTAGCTCAGTACCATGCAGCCTCTCTCTCACTTCTCCACCTGCAGGATCAAGGAGAGAATTGGAAGGGTAAAAGTGAAAAAAACTTGTGGATTGAGATAAAAACAGTGTAATAGGTAGAGCTGCACCCAGAAGCAAAGCAAAGCAAGGAATTCTTTCAGCACTTCCCATGGGCAGGCAGGTGTTCAGCCATCCCCAGGAGAGCAGGGCTCCCTCGTGCTTGGTGCTTACTTGGGAAGACAAATGTCATCACTCCCAACATCTCACCTCCCTCCCCTTCTTCCCCCCAGCCTTCTATGCTGAGCATGATCCCAGATGGTCTGGAATATCCCTTTGGTCAGCTGGGGTCACCTGTCCTGCCTGTGTCCCCTCCCAGTGTGGTGTTCACCCCCAGCCTCCCCACTGCGGGGGTGGTGTGAGAAGCAGAAGAGGCCTTGACTCTGTGCAGGCAGTGCTCAGCAATAGCAGAACCCTCTGTATTTATCTGCACTGCTTCCAGCACAAACCCAAAACACAGCCCCGTCCCAGCCGCTGCAAAGAAAATGGACTCTAGCCAAAGCAAAACCAGCACAGTGGCATGAAGACTTTAAGTTAAATATTTTAAGGTTCTTTTCTATAATTCTTGCACATAGTACTGAACAGAGCAAAAAGTAATTTAATCTTTGAAGAAAGACCACAGTCACTTTTCAAGTCTTTTTTTTTTAATGCTGTTAAGGAGGAGCATTTAATTTTTAAGAGTTACTTTCAAATACGTGTTCAGAAGTATGTGGAAAATTGTTAAATTTTGCTAATGTATGGATTGTCCAAGGGTTTTAACTGGAGTAGGAGTACTTTAAAACAATTTTGGTGTTATACTGCCGGAAGGAAAGCTTGAAAATAAACTGCATAAGAATTTCTAGAATTGGTGTCTAGCTTCAAAATGTACATGTTAAAAGGTTATCTTTGTTGTTCCATTCACTCTGTATTACAGATATTTCATGAGGGAACGTTATATGTCTTCTGTATTTTACAAGGGGATGACAGCTGCAATACAAGGTTTCTGAGTTCTGTTTTGTAAATCTTAGTACAAGTTGCTTCATGCTGAAGTGTGATGTAGGTATTAGTTTAAAGTGGAGTTTAAAAGTAATTTTTTTCCCTATGATTATTCAATAAGTCAGTGTTATTCCTAAAATAAGTAGCCAGTTGTTGTTAACACACCAGCGTTAGGAAAGGTGAAATAATAGAAGATGTAGCACTGCACAAGCTGTGGCACATCCAGGGTACAGTTCTGCAGTAGCTGAAGACAGTTTCTGCTGGCCTGCCAGTGTTAACTTGCAGTGGTGCTGCCACCAATATGAGTGTGACACAGAGCAGTTTTAGTCCCAAGTTCAGTTGTAAACTCACCACCCATGAGGGAGAGAGTCACTGTTCCCTGGTTCCCTTCCCAGAGCAGCTTGCAGCTTGGGACTGTCAGGCTCAGCGCTGCTGCAGGAGGTGTCACCCTCTGTCACTGCGGGTGCGCTCGGGTCCCTGTAAGTGCAGGCTTAGAGCTAAGAAAGGATGGCCGTGCCCTCCATCGCCACTTGCGTTTGGCGGCTTCCTGGGGTGCCAGTGGAAGTGCTCAGGTACTTGTGCAAGACTGATCTTTTTGAATACATGACCTTAAAGAGAAAGAAAACCAGTGGGTAAAAAGCAGACAGCACAACCACTGATTTTGGCAGCAGCCTGCTTTTGTTTGTTGTAGAAATGGTGGAATTACACTCCAGCATCCTCTGTGTGTGTGCCTGGTGTCATGGAGCCTGTATCTGGTGGGTCTTTCTTCATGCTATAGATAAACCATTTTCTTGTAGTGATATGTAAAAGCTCTTAAGAAATACTGTAACTGAGCAGTTTTCTTAAAAGTGCTATTAAAATATTTAAGAACCTTTAAAACATGGAATGTTGCTACTTTGAAAGGTAATGACAGTAACTCCATTCTGTAAAAATGGATTCTGATTTTTTTGTTTTGTTTTGTTTTTTGAAACCTCATCATTATCTTCTCTTTTTTTACCAACATGGGTCTGCTACAGTGTTATATTTTAATCTTCTTAAATTACCTAATGTTGTTTTGGAAATCATGTGTGAAACATTCTTTGATATGCATTCCTGTGTTGATACATATATGACCCCACTTAAGGTGTAAAAGAGAAACTTCTTGTGTTTAACTAAAGCTAGTTTTCAAATTCCTCTAAAGATAATCACTTTTGCCTATATTTGGGCTTTAAGTCTTGCTCCATTCCATCTTATGAGGTACACGTGCAGTTGTCTTCTTGTAAAAGTTGTGAAAATGCTCTGCTCAACAACTATTTTAGTTTCTGAACGACTATTTATTTTGAAATATATATGTACATATATTTACATAAAAGTCTTTAGAGTCACAAAATGACTTTCATTCACAGGAATTTCTCCCCTTTTTGTGCACGAAGGCATCAACACAGTTGGGAGTTGATTTGTGTAGAGTTCATCTCTCCGCGGCGATATCTGCGTGATTGTGCAAGTGCGCTGGGGATGTAATTTGGAGACTGGTTGCACAGGTGTGACTGGGGAATCATTTGGCTGGCACATGTTGTTGGTGTACTATAAAATTTTAGTGTGGCTTTGTGTTGGGTCGAGTCTAATTATTAGAAAGGAAATTTTGCAGATAAAAAGTATGCATTCCATAATAGAAGCTGAGATGGACATTCCTCCAAAACAGCACCTGTACATCAGTAATTTTAAGAGCACCTCTGTGTATATTAAAACCAGTTGCTGACCTAAACAGTTTTATTTTAAAATCAGGTGTTCTGTTTAAGCAAAAGTTGTTCTTCCTTGTACAATCATAATTCTTCCATGAATGCAGAGGTGCTCATCTACTAATGGAGTTGAGTGTAGGGAAAAAGATTATTTAATTGAAGACTGTTCTTTAATGAGCACATGAGGAAGTAGACTTAAGGTTGCCTATGAAACTTTAAATTTTTTATTTTCCTTTTTTTGAATGCTTGATCAACCTATTCTGTTTTTGTAATACTCCTGTAAAAGGTAAAGGCTAAAAAGTACTGAAATTTGTGACTGTGCTTTAGACAGTGATTCATTGCTAAGATTTTATGTTTGAGACTCAGCAGTGCAACATAGACTGAAGTTTTGATTTAAAATACATAACAGAAGAGAGGACAATATTTTGCAGAGAAAGGCAGTAATAGGCCTTGAATTCAGAAAGTGCAGATACAGAAAATGTGAAGTAGCAGAAAGATATGTCTACTCCTGTCATTTCCAAACCATTTATAGTATCTTGTGTTTTAATTTCTGATGCAGACTCAGGGCTGACTTCAGAGTGATTATGATAGAATTTTAATTTTGTATGCCATGAAGCAATTCCCAAGCAATACAAATAAGTGAAATAGTGCATGCATTTTACTTGGCATTTGAGATGTACCTGATGAGAATTTAATGGCAATAAAAGAACATGTAATTCTCTTGCCCAAGAGCTTTTTTTTTTTTTTTTTCCCTGCTGAATTTAAATCACTTGCTTGAAAATCTGGATACTTGGAGTTTCACAAAGGAAGCTGAGGGAATTTTTTTTGGTAATACAAGGATCCCTCTAAAGAAAGGTTACTTGACTTTTCATAAAATCAGGAGGGCCTTCAGATTAGATACAATATAAGTAGTGAAAGGGGTGTTACCAATGTCTCCATAATTTGCTTCTTTGATATACAAAATACTGGAATGAGTAGAGGGCAGTTACCCATATGTGAGCAGGAGTTTGAGAGTAAACAGTGATTGAAGTCTGATGATTGCTGACTATAAAAACTGAGATGTTAAATAATTTAACAGTGTCTTTTAATGTGTAATGATACTTAGTTATTACTAACCTGAGGTAAATTTGAATAGGGTCTAACAGGGTTTACTTGGTGTCCTTATCAAGTCACTTCATTCCTTTTTGCATTAATGTGTGAGACTCACAGCTACTTGTAGTAGTTTAAAACCTGTGGAAGACAGGGAAGTACTTGCCTGTGGTGACTCAGAAGCTCGTGACAAAACAGGAACCAACGCCAGGTCTCCCCTGCCACACATGTGTGCTCTAGTACCACTAATCGTGGGTTTGGTTGGCTTTTTTTTTTTAAGGCTTGAAGGAATGCTCAGTCTTTTCATGTAACATGGTGGTCTGTGACGTCAGCAGTCCCACCCATTTCTGGTCTCTGCTCAGGTTGAACGCTTTCTGGGAGACTGCTCTTACTTGTGAATTAAATCTACATTTCAGACCTGAGGGTTTGATGAGAAGCTGTAGAACTGTTGCTCTCTGCAGCAGGGTAACCAGGCTTGGCTGCAGAGTTGTCAGTAGCCAAGTTTGAGAATTTGATGAACATTTTAATAGTGATTTTAAAAATACTCATTATTGTGGCAGTTGAATCCTTATGCAACAATATTACAGAAACAGTTGATTCAGAATTGATGAGTGGGGAAAAGCTAAGTCACGCAAATAAAACAGAATTGGTTTTAATGGAGGCACATGGGTTTCAAAGAATAGGTTCTAGAAACACGAGGTATGCAAAAAATGGGAGTTTAAAGAAATGAAGTACTGGAAAGTGTGGAACCATCAGAAATGCAAAAATCCCACTGTAATTTTGTACTCCTTTTACTAAGGTTTTACATTGCTTAGAGTCTAAGTTCAGTGCTTTCTGTTTTATACCTGTGGTATATCAACAAAATACAAAAACCTGTGACCCACCTTAGATTTCCACAGCTTTCCTTTTGAATTAGTATGCATAGTAGGAAAATTTTACTTCCAAAATGCAGAAATGTCCATTTTAAAAATACAGATTCAATCCTTTACTTTTAAATGTTTGTTTTATTCTCTTTGTGGTGTGCGTCTGTGATAAAATAAATACATTATCTTTATCAGACATTCTTCTAAATGATCTTGCTTTTGAAGATCAATTAAAAAAAAAAAAAAAAAAAAAGAGATTTGTAAAACTCTCACTCAGATTGACTAGAGATTCTGTGTAGTTTAGTCCTAGAGATTCCGAAACAATTTCTGAGGAGTTAGGCTTCCAGTGCCACTGGTGTGTGTTCCATGATGCTGGATGTATTTATGTGTAGCATCCCCACCTGACATACTTTGTGGCACCAAGGTCTGTACTCTGGAATAAGTATCTTGATTCTCCATGCTCTCCCCTACGTATTTGCCCTCATGAGTTTAGATTGCCATACTTTACACAGGCTCCACTGTCATCAGGACTGCATGCAGGAATACAGAACAATGAAGGATCCTAAAAATAAAGGATTATTTAAAATGGAAGTATGTATGAACCTAAGTGATGAACAAAGTGGAGACATCTTTAATAAAGTAGTCAATGTATGTCATCCTGTCCTGACTTCCTGCCGAGGGGCTTTCTGTGTCACTGTCAGTCTCCTGTAGGGCAGTCTCTGTTTGTAGGTCTCCTTGATCAGGTCTGGTTATTTTGATGGTCTGCTCACCACTACTGTTATGTTATATAGGGAAGATATTGAGCATAAAATAGGTATTGAATTTGAATTGGAGTAGTTCTCACAGAATGACTTTGTAAGTGAAGACACATCAAAGAACAGGTACTTCTCTTAGTTGAGCCTTGCTGAATTAAGGTAGGTGCTTCCATGCCACACCCTCCTCCCTGTGTCTGCCACAGACACAGGAATGGTGATGCAATATTGCGTGGCAATTACAGCATGCACTGAAGAGTATGGGGTTTGCAAAATCAGACTGAGGAAAGAAACGCAGCCCCCAAGTTGTCACACTTGGTAGGATTTGCTGTTAATGTTTACAGAGGGGGTTGGTTATTTTTTTCCCTTTTTAAAGAAATTCTGATAGAGTGTAATTGTATACAGAGCCCATCTATGATGCCTTGTAGAACAATTGAGTGCTTCCTGTTTAGATACTTGTGAATGGCAGTATGTGTTAGAGCATGAAAAATAACTTGCTTTTCTCTTTTCTGCTGCTGTTACTAATTCACTCTGTAGCTGATCCTTCTGTATGCCTGCCTTACTTTTTGTTGCAGCATTGTATGTCTAGAACTTTAAAAAAGGTAGCTGTCTCCCTGTGTTTATAGATATTACTCGGCTGAATTATTGTTGGAGGAAGATTCTGATGTAACTCAGTTCAGTGTGCTCTGTGCATAGTGAACAGAAACTAGATATTATAAAAATAAAATACAAATCTTTTCCCTGTTACTTAGTTTGCATAGTTATCTGTATTTTCATATGAAGTTTTCTTTATTTTCTTAGATTCTATGGCTTCTGCCATCTTAATTTTGAGACCTGTGCCCAGAGCACAGCAGGCTGCAGACGGACAGGCTCCATTTGGTATCTTAGAAGGCTCCTGGGGGATAGGTGCTGGTTTGGGTCCATCCTGTCGTTTATGGTGCTGTCGGTTCCGTGTGGGGCAGGTCTGGGTGTCCTGTGGCAAGGAGGGCTCTGGCCATTGGCTGCCTGCTGATCCTGGCACTGGGGATATGGAGCTGGGGAACAGGGAAGAGAAGACTTTGGTTAGCACCACCAGGTGCAGTGCAGGATACAGCCTGGAGCAGTGTTGCTCTATCACCAGCTTCACACCTCCTCTGGTAGGTGGGATTTGGCAGTGTCACAGCAAGATAAGTTATTTGCTTGTTTTTAAAAAGGAAAAATATAGTCAAGTCCAATTTGGAAGTGGTCCATGATCTTTTTAATGCAAGTGTTCCATTTTGATTTGTATTTAAAGAGTGATTTTTCTCTATTTTTGTTTAGCTGTGTATAGTTTCACTAGCTAGTTTGTGGCCTCATTCCCTTTTATTACATTAGATTACCAAATATCAACAATTTTTATTTTGTTGCTTATACCAATTTATTTCATGTATTACTGCATTTTCTTTTTTCACAGTGGCATTTGATTAGTTGGTTTTAATGTAGTTTAAGTTTTCAGGAATTTCCTTGATAGTTCCTGTAGCTTTTGTTTTCTGTCCTCCTTCCTCTCCTTCCAAGCTCAAAAGACAAGAGAGATAAATGTCCTGTTTTGCTTTATCATTTGTAGGTCGTCTGAATTTACAAGGAAGCCTGCTTTCTTATTTAATTCTACATATAAGCTGTAAAAGCTGGCATGTTCTCCAACTATATAGCATAGAGTGAGTGGTCCAAAGTCAGGTTTTCACTATTGATCAGACATTATTTGTTTTCATTCTGAAAGAAATTTGGTGGTTTATCAGGTATTTTCTCAGAGCTTGTTCCTCAGCTTGTCTTTCTTTGCAATGTTGGAGTACCATAGCAGCATGGTCTCCAATATTCCATGCAGAGTTGGATGTTGAAGCTCTGTTTGACTGGAGTACAGGTTATTTACTTGTAATTGATGAAGTTCTTTGTTGCATTTAAAATTGAAAGCTTCAGCCACAGTAGTTGGTTACTAACGTGATTTTGATGTGGCTGTTGTATATCTTGTATAAGACACTGTTCGTTCTTAATTTTAAATTATAAAGTTGCTGGAAAGAAAGTCTTTAATAGCTTAGAAAAAACCTCTCCTGGGTTGATGTTGAGTATTCTGGCATATCTCTACAGCAGAAATAGTGATAGTGATGAGGCAGAAGTCAAACAGCACTGGCCAAACGCAAGTTTTTGCATTGAGTTAGAAATAGGTCACTGATTTGGTGGGTGTAACAATACTGCAGGTGTTTACATGGTTGTGTTTGTGTCTGCCTCTACCACATTGTGTGTGTTGAACTTGGAGAAGATTTGGCTTGGCAGTGCCAGGGCTCCATCGGTGATCGTGTGGGGTACAAGGGAGCATGAGGGAAATGCATCAGAAACATGGGCTGTCAAGGGCTGGGGGCTCACTGCAGTGGTGGCCACAAAGACAATTCTGTGGTTATATAATCCATTGGGACTTCCTTGCCTGATGATTGGAAAATGGGGTTGGTAGAGAATGTCTTGAGGTGCAAGAGAAAAAGCTACCTGCAATTTCAGGCAGCTCTAATTGTGTATGAAAAAGAGATTAACTGGACAGATGACATTTTGGCAAAGGAAATCATCATGAGCCTTGCCTCAATTTTGTATATTTATTTTGGTCTCATTTTATAACATTCTGTTACATTGGATTGATCTGCTTTTGCTTGTTTTGCAGGAAAAGAGAAGCCCTGAGGTGTCTAAAATAGCAAATAGCACAGTTAAGGGCACCAAAGAAAACAGTGTCTGGAAGGGTTGAAAAAATTCTTAATTCATTAGTCAAAACTAGAGTGTATAGAGACTAAATTGTATTATATAGTTGATTAATAATTTATGTCATAACTGTCTTCTAAAAATTCTGAAGTAGGTCCAGAGGCTGTGTCTGAGCAGGGGTGCACATGTCTGTCCAGGCCTGTGTTTGATCCTAACCATGCCCGGCCCTTGTGGTCCAGCATCTCCTGAGAGCTGGGAGAGAGAAACTGATACACTGCAAAGGCAAAAAACTTGGGCCCTAAAATGTCTTTCATATTCAATAGAGATAAAAAACACTAATTTCTTTTGAAATATTGGCAAGCTTTTCTCTGATACATTTTACCTTTTATGAGTACATTCAACCATTCATTTAGTTTTGGGGTTTTGACATTCTTTGGCTTGTATCACATCTTGAAAAACGTAACTTTTTAGTGTTTTTCACAGCTTTGTCCTGTTCTCATTTCCAATGCTCTCTAACAGTACTGTGTGTAAAAAAATCTTATTTTCAAATATGATTGTGCAGTTGAAAAAGGTGAAAAATTTTCTATTACTTTGTTGGCGGCTGTAATGCAGGGTGCATTTTTAATGGAAGTCCCTGAGCACTCAGTTTTGAAATGTTATAGAAATAAGTACTTTATTGCATCACATGCAGACATTTGTGATAATTTTTCCTGTCCTTATATCAGTCTTACATGAGATTTTTTCCCTTCCAGCTATTAAGATGACTATACAAAACTTTTGTGGGTTTTTTTTTCCCCCCTAAAACTAATACCTCAGTTACCCTTTTAGAGGCAAACTAAAATGTTAAACTCTCATCTCTTTGATACGGGTGAAGATATGACAGAAGATGTGATATTTTATATGAGGGAAGTGGATGGTGCTAAGTTGAATTTGTCAAAGGTGCTCTGTCTGTATTCCAGTGAAGCACGAATGTGATTTCTAGAATGTGTCTGGAGCTAACACCTTGGAAAGGTGAGAAACTGAAAGAGTATCAGTCTAGTCCTCTTTACTGTTAATTCCCTGGCACATGAGGTACACCATCTCTTTCAGCTGCTTGAAAATGCTTTCCAAGCACCTGCCCCTCAGCAGAGTTTTTTCAGCAGTGGATTGGTTGTGTCTTCCTATTCTCTCAGTATTTTGGTTCTGTGTCCGGGGTCCCAAAGGCTTCTCCCTGAGGCATTGTGCTTCCTCCTCAGCACAGAGCACATGTGCAGCAGTAGCTATAACCTGTCCAAGGGCCCGTGGGTGCGTTCTGGAGACAATTCTGCTGCAGGAGGGAGAGCCTAGGGCATGTTTCACATGCTTCAGAACACGCTCTTAGTTTCTCAAAAGCTGTTTCTATGCAATTTTTCTTCAGCTTTTCTGTTCTGCTTGAAAACTTAATCTTGACTCTTACCTGGTGGGATGCTGTATATTGCACATTTGGGGGTGAGACTGAGGGAAGCCTTGTATCCAATGGGCAGTTTTTGTTTATAGCGATTGGGCATTATTTGCACGTATTACAGCGCTGATACAAGTCTTCCTTGAAAAGGACTTGGATTTCAAATAGTATGAAAGCATTTTTAAAGATAATTTCTTTACTCAGATACTGTAGCCTTACTTTTTATGTGACCATAACAATTTATCACAGTGTGTTGTTCTATTGCCTCCACTGAAACTTGTACTTCCATGATCTTATCATCATTACATCAGTGTGCCATAATGTCTAAACTTTCCTGAGCAAAGTGTGTACATCATGCAAGCATGTTGACTTGGTTTCCAACTGCTTTACCCTTCAACTGTTCTCATTTTTTTAATAGTCCAAAGAGATAATCAATTACACCACATTGTTCCAGTTCTGTTGGGCATTTCTTTTCCTGGAGATTATGCTTTTGCTTAATTATCTTTATACGGATGGAGAAAATTCCTGATGAATGGGACTTTATAGATCCACAGTGAGAAATTCTCATTTCAGGGATACCCTTGAAATAGCAGGAAGTGAATTTCATATATTAGAAGAGTTTTGAATGGAATCTCTAGCTTTTTAGAAGCAGTTACTGCGGGGGAAGCAGAGGGCTTTCCCCGTGCGCACGTGCGAGGTACGGCCGGCTGCTCCTCCGGACTCGGCCGTGCGCAGGGAGCCGCGTGTGCGCAGCGGGCGGCGCTGGGGACACGTGCGGCGGCTGTGCCGGGCGGGGGGGCCGCACCCCGGTCCGCGGGAAGAGCTGGGCCGCACCCCCGGTCCGCGGGAAGGACGGGGCGTATCCCGGATCCGCGGGAAGGGCTGGGCCATACCCCCGGTCCGCGGGAAGGGCGGGGCCATATCCCCGTTCCGCGGGAAGGGCGGGGCCATATCCCCGTTCCGCGGGAAGGACGGGGCGTATCCCGGATCCGTGGGAAGGACGGGGCGTATCCCGGATCCGCGGGCAGGGCGGGGCCGCGTCCCGTATCCGCGGGAAGGGCGGGGCCGGGCCGGGCCCTCCCCCGGAGGCAGCCGCGGGCGGGGCGGGGCGGGGCGGGGCCGTCCCGGGCCGGCAGTGCCGGGGGAAGCTCGGGGAACCATTTTGGGGCGCGGGGCTGGAGCGCGGCCGCACATGGGGGCGGCGGGCCCCGCCCGGGGCGGTGACATCGGGGCGCGGCGCGGGGCCCGCCGGGGGTCGCGGGGGCTTTCGTCGCGGCCACTGCCCGGCCTGCGCCCCCCGAGCCCGTCTGTGCTGCGCGGACACGCCATGAGCTCCTCCGCGCCCCATGACGGGCAGATCTGCCTCCAGCGGGCCGTACTCCTGGAAGGGCGTCTGGTCTGCGTGCTTGCCGGGGAGTAAAACCTGCAAGGGGAAAGGTAGCGCCGTGTAAATTTCCTTACGCGCACTGTTTAAAGCTGGGCTTGTAGGAGCTGTTTTAAGTCGTGTCCCGTGGGAGGTCTCAGTAGCCTGTGTATTTCACCTTCCCCAAAACAGTGTCGAGAATACTTTTATCAACAGGTCGGTGCCTTCTGATGTTATCAAGAACAGATATTCTTGATTTAGAACTAGAAAAGCTTAAGATAAATTTTCCCCTATTCAGTCTTTCTTTCGGTTATATTTTTTCGAATACGTACAGTCTTTTTGATAATTGGAGTTAAAGCAACTAATACACTTGAAAATGACACCTTAGTGTGCCTTAGTTTGTCGCTGTTGCTTGGAGACTTATTCCTAGTGTGTGCCAATAAAGATAATGTAATAGCAAATATTGCATATAAGGGTTTTTACATGTAGTAAGGGATTTGTAACTAAACATATCTTTAAACTTTATTTTCAGTTCTATAGTTGTTTTTCCTTGATTTGTAATTGTATGGTTTTCATAGTTTGGTGGCTTAAATGTATTCTACTGTTAAAAGTTCTGCTTGTGATTAACTTGTAACTTTTGAGATAGCCATAGAAGATGTATTATTCATCTTTGTGTTAACAAGAGTGATGAAAATGTAGGCTTTGGGCAGGTCTAGGCATGGTAAATTACAGTTTATAGCCTTATCCAGTTTTTTTCTTGCATGCTAATGTCAGTGGTCTGGTTCAGAGATTCCTGCTCATTTTCATTCCCCGCTCCTGTGAGTCTTCCGTTGTGGAAGGTGTGTGTGAAGGCTGCTCACACAGGAGCGCTGGGAACGCACAGTTCTGCTCTCCAGTGCTTCCATAGCTTCGAAAGCTCAAGTGGGAAGTGCTTCTGTGCACAAGGTCTTTCGCAAAGTTTGTAGGTTGCTTCATTTCACTGTTGCTTGGGCTCTGAGAGGTGTAATTAAAGCCAGCAGAGCTCACCCAGCTCGTCAGGCTGCCCTGGGAACTGGTCTGACGCAGTGGTTTTCACCAGCGTTATCTGCAGGTTACAGGGGATCCCTGCATCAGGACATACAGGGTCAGGCAAGAGGAAGCACACACAGACTTTTCTGAAATGTGTGTGTTTGCGGTATTTGAAGGGAAACACATTCAGAATTTTGCATATGAATATGCTTGTGATTTCCATGCTCTTCCCAAGCGAACAGCTTGATCAGCATTGGTTCTCCTGTGTGTGCGATGGTTTGTTCTGGAGCACAGAAGTGCAGGGTGCCTCACGAGCCCCCCACCTGTGGCTGCTGGGGACACGGGGCAGTGCAGCTGGCAGAGGCCTTGCTGCTTTAATCCCCTCCCTGGTGCAGCATCACTTCCCAGGACACATGCTTGATTTGTCACACACATCCAAAACTTCTCAGCTAAGCTGGAATGCCTCACAGTGGGAAGATACAGCCAAAAAACACCAACATTCTTGTCATATCTCTGCAGTATCAGTTTTATGGCCCAGCACTGAAAACTGCTCTATGAGGTTTTTTCCCAAGGATAGGAATTGGGTATTTCTAGAGCACCAAGCCTGAGATGGAGGAAGAGAGTTTGGTGGGTTGAGAAGATGCTGTGAGTGGGCTTGTGAGACTCATAAAATCACTGACTGAATATTGAATCTTAGACACTCATGTTTTTCTTCCTCTGGGCAGAGGTACTTTTGTAGAGGAATTTGGGCTTGTCTGTCTGTCATTACTTTCTGAATGTCAAGGACTAAGTCATTTTGCAAGTTGGAATCTCTTAGTTCCTCTGCTTAGTGCCCTGAACAGTGCATGTCTTGCAAAAGCATGCACACTATGCTGCTCTGAGCTGTCTGGTCCAAGTATGAGTAAGTTTGTGGGTGAAATGATGCTAAATATGGGAAGCTTGCCTATTGCCTAATATTCCCATGTCAAATAGCAAGGAGATTAAAGATGAGGTTTATTTTGAGAGCTTTATACGTACGTGACAGATCCAGAGCTGGTTGTACTCGCAGAGAGGCACTTAGGGTGGCTGAGAATTGTACTGTGTAACAGAAGCCAATTTTGGATAGCATTTTATTTAACTGTCCTTTACCTACAAAGGTATGGTTTATTTTTTTTCAAAACTGTTTCTTTTTTTCAGATAGTGCTAGTAATTCCTTTTGCACACGAAAGAGAAAAGTTAGGAGTGCAGGAAAACATAACATGTTAAGAAGTATGGTACTTTTTCCACATCTGTGGAATGCTTGAGCAAACTGTTTGGTCAGACAGCTGTCACCTTTGTCTGGGGACATTAGAAAGGACAGAACTTCAGTGGGAGCTCCACTGAACATAAAACTTCATCAACAGGGCCTTTCCAAGGGACTGCAAATGTCTGAGTATTTACATAGTAAAATTAATTCTCAAATTTAACAAGTGAAGTTTGAATTTTAGTGTTATTTGAGAAATTAAATACTTGCTCTGGGTTTTTTTTCTGGTATCCTCACAAATGGTTTCGTTCAGGAGGCTGAAGCAGTGGATGTGCTTTACAAACTGTGGGCATCAGTAGCAGAGTAAGGAAAATGAAGAGTCGCTGCCCTGTCCTGGGAAAAAAGCAGGATAGTAATTCTCTGAGCTGTGCTTTTCCTTGCCACTATTTTTCAACTTAAAAAAATTACACCACTAACATGATTACTGAGAAGTTCATATCCAGAAGATTTTTTTTTTTTCATTAAAAAAGGCTAATTTCTTAGACATGGCAGCTTAGAATTGTTCTGTACAAAGGTGGTACATGTAAGTGATCTGGGTGAAGCATTTCATAAATGCAGTATTTAAAAAAACAAACCACCTACAACAAACTTACTTTAGCATGTCTTTACTCCTCTCCCTTGCAGCTTCCAATAGGTATATTCCACTTTAGAACAATGAACAGAACTTCTTCACTTGTTCAGTTTCCATGCGATGCAAGTGTCTGTGCTGTATGCGTCCAACTGATCTACACATACGTGCAGTTTGTATTACATGGGGGGCTTTTCGTTTTTGTTTTTTCTTGAAGCTTCATTGTAAGTCAAGAAATGCTGTGTGCAGAGGCAATGAAATGTGGCTGATCTGAACTGCTTTTCCTCTGTTCTGTTGCAGAAATGAGCCGTCAGACTGCTACAGCACTACCCACAGGTACTTCCAAGTGCACGCCATCGCAGAGGGTGCCCGCGCTGACGGGCACCACAGCTTCCAACAATGACTTGGCCAGTCTCTTTGAGTGCCCTGTGTGCTTTGACTATGTGCTGCCACCAATCCTGCAGTGTCAGAGTGGCCATCTGGTCTGTAGCAACTGTCGCCCCAAACTCACGTGCTGCCCCACTTGCCGAGGCCCGCTGGGCTCCATCCGGAACCTGGCTATGGAGAAAGTTGCCAATTCCGTACTATTCCCGTGTAAATACGCCTCTTCCGGCTGCGAGATAACTTTGCCACACACGGAAAAAGCAGACCACGAGGAGCTGTGTGAGTTTAGGCCTTACTCCTGTCCCTGTCCCGGTGCTTCGTGTAAATGGCAAGGTTCTCTGGATGCTGTAATGCCGCACCTGATGCATCAGCATAAGTCAATTACAACGCTGCAGGGAGAGGATATAGTGTTCCTGGCCACGGACATTAATCTTCCTGGTGCTGTTGACTGGGTTATGATGCAGTCTTGTTTTGGCTTTCATTTCATGCTAGTGTTGGAGAAGCAGGAAAAATATGATGGTCACCAGCAGTTCTTTGCAATTGTACAGCTGATAGGAACACGCAAGCAAGCAGAAAACTTTGCTTACCGACTCGAGCTAAACGGGCATAGGCGGCGATTGACTTGGGAAGCAACTCCTCGATCCATTCATGAGGGAATTGCAACAGCCATTATGAATAGTGACTGTCTAGTCTTTGACACCAGCATTGCACAGCTCTTTGCAGAAAATGGCAATTTAGGCATCAATGTAACTATATCCATGTGTTGAAATGGCAATCAAACCTCTTCAGGCCAGTGTTTAAACCGTTGCATTTAATTTAGCAGAAATAGGGTAACCATCTTTGACTGTCAGACAAATTATTTGGTAGATGGAGGGTAGACATAAATGAAGGTAAATAAAAGGCTGTTAAATTACAGGAAGCAGTTGCATGTAGTAACTAATATATTTAAAATAAGTCAACAGTAAACCACTGAAAATATATATACACCCAAAATGGGCATCTTTTGTATTAAGAATTGATTCTACAGGAAATGTTGTAAAATAATTCTAAAAACTTGTTTGTAGATTGATTGTACTGTTGAAAAGGATACTGTTTCGTGTTTTTGTTTGTGTTTTTTTCCTCCCCCTTTGACTGACAAGCCATGTTGAGCGGTCTGGTCTCTGGCCGCTGCTTCCCCTCCTTCTCCCCACCCCCCCTTTGTAAGTCACTACATAGTATTGCTGCTGTTTGTGTATATTTTTTGTGTATTTGCTAATTTTTATTAACTTCTAGTTTTTCATTAAATAAATATGACTTTCTTTTCTGTAATTCAGGTTTTTCTCTTTTTTGTATCTTTTTAAAATTAATTACAGGTGTCATCTTTTGATATGCATAATTGCTATGGTAAAACTTATATTTCTGTATGTTTGGTAAATTTTGTCTCTTTCCAGTAGTCAATTCATTGGTGATACTGTTCTTAATTGAGCTATTTGTGAATGTACTGAACTCGAAAGGAGTGCTTATGTTCAAAGATGTGTCAGGAAAGACAGCTCCTTTAAAAACAGGTCTAGATGTTGTTGTACTTTGAGTTATCTTCTAACAAAAATGAACAATTATTAAGAACTTTCCGAATTTAAAAAAAATCACATTTCAAATTTAGAGATGCTTAGAAATTTGATTGCATCCTTGTATTTGTTGGTTTGCAGTACAAAGAAAGTATTGTATTACACAGTATTTGTAATTATAAAAGCAGACCATTTGTTTAAAAAAAAAAAGGCAGTCAGAGTGAGATGTTTTCAGTCTTTTTATATTTGTCATTAAAAGATTACCTGGCAAATGAGAAAAACACAGCCAACTTCTGCTTTTTGCTTTAGCTCAAAGTTTGACACATTGATGCTCTTGCTCAGTTTCTTGTCTTCATGTCTTTTGGTTGTTACTAAAGTAACTGTCTGGAACTGACTTTTGTATATCATTTTGGTGACATGATCCACATGACAATGCTGATAAATCTCTTCCAGGTGTGACTGACCAGCCCTAAAGGCTTTGGAGGGATACTGGGCTTTGTGCAGACTGCCTGTGTGTGCAAACCTGAACCACAAATGTAAACGGGATTTGTGTTACAAAACAGACAGGAGCAGGGGAAAAGCTGTTCCATTTCGAGCTATTGGAAGGAAATCTTTGTCAAACCGAGTGGTAGCAGATGTGTTGGGGAGCTGGTCTGGCTATTAACTACTTTTGTAACACATTAAAATACAGTTTATTTACTGTGCACTGTCTTAACTTTCTTACCAGAAGTTGATCTGTTAAGACAACTCTTGTTCTTACTATTTTTGATGCATGATGAGGTAAGTAGTTCTACAGGTAAGGAACATAAAACCCACTGGGTTGGATTAATAAAATACTGCAGAAATAGTTGGCTTCACGTAGTAAAAGTTTCACTCTTAAAATTTGATACTTAGGCTGTTTGAACTGTGCACAGTTGTAATTTAAAAGATGTGCTGGTACTTTGTGACAGTAGATAAATGCTTCCAAAACTCCTGCAATCTAGCATTTTTTTCCTTTTGAATAGACAGCCAGCTGCTGGCAGTTTCTAAATTCAGTAATTATTCTCACCTAATTAAGCTTGTGTACCTCCAGTTTGTCTTCTGGTCTTTAGCAGAAAGTTGGCTAAATCCTTTTTTAGAGGAGTCCGCATCTTCCTTGCTCCCTGGTGCCTATCTGCTGGGTTTGCTGGGCCCTGCCCGGGATGTTCAGCTCTGGTTTTGTTTAGGGAGTGGAGTGGAGACTCTGAGTGGGCCCTCTGCCCCTGCCCTGAGGGGCCAGGGCTGTGTAGGGCTGGTCACTGCTGCTGCCTGTGGCTGGGAGGGGTCAGCTTGGCTTGTGTCCCCAAGTGAGTTGTCACCCTCGAACGCTTGTGCTGAGCCGCAGGGATTCGCTTTAGGCTCCAGCGGCTGAAGGGCAGGGCTGTGCTCTGAAAAGACCTTCAGCAATGGCCTTTGCAATGAGCTGTAGAAGCTGCCAGGTGTCTCACAGAGGTTGGTTCGTGTTTCCCAGAGGACAAGAGCTATAGCATAACTACTGTATGCTGACTTACTGTAATGTAAACTAGTATTGCTCCATTTGGTGTTAAATAATCTGTGTAAAACCTTTGACACCCATCATCAGATGGAATCATGAAATTACACTTAGGGCCAGATCCTCAAAAGTATTGGAAGCCTAATTCAGTTGATCTCTAAAGAGTGTGAGGATCTGGTAAGTCAACTACACTGTTATATATGAAAAAAGAAACCATACTAGAAATCTGTACAGTTTACTACCTTATCTAAAATAAATGGTGTATTAAAGCCTGGCATTGTCTTTAACATTAGCTGTTTATTTTAGAAAGTGCTGTTTTACTTTGCTGTATTGGGAAGGAGTATTCAAATTTGTCTCTAAAAGATGAAATGCAGTAGATCTTGCATTTGTCTGCTAGCACTACCTCTGTGGTTTTTTCATTGCCCTTAAAAAAAAAAAAGCCTTAAAATGTTTGACAAATGTGGATGTAAATATTTTGGTTATGTTGTGACAGTTCCTGCTAGTTCTTGTTTGCAGTAGTGCTTAAAATTAAAGCAGGTGAATGGTTTTGTATTGCTGCCTGTCCTGTTGTTTTATCCAGAATCTTTTCCAAGCTGCTGTGCTGAAAGCAGGAATTGTACTCGTGGGATAGTTACTATCTGTAGCAGTTTATAGTGTGGATAGAGCAAAGGAGCTACCACTGCCTTTTTTTTTTTTTTTTTTTTTTAAACCCTTGATAAGCTTTACCGGTCTTGGGGTATTTTTGAGGGACACAAGTTAATATCAGACCCATGTAACTGTTCCTAAGCAGATGATCCCCAATGCATTGACATGACTTCAGAAGTTCTGTACTGCTCTGGCTCGCTGCTGCACAGGGTTATTCTGCTCAGTGAAAGCAAAACAAAGGCACCAGAGTGTGGCTGTAGTGTCTGGTGTAATGGATAATGCTTCTGTTTCAAAAAATCTCAACAAAGTAATAGAATGTCCTCAGCTCTGGCAGCAGGGACAGGAAAAGCTGGCAGTAAATGCCTGGCATTATCTTCAGAGTAGCATTAAACCCCTCACCTTTAGGTGGAGTCCATGGGGACAAGACAGGAATTGGACTGATGTCAGACAGAAAGTCATCCTTTAGCTTTTCTGGGGAGCAGCTCTGTGTTTCGCTGTGGTGGAAACTTTTTTTTAGTAGTCCCTATTCTTGTAAAAAAAAAAAAAAAGATTTGTTTTGTCCATGTGTAAACAGACTGTGCTGGAATTCCGAGCATGTCAGTGCTCTCACATTGCAGAGCAGTGTAGGATTGTTTCTTGAGCTGTTTGGTGAAGATTTTTCCCTCCTGGTCTGATCAAAAGCAAGGCAGCAGCACAGTTACCAGGCTGCAGTTTTACCCAGGGGGAAGTTTCTTTGCACTTTTTCCCTTCACGTTTCTCATGAGGCAGAACGTACTCTGAGACTGGGGGTGTTGTCCATTGTCTTAGAACTTGGCTTGTGAGTGATGAAGAGCTCTTAAAATACTGACACAGAGGCAGCTTTTATTTTTAGCATTTTATTACATTAAGTCTTTTGTCAAAGTTGTAAAATCATGTGTAAAACAGGTGTTGAAATTCCCACTGAATTCATTACTAATAGTGCTGTAATGTTCCAGGTAAATCAGCTCTGTTATCTATGGAAATGAAAGCAAAGCAAACTCTTGATTTATAGGCAGCTTCTAGATGAGGCTGTTGTCACTGGTACAGTTTGTGTTTCATAAGCACTTTGGAGTTTGTTTCAGAACCAGTGAGCAAGAGAAGGATGTAACAACATCCAAGATTCCCTCGTGGGGCTGACCCTGGAATCAACAATGCCAAAGGCTTGGATCACACACTGAAGTGCAGTTCTCACTGAGGTTCAAGGAGAGATAAGAGACAAAACTGTCAACAGACAGGGAGGGTGCCAAACTTCTTGAACCCTACATTATTCACAGTGAATAATGATTCAGAATTTTTTTGGCATTGTTTAAATAGATTTAGTTTCCATAGGTGAGCCTCCAAGCATGGGCATCCCAGAATCAAGTCAGTTTGTAGTGGGTAAGAATGAAGGACATGTATTCTGTCCCTCCAAAACATTACTGGGTTTTTTCATTAAGGCTTCAAGCGTGCTCCATCCCCCTCTGCTGCTGTAGGGACAGCTGTGCAGATGAACTCAGATGTGTTCTCTCCCTCCTTACACAACACTCCCTAGACTTCAGTTCTTCTGGCATTGCTTCCTGGGTTTGAAAAATGCTGTCCGCAGTGGCCTTGCTACAAACTAGAACCAAGTGCTGAAAGAACTTAATTAACTTCATTTAGACCACAATGCTTGAGATCCCTTAAGCAGATTTTTTTAGATTTCAAAAACCTTATTTTCCCCGATACTGCTGCGCGGTAGCACATTATTATTCATTACAATTACAGATACTTTGTAAATAAGCTTGTGCTAAATCAGTTTGCTGTTTGTAACAACCCCACCTATGAGCCTCTCCTCTTTAAGGATGTGACCAGCTGCTGCCATGTATATACACAGGTGCCAGACAGGCTAAGGAATTCTTTCACATGCTTGAATCGATCAGGAAATGAGATTCAAGATTCTTTGCTGATAAAAAGCAGCCAGTGCCTGTAAAATGCAGTTTCAGGGGGGTAACTGCTGCAGCAACGCCTTCCTTTTGATGGCACTGACACCTCCATTTGAACAATCCCGTTTAGCTCATGGTTGTACCTGATACCTAAGTGCAACTGAAAGAGATCAAGAACTATGGAATTTGATGAGAGGTAACCTCAGCCCATCTGCCTAAAGTTTACTATTCAAGTGCTCAACCCTGGCCTTAACTGCAAAGCCCCCATCGAAGGCTGCGTTCAGCACCTCGTCCAGGCACCCGGCCAGCACGAAAGTCAGATCCTGCCGCACGTGCACTGCAATTTCTTCCAGATCTTTCTCATTTCTTTGAGGAATGATAATTCTCTTCAGTCCGGCTCGGTGCGCTGCCAGCACTTTGTCTTTAATTCCTCCAACCTAATAAGGAGAAGAAATACATATATAAAAGCAATTAACTAATCTAATAAAGTAATTATTATAACATCACATTGGGAGTTAAATTCTGATGGAAGGTTCTGCCTCCCTCAGTCATTTAGGAAAGCAATTAAAAATGCAGTCAGAGTTGTAGCTTATTATGTGCTTAATGAGGGAAATATGTTAATATGCTACAGTATTCTTTCTATAAAAGCTAGTAAGGGAAAAATAAATCTAGGAGTGCAGGTACAAGAGAATAGTGGAAAAGTTACTCCTTTTCAGAAATTTTTTTTAACAAAAGTGGCCTTTGCTCTGTTTTTTTCATATGATGTGCTGAAATCCTGCACCGGCATTAGAACAGATTTTTCAGATAAAGGCAGTGTTAGATTTAAGGGGAAGAGTCCTAAGGAAGCAATGTCCCACAATAAATAACTTCAGCTGTACAACAGAAAATGCACAGCAAAGCAAACCTGTGCTCCAGGGGTGGAGATGCTTTGTGCTACACCAGGCACTGCTCCACCCAGCCTCCTGGATGACTTGCTAATGAGATGGCAACAGGGGGGTTACATTCGGTTTTCTTACAATCACAGCTGTAGCTTCTTCCCCTGAACTCTCCTGAAGACCAACTCCCAGCAGAAACTTGTCATTTTACAATGCTTTAGAGAAAGGCCTTCTAGAGCAGCACCAAGGGCAAACCTCAGGCTGCTGTGACACAAGGCAGGAGTGAACCGTGACACTCACGGTGACCCCACAGGTCTGGACAGTGCTGCACACTGCAGGGCAGCTCCTGGCAGTCCTGGGAATGCAGTGATTCTAGACAACCTTTGGCAAGGAGCACAGTGCGGTTTAATATTCACAGGTCCCTTATCTCTGCACCGCCTTTAGCAGGAGGCACAGTGTGGTCACTGCCTGGCACAGCAGGGACAGTTTGGCTGCAGGGCTGAGCTGCCTTGCCCCAGTTACTGCAGGGTGCTCCAGAACCCTGGACAATGGCCTGTCCTCTTGGGCTCACTGCCCCCACAGAGCCTCCCAAGGCTACTCTGCATACCCTGGCACCTCCAATTCTGTCTTCTCTGCAGGAAACAAAAGCCTGTCCCTGATTTCCACCTTCATCCTCCTCCTATCCATCATTTGGGATGAGACCATAACTCCCATATCGGCTTCATCACCTGTGCCAGGCTCCACTGACACTTCAAACTAAACTTTGTTTGAAAACCTTCCTTTGCCCTCTTGTTTTGACAAAGCTTTATGGAAACTCCATTTGGCTGAGCTAGAGACAAGGAACAATATTTAAGAGAAACCTAAAGTTAGATCCACAGATTCAGGACTAACCTGTGTGCAGTTACTGTGAGAGCTTTAACACACAACTTTTCAAAGCCACCAAGAGGTAGTTCTGTACAGACTGAGGAAGCACATTTAGAAATTGTAGTACAGACTTTGGAGCCATCTTGAATTTTAAGACTTTGAGGTTTCCTTTCTAACTAGACATTTTAATGTATTTTCCCAAAAAGCCACATCAAGGCTGGCTCTAGCTTGAAAGGCAAAGCAGAGGAGTGGGCAGTCCTGCAGCAGCCTGGCCTCCACTGGCCTCCTCCAACTGCACCAGCAGAGACAGCATTGCTGCTGAGGAATGCTCCAGCAAGACTCCGGTTTTCTGAGTGGCTATAAACAGATTTCCTATCCAAATTAGGAAGAATTAATACAACTTAGCTCTTTTCTCAAATGATGCTTACTGGAAGAACAAGGCCTCTTAGTGTAATTTCTCCTGTCATGGCTACATCTGAGCACACCAGCCGCCCACTGAAGAGTGAAGCAAGACAGGTTACTATGGTAACACCAGCAGATGGTCCATCTTTTGTGACAGCTCCAGCTGGGAAGTGCAGATGGATGTCAGTGTTGTCAAGGAGATCAAAACTTCCAGAAGCTTAAGGAAAAAAAGAATGGTTTGAATGTTAAAAATCTAAACCCATTTTGTTCCTGGTCTTTATTCTAAAAGCCCACCATGAACTAAAAGCCTTGGCACTATTTGTTAACAGTAGGCTGAAGAAAACAACACAATATTGCAGAGGCCCTAGGAAAAAACAACAAAGAGAAACCCCAATGAGCTTTCCCTACATCCAAATTCCTAGGAAAAAACTAACACGAGAACCATTAAGTTTGGCATTTGCATGTGTTGGGAAATTCAGAGTAAGGATTAATGTAGAAACCAAGGAATTTCTACATAGAATTTGTATGTCCCAAACCATCAATGTCAATTTTCAGACAACACTCCACAGAAACCCACAACTATAATGAAGTGAATCTCTCATTTATGTTCCTTCACCTGTAATGGAGTGCATGGAGTTAAACCAGAGGCAAATGTGCACACAGGCAATTCCTGCAGCATTTCATACATTAATTCCATTTTGGTTTTTAACCTATCTAAATTTCCACAACTAGTGACAGACACTGGTCAATTATTTGCCCGATCAGCAGATGATCAATCTAGAAATATTTCCACAAATCCTGGGAGGTTCAAACAAAAAGAGTTAAAATGTTCTTGGCCAGAGCCCTGTTGCACTGCAGTTCAACAGCTGCTATACAAACTCAACATTCTTAAAATAGAACATTCTCAAAATTAGAACTTGCTCTACAAAAACCTTTAAACAGAACCTGTAATAGAAAAACTACAGACTTCCATATCTGTCTCCATTGTGAAAGTACAGCTGGGAAGCTCGAGTGTAAAAATGCGTCAGAGGCAGTGTCTGCCACTACCAAGGAGAAGCACCTTGGCACTGAGGCTGCCCACAGCCTCCCAGGCTATTGCAGGGAGACACAACTCGTGTTCCGCCAGGCCACAGCCACCTCGGCTTGGCAGCAATTGGGAAAGAACTGCAAAGGAGCTCTGGAGCTGATCTCATCCTCACTGCAGCACCGATGGCTGAAAGCCTTTCTCTGTTAATGCCACACACCCATTTGCACAGCGAGCAGGGGTAACTGCCAGGGCTGCTCAGCAGTGTTACAAGGTGCTGAGCTGCTAACAGCCCGAGCTGGGGGGATGGAAGCGCTGGCCCTGCCCCACCGTTGGTCAGCTGGTATCTCTTGGCGTTGCTGCGCAGCCAGCTGATGGCCAGGTGAGCCGACTCCTTCATGACGTCCCCCAGCTGCCCCGTCAGGGTGAGCTGGCCCTCCCCGTCCATCCTGCTCGCCTCCACAAACATGATCTCCCCTCCCAAGGGGGTCCAGGCCAGACCTATGGCCACTCCTGGCTGGTTGAGGCGCTCAGACACCTGAGGGAAAACACAGGAAGCAGTTCAGGAAACAGCCATAAAAAAAACATTGCAAAAACAATTCGATAGTTGGCTTTGAAACAACTGCACCCATTAAAACACAGAAGTTAAGCCAAGTCTCTGATCTCTTATTTATTATTTTATTATTTAATGCAGCAGTATTTGTGGATATGTGTAAACACTAATTACACAACAGGAGCTGTATGTGGCAGCTTAGCTTAAGGCCATGGCAAACATGGGCCATTTCTGGAAACCCTCCCCACCCCCAAAGCACCTTAAGAATCTTTCTCTTCAAAAAACTTCAAGTATTCAGTCAATCCTGACTGAATGTTTATGTGATTTTAACCATCTGCTAAAGTATATCTGCCCTGAGTGTTACTCAGGTGAAAATGCCACTTTGGCTCCCCAGTGTTCCCTAAAAGCCTTTTTTAAAGGTAGTGGCCCTGCCTGAGCTGTGGCCAGACAAGCCCCTGATGTTGTTCACTGCAGACATTTACAAACACTTTTGAAAAGCAGAAACACAAATGTGTTCCCAGGCCAGGCAGAGGGGACACCTGACAGTCCCGTTAGGAATTACAAGCAGCCAAGCAGTCAGCAGCCACAACGGCAGCTAAAGCCAAGGAAGCACTCAGCCCCTGCTCCCTGCTTGTCCTGGGGCTCGCCCCTACCGCTAGGAATGCTCTTCTAGCATTTAAGAAAACTGTACAGAATGGTGTGTTTCACTTTTAAGGTACCAAAATACCTCATCAAGCAGTTTCATTTCTGCTGACATCAGTTTCTGTATTCATTCCCTGTGTGTTACTAGTTACAGTGATTTACTCTGTTTTAGTAACTGCTTAGTAACTCAGGTTAACAAAGTCAGTTCCTCCTGGTCACACTGAGATCCAACAACACTGGAACATTCCCCTCTGCACTGGAGACAATGGCATTTTGGCAAAGCATCATGGTTTCAAACATTTCAGGTGTAATGAACAAAATTTACTGTCCACAGCCTCTCCCAGCCCAAAGCCAAGGTTTGTTGGTTTGGGGGTTTTGTTTCAGTTTTTTCGGACTGGACTCTGGATCAATTCAAAACAGTTTTACAGACTGAGAGCTCAGGGGCAGAACACAGCAAATGGGACAACAAACCCAAACCCAAATGGTTCTAAAGACATCACTTAGCACAAGCTTTGTCCTCAGACTAGGCAGGTACCTCCTCCTACTCTCCCAAGTCAGCTGCGATCTGGCAAGAGGAACGGATGTGTAGTAGGTGTTGATCACCTCTGGACCGCTGCTCCTGGCATTAATTGGCACCTCCCAGGCCAAGCAACCTCTCCTGCTGTCCTGGAGAGACATTGCACCACCCCTGCTGCAAGCTCCTCAGCTGAGCCTGCACTGAGACCTGGTGACAGGCACATGTGGAAAATGCCCTGGCAGCTTTGACATCTATCTGCAGGAAAGACCTCGGAAAATCTCTAAACACAAATGCAGCCACACAACCCCACAACTCCCAACACTCAGGGGAGAGCACTCTGTGCTGCATTAGACACCCACAAAGTGTTACAGGGAGTGGCACAAGACTGAATTGCTCCTGGCACCTCTGAATAATTTCTTCTCACCAAAAGTCAGATGAATTTAAATTAGAATAAATCCTTTCTTACACTTTCTAAACAACTTCAATTAAAAATGATCATTCAAATCAGCTGATGACTGGTCATGTCTGTCAGATGATGAAGATGTCACTGACCTACATAAAAGTCTTGAGGTTTGAAAATTTTTGTAGATGAGACCAACCCAGCTGTGATTTAGCTGTACTCTGAGTAGATGAACATTGTCAGATACATTTTAGCTGTCTGGACACTGCAGTATCAAGTCATAACATTCAGCAGAGTCATTTATTTTAAAGTATTTCAGGTTATCACCTGCAGTTTTGGAGCTACACTAAGTCAGTGTACTGGACAGAAGTCCCTGATTCACAATGGGAAGATGAGAACCAGTCCAGTCACTTGCTGGCCTTTAGCCTATGTGTTTTCCTTCCACAGGTTCCCCCAACAGGTTCTCCCAACCCGACTGTACAAACTTTTTTCTCCCCTTCTGATTCATTCCCTGGCAAATCACTGCTGGCAAAGAACGTTAACAGAGGCTTCCCTCTGAGGGAGGAGGATTTCCCAGAAATATCACCACAAAGACTGATAGTTCTTAGATAAAAATGCCTATTTAAACCTGTGCTTTGGACAGATTTTGCTTCTGCAAGATCCCCTGATTTTTTCCCTAACTAGAATTGTGCATGTTCCATGAAACAGAGCCATTGTTTTATGCCATCTGCATTTTCATTTCCTAGAACAGGCAATTCACTGACCTACAGCTCCTGTCCCTTCAACTTTACTTACGTTATGAGGATATAAACTAACCCTGATGGGCTTTCCTGTGGTGCCAATAATGTGTTGTTACTTGAGCAGAATTAAGGGTTGAAAGAAAAAACAAAAAGCAAAAAAAGCTAAAAAACCAAACTAAAATCCAAGCCAAAAACATAAACAGTTCATTATAAACGTACTGGATATGTTAAAAATGCTTTTCCCCAAAAGTGTGCTGCGCTGAAACACTTCATTACATCTTTTGCACTTTAGACTGCTGAGATTATTTCAAAGCCTCACTATGTGATTTATTCCAACATTTGTTCTGTAGGGAGACACACAAGATTATTTACTTGTGATAAATTAATTAATCTAACAAGTAGGAGCTGAATATTCTGTCATGTCCTCCTGCTGGGAGAGCTGTGCAGACAATAGCCAAGCAATGCACTGCAAAGGTGAAAGATGAATCCGTGTGTAAGGAACTCCCTGAAGGACAGCAGATCAATGAAGTCATGTCATGTTTTCAGTTCCACTTGCTCACTCTCATCCAGGTACTGCCACAGTGGCTGCCTCCATTGTGTCTTTGTTTCAGCTACTGATAAATGGCAAAATGCAGGCCCAGAGCAAAGCTTAAAGCCAGCCACAGAGAAGGGACACCCTGTGAGTGCAGAGCAGCAGCCCACGGCAGCCAGGCTCACACACCTGCCAGAGGCAGGAGCTGTGCTGCTTGACAGAATCCCGAGGGACTAGAGAAAATTCAAAGGAATAACTGGTTAGTTGGGAAAATTCCTTGAAGTAGGAGTTAAGCTGTTATCTGAGCTAAATTGCTCAGATAACAGCGTAACTTCTATTTTAAGGAAATGGAATTGGAAAATGGAGAAAAACCTAAGTGTGTACCCAAAAATATTTGCTCATTAATAAATACAGCAATCAGGAGAAAAGAATTGTAAGAGGAAAGTTCTCAGAAACTGAGAACAATGCACTGTAACTGGTGAAATGAGAATCCCAAACTAACAAACTACTTTAACTGATGGCATTTCCATAGAATGGAGCAAAGTACAGATGGGGAAAAGCGAAAAATCTGAAATATGCCTACTGAGGAACAGAGCTGGAGGTGCCTGACTGATCATAAAACATTTTAATAGCTAAGAGTCACATTAACCTAAAGAATGTCTGAGAACTTCTGGTGCAAGCTGAAGTGGTTTTAATACCCAAAAATGCTGACTGGCTTTAAGGAGGTATGTGGGACAGTCCTTAGCACAGCTGCTGCAGAGACAGGATTCCTGGGTTCTACTTTTGGCTTCTTTCCCAAGACCACCAAACATCCCCCAAACAAAAGCAAAGTTGTTTCAAACTGAAAAAACACCACCACATTCTTAAGCACTGCTGCAGGCACCTTTGCTCACAGAAAAGTCAGGGCATTATGTTATTTATGTACCCTGAATTAAAAGACAAAAAAAAGCTTCTTTAGGTGAAAACACACTTTGTGGAGCACAAAGAAACACAGTGCTGTTATTAACACATTTTGAAGTTGTTAACATTGTATAAACTCAGTCAATAGCAATAAACAGCTACTCAGAGCAGCCCAAAACTGCAGTCATGCAGAAACAAATGAGGATGTTACCTCCATGTCATACATGGGTGGCCCCAGGATGTCTTTCAGAGCATGGAAATCAATTAAAATCGGCATTTCAGGTGGGAGAGCCAGGTCAGCTGTGTCACTGATGGATTCTGGTTTGGCATCTTCTGTGATGTGTTCTTTGCAATCTAAGGGAAGAAAATCTAATTTAGGATTTGTAACGGTCTTTCCTAGACAGAGGAATTTTTTAAAAATCATGACAGAGAAAAATAAAATATGCAAAGAAATGCTCAGAAAGTTCAGGAAAATAAAACCATCTTTCACAAAAATCTTGTCAAATTAAAGATAATGTGGCATGAAATTTAATTATTAAGCCTAAGTATGTTCTAACTGTTCATCAAAGATAAAATTAAATCAAGAGCACTGACAGAGATGCAACTCATCAGCTTAAGTGCATTTTAAACTAATTCAAATAGTAAAACACATTAGGCTTATTTAAGACTTTGCACTTTTCACCAGGTTTCCACAGAAAAGCAGTATTTCACAGAATCACAGAATGGTTTGGGCTGGAAGGGATCTTAAGGTCTTGCAGGGACACCTTGCACTATCCCAGGCTGCTCCAAGCCCTGTCCAACCTGGCCTTGGACACCTCCGGGGACGGAGCAGCCACAGCTTCTCTGGGAACGTGGGACTGGGAGCAGAGGGACAATGCCAGCAGGGAATCATTTCCCCACAGAACCTGATCCGGCTGCAGGAGGCTTGTTAGCACTTTCTCAAGAGCCCTAAGCAATGTTTTAGTGAAACATACAGCAGCGAAATGAATGCTCGGGCAATCCAGCTGTTTCTAAGGCTCCGTGGCAGTTTCAGGGCAGTGCCTCCCTGCCCTGGGGCAGCCCTCGTGCACACACTGAGAAGATATTTGTTCCCACCCCAAACACCAGCCTAACACACATTCACAGTCTGTATTACACAGGAATGTACACGGAGCTTCAAGACTCCTGCACCGTATTTTGGACCCAAATATGGGTTGCTTACTTTCTTTGAATTCTTTCCAATTTCACTTTGAAAAGAAACTTTCTGGGTCTTCCCTTGCACATTAATGAATGCACAGTAACTGAAGATCCAGGAGTTTAAACAAGTACAGAAAAACACAAATCACTGATCTAATCTGTTTACTATAATGTGAAGAGGTGGCCAGTGGTGCAGAAGTAATTCTCAGAATGGATGAATGAGGATGTCTCCTTTCACAAGGTACAAACTATCCTGTTATTAATCCTGATACATAAAGGCCTTTTTACAGATAATTTTGTGACAGTGCAATTCTCACTAATGCCTTAATAGAATATCAAGGAAAACACTCTCCATCACTTTTAACATAACAGCAGCAACTCAGCTTCCATTCAGGACTCCAATCTAGCAGTTATTATCCAACAGCCACTAATCTTTCCATTGTACAGCTCACTGCTCCATGGCTAAATCCCATTCCTTTACTGTAAACACTGCCTCAGTCAGATGCCTCCTGTTGTTCCAGCATGTCTCTCTGTTTTTGTTAAACTACTATTTTTGTACATAATAAATTCAAAGACATAAATACTGACAAGTCTAGGAAACATAACCCTGCATGCTATTCTTGCAATTCAGACTGCAATTTCAACATTATTTGATAATTTGATACGCAACTCATATTTCAAAACAAAATTGAGTTTAAAAACAGCTGGTTTTGTTCTATACCAAGATTTTACTGCCTAACAAACACAAATGTATTTATTTCACCTAACTCTGTATACAGCTGAAGAGACAAACTCCTCATAAACAAATCAGGGAATTTGAGGCCACCTGCCCTACTAAAAGAATAAAAAACTCTTTCTTTGAGTTTATCTAATCTAATGAGTAGATCCCATTTTATAATCTGTAACAATAACAAACTCCAGACTTTTTCTAAAAATGTTAACCTAACTTCTGGCATTTTCTAATTTCCTATAAAAGCATACAGTGATGTCCCAAAATGTAACTACAAACACTAACTTTTTCTTTGAAGGAAAAAGCCATCTTAATTTATCATCTTTAAACAAGTGCTGACTATGAGGAATCTATAAAGATACAATTAATTGAGATTTCCACTAACAATGACATTCCTACCTACCTACCCCAGACTAACAGCCATAAACCACAGTACAAGCTAAATGACACATTTATCTAACACAAGACAGGTAAATTCAAGTTTCCAGAAACAGAACTTCTGCTCAGGACACCAGCTTCACCATCTTACAGTCTGACATAAGCTGGAAAGCTAAACTGAAAGGTCAAAAAGTGCTCTTAGCAGAGCTCCAAACTGCACTAGAGGAACCTCCTGCTGCTCTGCTATTACATGTCTGCTTACACAAAAGCAGCATGGTATTGAGTTGTTTTAACATTTAAAAATTGTAATACTAAAAATAAACAACAACACATCGCCCTCCCCAAGTAACCAAAAATAAGTTCAAAAAACAATCAACCAAAAAAAGATTATGTTTGTAAAATTTTCCAGGCAGAATCTGCAGCTACTCAAAGATTGCAATGTTCCTCAGGAATCTGCCTGTGCAAGTTCCCAAAATAAAACAAAGTCTCACATATAAATACTGGATTTGTACGAAAACGGACTCCTAAGAAAACATACTGACAATGAACCACTATATAAAGAGTTAACCTTAATAGACATTCCATGCCACAAAGGTTAAAAAAATTAAGAATGCTACCTTCTTCTACAGATGAAAAGGAAATGAGAGGATACAAGAGCCTAAAACTTTCTCAATGTGTAGCAATTTCTTATCCCCATAAAAAGATATAAATTAAGCATGAGAAATACAAGTCTTAAACCCAAAGATTTCTAGCCATACTAACTGACCAAGATAGAAAAATACAACAGAAACCTAACATTTTTAAGCAGTTTTTAACATAACAAATTCTGATTTGATGAATTGCTATGAAGAGGTATAAAAAAGAGCATCAGCACGACAGAGAAGGTTTCAAGTTTGCAGGCAATTAAAGGGAAAACAACATGTTCTTTCTTTCTCATCTGACTTAGCAGCAGATACTTCAGCACACAGCAGACAGACTCAGAATTCTTCTAGACCCCCCAACAAACCCCCCAAAACTGCATTTAGGCAGAAAAGGATGGGATTGCTTTTGCTGACAACAGTTCAGATTCACAGCCAGCCATAACATCAAAGTGCATCCTCAAAGCAACATTCCACTGTCCAACTTAAATCTGATGCACCATGTTTTTCAGAAGTGTAACTTCCACAAGCTTTTCTTTAGGAAGGAAACACCTTCCTGAGATCCTAATCCTGTTAACATTTACTTATATGCTTAAATTTAATGCTATGTGCATTTCTCCTCATAGGATCAGAAAAGTTCTCTTTCCACAAAATAATTATATTCCATCATTTGTGATCTACAATAACAACATGTACTTGAAGCACTTGAATTTGAGGAGTTCATGCAGGGATATTTAGATAAACTGACATGGAAAAAATTAACACTTAAAAAATTAACCTGTACATAAACCCAACTTTTCAGAACATCTACGCCTTTTGACCTTCAACAGAGAAGTCATTCCAAGCACTTTTCAGAAAGGGCCCACACTGCAGCCTGCAGAGCTGGGAAGCTCTCTAAGGTCAGCAGAGCTGAGCTCAGAGCTGAATACCTGCAGTCACAGCACCCTGGGACTGATGCTCATCAGATTTCATGTCTCAGTTCACATTGACCACTTCAGTCCGACTTGCATTTGATATAAAACCAAGTGTTTCATCCACAAGGAGCAGAATGAGCTGCACTGTACTACTGGGTTACGGAAGTATGTTCAAAACCTTGGTTTCAACATAAATAGAATCCTCATTTAATCACTTTTAGTTATGAAATATTACCTGTCCTAAATCTCCCTTCAGGTCTGAATTAGACAAATTGTTTTTCACTCTGGGTTTCAACTGTTGTATCATGATATGATGCCTTAGTGCACAGTTGCTGCATTGTATTCTCAAGGCAGTTGCACTAAAACAGGAAGGAGAGTTTCACATATTTTTGTGACTCCTAGAATTTCTTCTAGTGTCAAAAGACTTGAGGAGTGTCTCATAAATCTTAGATAGTGTTTCAGTGAACTATCAGATAGCATTACTGCAGACAAGGATGACTCCCCAGAGAGCTCTGCAAGATGACTGCATTTGCCTCTGCTGAAGTTCCCTGTGCAAACTCAACACTGACACAAAGCAGCACTCCTGCACTCACCAACCTCTCCAGAAAGCTCAGGAGCCAAAGCAGCAAGGCAGGCACTAGGAAGCCGTCAGGGTTATTTCAGTGGTGCATTTCTGGGAGGTGCTAACCCAGCCTGACAGTGAATGTCCAGCTCTGCTAGGGCAGGTACCTTCCCTGCCCAGAGCCCAGGGCCAAACGGTGACAAAAGCCTGATCTTTACAAAGCCATGAAAACGGGTGCTCCCCTTGGAGATAATAATCTGATTTAATAAATACAATGACGGAAATTCTGTGATTCTACCACCTAGTGTCCTTAAGTTTTACTACAACCCACCAGCCAGAAGGCACTCAGCTGAATAAACACAACAGGCACCATGGTACTATTTGGCTGTGCCCTGAATCAGGTATAAATTACGTTTTAGCAAGCAAGGCAAGCCTGCAGTTTGCCCTCTCCTAGTCACAACTCAAGGCATTCCAATGCACTAACTGCAGTCTCAGTCTCACATCAGCAACATACAAATGTGGAAAGCAAAAATGAATTCGAGGTATTTTTATACAGACAAAGAAAAAAAAATTCAAGAAGTAATTTTAAATGAAACTATTAAGAAATAACAACTTAATTAACTAATCTTCCAGAGTAATTCATTATATGAAATAAAAATTCATCATCATGATGCACAACTGCACAAATGTCCACTAATCAACAGGAGAAAAAAATTTAGGCTACAACTCCCATAATTTGCATCAACTTGCAAGTATTTGGAGGTATTTACAAGTTTGTTTTGAATACTTAGTTGTTTCCAACAGAGGGAACGAAAATAAAAGTATTTTTTAAAAGTCTCCTACTGTCATACACTCCCAGCAAATGACACTGCTAAAAGCACACCAGGGTGTAAGCACATTATTAGTGCCACATAAAACACACTCTGCAGACTGCACCATCCTGTACAAATCTTCATAATAGCAAAGTTTAACTGTAGAGCCACTTGTCCCTCAGACTCCCTTTTATTAATACAGCTTTTTCTTATGGACAGTTTTCACTCCAGGAGTACAAAGGCAAGCTTTCTCAGCTCATTTTTTCTTATTCCAAACTGAGCCAACCAAAAATGCCAGCATTCTGTCCCCTTCTGAAGCACTTAGCCTGCTATTTTCATTTAGCTTCAATAAGTTGCAAGTCCAGTACTAATTTTAACAGCGTATAATTTTAACAGCGTAAATACCTAAGTTGCAAGCACAGTGCTAATTTTAACATGGTAAATAACTCTCTCACTGGATTGAGATGTCTAATACAGTTCCTTTTTGTTACTTGCCTTAATAATGAAGTGTTTCTTCTTACGGTACCTTGAGTTTTGCCCTGAACCTACCTCTAGTTTATTTTGTCTGAAGGCTTGAAGAGCAGAATGACCTCTCTTTTTATTCAGCAATTGCATTGGACCTCAAACACATTTTAGACACAGCTACCCTACAGAGCAAAGAAACACTTTGAAAATATGGCTTGTCAAAATTACTATCAAAAAGGGGCAGTAGCCAAGGCACCTGATTCTGCCTGGTGCTGGTGAGCTGGGCCAGCATGGCACAAAGGCTCCATGGTCATGTTCCTGAGCAAGTCCAGGGAGAACAGAAGCACCAGCAAGTCAGTGTTTGACTTCACAAAGTCCATCAGAGCAGAGAAGGTAGAGAAGAGACACATAATATAAAAGGAAAACATCGGTAAATATGTCTTAAAACCTCTGCCTTTTAAAGCAGATGGGATGATTCAAACTACAGGATCATTCAGTCTACTGAGAGCTCACTGCCGGTGAGCCAAACATTCAGAGAAAACCAAGCTGAATCTGCCTAAGCAAACACAGCCAAATTCAACCTTTTGATATTACAATTTCCACAGACATTATGATGATCTTAGAAAACTCGACAATGTAAAAGAAGATTTAGTTTTCAGAAGGAAAACACTGAGCTAGGGAAAAAAGGCAAGGTAAAAAGACTATCAAGAAACAGATTATCAGTGAAAAATTACCTAAGATTTTACTATCCATAAAACTCTTCTTCAAATACCCTTCTAATCATTAGCACTGCTTGTAAAAATATCCCTTATATTTCTTCCCCTGGGATTTACTGTCTGAAAGGGGCGGGCACTGTTCAGACTTGTTTGCTGCCTTGTTTTAAAGGAATAGATCCTGAATCTCCTCATTTGTCCTCCTCCAATCCAGACCAGACCTATTCCAGCTGTACAGATGTTAGAACCTAAAAGATTTTTCCATACCAACTAAACTGTGGAATATTTCACAGCATCAAACCAACAAGGCCCTGTGTAGTATTTTAAGTTTGTGAGCATCCTGGAGCAAAAGTTATCAGGCATTCTGCAGTTTTTATTTTCCAGGATCCTCTGACACACAGTTGTTCTCTGACAGACTGGCAGAACTTCTTGTCACCAAAACTCATTTCAGTCTTTAAAAAACAAACTAATGAAATATCCAACACCCTGCTTGCTACATTTTATTAGACTAAGGGCTATCCCCATTTTAGAAGTTTAGCCTGAGATTTGGGGTTTGTCCTATCACATTTCTCATGGACCCTACACTGGGGGTTCCTGAAATCATGCAGTGCTGCAATGAGTACTCCAAAGCTCCAACAGAAAATTGCCATGTACAGCAACATCTTCCATCAGCACCTGGCTGGAACAAAAGCACAGCCATCTACACACTCCATTGCATCTTTCACCAAACCCAAGTGTGGATGTTCATTTTTATTAAAGAGAACACTTATGGGGGGATGAAGAAGGGCCAGTCACCTGCTGTGTGCTGCACATGAACTGGATTATAGGCCTGACTTCGTCCTTCCTTCTTCTATTTCAAGACTAGAATGAGACCTACCTTTACTGGTGAAGCAGTTACCTGGGTATTTTTGCTGTTTGATTTTTGTGTTTAGCTTTCTTTCAGTCTGTTGGCTGACTGGGAATGATAAAACACGGTCTATATACACGGGAAACAAGACCAGACTGAAGCTGGGAAGTTATGAAAGCTCCAAGAGACTTCGAATAAGCATGGCCTTAAAAGGCACATAAAAACAATTCTAATTTCAGAGCTCTCCAAGCAGACAATTTTTTCAATGTACAACAAAATAACTAGGTTGAGCTCTGAGCTAATAGGAACTACAGCTATGCTTAGTTTTTTCTTAAAGAGAAGAGAAAGATTTGCATTAAAAAGCCCAGGAAGACATACACAAATCATAACTGCATCCCTAAGATATGAAACAGATGCATTGTACTTCTCAATTACCCACTTATCAGGCTGAAACTACTGAGCTTATGCCCCAAGTCAGAATTCAGCACTACTTAAACTGTACATATTATTATTATTATTATTAATAATAATAATAATGATTATGTTGGCACACATCTGCCATGCTTTGGTAAACAGAGCCCTTAAAGAAGCATAAAATAGGAGAAAAAGTTGCTAAATTAGCTTCCTAGAGACTCCATTAGAAGTTTCCCTTTTAATAAAACATGCCAGAGACACGTACCTTCTCCTTCCCCCACTTCAGCACGATCTGGCTTTGGCTCTTTGTGCTGCCCTTCTGCCACCTTCACAGCCACTGCTCTGCAAATGGCTCCCAGCTTCCGATCCAGGGCACGGACTCCTGCCTCCCTCGTGTACCTGTGCAGAGACAAGGCTGTGATGGGGGTGATGTTTCTAACAGACAGTTCTTTTCCATGGAAACACACTTTCTTACTAAACACACAGCCAAAAAAACGGGATGGGAAAGACACTGAAACCTTGGACTATTCTAATAAATAGGAAAAAAAAATTTGTTTTCATCAAAATAATTGTGGCTGCTGATAAAAGTGCAGACAAAGACAAATTACTGAGTGGGAAGGCATGACTAACACCTGGTGCCAAACCTTCATGAAATGCTAAACAATGCTCCAATAGCACTGAGCTCTTCGCGGATGCATAAAATTAAAAGGAAGAACTATTTTAAAACTTAAAAATATAGTTCACTGGAACTGACTGTAACAGAATATTTTCTTTTAGTCTATGAACTAAAAAGAAGCACCAGGCAATAACACTACATAACACGGTCAAAAGGCTGTTACTGGTCATAAAATACTTCAATTCATTGAATCCCAATACACTTTTTCTATTGAAAATGAGCTAGTTTCTAGTTCAAAAGATGTTCTGATCAATGTATTTGCTGTCATGTCCAACAAAAGCCCAGAAGCCCATTTCTAATGAATCAAAGCAATTTAAAAAACCCGTATTTTAATTTTTTAACCTAATTCCAAATTTTAGAAAATGTGCCCATCGAGTCACAAGGAAAAAAAAGAAAGGTAATTTCCATTTTTTGTATAAAAATGATAGAAATTTAACTTGATTCTTTAAAGTCAATGCTGTCTGCTGCCAAGGCCATGGCTTCACGTTGCAGCCACACCAGCCTCAGGTGTTCCTGTTTATTCACAGGGCCTTGGTCATTGTGTCAGAAAGGATGTTCTGTAGAGAAGACAAGAGCTAAGGAAGGAGCAATTCCATAAATTACTAATTGCTGAACTGCTGAAGCTATTAAGGACAATACATATTAAGACGTGTTTCTGCTATCACGTTATTAACTGGTTTACTAGTTACAAAAGAAGTTATTTTAACGAAAAGCAGTAACAGATTTACCTGGTAATTATGCCCAAAGTCGTTACTTGGGGAATCTGTATTTGCTGTGGAGTCAGACCATGTTGTTCAAGCTGTTTAGGAATCAAGTGTCTATGTGCAATTTCAATTTTTTCTTCTTGTGTGTATCCTTTTTAAAAAAAGCCATGCATTTATTAACACTCTTTATGCCTAGACATTGTAATATAATCAAATTTCTTATCTTTTACAATTCTACCTGACTGAATTTAACAAAAAAACACCCCCAGCTATAATTTAAGAGGCTATTGGTATGGTCCTTTGTGGCTATTCATAACTTCATGTGAACAAGAACAGAATTTCAAAGACCCCTTTCTCCACTGGAATCTTAAAGAGATGCACAGGCAAACAGACAATGAGAATACAAACTAATCAATGAAGGAAAATACCATTACAGAATGTATCAATATACCACCACAGAGGTGGAACTGAATTTTCCTGAGCGCAATGCTAAATGGCCTCACGACAGAGGCCACAAGAAAGGCATCCTGCCTTGTCCCTTTTAATGATTCCAGCCACGCACTCCACATTGCTGGCAGGCTTCCCTTACGGAGCTGCCTTCCATTTCAGCCAAAACACCCCAAACTTGGTTCAGAACCTGCAAGAGCCACTGCAATGAAAGCACTGCAGCGTTACCTGGCACTTGGATAACCTCCATTCTGTCCAGCAGAGCGGGTGGGATGGTAGCTGTAGTGTTGGCTGTAGCTATGAAAAGCACTTGGGACAGGTCAAAGGCTACGTTTAGGTAGTGATCGGTGAAACTGTGATTTTGTTCAGGATCCAACACCTTAACAAGAGTGAACACAGAAGTCATGCAATTGCTCAATAAGAAGTAAATAAAATACGCATATTTTTATTAGATTCCATTTGGATCTGTCAAATCTGAGTTTACATTAATAAAATACATTATGGGCATCACTAAATCCTGGCCTTGCTTGGATTACCCTGTGACTACATTTCACACCACTTGCACAATTCAGAAGTCATTTCCCCATGAGTTGTTTCTGCCCTTTTCTAGAGGTGGCTGCAGCATTTCTCCAGCCATCAAGCACCTCCCCCAAGCTGTATCTCCATGACCTTTCACACATGGCAGAGTGGCCCTTCAAGAACACAGCAACCTTGGGAAAGCAGCCCATGTGATCCCACAGAACAAGGAGAATTCTCCCAAGTAATCCCTGACTCCAATCCTGACCTGCTGCTGGCAGCTCTTCTTCCTCTCACACCAATGTGTGAGATCTCTCTGCGAGACCAAGAACACAATCCCAGCCTTATCTGCTGTCACTCCATCACCTGCCCCACTCATTGTGCTTTGTCCAGCCCTTTATTATTGACAGAGGAGCACAAGCTCTTCTTATTGCCCATGGCACCCCAGGCAAGCTTTGGCCCTTGGTGAGCCCTGCCTTTCCCAACACAATCATTTTTTATTTTTTTTTTTTTTTTTTTCCAAAACCACAGAGACAAAACTGAACAAGCACTGCAGAACAAAAACACACAGTCTGACCAACCTCAAAAATTTCCTGCACAAGTAGAAACTAGGGCTAACATGACGGTGTTGTCTTCCTAATGCTTTTAGTACTACTTAAGTGTGCTAATGCAACACTTGCATGTATTTAAGATTAGGTGATAAATATTCAATATATATGTGGAACACAAGGGTACTGAAGTGCTATCTTGTAGATATTCTACCAGTGCCACAAATGGGAAGTTCATTGTATATGGCAATGTATTCTTGGCTTCTCTATCACCTGTGAACCACCTTTGCTTCACATCCCCTTAAAGCACTGCCACACTTTTCCTTCCCAAATGATGAATGATCAATGCTACATCAACATGAATAATTCTCATGTCACAAATAATGGGACCCATGCATCTCCTGAGAAACAGCACACCACTGTCAAAATAATTTATCTGCCTACACCCAAATGAACGCACACAACTTGAATTATAGCCAAGAACAGTGTTGATGATTAAAAAAAAAACCCACTAACTGAATTTGAGGACTTCTTAGATAGTTACAAAAGAAATAATTCTGAATTTTCATTACACTTAAACTCTCTTCTGGCTTTGAAAACTGAAAAGATCTTTAGAACAAAATTATGATCAGAACAAATTAGAAAAATCCTTTTTTACAGAATGCCAGAAACACAGCAGACTTTCCTTAAAAAAACAGAATAAATTCTAATTTTATTTTGAGGTACTGCACAGATTTAAGAGCAATATTTGGAAATGTATTGCGACCGTAATAAAATACCAGTTATACACTCCCCTTAATAGTGAAATCCTAAAACATATTGAAGCATATGCTTACATTCTGAAACTAGGGCTGGAACTGAGTGAATGCCATTGTGCACTGGCTCTAAGCTATTCAAAAGCTTTTCTTACCCTCTCCAGCAAGCAGCTGCTGTCATTTACTCCCTTCTTTACTAATGAAGGCAAAGGCCTTGAAGTATCCTGACAAGCCAAGTCCACTGATGCATAATTCAACCAGTTAGAGATGTGCCTTACCTCAGCCAGCCCTACAGTCTAGCCCGAAAATAGGGAGCCACAACAACACGCAGGGAATCCAAGCACAGCATCTACAAACTGTCTTCACAGCAAGTTGCTCTATACCAGTCTCCCAAAGTCTACTCTTGCAAATTTTTCAAAAGCGATTTAAACAGCTAATCCTAATTCAACTTACTCCCCCTTTTTTTAATGCTGGTAACAGTATTTCCACAGAATTCCAGTCTATCAGCTGGAGTGTCTGCAACTAGTTCCAAAGCTGCTGAAAAACAATGTATTCTGACGGACCAAACTGGCATTTTGTCACATTTATTTACACCCGTGTTTCTTTCTTTCTCCTTCTAATCTGCAACTAGAAATCCTTATGAATCCCACTAAGTGGTAAGCTGGTGATTGGAATATTCTTTACACAGATACAGAAAATATTGATGCTGTACTCATATGTAAAAAATACTATCCAACAAAGATAAAGGAAACTGTAATCCAAACCAACTCAAATTATATCTAAAAATGTGAATTATCTGAGATTTTTTACAAGGGCTGGAGCTCCCCGAGACTCATAATTCTTTGTCATGGTAACTATATTTTGTAGAATAAGATACAAACCAATGTCCCGCCTATGCATTTTAAGCAGATTTTCCAAAGCAAATAGAACTGTTCTTTAGTTACATATCTGTGCTAACATTCGAGTTCAAAAATTTTCAAAGATATTCAACTAATACAAAAATATGAAGTACAAAAAGAACATTCAGTGCACAAAACATCTTGGCTAATTTATGGCAGATAGCTCACATGCATACAAAGGCTTCTTTGTAACAGCTTTTCATTACCACAAAATCCAGAATAAATTCCATGAATGTTTAATTGCCTGGCTATGCTCCTGGTCTAATTTCCCTGCATACAAATAGTCACTATCAGGCACTTGGATCCGTTTCTGTTTTCTTCTGTTTTTAACAGAGGTCATCTAAATTTAGACTAAAATATTCCTTTGTTAATGAGCAGTAACTGGAAATAGGAAGACACTCTGTCTTGCTGAAGCAACAGCTCTGCAGAAGCATTAGAACTAAACACATATCCGCCAATTATAAAGCACTAAGCTTTGCTCCCAAGCTCGCAGGGATGGCAGCTTTCTTCCTGAATATGCCCTGCTGTAGACAGCAAGAATTTAAGACACCTGCACATTAAGGAAAAAAGGATGTGCCTTTCATACTTAATGACGGCACTTACAGACAAGCAGCAGTGTGAACAGCAAATGCACCAGTTAGGTGACCACTGACTATTGTTTGCTCTCCAACATAACAGCCACCTTGGCTCATTCCAGATGGACTTTCCAACAACAGAAACCATGAGAGGCAGATGAAAATTAAGCTATTATGTCCAGACATGAGCTGTCCATTAAAAGAGGTAAAGCACCTGCTTCAGGATGTTTAGGCAGCAGTAGACGGATATAGAGATCTGGCAGGGGAGCAGCCCAGCCATGGTTAATAGAGCAATTACTTCTCCAGATGCAACTAATGGTCAATTAGCAGGGCTTACATAAAGCCTGCAGCCCAGGCAGACAGTGGGAAGTGAACCTTATGGGCTTCAGCTGGAAAAATCCATGGCAGGACCAGAGCTGAGTATCACTGAGAATGTGGTTTTAAAAGATGGAAAACAGAAACATCTCAAAGCAGCAACAAAGTATCCAGAATTCAAACACAACTAATTTTAAAAGTATTACTCAAATGCATTTGCCCTCAAAAATTGAACTAATAAAAGAATACAACTGCTCCCTACTGCAGGGAATGAAAAAAATTATAAAACCCAGCAAAGGTTGAATAAAATTACCAGTATTAATATATAGATCTAGATTCATGATTGGAACACTCTTTCCAAGAAATGCCAAATCACTGTGTCTGCATAGCAAACAACAGCCAGGTAAGCAGCAAAATTTGATTTTCAGACATTTTTATCCATGCATTGACTAGAATTAGGAAAGCTTAGTTCAAACATCTAAAAGGCAAATGACAGGAGAGATATCAGCAAACCCAGAAACAGAGAGCACTGCATTAACAGCAAAGTGTAAATAAAATCCCACAGGTGAACAGTACAAGGCAAATGCTTGTATTCATTACACTCCCTTGCTTGTTTTCTTTGCACTTTGAGGCTTTTCATACACCTCAGAAAAGTGTACTACACACTTGAGAAATACACAGGTAGAAGACCATAACTGTCATTTTCAAAAGCTAAAGATGTGAAGCCATGCTATTTTCTAGCACATTTAAATTGTTCATGTTAACATGCAAAGATCAAAACAGAGCTCTCAAACCGCAGCCTGTTCATACACTGATTTTCAAAGAACTCGTTGGCCTTGTCAAAACAGTAATTTTACACTATCTAGCAGGAAGAAAATAATGACGTTTGTAGAAAGTCAATTGACACTTCATTTGCAGAATGTCATACAGCATCCAGATGAGCTCATGACAGCTTAATTTAAGTAGCTTTTTTCATATTTAAATTGCTGCATTAAGCACTGTCAGTCAAGAGAGTTATTAGAATGATTCTGTAGGCAAATACTATCAGAACCAATTTCACCCCCCCACCAAAGTTACCACCCCTCAAGCCTGACAACTGAGCTGCTTCTAGGATTATGTCCTAAATCACTTCTGTGAACGCAAGCCAGGCTAGCTCAAAAATGTGGGTATTTTTTATTAATGCCCCTCGTTTTGACTGAAACAGGTACAGGACCATGACAGAACCAGTGCAGCTGTACCAGTGGGAGCATGGCAGTGCCTATGGCCAGAGAGAACACAAAAGAGAAGGCGAGGGTGAAAATACAGCAGTACAAGGCATTTCTAGGCATGCACAATACTAAAGCCATTAAATGCATCAGTGCTGCATCTGCCCTGGCAGCCTCGAGCACTTCAGCCTGGCCCAGCCCTGCTGTGCCAGCACCTCCCTCACTCTCTCCTTTGCCATCCATGCTGGTGCAGGAGGATGGGCACAGCCTTCTGCTCAGGGCAGGGCTTTGTCTCTTCCCCACAGCTGAGGCGCTCCTTCCTCTCTCCAGCACACTGCTGGAATAAAAGCACTGAACATGCACAAGTGGGTGGAAGAAGGAATTGTACTGGGGTATCATGTCACACCCTAGAAAAGGGAAGTCAGGAAGAAGGTTCTGACAACTCATTACTGCTGTCTGCTACACGATACATGAAGCTTGCAAGGTACAGATTCAATTAATCTTCTTCATGATCACTCCTGTTCTAGCCTCCTGAAAGCCTAACTAATCTAATTAATAAGATCTCAACACTTGATGGAATTTACAAAATATTCCAACAGTATCTCATGTACCAAAGTCATTAACTGTATCTCCTGAATTTTATTTGTGTCTCTAAGTAAATCAACTTCGATAACTCTAAAACCTTTGTGATAAAATAACTGTAATATGTGCTTCAAAATTAGATTAATTTACATCTTAGTCTGAGTGCCAGAATTTCAGAAAAAAAGCACTCATGGAAAACCCGACTCTCATGGAAAGCTAACACTCATCATACCATAATCAGCCTAACCTTCATCACACCATAATCAGTCAAGGAGTGGGGATCTGTGACTTACATGAAAAATCAAAGTTCAGAGAGTTAATTACAACACTAATTAAAGAAATGATCCTAAAAGAACATGCAGTTAGTCCATATTATGCACTGGGTAAAAAGTTGTTCCAAGAAAGAAAGGAAAAACTTGAAGTCTAGTTACTGGCTGGATGCCCTACAGTTCTTTCTTAGCTAACAACATTTTATCATTAAAAATCAATGTCTTGAAGTCCCCCAAACAGATGATATTTAGAGCTTGAACAGTATTTAAATATATAAAACAGCCCAAAATCAATCCTTGTGTCCAAGTACAGCTCACCGAGATTTATACCTTACTTAGCACACTGTGTAACAGTATTTGCATTGTGCCCAAGCAACTGACAGAAACGCACCCATGTCAGAACTCAGCAGCTGATATTTAATAACAAAGCCAGGCTTTCTTTTGTCCAGTGAATCTTCCGAGTCCAGCTGAATTCTTTTTAAAACACACATGAAACAATGCCTGCAGTTTACCACCTCTTACCTCAAGCAAGGCTGCTGCAGGATCCCCCTGCAAGCTCTTTGCCAGTTTATCCACCTCATCCAAGAGGAAAACAGGATTGTTCACCCCAACAGTCTTCAGCCCATTGATGATCCTGCCAGGCATGCTGCCCACGTAGGTGCGCCTGGAAAGAAATGGGTATGGGGGAAAACGGTGATGACAGTGGCAAGAGGAGGAGGAACATCAAAAATATAAAAAATAAAACTCCAGGGAAAATAGAAGAACAAGGAGTATTGCAACAATTCTTGCTTTTTTTGCAAAAATTTGTGGATCTAGGTGATCAAAATATGGAATATACAACTGAGCTAATACAAGAAATTATAGCAGCAGATGAAAATTTGAGTTGCATGGGTCTGGAAAGATAATCATATACATTAAAGAATATCCAAACTTTATGGCTTGTTCTTGCATCTTACATCTTACATGTTCCAGTACCAGCATCCTTGTACTGTAAGAACAAGCAGAAGCAGATTTAAGAACCTCATTAATAAAAATATTTTCATAATTACAATGCTGGAATTTTCTCATCACAACAGAGTTCACACAGCATGTTACATAAGAGGGCAAAATTCCAATTATGCCAAACTGTCAATGTCCCCAGAACAGACAGTATGCTTTAGTAAACACCCACCAAAAATAACTGTATTTACTACGTCATTCTAATATAAAATGCAAAGTGGAACACTGCAATGAAACAAAAAATGACAAGTTGGGATTTATACAGCAATTTGCGTAAAATTTTTTTTCCACGACACACAGAGCACAACTACATTTTACAGGTGTATATATCCCTTGTTTGCTGCATTAATCACTGTCTTTTCTGCTTCTGCCATAACTACTCAAAATACTGTAATTAAGAGTATGAAATTCTAAGAAGAGAGAGATCCATGAAGTGCTGAATTACAGTATCTAGCTCATGACCCTCACAAAGCAGATAAGCAGAGCAGGCCTGCTTTGCCATATGATCTGGTTTACTACAGTCCAAAATAAACACGATGACATTTACAAAGATGAAACCAAAAATACCGTGGGACTCATTTCAAAAGATACTACAGATGACTTTAAAAATATTTTTTAAAATCCCAAAAAACAACAAAAGCAGAACCCAAACCACACTGCAATGGTGTTAGCTCCATGTAACATTTAACCGAGGAAACAAATTGCAGTAAGTGCATTTAATTCCAGATGTGAGAAAAAATAAAAGGTTTTAAGATCTTCTAAACAGCCAGCAATGCAAAAGAAATTAAATTTGCCTGTTACCACCTTCCTGAGGCAGCTGCTAAAGACTGAGGCAGCCAGCAGGCAATAGTTTCTCACTTCAGTGCTTTTGTGTAGTCTTAATCTGCAGCAAGGGAGCGGATCGCTCTCACTGAGGGCTGTGCTGTGCAACATTCATTACAGATCAGGACTCTGCATGGGGGAGCTATTACACAGCCAGCCTGCCACCTCCTTCTCCATCTGCACACCCACAGCCTTGCCAAAACAGCGAAAGCACTCTACAAAATGCAATCAGAAAATTAGGAGACTGAATCAGAGCTGAAGTTCACAGAAGTGAATCATTTACCAGTGCAAACAAATTGATCAGTGTAGCAATTTGGGCATTTCTTCATTTATTTCAGTTACAGGTTTAGGTTTTTTCTTTCTGTGGTTTTGGGTTTTGTTTGGTGGTGGTAGTTTCGTTCTTCTCTGGGGTTTTTTTACCACGAGGCACTCACTGCACTAGAGAATAATTTTATATGCTTCAGAGACAATGGAGCCCAACTGTTTCAATATTCTGTTTATGCCAGTAATAGGATAACATTATTAGGTAAACATTAAACATTCTTCGTTCTTGCTTGGTACATTATTCTCAAGTGCATGCTTTAAAAACATAACACTTTTTTAATGCATGTTTGTGGTTTTAGATACACAAAGTTTTACCTGATCCTTTTAAATCCTATAAAGATTTGAGCTATCCATGTTCCATCTAGTTTTAAGAAAGAGATTGGTTTATAAACTAAATGAAAGCAAACAGATGTAACAGTCTAAATCTGTGATACCTCTTCATTTATTAGAGATGGACCAATACCTATTTTATTATATTAATCAAGTACTTGAGATCTCCAAAGTTATTATGGAACACATCTCAACAAAAGAATCCTTGGTAACACAAGCCCTGCAGATATTTACATTAAAAAACAGCCAGAATATATTAAAATTACAAGCAGATAAGGCCATTTATCTGTCTGGCTGTTAACCTTTACCTTTTAACTTGTGAAACTAAATATTACTGTTTAGGAACACTACCACTGAATGTGATGTTTATTTCATTGTTTTTGCTAGGGTTGAAAGGAGGAAAAACAATATCGTGCATTAGCATTTTTGATGCTACAACACAGCTTTGCTCATTTTTTGATGCACCTTCTTTCCCTGCATTAAACCCAGAGCGCAGTCAGCTGTTCCCCACTCAAAACAGGAAGTACAGAGCAAGTTTCCCCATTATCTCATTTGTGTAGCAACTCTTAAAAAAACCCCTTGAAAGCTCAAGCCAGAGAAGGTCTGCAACTTAGAAATCTTTTTATGTGTTTTTAGATCAGTGAAAAAGTAGCTTTAAACAAAACATTAGAGTTGTACAGTATGTCAAAGGCACTGTGTATCCTAGAAAATTCAAGAAAAACAGCTAGAAGATCTAAACGTGGTTCTCCCAATGTAAACTGGGAAAGCACAGGCACCAGAACCCTTAGAGCAGTGCTAGTATTAGTGAAAGAAAGAAACAGGACTCACTTTCTTCATTGTGATCTCAAGTCAAACAGTTTTCAATTGTTTTTAACTGCAGGCATAGGATAACAAAGGTAACAGCACTGTTTCTGAACTTGCTTGCACAAGGTCACAGCCTTTTGTTTTGCCAGCACTGAGTGCAAGGAAGTTCTACCAGCAAGGCTGTCCTGGTAAGGAATCCCACCTCTCCTCAAACAGGTGCACCCAAACAAGTCTTCAGCAAAGGCCTAAGCCAGAAGTGAACTGCCCCAACTTCTAGAAACTGAAGAGCAACAGTAATGCAGAAAGGAGTGCTTCACATGAAGGTGAGAAAGAAGAGCTTCACACTTACCTCACCAGCACCACTATAAATAAATGGCACAATTACATCTTTCCTTTTCAGAAATGGAAAAATACACAACAGAGAAGATCATATAGTTCCTATGTGACCCAAAATATCAATACTGTGGAGATTTTATATGCAATAAGCTTCTTGGAAAAAAGTTCTAAGTCATCCTTCAGAGAGCTTTGTGGGTTTGTTTTGTTATTTTTCTTTTTTTTTTTTTACAAGTAAATAACTAATGTAAACCAGTTAATAAATGGTGTAGATGAGTGATAAATGCAGACAACAGCTGAAGAATGTCTGCTAAAGGAGTTCTGGTTTTGTACCGAGAGTGATTTCATTTTGGAAATGCAAAATAGTACCTGCTACTCTTCACCCAATCAAAACAGGATTCCCAAACCTCAGGCGCAGGCACATGATCCCCAGTGAAAATGGCCAAACCTGGGCGTTTCCAATTGCCCCATTTACACATCAGATGGGACAGCACAATTGCTGAAACTCCACGCCCCACCCTGCTCAGTCTGCACCTTTCACTGAAGTGGCCCAAGTGAATGCTATTTCAGGCACTGTTTGCTTGCAAGTCAAACTGAAACAGTTCCTTTTGAATGTTCTAGTACATTTAGTGCATTTTGCTACTTGTTCAGTACTTCAGTAGGTACATACAGTACTGTTCTTCTGCAATGGAATCCTTAACTTCAGCCCTAAAGCCTAATAAGGAACTTCTAGGAGAAAAACAATGTCTTCTAAGGTGCAATATTAGAAAATCAGCCAACTAAATCGTGAAGCTCAGAAAACAACAGTCTGTGACTCCTCCACTTCTAGACCAACTCCCTCTGACTGCCAGCAGATGCACAACATGGATTCTCCTGACTGGGAATAACCTGAAGGATTTATTCACACAAAAGGACATTAGAATTCTACAGAAAAACTGTAGTTCTAATCTGATTAAATCTTATTCTGAGAAGCTCGAAAGCAGACCAAAGCAGAATTTAAAAACCAGTATGCAACAGGTGGCTTTGGTTTTAGCTACAAAAAACTTGGAAAACCAGTCAGTTACAAGGGACTGCTGGTACCACATACTCTAAAGCTCATTTTTAAACTATTCACTTGCTTGTTGAGGAGTAACCACACAATCTTCTTGCTAATTCTAGATCACATTTTCTTTTGCTGGTGAAAAATAAGCTTTCATCAAATATTTCCCATTGGCCAATTTCAAATACATTTTAATATGAAATTTATAATGGTTAGCCTCTAACATGAATTAATAATTTAATAATGCCCTCAAAAATGTGTGACAGCCACAAATAACTGAATTCAAAAGCTTTTTAGAGGCTCTCTCACATAACTCTACCTGTCTGTACTCTTTATGAGGTCGAAGTACAAGATAGAAAGTTTGACTTTTGTTTGTAATATGAAGTTCAAGATGTGGTTTCCCTGTTACAAAGGCTTCAGTCCTGCTCTGCCCTGGAAAAGTTCTTTGTGTCCACAACGCTGAGTATTCCACAGCCTCTAGTGGCTTCACTTGGCATAGCACATGTCGTTGAGTCACATTTTTAGTTGTTTTTAGGACATTTTATTTGAGGTGTATTCTAGTGATTGAGAGTAGCTGCATAGCCACAGGGAAAAATTAACTGCTGGATGGCATAAAAAAGTAACTGATAGCTTTAATTCACAATATTCACCTACTGTTGTAAAGAGAAAATTTATTCAACAACATGACTTAAAAGAAAACCTGACTGAAATTCATTATTCCACATTTCCTGCACTGCATGCAATAAGCATAGAATGTGTTTAAAGGAAGCAAAAATGCTGCACTGATGCTTGGCAGTTACCTATCTCTACTACCCCTCCATCATGCTTCCAGTTGCAAGGAATGAGGAATGGACTAATACAAACCCACGGTTTAAAAGACTAAGGAGTAGATACAGAAAGAGACGCCACACCAAATACAGCCCCCTAAGGAAAGTCACCCAAAAAATCTACTTTGAAACCAGCCAGCTCTTTCTGAAATGGGAAAACAGTGCACAAACAAATCCACTGCCAATCCTCCAGCACCTTTAATGTCCCACTCCATGTTCCTCCTCCTGTTTTAGCAGCAAACATGGTTATAAAGGAATGCATTGTTACCACAGATTACACTGTATAATTAAATCTTTACACCCCTCTTAGAAAGTAGGAAAATCAAGAGTTTGCATTAGACTTTCTTCTGAATTTTACTTCAGTACTAAAATGACAGAAGATGAAATCCATTCCCTACGACAATAAAGGGCAGCAGCAGCAAGAAAGAATAAAGGCTGTACCTCAACACTAAACATCCATTCCCACTAAAATTCCCTCCCAAATAACAGCACTGAATACCAAGGAAAATCAATAAATACCTACTGTTGTTTTAAAGAAGCAAAATTTCTCTGTATTAGCTGAACAATGAAAATAATCGATATATTCTGCAGATTAAAAATTGCAATTAGGAAATGAGGAAGTAATTACCTGTGGCCTCGAATATCAGACTGATCACAGACTCCTCCTAAAGCAATTCTGTGGAATTCTCGACCCAAAGTCTTTGCAATTGATCTTCCAACACTGGTTTTACCAACTCCTGGGGGCCCCACAAAACAAAGAATGGGTCCCTTGAGGTTGTTTTTAAGCTGTCGCACAGCCAGGTACTCCAAAACTCTCTTCTTCAACTTCTCCATGGCATAATGGTCATTATCCAGAACAATGCGAGCTGCACGGATTTCGAGGCGATCTGTCAGTGACAACAGCAAAGAGATCAGCACATTTACCTTCCAAATGGAAATAATTCATTCCACAGTAGAAACAAACACCTTCATCAGGACAATCCCCCAACACACACACACACACACACACATTTCAGACAATGCTTTTCTAAAACAAAGGTATTATAATTCCCCTTTCATAAGGAAATTAGACGTAAACTAGACAGATTATAGCACTGATAATGACATCCAAGGCTAAAATAATTATCATGATTTTCTGTTTTTTAAATTCCTGTGTGTTTTTATTCACTGTAGCTACCAAGTTCAAAATAGCAATCACATGAATCACACTACTCACAAACTTTGCTTTAAATAAAAACTTCAAATTTCACATGACATGGCATAATTTTAAAAGATCAAAGAGCAACTTTCACCACAAAAACATTCTGCTAGGACATGACTGTCAAACACTCTACTCATTTTGGGATTCTTTGAATAATACTGCAAGTATCTGTAGGCAGATCTTTTTACAATATAATGATTAAAGAAAATACTTACAAGACTTGTAAACAGTCATGGCTCTATTTCAAACCAGCAACAATTCATCACTACGAATACCAGCAGAAGGCTAGAGATGGACAGACATTTCTGCAGGTGTGCTAAGTTCACCTTGTGGAAAGTCATTTTGCCCACTTTAAATACTTGTGTAGATCAGCAGGAAATGTTTGTTGGTCGTTTTGGATTTTCTACTCTTCCTTCACTCTCCATTTTTGCACACTGTATCTGTTTTAACAGTATCACCCTCTACTCACAACTTTGAAAACTATGGTACAAAGCAGACATGAGACACAGTTTTTTTACTGCACCTCATGTTGTAATTACTAAAATTAATTGCAATTGTGCTTTTTTATCCTTTTGTTCCTTACCAAACTTGATTAACTTTAGATAAACCAGAACCTTCTTCAGGAAGATTAATGTTACAGAAATGTCCAAAAGTTTTTTTGTCTGACATATAAAAAATACTTAGATGCTCACTTCTTTATTATTTTTTATACATACTCGCACAAATTGTAATTAATAACACCTTCATTTTTTAAATAAACTATTCCTAATACTTTTTGAATTCACATTCTTAGATGTACAAGTGAGCTACACAGGCTATTCAGTAAACAGCTCTCACTGAAGTCTAATGATTTACCTGGCTTAAAGTAAATTATCAATTTGTTTTAATTTATCAATGATGTTTTTACAAGACAGCAACAAGTAACAGTGTTCACATGTTAGTTACTTGTCCAAAAATGTCTGTGCAAGAGAATCATGACTGATAGAAAGCTTTACCTTTCGTACTCTTGTTCCATGGCAATTCTACCATCAGTTCCAAGTAATTCCTTGTCAAAGCATATTCTGGCATTGACTGAGGCATCTTCTTTAATCTGGAAATATAAGTACTGAATTCAAAAGGCCAACCAGAAATTAAATGCAAAGAAAGCCTCTACTGCACCACAAGGCAGTGACTGAACAAACCTGAGGTTTAAAATCATTTCAAAAACACAACCAACACAAACATATATCAAACAGGAAAAGGTCCACAAGGTTTGCTTTAGAATTTAAAAGAAAACACCAATGAAGAGCCTCCTACCTTTTTATTTCTTTAAGACAAACTTTAAGAGCTTGTTCTGACATACTGGATGTTCTAATCTTTTTTTCTAGCATGACAACATCATCATGATCTTCCTCCTCCTCCTCATCTTCTGTAATGCTTCCATGACTGATTCTTCTATTCGGACGAATAGCTACAACCTGTGCAATGGACACAGAGCCAGAGAATTGCACCAGGTCTTGGTTTTTAAATAAAAAAACCTGTGTACTTGGTCTTAGAATTAAAATCATTAGAAAAACAGGTAAGGTGCATAGAAAAATATAGAACATTTTAACTCCAGAAATTAACTTCAAGAAGTGTTATTGGTGCTACTTTAAAAAGTTACAGTTTTTTATGTATTAGGTTCTAAGCTCATCCTATAGCCTGAACCAGCAAACGACAGAAAACAGGAACAAAACTGAAAGGAGCTATTTGTGATATTTCAAGCACTGCAGCTCCTCATATTAAGCAGAATAAACTTAATCTTTACTAAATGGGTAAATCTCATATCTTTTCTCATTTCTCAATGACTTCCCATATGCTAAACTACATAAGTGCAGTTAGATGGACCAAAGATGAACAAACTCCGTTTTACAACACACATTCTTTATCTGTAATTCCAGAGCTGCCATTCATCTGCAATGCCATCAGTGAAAGACACACCTTTCACTGCACAAGCCAAAACTCACTGTGTGCATACCATGCACGTGAACTGACTCTTCAGATGCCAGCTGGGTGTTCTCTGCAGCTCCAGACTATGATCACACACTATGGCTATACACTAAAAACGTACAGATTAAAATCATGCATGTTCCTTAGCCTGTTTAAAAAGTGCATCTTAGTACTTATTTAGAATGTTTAAGTATCTCACATTTAAAGCTCCATACCCTTTTATCATCATCCTGTTTGGGCTTTCTTGTTTTTTGAAGCAGCTTCAGGCCTTCAATCTGTCTAACAAGCAAAGGTATGGTCATCTTGAACCGTTCTTCCAGCCTAACAGCATCTAAAATCTAAAAGCAAAGAGTTGTGAGCAGCCAACAAGTTCACAGATTAATCCTCACTTTGGGGGAAGAGGACATGGAGGAACTGCTACTGTTTTTTGAACAGAGGTATAGAACAGATGGATTAGGAAAAGCTAACAAGAAAAGCAAGGAGAATACTGTACACAAAATCTAGCCTCAAAGGTCTGGATGCCTAAACTACAAAGCACTTCAAACTAGAGGAAAAGTCTCTTATCCTGTCTAGTTTTAAAACATCTTAAAAATTCAGTTGTATTTTATGTGGCAAACAACTGTCAACATTCTATTTTTCAATCACTGGGCCTCAGGAAAGAGATGGTCCTGTTAAGAGATGTTAAGAAAGTTACAGCATCATCTCCTTGGGTATCCAGGAAAAACCTTGTGCCTTAAGGTTTTTGTTTAGAGAGCTTTCTATTTTGCTTGTCTTTTTAAAATTTTACACACAATTCCATTTTCATATTAAATAAAGTTAATATGTGGAAATGGGTAGAATTCTGCTCCTCTGTATTTCCACAGCTTCCACCAAGCTGCTCTTTTCTTCAGAACTTCTAATAAATAAAAAAAAAGTGACACACTAACAACTAATGTACCTTCGTCCAGCAGGATATTCAGCTAGAGTACACACCTTCCCTTCAAATTACTGCATTAATTTCTACTTGTGCTGCTTTGAAAGAACTTGACATGCTTTCAATTCCAAGTGCAGCATTAGCAGTCACAGAAGAAAAGGAACAACAGAACTTCCAAACACAGCAAGCAAATACAGAAATCAGACTAATATGCACCAAGCCATAAAGATTATTTTTGCATAGATTTTCTTTGACATATGATAAAAATTTAACCAGGATCTCAGCATTTAAAGAAACCCAGAGTTCAAGATTTTAAAAATATTTTAAATAACAATTCTGAAGTTATTAGTATTAATATATGTGTAATGATCAGTCAGCTGTGATAAATAAGCAAAGTTTCAACACAATAGGAAGAAAGATTTATTGTCTTTACTATGGGAAGTCCATGCTCTACTTATTGTTTAATAAAATGAACTATTTCCAAGATTTCCCAACTGGATCTATTTACCTCTTAGGTGAGTTCTGACATATGCATATCTAAACACTTTAAACAACGGCATAAAAACATTTACAAGCATTCACACTCAGTTGTAACAAAAATCCCTGCTGGAACAGCATTATCACTGTACAGTCACAAGGGTAAGCAATTCCAAAATTATCTGAAAGTGACTGACTCTATGAAGACAGCAACACCTAACTAGCAGTAAAAACGCTGAAGAACATGCTACCTGCAGCTTCTCCTGGTTGGTTGTTCGGATGATAGAGGTCAGTATATCTGGCAGAGCTTCTCTAGGCAGATTGTCCAGGAGACGTCGGAGCTTTGCGACTGCGGGCACGGACAGATCCAGCATCTCAACCAGCTACAACACACAAGGAACAACATTAATGGCTGCTGTGTTTCTTTTTAAGGATCTCAGCGGCTCTGTGACCTAAACAGGATTGTATCTTTCAGTGTGAAGCATGTCTAGGTAGTTTCTCAAAAAGCTACTGAAATAAGTTCACAAAAAGTTCACAGATAAGGCACTAACTCAGCATAGAGCATCAAAACTTTGAACCTTCTACTTGTTTGAGAAGTTCAAAAATATCATTATTGTTTGCAGCATTTTTTTCCAATACGTACATCTCTTATTACACCCACAGACCCAGATTAAAAATTTCCCCATGGCTCCTTTTCCATCCTGTAAACTCAAATTCATTATACCTAGTTTATAATCAAGGCTCTAAAGGGTTTTTTTTCCTTTCATAAAAAAACACAAACCCACAAAAAAGCCATTGTATGTATTTTCTTACACATGTATAAAATTCAGGAAAAACTAATCAAGTCTTTTACTAGACTGCATTTATAGTATTGCTATGTATGAAATATCAACTTATCATAGCACCAACACAAGCAGTTAGACTCAGCTGCAATGAGCTGTACAGACACCCTGGAACTCAGAAACCTCAAGCCATAACAGTACCATTTGCCCTGTAGCAGAAATACTAAAACTCTACTAGTCCCTGAAAAATACAGGAACTGGAGAAACAGAAGGGCAGATAGGAAACAAAGAGCCCCGGTGTACACACAGGTTATATGATACATAGAATTAAAGCAAATTACCTGTACTGCATACTTGTAGAATTGTTCTGACAGCTCTCCAATCTCCTCCTCAGATTTATGGTCATTAGTGAACTGCTCGAGTCGATCTAACTGCTGCACTTCAGCTACGGGATAAGGCTTCTCCTTGAGCAGCTGCAGGATCTGGAACCGGCACAGGCCTGTCACCAGCAGTGTGTAATGGGGCTTGGGCCAGTTGCTACCAACCACCTGAACTGCCAAGGCAGCTGTGCCAATCCTAAAAACAGATCACATACTTGCATTGTTTCTCACCATCCACAGAACATTTTGTGTGCCCCTTACCAGAAGCAATCAAGCTATAGGTTGCAAGACCCTGCTTAGCCATAAATTCTTACCATGAAAGGCAATCAGATTATCCAGTTTTCTTTGTAACACAGACCACAAAACCAAACCCTAAAACCTGAACACGAATGAGTTAACTGAAAAATTAACTAAGATACTGTAACGTAGTCACAGAATTTAGAAACTTACGTAATTTCTTTATCAATAGAAGAACAGATCTTTGCTATAGACAGGTACACTGACATTTCTGCTTAAACAATACACATTGAGAAATGGGAGTGCTTGTAAATTATGGTTTTTCACTGAAATTCCTGGCCTTGTACAGAACAAATGTATCAGATCACCATATTTATTTAAGCAGATTCAAAACGTAAGTTATTTCCTCGCAGAATCTTACTAAAGCCACTGATGCGATAATGTTTGGAGGGGAAGAGCTACAGCATGCTAGTTTCACTCATGCTTTACCGCAGATAAACAGTTTGTTTTCATTTTATGTGAACTAAGTCAATACCCGTGTTACCTATGAAGTGAAAAATGCTATGGCTAAGAGCTGCGACAGCCCCAGAGGTGCGCTCTTTCGCCTTGTTTTGCTCCTCCACCTCAGTGTCGATTCAAACTCCCCCTCCGGCCGCGGGCCAGCCCGTCCCCGCAGCTCGGCCGCTGGGCCGGTGCAGCGCGCAGGGCTCTCGGAGGGCACAGCCGTTTCCCGAGGGCGGCGGAGCAGGGCCGCCCCGCGGGGTGACCCCACGGCGAGCCCCGGCCGGAGAGGCCGGGCCGGGCTCCGGGAGCCCGCAGGCCGCGAGGGCGGCAGGGAGGGCAGGGCAGGGCCGGGCCGCACCTGTGCAGGTTGGGCAGGTCGTCGCAGTCGGACGTGGGGTCGCTGGTGTTGGGGATGACGCCGATGATGGTGCTCCGCAGCGAGGTGCCCTTCAGCAGCCGGCTGCGCACCAGCTGCATGTTGCGCGGCGAGTCCACGCTGGTGCGCATGGTGGAGCCGGGCAGCAGCACGCTCTCGTGCGTGAGCAGCAGCGGCAGGCGGGTGGGGATCTGGATAGCGCTGCCCGCCGCCATGGCTGCCCGTGACCCCGGCACTGCCCCGCGCCCCTCACGCCAGCCCCGCCGCCATGGCGGCACGGCCCCGCCCCCTACGGGCGCCGGCAGGGACGGGCGCGCGCCCCGCCCCGCCCCGCCCCGCCCCGCCCGCTGCGCCCCCTGGCGGCGAAGGCGGCGCTGCCCCTGCCCGGCCCCGAACGGGCCTGCAATGGCGCCCGGCGCGCCCGAGGCGCTCGTTCCGCCGGCCCGAATCGCGCCCGCCGCCCCTGGGGTTTCTCGGGTCCGGGCTCCTAGCGCGCACCCAGCCCCAGCTGGCTCCTCTCCAGCTCCCCCAAGGCCGCCCGGCCGCCGGCAGGTGTCAGGCTGGCACTGGCAATGGCTGCGGGCTGAGAGCTGTGAAAGGCTGCTAAAGGCTCTGACATTGCAGAATGAGCGTGTAACAAATCTTATCGTTGGTTAAATGGCACGGTTACGAAGTGAAATGCAATTTTATTAGTTTCCACACAAATCTGCTCCCCTGCCGAGAACTCAGCGACCTGTTCTGCGGAATCACAGAATCGCTCGGGTTGGAAGGGACCTCGGGAGGTCCTCCAGCCCAACCCTTGGTTAAGGGAGGGTCACATGGCGCAGGTGACACAGGAACGCACCCAGGTGGGTTTGCGATGTCTCCAGAGAGGGACACTCCACACCTCCCTGGGCAGCTGTTCCAGGGCTCTGCCACCCGCCATGGGAAGCAGCTGTTCCTCTTGTTGAGGAAGCGCAGGTGAGCGCAGGTGTCCCTGCACGGCTCCAGGCAGCCCCAAAGCGGAGGGAGCAGATGCAGGAGCCGACATCTCCCTGCGGGGCCCTCCAAGGGCAGCGAGGAGCGAAGCCCAGTTGGTGCTCCGCTTTCCCAGCCCATTCCCAGCCTGGCTGCCCGCGGAGGCCTCGCTCACAGCCTGCGAATTCCACTTCCATAGTGATGTTCAGGCGCCCTGGAGGCACCAGCCGGGGCACAGCTCACTGAGACAGTGAGGCAAAACAACCTGCACAGGTGAAAGGGCTCCCAAGCACCGAGGCCCTATGGAGAGTTCAGATGAAAAAGTGGCTTAGACAAACTTTCCTTTATATTTTTTTCCCATTGGTGAAATAAAGTGCAATATCAAAATTGCATAATGCAGTGAACTACGTTAGCCAATCTCTTGTTAATCACTGACTTGCACGATTCCTGTTGAACAAAGGTAATCCTGTACAGAGGGGAAATCACAGCAGCAACAAACTGATGATTTGAAATGCAAAAGGATAGCTGCAGTAAAAGCCTTTCTTAATCATGTGGTGTATCAGAACCTTAATCTGTTGGCCGACTGGAAAATGCAAGGTAATAGGATATATGGAAATACCAACAAAATATATTTAAATGCAAGAAGTTATTATAGCTGAGAAAAATATCTTCTAAAGCTACCACCTCAGGTACCTTAGAAAGAAGCTGGAATTTATTATACTATTCAACATGACATTTAGAAAACATTAATATAAAAGGGCACATAACACACGTGGAAAGTATTTTGTGAATTTCCCAATGTTAAATATAATTACTCTGTAAACATATGTTCAACATTTACAAATGTTTAAGCATCTCTAACTGTATTTGTTTGGAATGTGAACACAGACCAAACCTAAAGGTTAAATATTTGCTCATCACATTTATTGATGAATTTTCTCAGTCTGAGTATTTTTTTATTTAAAAGAATCTACCAATGGCATCATGTTTACTCTCCAGACTACCATTTTTTCCTTCCTTCAGAGATGACTAGTATCTGTTGTCATCAACAATTGTTTCTTAATTAATTCTGAAGCTGTCTCAAAAAATCTCAATGACTGCTTTAAAATTCTTTACCGTTTCTCCTGAATAACTCTTAATACCCAGGGCTGTATTGTACTGCATGTATTAAGCAATACAACAGAGTCACACCCTGCTTATGATGTCTAGATAGTACTTGGTCCCCCAAATTGTATTTTGCTTAAATACAATCATATTTGAGCAACAGTCTTTCAGAATCTTTTTCTAGACAAGCTGAACGTTTCTTGATGCCTGGAGAAGCAATCTAGCAGTATTAAAATGTGCCTCCAACTCAGGGAATTTAAGATTAAAAAAGACAACTGCCACATATGTCTGACCTCCTCTAACTCTCACCAGCAACTTCTGTATCAAGTGCAGTTTCTGACTCACACTGTATCTCCAAGGCATTCAGCCTTGGTTTTAAGTGGCTGCAAGAGAGCATCTACCACCTCTGTGGGTGTGCTGTTCACTAGTTCATTACCTGGTTAAAATTTGCATCTTGCTTATGTGTGCTCTCAGTTTCAAGAGACTGGCTTCTGTTATGTCTAACAGATTGAAGAGTTGCCTACTATAATAAAAATCATCCCTCAGTAAACATGACCAGTGCTCCATGACTGAGTCACAGCTTAACTTTGAGCTTCTCTATTAGCCATCTTTCTCCTTTTTTAAATAAAAGCTCACCCTTCTTAAAATGTGGGTAGCCTATAAATACTATTCCATCCTCATCTTGCAAGTATGTATACAGGGGGCAGTAGCCTCTTTGTGTTTCCATTTAATATTCCCTTCTTATGCAATCAAGTGTGAAGTTTGTTGGGTACAGCACCACTTCCCACAGCTCAGGCGCTCCTGCTTTGGTCTGGGTGCAGCACAAGCCTGGCTGAAGAAGATGGCTGTCAGTGCAATGTGGTAAAGACAGGCAACACTCTAGCAGATGCTGTAGTGCACCAGTGCTCCCCAGTCCATCAATCTGCGCCCTGCAGGCTCCTCTGCTTGCACTCTGCAGCTGGACTGACACAACAGCAGGACCTCATAGAATTTTCATCGATAAAACAGCTAGGTGCTGGTTTAGATCCCAGTTCAGCAAGGTACAAGCCACCTCCTTCACGTTAAGCATGTAAGTAGTGCTATTCACTTCATGTACTTCAGGGACTGACAGCATAGCCATGCTCTTCATGAGCTCATTGGAAGATCATACTAATCAGTTTGCAATAATGATCTTCTCAAGACCTATTTCTTTTAAAAATTACAATTCACAGATAACTGTGTTTTATGCCTGTAAAATTCATATAACTTTTTCCTCTCCCCCCACCTCTGCACTATTTTTTCTGTTTACACAAACATGAGAGAATTCAGTATTTCCAAAAACTGAGACCGAGGTACTTCACAATGAAGACTTATGTTTGAGATTAAAGCTCAGTAATTTTCTCCTAAGATGTGCACATACTTCTCTTCTGCCCCCTCACTGGCACTCTCTAAAGCTCTCAAGCCCTCTGCAGCTATTTTATAAAACAAGACTCTCAATCTGTCATCAGACTTTCCTTTTCTCATACTGCTTCTATTTTGTACTTACAGATTGTTTGATGCAGTGATGTTCTTTAGGAACTACTCCTCTCCAGTCTCAACTGCTAGGCCTATAAATGAAAGAGTAAAAGGTTTTCCCATTTTCTTCTCAAATTCTCTCTCTTCTGTGTGAAAATTTAAGAGCCTCTCTTAATCACATAATCTGTTTCCAAATCCAACAAAACACTTATTCTTAAAGGTGCTATGAAAAGATGCTTTGAATTGACTCAAGGTCTGGCTCTATACATCAGTTAATACGAGACATCCAACAAGGAATATACAAACCTGGAGCAATTTAAAGAACTAACTATCATGATTTTGAATGCATACCATGGTAAAACAAATTTTGCAGCCTTCTGAGGTGAAAGATTATATGGATGCATGGTCTGTGCACAGATAGACTTAATAACTTGGCTGTTCATTAGATTATTTTCCTGAATAATATTTCCTCTACCCCAGATGCTTCCTACCATCTTGGCACACATCACAAATACCTCAAAAACCTTTAAAATACCATAAATAACTAGGAAGGAAGTTTATGTAAAGCTACTGAAAGGATGTCATAATATAACTGAACTGAATTTTAAAGTGCATTTATTTTAATGTCCACTTTTTTTACTCACTGTAAGGTTGAAGTGGAAATTTAAAAATCTGTTTTTTTAATGTAGTCTTTGTTATCATTTGTATCCCCAGTCATTCTTTCTTCACACAAAAGAATGTGGATTTTTTCAGGTCCTGATTGATTAAAAAGCTACCAGTTGGTTATGTAAGAACGGCACATGGAACACACGCCAGGAATTGCTGGCAGCACATTACTAACAGAGTGAGAGACCTTTCAGACAGTTCTGAAGCTCTGGGTAGGATTCTTTATGGCAACTGTAAAATGCCTTTTAGGAGTAAGTGCTAACAGACCTCACCAGAGCAGCTGAACTTAAACACTTAATCTTTCATTCAAAAGTGTAAGTGAACTCCAAGACAGGGACAGGGGGAGGTAAACAGGAAAAGAAATTCAAATTTACTGTTAAAATTTGAAATTTGAGCTAGAATAGCATGGGGCAGAGAGAGTTTTCGCCTGCCTTGCCTAACCAGACAGGATTTTCCCACCAGATGCATCCATACACAAAAAAATAAGGATTCAGAGGAACTTCTGAAGGGCAGGAAATATCCATGGGAAATTAAAGAAATGCCATCAGTAGAGCCATGCTGATGAGGATACAGCTGAAGGAATTGAAAGAAAATTTCACTCAGTTTTGCTGCACACAATGCCATACTACCTGGAATGTATCTTTTTTTCTCTCTTTTAATTTGCATACTGCCAAATCAGCCTTTTTTTAGAGAACTGCTAGTAAGAGATAAAAACATGTTTCCTAGTATAATGCAACTGAAGGAAAGAGCTGAAAAGGCTACATTTGAGGCTCATATATCTTTTGTAAGGTTTTTTAAGCTTTACCCACTTTTTTTTTAACCTCATAAAGTGGAAAAAAATTTGGATTGTAACTAAGGGAAGTAAATTTTCTCCTGAAAACAAGTACATTGCCACCAAAGAAGAGAAATGTGGAAAATAGTGGAGTTATTGCAACAGCTTATTGAAATAAATACTCTTCCAAGTTAAACTCAATCATATTTGTAGTCAATATTTTAGTGAAGCAACAGTTTGAAGGAGCTGCAGAGTCACATTTTTATGTTCCTTTTACACAAGTGAGCATTTTCTTTCCCATTGTTCAAATGAAATTTGCTGACTGCCACCTAAAAATTGCATGCAAATGTTCTGGAGTAATATTAGGGTCTGACCTTAGAGAAAGTCCACACAGACTGTGGGACAGAGTCCAGAATTATTACACAGAAATAAGCACAGTAAAATTTGGGAATGAACACGAGTTTTGCCTTTTCTTCTTAGCACCTGGGTAGGCTGCTTGGTCTGGATTTAGTCAGTCTTCTGTGTTTCCAGCTGTTTGACAGGATATTAACTGCACACTGTAGGTCAATCAACTCAAGAATGTTTTCCTACCTGATCCCTTTCAAATCTGCAGGATAATGATTCCCTACGTGAAGCATGACCTACTCTGCTTTCAGTTATTCAACCAAACTTTATCATCATTGTTCAACTCTTCAGAGGCAAAATCCTTAAAAACTAAAGTTAATAGAAGTAGTTACCTATCTCTGAATTAGCACAATAATCCTTCTCCTGCTTTGATATTGTGCCTGCATTCTGCCATTTGGCAGGGGCTGTGCTACACAGACACCCAACCCTTCCGTGCCAGTTTTGACCACGATACAAACTGAATGGAGTTGTTAGCCAAAATGCTATCCAGCATTTCATGTTTGAAAATATTTTTAAGCTGCCAAATATTATAAATGTTGTTCTACCTGCTGCATTGATTTAAAGCCACTGAGTAATCATAACTTTGTAGTCCCTGAGGATGTTTCAGGAAATTATATACTAGAACCAATTTCCTCTCTAATATTGTGGCAATTCAGGTCAGGTAGCCACTGACCTCATTGTCTGAAATTCTGAAATCTCCACAGCACAAACATGATGTGTACATGGCAACAACACTGCTACTTCATGCTGATTCCTCTAATGTACATAAATTAAGTTAAACCCACCTTATTTTTTATAGAAATTATTGTATTAGCTAAGCACAACAGCATCCACAGTTTTACATTTTTCCTGGTTGCCCTCTTGCAGAATATTATGATAGAGAAAATACAAAACATAGCAGATACAGGTATATTTGTTTTTATCTATTGCCTCTTTGTAAAACTTTCATGTGTAAAAACTGATTTTCAGTACCTATCATAAAAGCTAAAAATGCTTATCAATTTCAAAATATCCTGTGAGTCTTGCCAAAAACAGCTGTGAATAAAAACACAGAAAAGAAAGACAGGACCTTAGACATTATAAAGTATATATTAAATAGCTGAGAGTGTTTTGGGATTTACAAATATGAGATTAACCAAATCACTGTGATCTGCATAATTTTCTTAAGCTGGACAGACACTGCAGCTTCATGATGAAGAATGAAGGGTACAAGATACTTCAGAACTGGGCTCAGTAAAGAGTCTTCCATTTAATTAGCAGTTTCTCTGGTAAACATCCGAGATAGCAAGACATGTTATCAAAATTACTTCTATCATTCAATCACCCATTCTGGGATTATTTCTACAGGATAGGAAGAAAAAACACAATCCTAAGTGCATGCCAAAATGGACTACAAATTTAGAGATGAAAAAACAACCTTGATTTCCCCACACCTCTGCATCAATCTTGACATTTTACTCCACTTCTTTCTCCTCACAGTCATTTACTTTTATGGCCCTTTTTGGCAGACACAAACAATCTCTCCTGATTTATCTAGTCACCTCTGGAAAACATTAATATTGATAGGGTGAAAACGTGTCAAGCAGGTTCCTTTTCACATAAGCTACTTTTCCCTAAATTATGGAAATGTAGAACAGGAAAAATAAAAAAGCTGGGTTTTTCATGTTTATTTATATGCTGTTTAGGAAGGGAAGAGCACATTTTCTGTCAATTGCATTAGAGAAAGCCCAGTGGGTTCGATTCTGGCATGCAAATATTAATGGCTGCAATGGCTTTGTTCTTATCCATTAATTGAATGCAGAGCAGATGAAATGGCTGTGCCACGCACATTCCAGAGGAATCTGTGCCACAGCTGCAAGAGGCAGAGCAGAGAGAACGCTCAGCCAGCACTGCCTGCTCCGCAGCTGCCACACACTCACTGATAACCAAGACTCTGTTGCTAAATAAAAATGTCTAACAATGGACTTCTGCTTATCTTTCTTTTAATTTAGAAACAAATTAATATCCCTTTTTACTACTTAACTCTTGTTTGTTGGTTGGGGTTTTTTTACAAAATGCTTAGAATTTGTATTTGAATATTTTAAAAGTCGTTTCCACACAGAAACAGATGGAAAGCCTGACTGCTTTACTGCAAATGCAGGGAGTATTTTCTTTAGCCTCATCTGTTTCAACACGAATGTTTATAAATAATACCTATACTAGAATTATAACTATAGTTCTAATATGAATCAAAACGTCCAACAGTAGGTGGCACATGTATTATGTGCAGTGTGAATATTTCACCATCTTTCTTTCCCATTTAATCCCACAGTGGGTTTAGAAACACTTAGAGCACAATTGGTGAAAAGCAAATATCTGACATAATTTAAGGGGATAATTATTCTTAATTCTAAATTGCTACATTTAAGAAGAACAGAAGAAACAGCAAGCAGGCTTTTCAGGAAATATTAGGCTATACAAAATTAACTGGCAAAACATGGTGACAGCAGATACATTACAAATGCATAATTTAAAAATTAACAGAAACTTACATATTTTGATTCTTTCTAGCCTCATTTTTTGTTAGATCAGCTATTCAAACATGTAGCTGCGCTAGGCTGACAATTATAACCTCAGCCTCCATGATTTCAAGTGGAATAGAATCTTCACATGGGAACAAAAATGAGGCCAGAAATAAAAATTAATAAAATGAAGTCTTATGAACACCAATAGGGGAAGAAAAAAAAAAGAAATAAACAGACTTTTACTATTTCTTCTAAGATATATTTTATTTGGGAAGTTGAGGCCTCAGGATGGGATATTCAAATATATTTTGGTATCAGAAAGTCTCAGACCTGCTTCACCAAAAAAGAGCTCACATTTATTTATTGCATACTCAGTGTTCTGCCTGTTGCATCAAGGGCTCTGTTCAAACGTGCCTGTGATGTCTTGTCTATTCCATGAAAAATAAATAGTTTCAGACATGCTGGATTTCTAGGTTTCAGGTGCACTTTATCACTTAAAATTTGAAGAAAAATACAAGAGGCAGAATTTGACAGACACTATGCTTCGAATGTTGGAACTATGTAAGTTCTTTATACTATTCTTCAGAATGGGGATTTAGTGACAATAATCTAAGACAGGTTCTTTGAATATTTGAAAATCAGTTAAATATGTGAAAATTATAACAGTTCGAAATGAGCAGCATAAACAGAGGAAAAAGTAAACAGTACAGGTATTAATAACCTGAGTTTTTTCCTATCCTACCATAATTTACACATTATAATGTAAATTAAAGTCAATTTTGCAATAAAGATACCAACTCCTGTGACATAGGTGATATAACCATATAACCACAGAATAGTTGGGTTTGGAAGGGTTTCCTGGAGACCATCTAGTCCAAACCTCCAGCTCAAGGCAGGGTCAGCTAGACGAGGTTGTAATATCCATTTGGGGTTTGAATACCTCCAAGGATGGAGACTCTGCAACCTCTCTATACAAACTGGTCCAGTGCTTGATCAACCTCACAGCTTTTGGGTTTTTTTCCTTCTGTTTAAAAAGAATGGGTTTTTTTCCGTTTTGCCCACTGTCCCTCCTCCTGTCACGAGATAGCTGCATCCTTCTATTGTCCCATGAAGCGTTTACACACATGGATAACATCCGGCCAAGCCTTCTCTTTTCCAGCACCTCTCCTTTTATGTGAGGTGCTCCAAGCCCTTAATAACCAGACTCAGTCCATATGCCCATGCCTGCCTTTTACCACTGACCCCAGAACCAGGACACAGAACTCCAGATGTGCTCCCACCAGGGCTGAGTAGAAGGGAAGGGTCACCTCCCTTGATCCAACAGCAGCTCCCCTATCAGAGCCAATCTTCCTAACAAAACCTTCCTGGATCATGTAGTCAAGGTGAGGAAGATTAAAATCTGTGGAGTATTGAATGCTCTCCTTTCTCCCAATTAGCAGCTATTTTTCCTCCCTGAAATGATGAACAAATATCCCTGCAGAAAAAACCAGACTGACAGTTATGAGAGGGTGGGAGGCTGGAAGTTAGAAACAACTTAAAACCCAGAATTTCTTCTGCCCCTTGTTTACAGCTCAAATTCCCCCAGCAGCCAACCTTTCACAGAAAAGAGACAGAAAACAGTTACAGAAAACAGGCAGCAAACGCAAGGAATCCTGCTAGCTGTAGCATTTCATCAATTTTTTTAACTTAGGAAGTTGTATTTTAAATTCATATTAATCCATGCTACAAGTTTAGCTTTAATGATGATTTAATAAGAAAACAGAGTTGTCAAGATACTTGCAATTTAACTGAACATACAAGGCCAGGTGGTATTCCTTCAGGATCCTTTCAGTACAAAAAACAAAGACCATCAGTCCTTTTTACAACACTAAATACAGTTTAGAGTGCGAGTCGTAAGCTCAGATAATATCCACTAGTCAAATAAAATGGTGAATGTCCAGCACAAATTGTCTTTTCCATTGTGAGAATTCCAAGAGTAGAAAGTATAATCAGGAAAGCACAATCAAGTGGTTTTTTCCTCCTTCCCACTGATGATTAAGTTTAAAGTCTACCATTCCTTCACTATGTTGTAAACTACTCAAAGACCAAGTTCCAGGGCTAGCTGCCTTTGAATTCAGGTACAAGTTCAGCAGAATAATTCTCAGGTCTTGTGCTATAATTGTCATTCTCCAAACCAGAAATTTGCTGCAGAAATGTTACCAGTGATTTCAATACAGCTCAACAAGTCTCTTTCAAGGAGAAAGAATGATGTGACTTGAACATGAATATAGCAGTCTGAAACACATAATTGGCTGCTGGACCATTACCATAACAATTATAAATGGCACAACATTAACTAGGAGATAATGTCTGGGTATGTGCTCCCAGAGTCACCAACACTAGATCTGATTCAATAAATATTTAATATTTTAATTTTAATTATGATTTACTATTGGATTTAATATTTAATTAACATAATTAATATTTATGAAGACTGGAAAGAACTGTATTGTGCCTTGATCAAATATGCAGGTGATCTAAAACTCTGTGGAGGAAAAGGATATGGCACTTGATGCAACAGAATTCTGGTGACAGGGAAGCACTAGGAACCAATTGTGGAGCAGTGGGATTTCGGCAGTGTTTGTAAATACAGGTGTGTGTACCTGTAGATCATTATGAACTAACTGTTCATATACATATACACACACCTACATACCTATATGCCTACACAATTTAACTGTTGAAATACAGCTTTGGCACAAGTTGACCCTAATTACAGCTTAAAGACTCATGGGCAGAGAATTCTGCCTAAATAAATGAGGTAATGTAAGCCAAATAAAAAGACTGAGGGCTTAATTCCAAAGCACTACTGGGAAAAAATCCCAGTGATTCCAGTGATTTAGAACCTACAAAATCCAGACACTGAAGGGATGCTTTTAGGCATGGTGTGGGTGCAGCAAAACACAGAAAGGTAAGAGAGACAAGTAATAAAGACATCCTAACCGAGCAGTAAGACAAAAAAAAAAAAAAGATGTAAGGGTTTTTTTTGTCCAGTAAATATCAAAGTATAAAGATTAACTAAACATCTAACTAAAACTAAACAAGAAACAAAAGAAGACTTTTCAGAAGTTTCACACTTCAGGCAGAGGTCTGATGAGTCCCTAGAACAAAACTAGACTAAAATATAAATAATACTTGTCTTCAACATAGACCTCAGAAAACTAAAACAACCTAACCACTGGGAGGGAGTAAGGATCTTGCAACACAGTAACAATAGGAATAACAATACCAAGCAAGCAACCATTTCCGTAACACAGCTAAAATATATATATGTATGTATATATGTACTACAAAAGGGGCATAAAGAGATTTATGATACAACTGCACAAATGGTGTAGAGGAAAACATCTGCAAGCAGTAAAGTCTGCACGAAAGACAAAGCATGTAGAGCAGGCAGGAAAGATGTCCAGGGAAACCACATTTATCCTGCAGAAAAAGCAGAAAGTGTCTCATAAAACCGAAGTGATCCTGCAGAATAAGCAAGAAATATGCCTGGAAAAGCCTGAATTCCAAGACAACAAAATAAAAAGAACTATGACAAGATGCTGTGGGAAGCATAGGGCACTAAGGACAGAGGAACACTTACAGGGGGCAAAAGAAAACCTCCTTCAGTTCCAGCTTTTCTTGCTGCAGAGCTCTCACCTCTGACCACCCAGATTTCTGCAAGTAAGACCACTGAGGACTACCAATGCTGACCATATGGGAGTGGGCCCTGGGCATTTTTACACTGGTAGTTTATAGGAAAGTTTAGGAGTCATAGTTTGACCATGTGTTGATAATGACTGACAGCAATTAAGAGCTACCCCTTGGCCATGTGTTTTGTGTTGGTACTGGTTATCAATCTAATAAAATGTTGCTTTGAAACTGGCCTTGTTTTTTGGCTCTCTAGAAACATTTCCATTCCTGTGTCTTCTAACTCCCCAACAGATGCAAAGATACAATGCATATACACATACACGTGCATATATTCTGTTGGAACACTTCACATGTTTATCTACAAAGATAACATTTTGTTATGACTGGGAAAATCCCAGGGAGTTTGTCACCAGGTTTAAATAGCTACTTCAAAGTTGTTAAAGCCAATTAAAAAGTTTTTTTTTTATTTTTGCTCCAAAGAAAAAGCTGAACAAGGACAAGAAACTCTGGAATGGAATATTGGCAGAATGACTAATTCAGTACCATGTATGGCAGATGGACAAGTAAGAGCTCTGTTCTTCAGAAATATGAACCTACTTTAAAAATGATGATTCCTACCCCCACCATAGCAAACTAAATTGCGTCTGTAACTGAAAAATTAAATGCAGAAACATACAGAAATGTCATTCACTACATTATTATGAAATAGTGTCTTACTTTAGTTTGCTTTTTCTTAAGGAGGTCCATATGTTGCCAAGATAATGTTTAGCCCCAACCTGAGCTGAGTTAAACTCACAGAACATGACATTTCTGCCTTGCTGAAAGATAATAGGAGCAGATGTCCTAATGCTCCGTGCTTCCCTGTAGCAGTATGAGGAGGACACAGGTTATGTGTAGCAAATGCCAGTTTTCTTCACAAAGCGGAGTCTCTGCTGGCTCAGAAACTGAGCAAGTATCCACTGGAAGAAAGGGCTTCGTTCACAGCCCCTGAATGGGACCTCACTTATCATTAATTAGTCAGTGGTGTATTCAGGTTGTTTTTCATGCTTCTAAAAAATCCATATTAATCCCTGCCTGGAAGTGTCAAAATATCTTTATATGCTTCAGAACACATACATTTCTACAGTTAACATTTTTAAGGTCGGTCAGACAATGATAAAAGGAGCATGGTGAGTATTTATAATATCTCCTGGTTTTCCTTGAGTTGGCTGTTAATCCAATGGATTAATCTCATCTACAACATATTACTGGCTTTCACCCTCAATGATGAAAGGATACAGTCATAGCTGTTAGCTGCAAGAGTTTTGTACTGTTCCCATTGTTTAACTTATTCTCAGAAAATAAAAAAAGAGATGGGAAGAACATCATGTATTTAGCATATAAAGGATAAGCAGTTGTGTATAATATTGTACAGAAAAATAGAGAAACAAACATAAAAGTAAAAAAGGTTTCCTGCATCCCTCCTCAAACATTATACAAAAGGATCTAGTCTCTACTCCTAATGAAAAAGGCTATGAAAAACTCCTCTCCAAATTCATCAATTTGCATGTCTTGCCAGCCAGATCAGCATATGGTCCAAACCAAAACCCAGCAGAAGCTGCAAATGTTTTTTGTGCAACCTGAATCTGATCCAAAAGTCCTGCTCACAATTGGCATGAATACTTAGGAATAATGTAATATTTATTTATAACCTTAAATTCACATTCATAGCACCATGGGGTCAGATGCTCAGAATTTTATAGTATCAAGTCCAAAACTGTTTCTAGTGCTAGAAGGAGACATTCATTTCAATATTAGCACTCTGTGATTTCACTTCAGAGCTTGGAAAAAATAAGTTATTTCATCTACTGTCTTGGTATAAGACAATTTAAGAGGTGGACACTTCACAATAGGTTAGCTCCCCTTTTAGTTTTATCCACTTCCTTTTCACCAATAAGAAGAGACGAATGCAAGTAAATATAAGTGCAAAATAGCAGTTAACTAAAAAAAAAAAAAAAAAAAACAAACAAAAAGACCCAACAAAATGAAACAGCGACAAGCAAAAAGTAACAGCTAATCAGTAGTTATAAAGTTGCTGAAATCTGCCCAACTCCCAGGCTCCAGGAGGAACACAAATGGCAGCAAAGCTCTCCCTCAAGATGGCGCCCGCCCCGCGCGTGGGGAAACAGGGGCAAAATGGCGGACAAGCCCCACGGGGCTCACCCTTCCCGGAACACAAAGCGGGAGGGCAGCAGCTTGTGAAGCAGCTCTGGCAGCGGATAGGAGTGGCTGGCAGGGTCTGGGAGCTGCGGCCCCGCGGTGGGAGCCTCCCCACGTCCTGGCACGCAGGGCGGTGTGTGCCTGTGGGGCAGTGCCGCCGCCCCTGCCTTGCCCGCCACGCGCGGGGCTGCAGCGCTGGGGCCGGGCCGCTCCCGAGCCGTTGGGGTCCTGCCGCGGAACAAACGGTGTCCCCAAACGCTCTCTGGCCCCGCACTGCCCCCAGGCCTCGTGAAATTCACCCTGAACCCCTCTGCATTGGGAAACGCAGCTTCTCGGGTTGCTGCTGTTGCCACTCGACAGCTGCCCAAAGCAAGCCCCTCTCAGAGAGAAGCAAGGGAAGGGTGTGCCTGCACTGCCCCGGCGCTGCGGCACGGGGAAAGGTGGGAGAGCGCGGCCCCAGGGCCTGAGAGAGCAGAATAAATTCATTTCATGTGGTGTTGCTCTGTGAAAATGTGCTCCGTGTGTTACTTCTAAACACGTCTTCAAATAAACTGGTTGACAGTGCAAGAAATGAATTTCATTTCTTAATTTGTTTCCTACAAAAGTGTCTTACACCACTTGGGTATTGGAAAAAATTCCATCAAGTATTTCACTTTTGAAACAGGGGAGATAACTATATTTAAAGATTCTAACACCTTTGAAAATGACAGCTTGCAAGCACTGAACCAAAACAAAGGTTTAATTGAGCAAAGTAGTATGGAAATTACAAAGAACAAGACTTATAGAAGATATCATAGTACATTTAGTTAGCAGCATATTTGCTGCTTTAATAGGTCTAAGTTCTACATCCTATTTATGAACAATTTTGCTAATACTCTTATACTCTATATTTAAAACTTCTTAAACATCTAAAATACAATCTGGTTTTGCAAACATAAAAGTACACAGTCTAAGAATGAATACTACTCTATTCCCTGGCTGCAGCCTTCTGCACATTTAGTTAATATTACATTTGTTGCTTTAATAGGTCTAACTTCTACATCCTATTTATGAACAATTTTACTAATATTTTTACACTCCATACCTAAAATGAAAACTTCTTAAACATCTAAAATACAATCTAGTCTTGAAAAGGTAAAATATACAGCCGAAGAATCAATACTACTCTATTCCCTAGATGCAGCCCTTAGTTGGCATTACATTTGTTGCTTTAATAGGAAGCTCTGCTTCCTATTTACGAACAATTTTACTAACATTCTTATATTCTATACTTATATGAAAAATTCTTTAACTTCTAAAATACAATCTGCTTTTGGGAAAGTAAAAACATACAGTCTAAGGATGAATACTATTGTATTCCCTGGATGCAGCCCTATCCAAAAGTCTTTTCTGGGAAGGGCTTGGCAGATGCATTGATCGGCCCTTTCATCCCCTCCTCGTCTAAGTTCTGCATGTCCTTCCACTCAAGACACACATCTGGAGACTTGACTTGATCCAGCGTGTCACCGTAGTCTGCTGTGCCGTGCATCCTCCTCTTCCTCCTCCTCCTGCTCCTTCTGGGCTCTGCTGGAGGTTCCGCATCAGCTGAGCTCTCGTAGCCGCAGTTGCCGTGCCTGGGCAGCCAGTAGAAGGCAAAGAGCACGAGGAGCATCTCCGCAGCGGCCCAGAACCACCAGTGCTGGCAGGCCGAGAGCAGCAGGCTGCCCTGGATGGCTGCAGGCGGCTCCTGGCTCCTCTGCTCCATCTCCCGCAGCCAGGCCATCTCCCGGCTGCGCTGCTCCTCGTGCTGCCGCAGGAGCTCTGTGGTCACCTGCACGGTGGGCTGCTCATCTGCCCACAGCGTGACCCGGAGGATGCCCGCCACGATCAGGATCTGGGTGAAGGTTCCAGCCATGGTCTGGAGGAGGACGGACAGAAGGGGCTCAGTAGGGCTGGGTGGGAGATGGCTCCTGAGGTGGTGGGGCCATGGGAACGGGTGGGAGAGGGAGCTCAAGCGGAAGGCCAGTGAGCACTGCGGGAATGGGGCCACATCGCTGCAGCCCCAGGGGGGCACCTGCTCGGCCCAAGGTGGGCCTGCGCCCCTGCACCCTTGCCCCAGCCCCGAAACCCCCCCATGGCAGCCAGGGCCCTCGTCCAGCAGAGCCCTCCTCCCGCCAGCCGCACTCACCGCTGCCTCCAGACGCACTGAGGTGTCACCGCTACCGGCCCGGTGTCCCTGGGGTGCCCGGTGACAGTGTTCCGTGGCCTGCCCCCGTGATGTCACAGGCAATGGAGCCCAACGGCCAAACGCTGGCCATGGCTGTTGGCCCTGGCTGCCCAGCCCCCGCAGCAGGCAAGGCAGGGCACAGGAGATCAGCCATCCCCACACCCTGAGAGCCTTGGGGGCACCTTCTGGTGCTCATATTACTGCTGCCCCTAACAACTCATAAGATGCAGCATAAAATCCCAAGAAAATTCCAGAACATACAGCAGAACTTTGTGTGCAGAAAAACCACTTCATATTTCAGTAGTTCTACTTCTGTAGGTTTTAAAAGCATATATATATACATATATAAGGAATATATATTTTATAAATATATAACTATATATATATATTCCTAATCAAGCAGTTATTAGCATGCAGTTCTTTCATTAAACAAGCATTTTTTATTTTTAAAGCTTTTTTCCCCATGTTCTTTCACTTGCATACAGCAGTGATTATAAAAAGGGAACCTTAACTATTTCTTAGTGAGCAACAGAGTACTGTAAGAAAAAATAAAATGTAATAGAAGTCACAGAAATAAATGAATATTCCATGGTTAAATAGCGAGTATATATGCTTGGAAAAATAAGCATAAAAAGACATATCACAAATATCACTTTAAAAAGTGTGGCACAAGGTTTATAACATTTCTACTTTGTAACACTCATGTTCGATTATATTTGTTTATGTTAATTTTTTGTCAGATATTTTAGTATTAAGGAAATATTTTAACAAGACTTTTACAGCTTGATTACAGATGCAGATGGCTAAATTCACAACTGAATTTCAATGAGCAACAATTTCATTAACTGATAAGTGTACCCAAATAAAGAATGAGATTTTAACATGCATTAAATTGATTACAATGTACTATTAGAAAACAGCTTTTGAAACAACCACCTAAGGCATAGAAAATTGTGATTCAAAGCGGTGAACACAATTGTAATTGTGGGGTTTTTTAATATCAGTTCAGAGAAACAATATGAGTTACTATAGTTTCTGAAACATTGTATAAAGAAGGATCTTTTTACATTCCTCTTCTGAGGTCTCTCTCCTAATAAAAGGCAAAGAGAACAAAACGTCTGAAATTATCTCAAGAGAGTAGTATCTTTTGCTCCATCCCAGTGGAACAAAAGTCCTCTGTAACAGATCTGGAGATTGAGGCACTGCAGATTTCTTTTCATGGTTCCATTCCTCTGAATTTAGGTTTTCGAAGTCACTGGGGGCTTTTTACAATCTTGTTACAGTTTTCTTCCTAAAAAATCCTAAACCAAACAAAACCTAAAAGGAAAACCAAGCTAAAACACTGATCTCAGTTTTACTAATGCTTTCTCAATGCATGCTTTTCCCTCTTACCTAGTACAAGATTCACATCCAGTTCTAATGTCCCAAGCACCTAAACTCATTATACTCATAATTCCAACCATTTTAAAATCCAGACTCTGTCTTAACAGCCATGATAGACAATGAAATGATAAACAGTCTCAAAATCATATGATTCTGCAGAAACTTTTAATTTTGTAACGCTCATCTCAGAGCATGCTAAAGGTCACGTGTGCTGGCCAAAGATTTAAATTTTTGTACCATTATTTTCTCTCTGATTTTCAGATACTTGCAAAAAACTCAGACCTGCCTATTTTCCTTATTCTAGTCAGGTGACTGACAGTCCCTTCATAATTCTACTCACAATCTCTTTGCTGATAAAGATTTGTAGACCTTTAGGGAAAACTCAGGTGTTTCTTTAACTCACACATATTTAACTCAATTTTTTTCTCGTAAATTATTCCCTTATTCTCCAAGTAACTTGTCATGCAGTTTTCTAAACTCACTCCAATTTCCCTAATAAGCATCAGTCTTGAATTGCAGATAGATAAGGACAACACAGTTTAGTGGGAAATGTAGAACTGGCCACCATTCCCATATCGGCTTAAGATAACTAGCAAGGGTAACAGTGTCTGTGAAAATGGGATGAAATAGGCAAATAATCCACCTGATAAATCTGGACCCTCACTGTTAAGGAAAACTGGCCTATTACAGGAATAAAATCCTGAGCATTGTATATACTAAGTAAAAGCTTAGGTCAAGTCAATAATTTGGTTTGTAAGTGCTCAAAATTTCAAAGAGAGCTTCTTGTCTAAAATGTAAGCTAGAAAGTGTAGCAATTTATTTCTTCTCATACAAATCTATGATTTTAGAACTGAAGAGAATACCACAGGTCTCACAGTAGGAAACAGCTGCAGTTTTACAAAGAAAACATAAAAGCAAGATGAAGGACTGAGTTTTCGTCATATATCTGTACAGTTCAGAGCACAGATACTACAATTAACAAAAATGTGTGAGATTTTATTCAGATAGTGAAAAGTAAAAAATACTGAACTCTTACATTCAGATACAATTATGTGGTCTATATGAAGCCTGGAGTTAGGTATGGAAATTCTTCCTCATGGAGCTACAACTGAAGCAAGTATTACAATTCATACTAAAATGCAAGCAGTTACACTGCCATTTAAGAAAAAGGGAGAAAGAATAAAAGAGAAAGACTGGATGTTAAATTGCTTCTAATTTTTTAAGTGAAAAGAACTCAAAAATGTATTGTAGGAGCAATCGTAATGTAGCAAATTTATTAATAAAATTAACCCTAAGAAGAAAAGGCCTTAAATACAGCCACCTACTTCGTACCCCAGGATTTCTTTTATACACGTAAAGTTTCTCAAAAATTCTTCAGAGCAGCACATGTTCAATTGCACCCAAGTCTGTTTCAGATGTGATGGTTTGCAGCCTGTTAGAATCCTGCCAAGGTAGGAGGCCTTAGGATTCAACATTCCCTTTATTGTATCCATGTGTTCTCCTAAGTACAATCATCTTTGGGATCTATTTTCCTTATATTGGTGGATTTGCCTCTAATAACCTCAAATAAACCATGCCTTTTGGAGGTACTACTCCTTATAAACAGCTTTTATAAACAGTTTTGCCCTTTTTTATTATTTTTCGTATACTCCTGCTAATTAAGTTACATCACATCCTATCACATTAGGGAATCAAGCTGGCAAAACAATGAAATAGAGGTTCACTGAGCATCTTCATAAAGAAAACTCATTCGCAGGCTCAGGAGAATGATTGTATTCCCTTCTGCCATTTCAGAGTGGTGACTGCCTCAGAGTCATTTATAGCCCATTAACAAGGGCCAGTGTCTCAGCTGGGGTAAACGGAATGAAGCTATATTATATTATAGCTGCTAAGCATCTGCCACTGAATGTTACAGTCAGTTATTTCCAAATGGTAAATTAACTACGGAATTTTGCCTTTTTTTATCTCTGATCATGCATTTAAGAGCAAACATTCTCAAATGTTTTGAAATTAGGCATCATCTTTTTTTAAAAAGTGACTAATCCCCGATCTGCATTAAAGGATTCAAAATGCAAATGAAAAATTATACTATGACTGATTAAACTAATCCAGCTCCTCCAGAGGCATGCATTTCAAATTATATAGTTGTTCCTAATAATCAGAGCAAATGCTAATGTGATCAGGCACAAAAGTGATACAATCAGAGCACCCTGGTACACAGCTACTTTGTTCCCCTTAAGATTTCATCCTCCTCTTGCAAAAAACTTGGGATGAGAATGACCCACTTCCAAACAAGAGGAGACCTCTCTATGCCAGTTTGTAACAGATCAGTTATTCACTGACCTGACCTGTGCTCAGAAAGGTCTTTTCCTTGGCTGGAGAAGTAGCTGTCAGAAGGATACATTTAAACAGAAGTTTTATATATTTATATCCCTCTTGACCCCCCACTGAAGCTCATCTATTAATTTCTCCAAGTGCACATTGTAGCTAAACAGTTGATAACTGCAACTTTTATTTCAGATTTGGCGAAAATGGGATTACAGCCTTCAGAAAGACTTGGGATCACATGCTGTACTGTAGCCAAAAAAATTGTTACATTTGGGGGGCAGCTGAAATCATAAAGGACCTTTCTACCCATTTCTCTCTCTGCCCCTTTTACTACCTGCTGATCATCTCTGAAAAGTACTGATTCACATAACCATTTTGAAAACTAAAAGAAAGCTCATGTGATTCAGCTGAATCAAATCAAGAACAATATGCAGAATTTTAGTAAATATGCAGCACTTTCCCTGAGCAATAGCCATTTTGTAGAATGCTTTGAAGTAATTTTGAATGCAAGTTACTAATGTCCACAAGATTGCATGTCACCTTTTCTTTTTCACTTCCCTGTAGCAGCTTTAAACAGTCACAATCCCTTTTTTTCCCCCCAGAATTCACTGACTGGTACATTTTTTTCTGTTAAAAAATTTAATTTCACTGACTCATAGACTGAAGTTGGAACAGCTGAAGTTACAATGACATAAAATTGAAGTCTAAATTTTCTGCAAATTTCCTTAAGCTTCAGGATCATGTCTATGAGGTTATGCCCAGCTCTGCGAGGGAGTAATTTCTTATAATATTAGCAAAATTAGCAAAGATCAGGAGACAGGGGACAATGATCTTTCATGAAGATGTGAAACATGAAAATTAGTAACTGCAACACTATCAAAAAATAAAGGAACACATCCCACACAAATTCTGAGAAGTTTCACATTTAGTACCTGTTCAAAATGAAGAGAGCTTATGAGTTTTGTCAGTCTCATCTCAAGAAAAAACCAATCGACCTGGATTTACATTTGTTTCTTTTGATTTTGAGTATTTTTCATAGCCTTTGTTTGCAAAGACCAAGTGCATCTCAGAAAATAAAAGAACTGTATGTTTTGGTTTTTTTTTTTTTTGGCAAGCTAACTATCTTGGATCAGCAAGGTAAAATAAGGACTCTAAATGAGAACAAATATTTACCAGTTACATCACCTGTGTGTGTTCTGCCCACTGATCATTTCAGGACAATTTAAGCAAAAGCTTGAGCTGTTTCTCTTCCCTGACAACTGATTTCTTTGAACTTGTACACTAGCTTGACCCGATTCCTGTTTTGCCCCAACACAATCCTGATTCTGAAATTCCTACAGCTTCAATAAACAGAAGCACACTTCCATTTCACCCTCTCCCGTGGCAAAAAAAAACCCCTGCAAGTCTGTATATAAGACCAACAATTTAACATTCCCTCAATGACACAGGCTGTGGGACTGAGTTTAGCTATTCAGAGGTCATATTATGCAATTCCTGGACTAATTGTAGTTTCTGAGTATTTAGTAATCCATCAAATCCATAGATTTCTTCCTCCTGAACTTGTCCAAGCCTCCTACGAAACCACATAGAGCATAAACAGCAAATTCTAGAGATTTACTGCCTATGCTATAAAGAACCACCACCTTTGGCTCAGAGTGCTTTATTTTGGGCATCCCAATTATCACTGACCATCTAACTCGTACCCATCTTCTTCATTTGTTCTCATCTTTTCAGATCTCTATTACATCATCCCATAGCACTTTTCTTTATAGCTTGAAGGTTCATTTCAAGATGACAAATCACTTTTTAATCTATAAAAATTCTGCCTTGCCAGTTCAATTCAGAAAAATAGAAAAGAGGGAGGGAGAGGGGAAAATGGATTTATTGCTACTTTTCCACAGAACAAAATTTGGCTTTTGCATTTCTTCCTATTGACATTTTGTTTTGTCAAGGATGAGAAGGGGAAAATGGAATATCAATGCAGTTCTGTATGCAGGCCTACTCATCATTCTAAGTAAGTACATCTAATTTATTATAATTTTTTAGTCAGTCAATAACTGCTACAAAATGGAAGGAGTACTTACCATACAGCAGCATTTAACAAAGGCAAAGACAAAAAGTTCCTGTGAAATAACTAGCACAAAGGTACTTTTAGGTGGTTATTGTGCTAAAATATCCCTAATATTGACTGACATTAGCACAAAAACAACCACGTCTAGTTCTACAAAGGATTTTGTATTGCAGCTCCTCTAAACCACCTGGAGCACTGCATCCAGCTCCTGAGTCCTCAGCACAGGGAAGTCATGGGCCTTGGAACTGGTCCAGAACAGGGTCCAAAAGAAAAGTTCAGAGGGATGGAACACCTCTCCTATGGTGGAGAGCTGAGAAAATTGGGGCCTGGAGAGCAGAAGGCTCCAGCGAGACTTTCTCATGGTCTTGCAGGACTTGAAGGAGACCTATAAGAAGGATGGGAACAGACATTGCCTGTTGCAATAGGACAAGGGGCAACTGTTATAAACTAAAGGAGGGTAAATTCAGACTAAATGTAATGAAGATTTTTTTTATGATGAGGGTTGTACAACACTGGCACAGGTTGCCCAGAGAGGTGTTAGATGCCCTGTCCCTTGAAACATTCAAGGTCAGGTTGGATAGAGCTCCAAGCAACCTGGTCTATTTGAAGATGTCCCAACTCATTGCAGAAGTGTTGAACTGGATGATCTGTAAAGGTCACTTCCATCCCTAAACTATTCCATGATTCTATGTAACTTGACAAAGGCATAGGGGGCCCATGAAATTCAACATATTATTTCTAGAGGAAGAGGTAGCAACAAGAAACACATTCCAGCCATTTGAATCTGGTTGCAATAACAGAATGCTAGTAGAGAATACTTATTTAGTGTTTTTCCAGGCTTCCTTAACAATTGAAGGAGAAAACCAGCAACCTAAGTGAGATTTATCCCATCCTAATATAAAATGCCTGAAACATGGAACTACTGATTGTAAAGACAGCTTAGAGAACAGGCCTGGCTGCAGCCATCGACATTATAGATACCTGGAGCAGATTATATGAATTACAGCCTTTTACATCAGGTTTTCTATTATAATATAAAAAGCACCACCTATAAAACTCTTACTCAGTTAATCTTCATAAAATGTCTCAAACTCTCTAACAAGGCATCTCAGTGAAGCTATCACTCTGTATAACCTAAGTTTGTAACAGCCCCTCTAATCTGCTTTCAGTTATGTTGCTGTTATTTGTGTACAAGTCACAGAGCTAAGTGGAGTAGTAGATTTTCCTGTGAAATCACCAAATCCTTGATATCTTGAGTCTCTTTTTTTTTTTTTTTGCCTTACTTAAGAAAGCAACAGGAAGACTTTGAGACTTGAAGAAATTTATTTTCCTTTCAAAAGCATTACTTACAAAAGGTGCTTTATAAATGCTGATATTGTAAAAGCTATAATAAATTTGTTTTCTTCTATAATTTTTAAAACTCTACCATCTAATTCTGTTCTTTCCTGTTATCCACAGACTTTACAGAGTCCAAAGCATTTCTCTGATACCATTCCCACTGGCAGCCTAATGAACCATTTCTGCTAATAATACACATGAATTGGATGTGAGCCTTCCATCTCATGCTGAGATTTTTTTGCAGCAGTTTGAAATCTTCTTTATTCTAGTCAAAATAGACTTTGTTTCTCTTTTTCTGCTAATTGCAGCTGCTATCGCAGATATTAGTTTGGAGATCTTTTATTCTGTTCAAGTAAGTTGATATACTATTCCTTCAAGATATTTTAAATAGTTTGAATTGCCCTTTTTGTTTGACCTACAGAAATTTACAGTGCATGCTTTGATTTTTACCCTTAATCTTCAATTCTTTTGTAAAGGCTTATCAGAAGCTGAGAACTGTAGAACCAAGTGTCTTATATAGTGAGCACCTGCAGCATGGCAAGCTGTCAATTATTCCCTGCTTTTTGTATAAAGGGCTCTGGTTAAACCATTTTTTCTGAACACAGTCAAGTCTCTTCATGTGCGCAGAGTGCGATTACAGAGGCTGGTGTCCAGCACTGCTGCCTGTTCACCTGGAGCCGTGCACAGAGATCCAGAAATAGGCCAGGTTAGAAGGGATGGCAGACTGAAGTGGCTGGAAATTCACTGCTGTACCACACGGTGGAGAGCACCCAGCAGTGCAAGAATTAAGAAAATTCAGAGATACTTTCTCCCATTCAGCCATCGCTCCAGAGAACACAGGTGTCCTGTTTTGAAGAGTGTATTCTTGATTAGGTGTGCTGTTATTCTTCAAGTGTTTTTCCCCTTCTGACAATACCTATTAAAGCATTTTCACTGTTTTTCTTGTATGTTTTGCCACACTTCAATAATCTCAAAACATCACTAATGAAAGGACACAAAAAAATGTAAGAGAGACCTTGCAAGGGTAAAGATGTTGCATTATTTTGTTATTAGTGCATTATGAGTACTGAAACGTGACAGGAAATTACGGGTACAAAAAAGGTATTAGTAACATTTTTCTATGCTAAAAGCTTCAGGGAGGACTTGAGGACAAAGGAGATACAGAAGTAGCAAGTGCAGACCGAGTTTTCAACTGGCCTGAGATAACCTGAAGGGAACCAATTCAAGTGCTGGTAACTACTCCCTCAGACAGGTTTTTGAAGGCATCCTAAGATAGATGTGTTAAAACTACAAGTCATAAGGCTGCCCTAACTCTCTACATGCCAAACCTACATAAAATTGTCACTCTGCTCAGGAAATACAGGCACTACCTTCTTGTAGGTGTCTGAGGATGCACAACATTTTAAAACTTAAATTTTCTCTAAAATGAAAGCAGAACTCAGCTGGTAAGGAAAACAAAAAACCCCAAACCACCCTGTTCTAAACATGGGTGTTTAGAATGCATAAACATAACTCAATTTTTTTAGAATGTGTAAGAAAAAAATGAATCTCAGTTTCCTTCATTTCATAAAAGGAATTATAATGGCATTCTTCATAATAAGTAGAAGCATGTTACTATGGTCTGATCATCATTGTACAATCTCAGGTTATTGCCCCAGTTGGGGGGAGGGTTCAGTTTTGGGCGCTTTTTGTTCTTAAATAATGTTTCAGTCTGCAAAATTTTCATGCATGCAATGACATGCAATAAGCATTTTTTTTCAAAATTAGCTTTTTTCAACTAGTCTTACTTATATTTATGTTTAAAATTCAAATATCTACTAAAAATGAACTTAGAGAAATAAACTCACTTTAGTAGCATTACTATTTGATTGTTACTGTTGCTACTATATATATTTAGTTGTAAAATTCGCACTAAATGTACTGTTTATTGCCTTTTAATAACTACATGGTATGTCCTTAAAGCAAGAATGGAGGCCAGGAGAACACAAGAATTCACATCAAACTGTGAAAAATATTTTTCTAGCTACTGCAGCTCGGCAGTCTCCACAGGCAGTTCTAATAGCTTGGAAATTGCCCTGGGGTCTATTGTTAAATTCTGTTGTTGATGAGCTTTTGTATTGCTTCATTCTTAAGCAGCCTTTCTCTTAGTCACTTTTCTTTCCTCAACAGAATTGTTACAGCTAAAATGAACAAAAGGTGATTTTCCCAATAACTGTATCAGAGTTTTCTCCTCCTTAAATTATAGCTGAGTTGTCTTCTCCAGGTGTGTGTGAAAGCAAGAACTGAAACAAAGAAAGTTTACTTCACTTGAAGAGATAATGGATTATGCTTTGCCATGACCTACCTGTAAATATGGCAGCAAGACTCCAGTTTATACAGCCACTTTTAATTCTGTTAAAAACTGATAGTAGTATTAAAGGCACCATGCATGCATTAAATAATAGACTTTTCCCCACAATTTCTGAGATATATTCCTGACACCCCAAAATGCTGAGTCACTGAGCCCTCCTAAAGGCTGGCCAAGTCAAGGAGAAAATATACTTAAAGATTATCAAATGAAATTCGGAGAAAACAATTCTAGAATTCTGCTACTATACATATAAAAATACAGCGTTTCTTTTGAATTGTAATGGTTCCCAGAACATTAATACTTAGACACTGGGAGAGCTGGTCCTTTTTTCCCCCAGTAGGTTCTGTAAGAACTTGGGTGCAGAAAAGTAGGAAAATGTTACTGAAAATTCTGTATTATAGAAGTTAAAATGCATGGTTATGGTTATTTTAAAATAATTGATAGTAATCTGACTTTACTACCTTGCATTTTGCCTTTTTTGAAGGTTATCTCTTTGTCTTTCAGATACAGTTTAGATCCTTTCAGCAACTGTACAGATGATCAGATCTGGCAAGCACTTGAAACAACTTTTATGAAAGACACAGGATGTACTTTGAGGTTTCAGTCTGTTTTCTGATAAAAGTACTAAAATGAATTATGGCATATAATTATTCATGAAGGCTATCACAGCAATACTAAATGACTACTCTCACTAGAGCAAGTGCGCTACAACCAAAATGTACTTTCCTCTCATTTTTGCATGTGGCACAATACAACTAAAGATAATGACACCACTGTAAAATCAGATAAATGCACAGTGAATCACAATCAGTATAAAGAACGTAGGAAAAGTACTGAGGGTTTTTTTTTTACCCACCCCCAGATATTAAAAATGCCAGGAAACCTATATCCATCTACTGAAAACGGAGGGGCACAGCAGCTAGTCTGCATGGCAAGAGCACTGCCTCAAAATTCAGAACTAATTGAAATTAATGGAGTTGAGTAAGAAATTTGACCACTGTAATTATCTGAAACTCCAAATCAAATTCCATATCAATGTCACATATAATTCCACAGTTTAATGACACTAAGAGGTATGAAGTGTTACATTACTGGTCATACCTCATGTAGAGTATTTTTCTTAAACTGTGTTAATTATGTAGGATCAAAATTATACAGCACAAGCTGCTTAAATACAGAAATTGTTTAATCAAAGTGAAATTCACTGCTGATAGCTCAAAATTCAGTTATTGCTTCCAGATGCCAATATCTGCACGGTTTCCTTTACATTAGGAATGCCTGGATTACCAGCCGAGCCCCATCAGCTGCACAGACAGTGATAGCCATGCTCTGAGCAGCTACCAAGAGAGTTCACAGGAGAGCCAGGTTTAGCAAAGGCTCCCGAGGGTTTCTTGTTTATTTGCAGGACATTTGTTCAACCAAACTGGCACACACAGACCAGCAAAGCCTCCAACTACACTCCCTTCGTGCAGCTGTGCAGCCTTTAAACTCCATGCAAACAGAACCATTATTACATTTCTTCTTCTGACTTTTGCTTATCCTCCCTCAGGGCTACTCAGACCCTTTTCAAGTTTTGAGCCTGAGCAGACAGCTGAAAGAGGATCAGAGACGCCCCTTCCACTGAAAAGCTCAAATCTTCTGCTGACATTTAGTACTTGAGCCCAAAACACGGCTTGTCCCAGTGGGGTTGGCTGGCAAACACCGCACAGTGCGGGCAGCTCCAGGAAACAGCCAGTGGCTGATTTGCTCACTTAGCAGCACCATTTCCAGCCTGCTACAGACACCCTCAGAGCAAATTTGTCTTGCTGGGTACTGAGCAGCAGGTGGTGTGCAAGGAATAGAGATTTTTACTTCATTATTGATTAAAGTTTTAATCTTTTCTAATTTTCTCTCTGAACTATAATAAGGCTGTGGAGACAGTCTTTTGAGGTGTCCAATGTACCTTTGAAATCTCAAAAGCTAGAAGCATTGTTTTAATGCATTTCTGTTTAACTTTGTAGGGGTTTTTTGTTTTGGTTAGGTTTTTCCTACTCATACGACTAATCTGAGATTTATGCCACATTTAACTAACTTAATAATTAACTTTACCAATCCATTAGCAGGAAGAGAAAGTCCAATTTCAACAAAATGAACAGTCCTCAATTAAAAATCAAAGCCGCAAAGATGTGAATATAAGTGCTCCTGCTGCCTGTATATAGACTGAAGAGACCAGACTACAGAGAGATAATATACAAAATATTACTGACAGGACTTGCCATTTATGGGCTTGAGTCCCACTCACACACAGAGATGGATTTCTCTACCAATTTATGTACCAACAGCCAGAGCAGTTCTCTGCCTTAGTTTACATATGTCTAGAATCTGACAAATAGCACAGACCAGATTTATTTAACTTCAACCCCAAGTATCCAGAACGCTGAGTTCTTTGCTTTCCCATGGATGATCATTCTCCACATTTAAGATTCTAAGCAATTCCTGTGGGCAGAGATTCTCCACAGCTACATCTGAGGCAATGTCTCACAACAAAAGACTGACACAGCCACTCTGAACATCCAAGCCTCTCCCACTGTTCACAGGGTGATGTTGTTTCCCTCTGCTTACAATAAAAATTGACAACTTCACCTGTTCCACATTCCCAGTAATAAAAAGCTGGCTAGCCACAAGCCATTAAAAAGACCTGTTCCCATTAATTTTTAAGGCAGGTTTGTTGCCTTATCCCTGATTCTCCCAAGATATGTAAAAGTCAGCTACTGTTTGAGCACTGTTTGTAGTCAGTATTGTATTGCAAAGGGGCTGAAGAGTGTGAAGCTTTTTCTTTTACAAATAAACACCCATTCCTTTATGAGTTAGAGTCTTTCATTCACTAACCTCACTTGACCAGAATAATTGGCATAAAAATAACACATCTCTGTGTTTAGCTCCATTTGAATAAACGTGAGCAATGTCAGTGTTAATTAAGTGTAGATCAAGAGCTATCGTTCCACTATTCAAAATGTAAATTCCCTCCAAAAGAGCTGTAAATAACCAGTTACTGCTTTACAGTGCACAAAACTGTAATTGGGCAAACCTTGAGAAGCCCAGAGCCAATGTCAAAGAGCTTTTGATAAATCAGATGGGCTGAAGGTGGAAATAGATTTGTAGATTCAGATGCTCATTTTTTCCTTATTAATAGTCCTTCCTTAACAAATTAATTTCAGACAGGCATCTAATGCAGCCCCAAAATCCTGTCTTGATTCTAGTTTTTCACGACTGTTCAGGTTTTCAAAATTGTTCACACCTATGTTCAAGTTTATACAACTGGAAGGGATTGACAGGAAAAACCCTCAGTTCCAACTTTAACATTTAAATGAAGCTAAACTTTCACAAGTCATCAGCTGCCATTGTGATAGTCAATGCCAGTTTTTAAGAGTTCAGAATATTATTTTTCTGAGGGGATTTTTTGGGGAAAAAAAAAGAAGTCTATTCTAAGCCCTATATCCTGCTCAAGTGCTAGAAGCTTCCAAACAGACTGAAATGGTCTCGCTTTTTGCTCTTGCAAGTTGTTACACTAAAATCTACAGGGCTCTCTTCAGCCTTAAGCAGATAAAAGCTCTGCCATATAAGATAAAAGTAGAAAACAGAGGAATAGGATATGAATGACATTTTCTAGCTGTTCCCCCAGTATAACTATCTAAATTCATCCCAAGTTTGTGAGATATACACAGTGACTGAATCCCAGTGCAGAAATTATGTGCAACAGCTTGCAGAAAGTTTCTCTTCAATGCAAAAAAGGATAATATCCAGACAGACAAAGACCCTGGATTTTAATGTCATTGTATCTGAATGAGAAAAGGAAATTATTCCAGGTTGAATACTCGTTTCTAATTAGAAACATAGCTGTTGTATGAATAATATTTAATATTTAAACATCAAATCTTTTTTTTTTTCTTCATAACATAGTTATAAATCTTAAACTATGTTAAGCATCCCTCTGAGCATCTGCAACTTCATTTTCATTTTTTAGTTTCACTGACTTCAAAGTGCTTCCCAGCTGTATCGGGTCTGCTCCCACTTGGTTTGAGATTTTGAGCTGAAGATTCCATGAGACTTATTTTGGTGTTTGCAATCAAATTGCATTTAAGGTACTTCAGCAGAAAATATTATGTAAATTACTGTAGCATTTAACAGAGTCATAGTAATTGTGCAGTCATTGGTATGGAATTATGCTGTGCATGATCAGAAAGTCTCCTCTCACCAAACACCCAGACCCTGCTCCTTTTCCAGAGCTGGGTATTTTTCAGCCACTGGGTGCTGCTCTCATCAGAGGAAACAGAACAGAAGCATGGAAAAGGAAACTCAGTGATCATTTCATCACATGAATGTATAGTTCCACTACTCTCTATCTAATCAGTTTTCTCCTTTGTAAAACAGCTTTTTAAAAAGTTCACCCCAGGTTCAGCACAGAGGTTGTTTCCACTGGTTTCTTTTAGTCTGGGCTACGGCAGATCTTCCATGAGATGCTAAGAATGATGCCAGGAAACCTGATTGTGCTCTAACACTTTCTTGATTTCTTACATTACAACATGTAAAGCTAGGCTGAATATCTTTATATTGAATTTACACATTTTAAAGGACTTGGCAATTTTGTATAGTTTTACCCCAAAAATTTGCTTGATCAGCATTTTCACAGATGATAAAACTTTATTAAAAAAAAGTAGCGTAAAATCGTTTCTTATCTCCTACCATTTTCAATTTTTATGTAAATTCAATGGAAGTCTTGTAATGTCATTCCAGCTTTTTCATTTTCTCATCACAAAATCTTCACTACAAGAATTCAGTGTACATAAAAGGAATTGTTTCCTTGCTAAAGCATAAGACTTAAGAAATGTACAGGAAAATGACAGATTTAATAACTGGCAGAGAGCACAGGTAATGCAGCACTTGGTTCTGGGATAAAATCACTACATAATGAAAAAAGAAACAGATAAATGTCTCTTATTGTTTTCCTGATATGGCCAAATAAAATAAATTCTCTTTGTTGAAGAAGAATCTTCACACACTTTTCCCACACAAAAGGTACAGTAGAAAGCCAGATAAGCTTTTTTTCCCCATATGCATTTATCAGCATTCATATCTCAAAAATCAAACTCCAAGCTTTTCACTGAGAAGAAAATCACTTATCCCAATAATCATTTCAGAGAAAGCATTTACCTCTCCATAAGCAAAAAATAAATATATTTTAATATAGTAAAACATGTAAAATAAACCCAAGACTCTGTACTGGACCCAAAATACATTATTTCTCCTTTTTATGAATGCAGACCTCTGTGGGATTTGTGAGACTTCTGTTTATGCATAAAACTAAATTCTACCATTAGAGTTTTAAATTCCTGGTCATAACTGAAATCTGAGACCCTAGTGGGGCTGTATCAGTATAAATATATGTGTATATATACCTGCAGGGATCCCTAGAATAATGTGTACACCTACAAATAGCCAAATCACATGTATTAGAAGAGACATATCAGGTTTATGAACTAAGAAGTGAATGTGAGTTTCACAGCCTCTGCATTGGAAATAAGTGTCCCTTGGAGCTCAGACTGCGTCTCGCTATGTATACATTTCGTGTGGAAAAACAGATCAAAAAGCACTATAAAAGGAGGACATTCCTATTAATGTTTTGTTAATAGCACTCTGAATCCAGATCATAATACAGAATTATCTGCAGCCTGTTCTAGCTCCTCTAAATCTACTCTTCATTCGTACAAAATGGAAGAACTTGTTTCTTGACTGAGGCGACACTGTATGGCAGCACTTGGCCATAGCAAAGGGACTGTTCCTGCCCAAAGGACTACAGCACAGAAAAGGAAAAGATGAAATACAACACAGAGTTGAAGGAACTGGCCAAAAATCACTTTACAGCTTAGCAACCCAACTCTACTTGCTATGTATTATTTCAGTGGTTTTCGACTGGCTTTTGCATCACCTTGCATTTTCACAGGAGTTAAAAATCCAGACAGTTTTTCTTATTATGTAGATATACTCACACTGTGATAATCTAGAATAGCACAGCTGGAAATACAGTAACTTTTTCCACTGCCACTCAGTGTAAAACAGTAGTATGGCTTGTTTGCTCCAGAAGAGTTTGTGCATGTCACCAGGGAAAGCCTGAGTTTTGGGCTTAGGAATAGAAAATGTCAGATTGCAGCCAGCCAAGCATCAGAAGTACAAGTAACAGTAACAGGAGGAGCAGTAAATGAGGACACGGTGTAATTCATTGTGCATGGAAACCACATTGAGTGTGTCCTTGTTACTCCACAGAAACAAAGGGAGGACACGGGACACAAATCCAGGACACAGCAAAGAGTTTTCAGATATGCTGTTTCCAGATTTTTGTCTCATTTCAAGTTGCTAAAATGAATTAACATTTGGTAACGCCTGAACAGCTCTTTGATATACAACAGAAGTAAAACATGTCTCTCTAATTCACTTTTGATTGATGTTGCTGAGCCTATGGGAATAGGAACCATACAGCTGTGGTTGCAGACAGCTTTATTACTTTATTTATCCCTGTTCATTATGTTGAAGTGACAGAGAGAAAACAGGAAAGAGCTGTTTGGGATTCCTTTAAGTGTTTCCTTTCCTAACCTCTACATCCCCCCCTGCAAAGGACTCCTCAGAGGGGTCCGTCCTGATCTCATATCCATACAGTAATAAACCTGTTTAAGAGCATGGTAATAAAATAAACGAGCATGTCAAAGCTCTATTGGGAAAAAGCCTCATTCTTCTCCTGACTGCTTTACCAAAATACAGAACAATGTGGAGTTTGAGATTTAATCCCATCACCTCCTTGGGGCTTTTGTTTGTTTGTTTACTTTAAATACACCAGAACTCAAGAAGAATGGCCTCCTTTACATCTCTTATACTCTACCCTCAAGCCCATCTTATTTGAAGGAAGTTCATTCTACACTGAATCTTTGAAAGAACCCTTTGCTGCTTCCAGGATCCTCTAGGTAAAATAATAAAAAATCACAGCTAAAAACCAGAGCTTTTGTCATGGCCTCATCCATTTTACTGACTTCACTAGTGCCCATAGTCAGAATGGTCTGTATTTCCCAGTCACCAGTTACTGTCACCAAAGCTTTATGAGCTGTATTGAAATACATGTTTTGATTTGATTTTAGGGATTTTTGTTGTTGATTTTGGGTGCAAGAACGTGATGAAAAAAAAAGAAGCAACAATGAGCTGATTCAGTAACTAATCGTGGGCTCTTCAAAGGCTCATTAACAAATAAGAAAGCCTAGAAACAGCACTGGAAATGATCTGCAATTGCTGATGGCAACTTGTAACTCAAGACTTTCACCTCACCTATCCACATTTTCACCTCACCTACCCACAGTTTTCAACTTTTTCCTATGATGAGCACACACAAAAAATCATGGAATAGCACAAGCAGCAGAGACACAAAGAAGACTTGTTTTTTTCAACAGTGATAGCATTCATAGATGAGTGAAGTAATTTCATCCAAATCTAGGTGGCTCAGATTATCAAATTAAATGCTACAAGCTATTATAAAGCCTTCCTAAATACTAATCCAACAAATTAATATTTGTACATCTAAGATCCATAAATCCTATGATTTCAGGATTTTCTTTGCTCTTTTGTTCAGATAACCAAAATTGTGCAAATTACAAGAACTAGGAAACATTTAGAGCATTAAGCATTCATTTTATATCCAGTAAATGCATATCTTCAGTCGCACTGTGTCTGTGTCTGTAACAGTCCATGAAACATAAAAAAGGTGGGTTTTTTGTGCTTCATTGGCAAAAGAAAAGGTCAGGCAAAGAGGAAAAAAGGTGTTTTACACTTCTTTCTTGCAGAGTAGACAAGTACGCAAACAGAACACAATCTCATGACTACTACCCATAGGTAAATGCGTATATGTATGTGTGTGTATGTGTATATATATGCATGTGTGTATATATCTATATATAAGATGCAGATTGTCAGCAGCTGAGCTTTGTTTAAGCAGCTGGTACCTCTACAAATCCCTTACTTGAGGTGGTGAGTTTGGGGGTATGGACATGAGAATCTCTATGCCCTGCACATTATTACCAGATGAATTTATTATGACCACGTTACGTCAGTGAAAACAGTGCATTCCAAATGAATTAGGGCTGGCATGGATAACTCAAAATGTTCTGTCAACCCCACAGCTGTTCATTTCAGATGGGAAGGGCCAACTCTTCTGCACTTCAGAATGCTGTTTTTAATTCAAGTTAAATTATATACTCAAGACTTTCTTGTTGAAATGATTTCTTCTCTTTAAACTATTTTGACCTCCATAAAGTCCATGCACATCTCAGGAAGCTGTCTAGCTGGAGGCCATAGTAAGAGCATCACTTGGAAAATGTAAAAAGGCAAGCAATTTAAAGAAGCTGTTTCTCCTAATCTCCCATTCTCTGTTGAAAAGATCCAATAAATTACAGCCTGAGATTAGTTTCAAGTGAAGTGCCCCACATCACTGTTGCCAGTGGAATTGCTTGGTTACTTTTCTTAATCACACAAAGGAAATTCAAATCCCCCCAGACTTCCCTCAGCAGTCAGCCCAAACCACAGAAAAATCATTTACCTAACACATAGCTCATTACACTTTCAGAGATAACTTTAAAATCTATTTTTAAAAATCTACGTGGTGTTGAAAATATCACATTAAAACACTACTGGAGAATTCTATTTTAAAAACAGTTTTGCTTTGGTGTTAGGAATAGTCACACTGGATTGTGAGCTTCCCAATATTCCCAAATCTCTTGTCCTTGCTGTGCTGGCCAAGCCATATTGCACTGGAAGTCTGTGTGTGTGACTGTCTGGAAGGCGAAGCTCTGTTTAGTGGTAGGATGTACAGCACAATCCAGTTTGGGGTCATTGAACTACACAGTGCTTCATTTTGAAGTCAGCCATCACAAGGTAACGAGACATCATGGTCCATTCCATATCCTGAGATAGGCCAAGAGTCAACAGAGAATCACAGGATCATTAAGATTGGCAAAGACCTCCAAGATCTTCTAGCCCAGCTGGTAACCCAGCAGCAATGGATTCACCACTAAACCAAATCTCCAAATGCTACATCCACATATCTTTGGGACATTTTCAACGGTGGTGATTCAACCACTCCCCTGGGCAGCCTGTTCCATTTTAAAACCAAGGAGAGAGACCTGCTATGTGGCATGTCCAAAGTATCAGGCAGAAGCATGCTCCAAGATAAATAAATCCTTGAGTATTTTTATTTCTATTTTTTCCTGATGTTCCTTTATAGCTTAGAAATACAGTATCACTGAAAAAAAATTCAAACCACTTTATTGAGCATGTATATATGTGTTTCCTGCTGGATTAAACATCACAGCAGGCTAAGTATTGTAATAAAGGACTAAAGCATGTTTTCCCAGGATTATTTATGCAGACTGTCCCAGCCCAGCACAAGGAAATTCACACTCAGTGTAAGGTACAACTAATGATCACCCTTCAAGTGAAGCTGGACTAACCTGCAGCTAGAGAAATTTCTGATTCCTGCAACAGCCCCTGAAATCACTATCTACTACTCAAAATTTGCATCCTTCAGTAGCTGGAATGGTAGGTGGTACCAGAATCCAGGATTTGTAGAACAAAAAAAGGTGGCCTAGCTCTTTCTTCAATGCAGGTCCCAAATTAGACTCATAAAAGCAACCACCTGACAGAAATAGTCTCCTAAAATACATCATAAATACTCGCTAGCTTTAATTTGCATCAGGCTGCCATTTACATATTTCATACCCTACTTGAACAGCTTTCTTTGGTCTTCTGGGAACACAAACCCAAGGGGTAAAAACAACTCAGCCCACAACAGAGCCATTCATTGGCAATATTCCTGAAACACATCAGAGAAATGAGAAAAACATAACAGGTCCAGATTTTGCCTTGAAGTGTGTGCACAAAATTCCTATAAAGCCATTAAAAGTTAGATGCAAGCAAGCAGAAATAACTAAGAGAAATAATAATTAAGAATTCATGTTCCATTTTATATTACTGAACCATCATCTTAATTGGCAGAATCCCAGAGCTCCTACCCAGGGAACACCAATCACTCTGTCACTGGTGCAGTGTCCTCTCAGCCAGAGTCACTGCATAGGATTAAGCAAATTAAAAGAAAACAAAACAACACTACTACTTCAACCAGACTTTGCACATGTTCACAGGCATTCTGGAGAGTGAAGGAAAAAATCTGGGACTGAGTTCCTTGTGTTTAGATATATTATATTACCAGGAGAGGCCTTCTGTGGCTCTAAAAATAGAGAGTCTGGAGTAGACTGTACTCATTTCATCTTCACCACCTTATCTGCCAGCTCCTGTGCCAGAAATTTCTATCTTCCTCCTCTATCCCTGTCTTGTCCTTCAGCAGGGAGCACTACAGCCCCAGTGTAGCAACACTAAATACAAGGCACAGAAAAGTCAATGGTCTGTGCTCTGAAAATTGTCCAGTCTATTCAGGTCATAAAAGAAGGCTGCACAATTTAAATAGTGAGAAGAGCTGGTCAGATGAAGAACATGGAGAGCAACTGGGTGGAGAAAGGATTCTAGATATATACACAATTTAAAACACAGACCTTTGCCATTAGTTTTCACTTTTAAATGTTGTGGGGGGTAGGAGGGGGACATATGAGCAACAACACACAAGCTACTACTTGTGTGAATCTGAAAGCTGTAAAGGACAAAACTGAATGCAAGTTTGTTTGCTAGACAAATGCCTGATTGGATTTTGTGGTTATTTGCAGAAAAAAACTGACACATCTGCATATGTGTATTTCATCACATTGGCTGATAAATAACTATTTCTTCAGTTCTGTGTTCAAAAAGAAGAATGACAGATGTACTCTGAAACTAAGATGTGGTCCCCACATGAAGAAAAAGGAGGGAAAAGATGAATCACAATCATGAAATAGGATCCTACAGTGACAGTCAAAGAGTTTTTACCTGTGTTCTTGAAAAGGAGAGGCATGAAAGCAATGAAACCATTAACAATTACTTCTACATAGCCACGGCAAAGCCACTATAAATGAAAAGTTAATAGGGAGGCACACATAACTTGATTTAAAATGCAGTTCCAGGAAATAGACTTTTGTAAAAAAATAGCTTTTTAGAAATACTGAAGATAATAGGAACAGTAGGTGGATTCACAACATTATGTTCAATCATATTTCTGAAAAGCTTAAGATGAATTATAAAAAGTTATCTTAAACACCAAAGCCCTTTCAAAGCAAGAAGAAGGAAAAAGTTAATTTTCAGGGAACTTCTCAAAATAGATCACTAACAATGGGTGAGAGTGTTAACATCTGAAGAATTTGTTAATGATGTGGATTTTTCTATTTTTCATTAAAAGTATTAAAAAGTCATTGATAAAGAAGTTAATTTCTTTAGCATCATTCCCAACTCCTCTACTTCAAAATTGCCTCCCTTGCTGGGCTCCACTTGGTAATAAAATTGAATATTCAAGAGTATGTTGTACATGCAGAGGACTGGAGTTCAGCATCTAGATCTTAATAAACAAAGGCAATATCCCATAATTTACACTTAACACCCACCTGTCAGTCACTTCTGGAAAATACATGACAAGCATTACAGATTGTATCAATAAAAACAGCCATTCCCAGCTTTCAATCATGTAAAACTGGTATTTCTAAGTTTCATGCAGGAATTAAGGTAGCAAGGTCAGAATTGGAAAACACATTTTACTTATGGAAATAATGTGTTCCGCTCTAAAATACAAGAGTGATCTAAAATTCAAAAGGACCAATACAGAGTTCTTTTTCATAAATAGTAGCAAAGCAACAGCATAAAATTTATTATCTTTTTATTGAAATGTTTGACATCAAACATCAATTCAATGATTAAGAGATCTCAATTCAAAATTCGTTTCATCCCTTGTATTTTTGCCTACACTGCTCTTTGTTTCTAATTTTTCTTCCCCTTCTTAGCACCTCCTGGTGTTTTTAAGCATCTCTGTTTATTCTCTTTACTCTCCACCCATTCCACATGTTATTTCCTTCATCTTGTTTATCTTTCCCCCCAATGACATATACATCCCCTGTGTGGTACCCAGTGCGGCAACACTACTGCTGACCACAACAGAAATTATATTTTGGCCCAAGTATATGATGCACATATCTCTTTTGGCAGATAAAGAAAAAATATAGTGCATATGTCTTAATACAGGCAGTCAAAATTTAAAAAAAAAAATCCATATGGTTCTTTTACAGTAGAAAGGAAAATGTTTTCTACATTTTAAGCAATATAAATTGAGGATAATTTAATCCCTTCTGGACCTTAACAACTTAGATTTCTAAAAGTCCAAAGTATATTCATGCATCTTTTGAAGAGGATTTTACTGTAAAGCATCTGGGTTTGACTATTAGACATATATAAGACTAGAATTCCGTGAATGACTCTTTTATCTCCAAGATCTTTACTATCTCTTGAGATTTCTCCCTTTGAAAGCTACACGCTTTGCCTTTATGCAGAGGAGAACATCAGAAAAAATTGCAAATTCAGAAGCTCTTGCTCTCAAGCATTGTTTGACATGTACATTTATTTCAATTTTATATATTCTTAAAAATGAATATTATTAGAAGCTTTGATATTTTTCTTTCCTTCCTGATGGGCCTGATCATGTCCTTGTCCGCAGCAGGAGGGCTGGAATTAGGTGATCTTTACAAGTCCCTTCCAACCCAAACCATCCTGTGATTAAGCAAACCAAACAAGAATACTTGATTTCATATGACACGGAAGGATAGATCTAGTATTTTTTCAAGTGCAAAACTAGTATTTAGTGTGGTAAGAGAGATCCTAAGTAAAATACCAAGATAAATAAGGCACTAAGGAAGTATCTTACTGTTTCACTTGTCTAAGTGAAATTTCAAACGCAATGAAATTCTATGACCTGGTGAAATCCTTTTGCAGCTGTTCTCAAGCTGGACAAAGTGTTACCGAATAGCAGATGAACACAGAAAATGCTGAAGTCTCAAAAGCTGTGATTTTCCCATAGGAGTAGCTGAGGTCAAATAAAAATTCTGAGTGTGCATTAATTACTTTGCAATAAATATAATACCAGTCAGAGAAAATTGTACATTTCAAAAGCAAAAAAAATTGAAAACTAGCAAACACTTTATCAGCCACTGGCAATATTTTTAATGTAGCTAACAATGGAAATTTATGGAACATCTACTGCACTTGATTTTACCTTATAGACTACATAATTTCCATCAATTTAGATGGCAGATAGATTCTGAGGATGAGGTTTTTCAAAATGTGATGTGCCATTTTAAGAACCAACCATAAATAACACCTATTTGAATAAAACACTGCAATTACATGACAATATTCTGCCAGTTTTCCAGTCACTATAATTTCAAATGCAAAGAACAAGTTAAAATTTTTTTTTAAAAAAAAGCAATAAACAAACAAAAAAGCCTTCACCCAATTCATGCTTCTGTTCATGTTCAGGGAACAAGAGCTCCATGAAAGTTAAGTCAGTTAAATCAGAAAAAAATTGAAAGCAAATAATGAAATTTTATATGGCAGTTAAAAACATGTATTGCCTTTGTAATAGTGAACTGTTTCAGATACAAGGCATGTAAGTAGAAGACGTTCAAAACACAAATGACTGACAATGGTCCAACATGGATACGCTGACAACAAAATTGTAAATATTTATTAATTCACAAAAAAAATTCAGTATTTTGAAAACAGCAGAAGGACCCAAGTCTATGGACACTCAAGCCCAGACTACAGTGAGAGCAGACGAGAGGAAGAGAACAGAATGCAGCACTTTCACGCCAGTGCTGCACCAGCCAGAATTGCTGTTTCCAGTTTAGCCAAGTCCTCAGTTCCAGCTCAGAAAGGCTTAATATAAAACTCAGGACAAGAATTTTCTTAAGCATGGCTGTATAGCTCCAGTTTGCATCTGGGTAGCTTGAAGGTCAGAGAGAGCAAGCAGCAGCTGCCTTCAAATATCATGTACACACACCCTTTGATTAACATAACTCAGCATGGGTAGGTCTGCAGCCAGACTAGAATAAGCTGATAGCCAAAGGCTGCTCTGGCCCCAGTCTGGCCCAGGACAAAATTCCCCTAGAGTCTTAATAATAGTCAGTGTTGCTAATATTGAATGTTTTATATTACAGTGATTGTCTGCATGCGGTAACAACTACTGCAGAAACAGACTAAATTAGATAAGATTTAAGTTCATAAAAAGGTTACCTACGAAATGTTTGCTCTTCCAATTAGCAACCCCCCTCCCACACACACTGATTTCTTAGCAGTTTACTGTAGGCTGAATAGGACATGCTTGATTCATTATCATGGGACTTAAAAATTAGGTTTATATTCGATAACCCTTAAAAGAGTAAGAGAGAAGGAAATGCAGTCTATCAGACTAATTAAACAGGAATACACATCCTTTATTCTGGCATAAGAAATCACATCTACAATTTATCATGAAAAAATCCATTAAGAATACCCCACAGCTAGAAAAAACCTCAAGCTGGTGTTAGCTTTTGATTACAGAGGAATACAGCAGCTGTTCGTAGAAGGAAAAAGAGCTACTTTGCTATTCTGTTCTTTTTCATTTTGCCAATAACATAGCTGCATTTTCACCTTCAGATTGGGCAATTTCAAAACCAACAAGCAGGTCAGTAATTACTTTTTTTAATCTTTTTTTTTTTATTAACAGAAAAGCCTACTGAGATTCTGACCAGTCACCTTAAACTTTCCTTTGTCCTTGTACCAATGTACTTGATCCATTCAAATGTCACATTTTCATCTCAAAGCACACAGTGAATGTTTTAAATTAGGTCTTCCAGCAAACAAACCGACCAAGATGTCTATACTTGCTTTTTTCTTTCCCTTCCTTCCTACAACCATAGGAATTGTCTTAAGAGAAAAACCAAAAACTTATATCCTAGCTTCCCAAACCAGCCATTTCCCCAAATTTAATTATTTTCATTTATTTACTTCTCAACACTGTGAAATCTGATTTTCCTGAATTCAGGAATTAGCAATGGCTGGAGGTTTGGCAGTGAGCACTCAAGAGAAAAGCACTTCCAGACGTTAATAAAAACTATAGCTGGGGTCTCCACAGATGTTCTTGTTATAAATTCACACCTTTTTCTAGAGAACTCAGCTCTTCTAGTGAGTGCTACACTGTTCTCCACGTTCTCATAACCTCTCAGGCTTGCTGTGTGCCTCATCCCCTGCTTCTCCTGTTAGTTTCACCCCTTGTCTTCAAAAATCTCTACTTTCTTCCATCCATACTGGCTTAGCCAGAATATTTTTGGAGATAGCTTACTTCACTGTTATTCAGTTCTTTCCAGTGTGCAGACCCCTAAATATTTACTGACAGAAGATCTAAAAAGACTTGCTCCTGGCTTGGTCAACAGTTTGCTGGGTTACTTTTTTAACTTTTGTCTCCTTTGGTTTCTCCCCTATGAAATGCAGAAGCAGTACTATACTCACAGCTCACATGGCCATCATAAAAATGAAGTTTAAAATGCTCTGTGCCTCTTAGATTAAAGGTGCTAATGAGATGAGAAGTGCAATCATCATCTCAGGCCCAGCCTGTTGCACTTTCACTGTTCATTCTGGCATCTGCTTTGATTACACAAAGCTTGTTCAATGAAGTTTCTATGCAGCTGTAGCACCAGTAAGAGAGCAGTGGCACATCAAGTGTCTGATTTTTAAAATGCATGTCTAATTTTCACAGGCCAAAGCCTTCCCGTGAACTATTTCAGACAGATGCCTGAATAATGCACACAAATGAGACAGGAATGTAAGTATAACAATTCTAAGAATCAGTTCTTATATGCAGAACATATAAAAAAACTTTCCATCTTAGATTGTACAGCCGTCAAACCACAGCTTTAGTTACTCTCAATATAACAATATGAATGTACCCATCTGAAAACTTGAAACTATCTGGAAATTTTCCTCTAGTCATCAAATGATCAATGAGAACAGGCTGCTACTCTTTATTTGATTGTTCTCTCTCTGCTTGTCACATTCTTGCCGTGACTGAATTCCAGGACATGTTCTCTGGCAGGCAGCCCTTCTTGTCTGCATTCAATTTCAACCTGCTCATAGCCAGATTATTTTAGATGATTATCATAGAATGGTTTGGGTTGGAAGGGACATTAAAGATCACCTAGTTGCAATCCCCCTGCCAGGGGCAGGGACACTTTAAACAACTTATCCCAAAATGCTAATGCTGGTCACTTATTGGGGCTGTAATATTCAATTCCTTACTGTGTTAATAATTCCTTGTCACGAAGTCATGTAGCCTATCCTGTCCAATGAAATGACTCAGTTCTCAACCTTTGTTTTCCCATATCACTCATTCCCTCTTTGTAGTTCTGGAAAATTGTGCTATTCTACAAAATTTTCCTTACAATTGATACCTAGGAGAAACACCTGTTCCTAGGTCTGGCCTGACTTTTTGGGAGACTTGCAGTCATCTCATTTATTTTATATATGCTTTAACTTATTCACATAAAATAAACATAAAATAAGGTAATATGTTTAAATATTTATGCATGTCAGAATCTGTTTCTGCTCTTGTAATTTCTATCTGTAAATCTCTAAAAAGACCAGCTATTAGATCAAAACTCTTTTTTTTTTTTTTTTTTTTTTAACTAAAGTTTATTTTCCTAACTACTTTTTTCTAACATAAAATTTAAGGACAGTTACTGATCCAACATCAGTGTGGCACCTTTTCTTCTCCACAGATATAAATGACCACCAATTGAGACCGTATCCTAAAACAAGATGTATAACTACCACAAATATAACTGGCACATAACTATGATGATTGTATCATCTTCTGTGAATTGCCCAGAGAATCCTCTTTATGGTGCTTTTACAAACTGATCTCATGCTTGTCAGTCAGCTGCATCAGTCACAGCCAAAATGTGAGTCTTTCATCAGTGCAGTCCTGTAGTCAGTGACAGAAATGAGCTCATACTCTGTGACAGACTATCAGCAGACTTTCAAGTAAAATTAAAAGATTAATGAAAAAATGTAAAAATAGAATAAGCAGTTGCCTAACCTGCAAAGGAATAAGGAGATTATCTCAAGTCCCAAAACTTTACTATGGAAGGCCAAAATACCAGGATCACGTACTTAACATTAAACAGTGATGATCTTCCAATCTTCATACAGTCATTCATCTACAGTATCAATCTATACAACCTATAGACATTAATCTACACCACGCACAGAACAGCCATACACTCCCATAACAAAGGTAAGGAGTTACCTTCACAGGCAAGAAGATCTTCCATACTTCAATTCCAGAACCGCCCTCTAAATGCAGGTAACATTTTTCACAGTCAATACATAACTCATTAAGCTTATCAATGCTAACTAAAAATCAGCAACTCTGGATTTACTTGAGTTAAGCAGTGGCTGTTTATTGCAACATTCAGAACATGTATTTGGTGGGGCTTGGGTTTTGCTTGGCTTTTTTAAATATAAAACATACAAAGCTTCTCCCTAACTATTCTTTCATGCAAAGCCTGCATTTCCCACAGGCAGAGTATGCTTTAGCATTTCATTAGATGGACAACACTGAACTTATTTAAAAATAGGCAAGCAGTGTCATAGCTCATTTGCTTCAATGCAATTGTGAGAAGATAGAGCCTGTATGTCCAACCACAGGGAACACTTGGCATAAAAACACACAGCAGGAACAATGTTTTTTATATAACTAAGCACAGTGGTTTGGTAGGAGGGGGTTTTCATGCCATAGGCAAATGGCAACCTACCCCCCTTTTGTTTCTTGCATTGAAGCCTAGGCTGAAATTCAGGAGATGTGGCATTTAGTGAGTTTTAGGAGTTTTCATGGAGCCAGTCATGCAGTACATGCTTGGTTTTGACTAGCAAAAACATCCTACATGAGATGGTATTAACTTAAACTAGCCCCAGCAGTGGTGAGAATTGTGCTGAGTTATTTCAAGTGCCTCAACAGATCCCTAGGGAAGCAATACCTAGACAACCCACAAAACAGTAGCAGAGTAACACAGCAAACATTTAAATTGGAAAGGGTTTTGAGTCACATCTCTAATGGCATGTATAGTATTCTTCCCTCCTGTTTTTTATACCAGTCTCCATTGCTTTCATTATCATGTTGTGTTGTACAGAACTGTGACACCATCACACAACAAAGTCATGTATCTGAAGGGTTCTTGCCCCTAAAAGTTTCACATATATAATAACCGAATGCACACAAATGAAAGCCCCCAATATAAACGTTTAAGCAAACTAGGTTTGATGAGAAAATTTCCCTGACTGACATCACAGCAGGTTCACGTGAAGTATCTCAGCTTCTCTGAGCTTTTAACATAACCATGACAGACTTCTGACAGAGCTCCAACAACTTTGTCCTGGAACTGGGTTATTTGGGAAGATGCAAAGTGCACCTTCTGTGGGTAGACACAGACAGAAGACCCAGGCCACTGATCACCTCCAAGATCACTAGAGCTGCTGAGCTAGAAATAATAGTACCTAATAACAATAATAATAATGATGATGATGTCATGAATCACACAGTGTGCCTTCCAGGGTTACAAGTCTTCCCTTCCAGACCATGAGCAGAATCACTTCCTAAAACATTGCAGGAAATCTCTCTCTAGAGCAGTATCTAGGATTTTTTTGTTAGCTTGTAAGGTAATTAAGTGTGGGGAAAACCATGATTTAAAATCCTATCCAATTACACCTGTGTCTTCTCTATATATTAGTTACTTGCTGTTTATTACATTATAGGAATGCTGTTCTTCAGTTTCTGCTGTTCTATAAATGTCAAAAAACATTTTGTTACCTAGAAACACATTAGCCAACCTGTAATTTGCTGCATTACTTATGTGAATGCTTATCTTTTTTTTTTTTTTCATGTTTCATGCTCATTGGGACAATCACATCTCTAAACAGTCCATGAAAATACACAAATATATGGATTATTATATATGTAACGATATATAAAATAAGCATAATATATAAGATTCAGGTAAATTAATAATATCTTTTGCACTGTGTCAGGGTGCAGAAATATTACACAGTAAACTATCATCAAACTCTTTAGTGCAGCCGGCTTTCAGCCTCATTAAATACCTTTGCACTGCCTCAGACATTTGTTTTTGAAACTGATCAATGTATGGGTTAGCTCCTTGGTTCTGAAATGAGCGTGAAGTGTTTGTTCAGAGGGGAAAAACAGTCAGTGGGGAATGTTCAGAGAGGAAGTATTACAAGAGCTTAGTAAAGAGATATAAAATTACAGCTTGAGGTAAGACTTTAGACAGCCACAGCAATAATGATGTTCTAAAAGGAAGCAAAATAAGATTCAGAGATACTGTGAATATAGATTTTAGAGCAAAGAAAATACAGGTAAAAATGGAAGGGAGCCTTATGAAATGCAGGAATGCTAGGAACCCCAGAGGTCACACATTTTAACAGAGCCATGGGAACTGTCTGAATGGCAGGAGGAAATGAGAGTGAGCAGTGATGACAGCTGTGAATCAGTAATGCCTTCAGCCACAAGGGTAATGCAGGCACACGCAGGGAAGGCGTTTTTAATCAATTGCTCTGAGATATTGGAAACAGCTATCTGATGCAAAAAGGAATCATTAATAAGGTTCTCAAAAAAAGCAGAAGGCATGTTATTCAGTCAGAAACATAGAACACTATCTGAAACACAGGTTCTCTTTACTCCTCTGTAACGCCCAAGGATTTTCCCATCTTCCAAAAATTTATGGATGAAACCTTAATAGCTCATACAAAGCATTGGGAAAGTTTGTATTGATTATCAGTCAGCAAGAAATGAAGAATATATGCTTTTACTCCACTCTTTACACATGTATGTGTAAAGATATATCCCTAGCTAGTGTCTGGCTCCTGCAACTCCAAATATCTTTAGCTGTTTACTCTGAAAATCAGTAAATGCATGGTGTGACATTAAAACCACCAAGACTCCAGCCTTCATCATTGTCTCCACAAAATATTGCTGGGGGATTATTTCTAACCCCTGTCTAGTTAAGTAAAAATGGAGAGTACTTAATCAGATCCACATTTACGTATTCATTCTCTCTCTTGTTCTTTCAAAGCTCGTTTTGTACCTAATCTCCATTAAGATATCCCTGAATACATATAGTTTTTGTAAATCACAGAAATCAGAGACAGTGCCATGATCTTCCTTTGCCTAAATGAACCTGTAAGTGGGGCAAACGAACCCACAAACCCGAAAGATTTTCCAAAAAAGACAAACAGATAAACCACATCCTGAAGCAATAAACGCTTTTAATAATTCTGTGTTTTCCTTCATTTTTTCATCATTTGTAGACTGAAGTTACAAAATAAAACACAGTTATGTCAGGAGCGATGGAAAAAATACAACAGCTTCCCCTGGACACTTCAAATCAGCAAAAATTTCTTTTCTTGGAAGCTTACAGGTAGGAGGGAAGCTTAGCATGGGATCGAAGTCCAGTACAATTCTTGAAAGCGGAGAAGCATTGAATTCTGACAAGGTTGCTTAGATCTGTCTATAAACAAGTCAGAAAAAAACCCAAGAAAAATGTTCCACAACTGTTTTCGGAAACCTGTTCCCACGTTTCCAGTCTCCAACATTCCCACCAGAAAGGCCGCCTGGCACTGGGCCAAAGTGCCCAACCATGTGGAGGCTCTAGATCAGAAAGGTGTGGGAGCAGCAAGGTTGGGGCCTTGTCCCGTTTGCCTGCACAGGCCCTTTCCAGCCCTGATATTCCCGGAGCTCAAGGCCCTTTAAATCTTGCAATGCTAAGACTAGACATAACCTTAACCCTACCTCTAGTTGATTACCCTAGCCCAGTACCTGGGTTTTCCCTATCAGAAAGATGGAGGAGCAGCAATGTTGGAGTGCTGCCGTGATGGCCTTGGCAGGCCCTTTCCAGCCCCAGTGTTCCTGGAGCTCTAGGGTCTTTCTCTCTCTCAAGCCTAACTCTAGACCAAATGGCAGCTGGTGGCCGGGGCCAAGGTGCCAACGCCTGTGGGGGCTCCAGATCAGAAAGGTGTGGGAGCAGCAAGGTTGGGGCCTTGTCGCGTTTGCCTTGGCAGGCCCTTTCCAGCCATGCTGTTCCCAGAGCTCCAGGCCCTTTAGATCTCTCAACCCTAACCCTAGGCGTAACCCTAACCCTTAGTCCTATTTAATTACCCTAGACCAGTACCTGGGTTTTCCCTATCAGAAAGATGGAGGAGCAGCAATGTTGGGGTGCTGCCGCGATGGCCTTGGCAGGCCCTTTCCAGCCCCGGTGTCCCTGGAGCTCTAGGCTCTTTCCCTCTCTCAAGCCTAACTCTAGGCCAAATGGCAGCTGGTGGCCGGGGCCGAAGGGCCCACCCCTGTGTGGTGTCCACATCAGAAAGGTAAAAAAGCAGTAAGGTTGGGGCCTTGTCGCGTTTGCCAGCAAAGGCACTTTCCAGACCCTGGTATTCCCAGAGCTCAAGGCCCTTTAGATCTCTCAATGCTAGGACTAGGCGTAACCTTAACCCTACCTCGAGTTGATTACCCTAGCCCAGTACCTGGGTTTTCCCTATCAGAAAGATGGAGGAGCAGCAATGTTGGGGTGCTGCCGCGATGGCCTTGGCAGGCCCTTTCCAGCCACAGCGTTCCTGGAGCTCTAGGCTCCTTCCCTCTCTCAAGCCTAACTCTAGACCAAATGGCAGCTGGTGGCCGGGGCCGAGGTGCCAACGCCTGTTGTGGCTCCAGATCAGAAAGGTGTGGGAGCAGCAAGGTTGGGGCCTTGTCGCGTTTGCCTGAGCAGGCCCTTTCCAACCCCAGTATTCCCAGAGCTCAAGGCCCTTTAGATCTCTCAACGCTAACTCTAGGCGTTACCCTAATCTTACCCCTAGTTAATTACCCGAACACACTATCGGGGTTCTTCAGCTCAGAAAGATGGAGGAGCAGCAATGTTGGGGCGCTGCTGCGAAGGCCTTGGCAGGCCCTTTCCAACCCCAGTGTTCCCGGAGCTTGAGGCTCTTTAGATCTCTCCAGCCTAACCCAGCCCCCTGATGGCAGCTTGGCACTGGGGCTCATCACCATAGGTGGCACTGATTGAGAAGTGTGCAGTTCACAATGGAGGTACCTGTTAAGCCCTGCATACTCAGATGCAGGGGTTTAGCTCAAGGTTCAAGTCCTCACTCTTGGCGCAAAGGCGAAATCCCCACCACATACACTCAAGAGGTGAGAATCACCCCAAAGTTCCCTGGTGAATGGCTCAAAATCAAACAATCAAAAAGCAGTGATCTTCAGCAAACCATGAAATACAACACAGAATGTAACATAAAACCCTTTAGTATAGCATTACTTGATGTTAAGTTAGCATTTACCTAGGTAAATAAACTTAGCCTAGCCGAGAAAAACCTTTACACTTAACGAAATGCCATGTTACCCTGAAGTTCCAGGAAAAGAGAATTAGGAAAAGAAAGAGAGGCAGAGATAAAGGCCCAAGGAGAGAAGTGATCTAGAAAAACACATGGAGATCTACCCCTAGCTATCTACCCAAACCCATATCCATTGCTTGATAAATCTAACAGGGAACTGCCTTGCAATGACATCTGCCAGTTCCCTCAAACACATCCCTTTTGGTACTAGACATATGTAGGTCAAGGTTTCTCAAGAAATCCCTGTTGACCCCCTGAAATATCACTACATTTATCAGGAAACGTAGTCCTGGGCGATATAGTGACCTCATGGAGCAAAAAAATCAGATTAAAACTCAATTTTCTCTCACTAAAATATAAAACCTTTATTGGGCTGAGGGAGAAAAATTGTAGTGCCTTTGTAGCTAACAAGACAGTGTCCCATCAACAGGTTATCAAAAGAAAGACATCAGCTATTTCAGCAAAGCCAAAACACTTGCATGTTCTATCTGTAAATTCAAGACTACATGCAGTGAGCATCTGTAAACCATCTTTAAGCTGCTATTTCTAACACTAAGTGTTGATTTTTAAGATCGGGCTTTTTCTTAATAAATACTGTTATTTGGAGATAGTTCTTAAAGCCCATAATTGCAGATGAAACATCTACTTTGTAGATGAAACAACAGTAAAGAAAGGATAGCCCTAAGAATTGTACTAAGTTCAGTATTTAATAAAATGTGAACTAACAGAAATAGATATAGCAAAGCACTAATAATGATGACGATGACCAACATAAGTTATGGCAGAATTATATCATCATTGCAGCCAAATGCAACTATCAAATGACAGTCAATTGATTTCAGTACCCCTTCAAATGTAATCAGTCTAATAAAGCTGGATCCACCCTCAGTATCCAAACTGTTTAAAATATCCCATAAGTTCTGACATTTCTTTTGTGCAGCAAAAGAACAAAAGAACAAAACCAGTATCCATATCCACTTACTTGGATACTTTCATTTCAGAGAGCAACTGGCCCAACACACAGGCTGAGGTGCCTCCATGTGTCTAACTTTTAATGCAGTTAGTTTTACCAGCTATAAACTATATCTGGAGTCTTATGTAATTCTGGCAGTAGGTAAGCAGCCTCCCTTTGTGGCAGTCATGGACTATTTTGTTTTGTTGATCTAAAAACAGTTGAAACTATTGATTATATTTTTCAGACAATAAATTGCATCCACACGTTATGCGTACAAATCTCCTTTTCTGAAGGCAGTGTGAAGTCAATGTCAACAGCAAGAGATCCTGACTGATCCAGGGACAGCAGCCAATACTTCATATCTGCTGCAATAGAAAAATAAGCCATCCAGAACCACAAGTTGCTATTTCTCTTACAGCTATAACTTAAAATAGTGCCTTTGAATTAAAGCTGACGCACAAGGAAAAAACCCCCAAAACATTAACACTGGGAGTGATGGCATCCAGAGCACCAGCAAGACCGGATGGACTGAAGATGTCTTTAGATCTGATGGCGAAGTGAAAAGAGCTGTTAAAATCTTACCAAACCACATACTTGAGAAAGGTAATATGTATGCAGACACAGCTTACAAAATACTAATTTATAGTGAATCCTTTCACTTATCTTTGTCTTTTGCTCTTAAGTGCTTCCTTAAAAAGAGTCATTCAAAAACTATAAATACCACGTAGGAGAAATGTTAGATTTTGTTTTTCATGTTATGACTGCGTCTAAGACCAGCAATTGATAAGTGACCGACAGTATTAAAAGCTGTAAAAGCATGAAGCGAGATGTCGCCCCTTTATGAATTTGCTTACAAGTCCACATGGAAAAAGGATATATGAGAAGGAAAAGAAAAAAGAAAAGACTGTAACATAAGCTAAAGGAATAGAAGGTCTCCAATTGCCATGTTAGTGCTGCAGTTTAGTGCTCAATTAGTATGCTGATGTGCTTAATATTTTCAATGGAGCTCTGATGAGAGAATGGTGAAATGGAAAGAAAACACAAGACAATGATTTGATGGACAGAAAAGCTTGACCATGAACAAAGAATTAAACCATCTGCTAAATTGCCACTTGAGTTGCTGTTCTGATTTTCCCACTTTTCCCCTTCCAAAGTGTTTTGAGATGATTGCATAGCCTGCCGCACTTCTACAGGGAAGACAGAAACCTCCTGCCCTACCTCTGACCACAATAACAACTTTGCACACACAAACAGGGTCAGGTTGCAAAGTCACCCTCACTCCAGTGGGGGACCAGGGGCATTTATGTAAAGGAAAAAAGACTGCGCAAATAAGGCAAAACTGAGAGCTACAAAAACCACACCTGCCACTTATTTGGCTTTGTATAAGCTTCCTCTTTTGGTACCCAAAAATAACATTTAAAGAGCTAATTTTTTATTTGTTTTAACAACTATTCACTTTTTTTTCTCCTTCTCCTCACATTTCTTCCCTTTCAACAGGTCCATCATGCCAACATGTGTTAAGAGTCCTCAGGAGGCATTTTCAGTGGGAAAGGCCAAACAATTACGCGAGAAAGGGAAGAGATCTCGGTGTACTACAAGTACAAACAAAGCAAAACAGTACTCTCAAGTGATGAAGCTAAACCAAATAAATCCTGGGGTTTACCACATTCACTTACATGCACATTAACTGATCTCTAATGTCACTTTAGTTTTTTCTCTTTTCAAGAGATTCCTAGAGCCTGACCTAGAAGACACAATATGGGAAAAATTAAGCTGTCTTGGACCTTTAAGAAATCAAATGTTGGTAACTGATGTAAAGAACGAATCTCTAGATAGCAAGCACTACAGTAAAACTACAATAAAACAATTCAGAATGTAAGAAGTCTTACAGATGGCATGAAGATAATTTTGACATGTAATCCAACATAGCATAAAACTAAATTAGATCTGTGGGACTTGGAAATTATAGTTCCATATGGCTGCTGTTACACTGAACCACAAGAGATTACTACCAAGTTTGTCAAGCTACTTAAAATAAAAATTTATTTTCTAAACAAGTAGGTTATAATAATTCTTCAGAAAAGTGAAGAGCCTGGTAAAGAAGTTGAAATTGAATCAGTTTAACATTTGCTGTGTTACAAAGAATACATGATTGACATTTTTATAAATCAACATTACTAAAAGGTTATGAAGGAACTGATAAAAATATTGGAATAATATAAAATGGGTGTTGTGCATCAGCATTACATAAACAGTGACAAAGGTGCAAAAGATGCTAAAATTAGCATGCAAAGTGTTCTGCATATTGACAAAAGCATTCTACGTTTAAGCCTTTCTCCACAATGGGGATTACTATCAGATGTTTGGTACTAAAAACATTTAACATTGCATTTCCTTGATCAGTAAAGAGGCCTTAAGAATTCCAACAGGTACAAAAGGGGAGATGATTTCAGAATGCCTGTGTTGCCGATGTCTTACGGGACAGAAGAGGAAACCCAGGCAGGTATTTCTGACTGCAGTAACATGTAGAAAAGATTGCAGGCAAATGCTTCTCTCTAGAAGATGCAAGTAGATGACAGGGCTATAAAGTCTGCTGTGAGAACAGCAGATGGAAAACTGTTATATTTTTTAAAGTGCATTCTAGAGTATGTGTTAAATGGAAGCAGCAGGTCACCAACAAGATGTGCAAACAAAACCCAGCCAAGTGATTCGGTCTGACCTAGAAAGTGAAAATTCACAGAAAATTTGTCACATTTGAGTGCCATGTGCTGAATCAGCAACAGGATTTCCTACTTCCTATCCTTCTTTTCTGCCCTCTAAATAGACCACATTCTATCTGTTCTTACTATTTAAATGACCACATATTTTCACCAGCAAATCTTATTTTTTGATCCATCCAGCCAACTCTAGAAATTTATCAACAACAAGTTTCATTTTTCTTCTTTTTAAATTTCCTTTTTTAAAAGATTAAGCATATTAAAGAAGCATATTAAAAAATGCTTTCAATACCCAGTCTCACCCAAGCATTTTAAAAATGCAGATACACAAATTCTGTAAAGGAAGTGCCAGAACTTAATTGTCTTGACTTCCCATGTTTCCAAACAAAAGTGGCTTTAAGTAACACATTTTCTCTCAACAGTTATGCTGTCACCTTGCTTTTTCAACTACAGGCTGAAGTAACAGGAATAGCACGATGTGGTCTAAAATACACAGTAGCTATAAAGTGTCACCTTGATGATTTGCTACAATCATTTGGGTGTATTTATAGAAAGGGTAACTAAAAATTCACCTGTATCAAGCCAACAGCTTGAAAAACACATGGAAGATAGGAGTAAGCAATTGTAGAATGCAACTCCTCAGCACGGAGGAACGCAATCCTCCAGTGCAGACAACCTGAATATGCGTTCAGAAGAGTAGTCATAATAATGTCAGGAAAAATAAGGGAGAGTCCTATAAATTATTCACCACCAGCTATTTCCCCAGCCAGCCCTCATGTTTCACACCTCCTTCCTTTCACCAGAGGGAGCTGATATGCAGCTCTGAGACCATCTGTACAAAGAGAGGTTTTAAGATGCTTTCAGGTCTAATACACAGTAAAAGAGGAAAATGCTCCCATGACACTATTTTGGCTCTCCATTTGGCTTGCCAACCTCCCCAGATTCCTGCAGCATTCATGGAAACAAAGGATCATCTAGAGAGGAAGCCAGAATCAGGTTCGTAATCACCATTCAGATCCTGTCTGCTATGCTGGCTATAAAGCAAGTCTGTGAAACCTACCTGGCTGACTTAAAACCAAACAGCTGGACAGCAGAAAGACTTTCCAAAATGTCCACCCAAGATATATAAAGAGCAACCACAATTTCAAGTGACAGCATTTAAATATGGACAGAGAAAGACGGCTCATGAAGATGTGCTCAGATGCTGTGCAAAACTCAGCAGGAATACTGAAGAGCAAAACAACTTAGGATACACAAATGTGGTGATGAATCTGCTTAAGTATTACAAATCTAGACACATCCTGAACACCTTGTATTTGGTGTCTCAATAAGCTGGGAAATTAAAAGCAGTATAATATTGCAATAATCAAGTAATGCTTTATTATTTATGTATGGCTATAGAAATGCAACTGTACTAACTGAAATAATATGTTTTCTCATTATAATTAATTAATCCACCAATCTACAGCATATTCAGTCCTGATTTCATGGTCTCTGTTAAATGTCCTCCAGCATGAAAAGATCCCACTGTCATGGTAACTGACCTTTGGAAAAAAAAACTAAAAACCAAACTAAAGCAAAACCAATCTGAAACATACTGCACATACCACAAAGTAAAATCTTGCTAAGACAGTGCTAAATTTCTGGGACATCTTTCCATACTTGAGAAGAAAAAAGGGTGGGAAAGAGTAAGGAAGTTCAATTAACCAGAATGTATGCTTTTTTGACTACTCAGAGTAGCAAAACACAAAATTCATAGACTGAATAAATAATTCAGAAGTTTCTGATAATAAATATAACTCATGGAAACATAAAGTACAAATGTAAGTTCTAAGCTGTACTTTAAATTCTCAAGTCCTCCTCTTAATAACATGTGGCAAGAATGGAGGTGGTTGAGTAGTGATTGGTTCATTTCTTTTTCCTGTAAAATGCTCTTTACATTCCAAAGTCTTGCTGCAGGGTAAGGAACCAAACTGACACGGGATGACACCAATTGCCCATGTGACAGAGCAGACACACACCAAATTACAAAGATCATTATGTGCTGGATGCTGATTACTTGCCTGCTGAGCCTGATGTCACTTATCTGCTGCATTATGTACTCTGATCAGGAAAAGTGTTGGCAATTTGTTGAATCACTTTTTATTGAGAAACTGTCAAGACTGCTGTTCAGAACTATAAATTCTGCTTGCTTCTCAACTATTATTTCTGTTCCCAACTCAAGAACAATGACTAACACACAAGGGTCATAAAATGCAATAGGCAAGAATCAGATTTATTTCCCTTTTTGTAATTATTTTTAAAAAGCCAAGTTCTGGATGCCAGAGACCATTCTCCCTGGACTAATCTTACTATATTTTTTTTTTTACATTTCAAAGCAAATCTTCAATTAATATCTCAGACTGGGCAATATCTCCCCTGTTCCTCTCCAGGCTCATCACATAGACTGCATCTCATTTTCTTTGGTACAAACTCAACTTTAAACGCTCAACTTGACATGCTTCAACCACCCTGCCTCCTCTGTTAAATAGCTGCGATCTGTATAGCTGGGATTACTGGGAAAAGGGGTATAGGACCATATTTGGATGACAGTTCTAATATTCTCTCACTTACAGTCCCTTGGTGCAGTGCCAGGTGCCTTTCCTGAACAGAACAACATTTAAAGTACAATAAAAGTTGCCCTGAGTAGCCACTGGCTCTAGAGTAGTCATTGAAATATTACATTAAATAGCTCTTGCACTTGGATACAAACATATCCTTAACATGTCCATCAGTATCAGTGATGATAAATCAGTGAGAAAAAGAGGCATGAACACAGGAATATCTTTTAAAAAACCCAAAGAAACTAGCTTATCAGAAAGAAATATCCAGCCCACACTTAACTAGTTTCTTGGAAATCTCTAATTCCATAATGAAAGTTGGAAAAATAGAGTCCATGACATGGAGAGAAACTTAAAGGAAAGATGATATTAATCTGACTTGAAATGCTCATTATGACTTGATAGACAGAGTGTCAACAATATCATGTAGGTTCCATCTGTCTCCTTTTTGTTTCTGTTTGTTCCATTTATATGGAACCTTAACTGCTATTCAGCTATTTAAAGGAGTTCTAGTGTAGTTAAATTCCCTGATACAATTCACTTAGAAATGTACAGCTAGCAAGTATCCATTCTATTAAAGAAATGAAACTGTCTTTCATTGATTCTTGCATCAGCAATGGTATGTCTAGCAGGACCAGGGCAGTGATTGTCCCGCTGAGCTGAGTACTGGTGAGGCCACACCTAGAACAGTGGGTTCGCTTTTGGCTCCCTCACTGCAAGAAAGGCATTCAAGTGTTGGAGCACATCCAGGGAAGGGCAGTAAAGCTGGGGAAGGGTCTGGAGCACAGGTCTGATGAGGAATAGCTGAGGGAGCTGGGGCTGTTTAGCCTGGAGAAAAGGAGGCTCAGAGGGGACCTTACTGCTCTCTAAAACGCCCTGACAGGAGGTTTTGGAGATGTGGGATTTGGCCTCTTCTCCCAGGAAACAAGCAACAGGACAAGAGGAAATGCCCTCAGGTTGCACCACGAGAGGTTCAGGTTGGATATTAGGGAAAAATTCTTCCCTGAAAGGGCTGTCAAGCACTGGAACAGGCTGCCCAGAGAAGTGGCAGAATCACCATCCCCAGAGGTACTTAACAGACATATAGATGTGGCACTTAGGGATATGAAGAGTTGTGGCATTGGCATTGCTGGGTTAAATTATTCTGTGATTCTGTATCTCTTTTACACCATCATGAGGGTACAGTGATCATACAGATCATGACAGAATACTGAAACATCAGAGAGCAATAATAATAGAAATGACAAAGCAGTTACTCTGCCTAAAAGGAAGTAATCAGTTTTGAAGCTCTTTCAAATTTGTCTTTATAAATTTATAGTGAATGCATTTTATTATATACAAGTGTTTCAAAAATTACCTAATATGGAGAGAGCAAATTACTCTTCAGTGAGATAAGTGCTAAATGATAAACTGCTCCAGTGCTGACACAACATAAATATGCAGTATCCATCAATCCATAAATCTGAAAAGTGCTAATGTAAAAGCTGCAAATAAGAACTTTAGGAATAGTCGTTTTATGTCACCAATGATTAATATTGCCATGTATTACATGAATATAAACATGTCTGTCTCCATGGAAACACAATGCAATGCAAGTTGTAAGTCTACTTGTAGAATACCAACTGATAAATTTTCACTGAAATGAACAGGAATACTTACATGAAAGGCTCACAAGAATGCTGGCAAGGGTATTTTTTCTATAACTCTGTTCAAATGAATCTTTGGGAAGGGATGACCAAAGCTGATGTAATGAAAAATATCAAGATTCTTTACCTTCTCTTCAGCTACCCAATCAGTTAATTACCAATAGTTCATCATCAATATTAATACTCAGTTATGGAACACTGTTATCAACCAATTAGCCATAGAAAGGAAAATATTTAACTTGTTCTGAAAGTTCTTGGTTGTATTAATTTTTCCCCCCTCCTTCTTTCCTCCTCTCTGGTTCCCCTCAATGCTTGAACAAGATCCTCCACTGTAACTAAAAAGAAAATAGAGAGGGGGAGAGAAATAAGTACATTTTTCCTAGTTGTGTCATCTTCTGATTCTGAGTCATGTTGTTTGTCCTAGTGGCTACAGGAGCTACAGCCTTTAAACATTTTAAGCATGGCTGCTCAAATCCATTGCTCTGGATGATGGGATGACAGGAACTGTGAACAAGTGCAGCGATGTTGTACATCTCCACTTTATCAAGGTCTGACAGACTCCTTATCACCAATTAATGACTTGCCAGCTGGGTAAGTGGACAGCAACGTGCATTGAAAATTGTCTGGTCTGAGTGTCAGGCACAAAGTCCAGCTGGCAGCCAGTCCCCAGGGATTTGCTGAACATCTTCATTAACAACCTGGATGACTGTACGTAAGGCATTCTCAGCAAGTGTGTGGATGACCACACTGCGGTCAGTACCCTGGAGTGCAGCCCAGGGAAGATGTAAAAATGTGGTGATAAGAACCTTAAAGTTCAACAAAATCAAGTGCAATTTTTCATAAAACCATGGAATGGGTTGGGTTGGAAGGGACCTCAAAGATCCGGCTTTGCTGTCGGTTGTAGTTCCAACCACCTGCCACGGGCAGGGACACCTTCTGCTAGACCAAGTTGCTCAAAGGTCCATCCAACCCAGCCTTGAACACTTCCAGGGTTGAAGCATCCACAGCTTCACTGAACAACATGTTCCAGTGCCTCACTGCCCTCACAGTGAAGAACGGCCCATGTGAAATGCAGTAATGCCATGAACAATACAGCTGAAGACCAAGCGGGAAGCAGCTCTGCAGAAGAAGGCTGGGGCTCCTGGCGGATGCAAAGGGGAACATGAGTGAGGAACACATCCTGGCAGAAGAAAACAAGCCTCCTGCATCCCAGGCTATTTGGAAGAGGGTAGCTGGCAGGTCCAGGGAAGGTTTCCCCTCCCTCCCTATTTGGTACTTGTGAACCTGAATCTGGAGATCTGTGTCCAGCTCTGGGCTTTGCAGGATCAGACATACTGGAGTGTATTCAGTGGAGGGTCACTGTGATGGTCAGGGAGACAAGGACCTGGGAGGAGGATGCAAAGAAGATGGAGACACTTCTTGGAGGTGCACAACAAACAGTAGCACAAGAGCTGCAAAGCAACTGACAAGCTGGAATAGTGGAAATTCCATTTTTCCTATTTTTTTTTTAGTAAGAGTGGTCAAATAACAGGACAGTCACACCAAGAGTTTATGAAATCTCCATCCTTGAAGGTGTTCAAAACTGAGCTGAAAAATTTTTCTGAGCAGCCTGATCTAATTCATTCTGCTTTGAGCAAGTTAGAACAGATGGGGAACTCTGGAGGTCCCTTCTAACTTAAAATGTTACACATCCAGACTTCTGTATAAAGATTCTTATCTTGTGATTGATTCTACACACATTGGAACCCTTCACAGAATCCCAGCCCGTAAGTATCACTTCTGGCTGCTTTCCTCAAGTACCTTGTGATTTCAGATTATGCATTTTATCCACTTCTGAGGGAGAACAGTCAATTGGAACACAGACATTAAACTCTCCCAAGGACTCCCAGGCCTCTAACTTCAAACCACAGTAATTCCCAAATGAAACACAGACCCTACAGCCTGAAATGAATGCTACAGACTATAAAATGAAATTGAATTTACCACACCTCTCTATAGGCTATGGCTTGGTTTTCCCTTCCAGTTTCTAAATCTACCAAAATTAATGTGAAATGATAAAAGTCCAGTAATCCCCTGTAAAAGTAAGTCACAGTCTGAATGTAAGGGATGACCTGATGTCAGTGAATATATAAACCACGATGAAGGAATTTTATAGTAACAAAGAGAGTGTGAATATAGCAGAAAGTAAGGAACTGTTGCCAGAGAAACAGAGATAAGCAAGGATGGTGTTGCTATAGCAACTGGGTGACATCAGAGTTTTCCTATTCAGTGCACTGGGTGATAATGAAGTGGTGAAACAGCAGCTTCTCTCTCTGCCTGCTCCTGGGAGGTGGGCAGAACCCCAAGTTTGATTGTTTCACACTTAAGACATGTCTAATTAGGAGGTTTACAGGTTTTTTGACATCACTATGTTAGATCCTCTAACGTCTAGTTCTTGTGTGGGAGTCCGAGGAGAGGCACATTCATTCCCAAACAAAAGAATAGCCATTTTTTTGTCCCTCATGAGCTAGAAGAGAATTCTAAAAGAGAATGAGGAGAGTCAAGGAAAAGATGGAAATATGGTCCATCGCACAGCACTGTGCCTCTCAGGCATCATCAGGCCACAGCTGATCAGCCAGCTGCACAATGAAATTTAGTACAGGATAAAATAAATTAGGTTATAACTCCTGCCAAATCAATGCTTATTTTTAAGCTTGTACATTTTCCAAGGATAATGGTGTCTTCCTGGACCACCTTGCAACATAATGGAGAATGCTTTAAAGATGGTTATTTTAAACTTTTTTTTTTAACCTCGGAAAAACCTCTATGTTGGAGGAATAAGATATTCTCAGTATTGTAGAGGGAGCATAAATGGAAAAGTATTTGTGATAATATAAATAATGTTAAAAAACCCCCTTCACAAAACCCTATTCATAAAATGCATAGAAAAACAAACAATATTTGTATTTCAAATAATAAACACATCCCCAAGTACGGACTTCTAGTAGTTTTGTGTGTTTCAAGGACTGAAGAAGCTGTGATTTCATTGCTGTCGCAGAGAAATCCACAATGTGACTTGACATTTACTCTGCAAGAGGGACTACTGAATCCGCAATAAAAGCCTAAACTTTCAATCCACCTAAGCCTGGGATATAACTCCTATTTATAAAGTACACAACAATAAGCAAGGTCTGGACTTCATACATTGATAAGTTGAGAGCTTTCTGAAATGAAATTGTGCAGTTAGCTTTAAATGGGCTGCTTAGGCACCAGCAGCAAAGTTGCTCCAAGATCAGTCACCTCAGTGCAAAACCTCTCAAGGAGCTGAATAAATACTCAAAGAGCTCAACAGTGAGTTTCTGGCAGCAATACTCCCAGTGAGACAGACAGATGGACAGACACACAGGATACACACACCCACAAGCAGTTTGGCCTAGGCAGAGCTATATCACATGATGCCACAGCAATGGCGCCATCACAGACATACAGGTAAGAGAGTCCCGGAACTAAGAATTTATATTATGACAGGATGAAAAAAAAAGGGGAAGGCTCATACAAGTGAAATAAAGTTCTTGGTAAAGCAAGGAACAAGATAAAGGTTTCCTAATGCTAACACTATTATTTAGATTGTGATAAGATGTGGCATTATCTAACCTTCTGAAAATTTTAATATGTTTGATTTACATGAAGTTGTATATATGCGGCTTAATCTGCATAATTTCTTGGTATTTGCCAAGAGGGGAGAAGAAAAAATACAGAAGGAAAAGTATCTGACAAGTTTTGACTTCTGATCTTTGATCTCTCAGTTCTGCCTGGTAAGGAAGTAATTATCTGCAGCCAGAACTGCATTTCATTCTTGATCCAAAGGTGACAGTCCTGGCAGATGTGACATGAATATCTAATGAGAAGTCCATGTGTTAAAATACTGCCTTGGGGCAGAAATACGATCTTGGGTCAAGACCCTCCTTGGATCTGACTACCTCGTGGCAAGAATATTTTGCCATATCAAGTGGGTATTCAAGGCAGAATTATTACCTCCTACATAAAACAACAAACAAGGAAAAAGGGCTCTGCAATATAAAAAGTCGAAAGCATCACAGTCAAGGCAGTTTCAGTTCAGACAAACTTATCTTAGAATATGGAAAAACAAAGAGCTAAGCAGAGACAAACATTACTCAACAAATCTCAGTGTGCTAATATAGAGATAGATATATGTATACAGCTGCAGTAGGGTACTGAAATACATTTCTTGAATTGCATTTTATCATTCAGGTACTGGTAAGGATGGTCGTAGATGGCTCAGTTCCTATGGGCAAAATGCAGGAGACAGACCTTCAACATTCCTTATCTGTCTTTACAGGATACTGCAAGCACTTAATAATCATGTCATAGGTATTTAGCAGTCATTTAAAGATTTTTTTTTTCTCCTTTTTAAGTATTCTTTGCTGGTACCAAGGAGTCATTTCACTGCGAAAGAGCTGGATCCTGCCAGCACACAGTAGCAAGGAACAATGCCATGCTGAGGTTTAAAGGCCATGCTGAATCATACATCAATGAATTCTGCAAAGTGTGGTCTTCCAGGCAGTGGCAATTTTGGATACAAAAAAGATTACAAAACAAACAATATAAATCAATATTGCAAAGCTTAATCAAGTTACTTTTTAGAAAATGAAATTAACTTTTTAAAAGCCATTTTACAACAGGAAGCTTATCTGGTATATTTGAGAAGTGCCCTGAACAGAAGCTTGGACATACAAAAGGGCTGGGTTTAAATTTTCTAGAGCATTGACATCCTTTCAAGAAATGGAACCAACTCCAGATAGCAATTCCTTTCTCCCACTTTACCTTGCTTATAAATTCACATCTGATAAGGAACATAGCTAAACACATTTCCTTCGCATGAAACACAACTAAAATGGGAATCATTTTGCCTCGGAAAATGAAGACTTAGATACAACAGCTTTCAGTCTTCCTCCTCCCCCTACCCCCAGAGACAGTGGAAATCTCGTTGGAATTCTGTCACCACTGTAACAAAAATATCCCAATAAGCAAAATAAAGTCACTGATATAAGTATCTAAAAGATACATAGAATGCAAAACTATTTCCATGTGCAGCTCTAATGAACAGGATTTTCATGTATCCCTCATGCATTTTTGAACGAAGTGGTTTATCAGCTTGTGAAAGATGAGGATGAGGAGGAGAAAGGGTTTTCCCCAGGGATTAAGGGGCAGAAGAGAAATGGTAAAATCAGAGGAAGATTACATAAATTAACTTGTCTAGAAAGACACCTCTCCTGAAGATGATGTTTTCACACAGTTCTGAATATCCACTACTACACAAGTTGCTCTGCAAAGTAGCCATTGAGATCAAAAACCAGAGGAATTTATGTGGTTTCTTTCAGTTATATCAACAGGCCTCATAGCTTCTTTATTTTGTCAAACAGGTGACACATTGAGCAATTTAGAAAAGATGAAGCCTGGCATTCCCCACCTGCAAACCATCTGTATCTAATTATCACAACACTAATTAGAACCATTATCAAGAGAGATTGAAGCAACAAAACCTGACTCTTACAGTACACTTTGCTCTTTCGGAAAGCCAAGGCAAGTTACAATGCAGCTTAAAAGAATTTGTTTCAGCTACCTCTAACAGCTGATATCAGCTGCATAAGTGGCATTTGTCTTGTGCTGTGCCATGTTGAATTTTTCATTGAAATCCTACTACACAGGCTGTGTGAAAAAAATTAAAGTTTAAAAAAGCAAGTCCCAGTGAATAACATAATAATTTCTGGTAGTCATATGCGCCAAAATGAAAATGTTCATTTTCTACGTCAAGAATGTAGAACAAAATATGTCTTTGGAAGTTGTTCAGTGAGAAATATTCTATGCATGATAAGGTTCATTCTGTGCACATTAAAGTACTGCCTTTTGAACTGAGGAAATAGTGTAAAATGTAAAAACGTGTTTCATTTACAAAGCACAGCTTGATCATTTCTTAAAATCATTCAGGTATCTACAAACACATTCAAATAGAACTCATAAGGAGATACAAATACTTTCTCAACAGACTCATTAATAGTGTTCTGGGATACTTGATCATGTTTCTTTCTGCACACGTATGGACAAGTATTTCACTGGTTATGTCTGAAAAAAACATTGCATAACATTTCTCTTTCACTCAACACACATATATGCAATATTTCCTTTCTAATAAAAGGAAGCCTTGTTTTCTGATGAGAAGCTAATTTCATTTTTATTAGCTTCTCTGGAACTAGCAAGTACTTAGGAGTTCATCTTTATTCACATTTTTCCAATAAGATGTCTAGTACTTCTGAGAACAAAAAAGTTGATGCAGCTGGAATGAATCAAGATATTTCTAATAACCTGATTCATGCCAATTTATACAGAGGCTTTCTAGAGAGTAATGCTGCAAGCATGATTTCTTAATAAACATCAGATCAATAGACAGTACATAGCAATATTAAGCAATTATTCACTAGTAGAGCAGATTAGAAAAATTTAATTTGGCCTTTTAAACTATTAGTTTCAAATTTCTTCTGTAAATTTTTTTCAAAAAAAGAGACATAATATACACTTCCATTGTACTTCTTCTAAAGGAAATAATGTCGTTAGGATATTTGACTTTTTTTCTGCAAGCTTTTATTATTTGGCATCACAAATTTCTCATTTGGAATAACAAAGTTCCATCTTGCAGAAAAAGCAGTGGACAGGGACTTTTTAAGACAGCAATTACCATTTCAAAGCTTTGTCTTCACTTGTGTATGCACAGCCAGCAGTGCTTGTGTCCCAGTCCCAGGCCTATGAGACTTCAAAAATGATGTTTGAGAACAGTTCAATGGAGGTGCCTTTCTAAGCACACTTCCCAGAGGACTATCCCTAGCAGACAGCCTGGCTCACAGCTGCTCCCTTTAGGACCACGTGACAAGCAACGTTCAGCTGAAAACTGAGATACGCAGCTATGTCAAAGACACTGGAAATCAAATAAAACCAAAAGAAATTAAGTTCCAGTGCCAAATCCTCCTCACTGATGCTCCCCTTTTGTTGAAGTCCTAAGAACCTCTGTAGTCCCACAGGCAGGCTCTCGTTTGGATCATCAAAATCCTGCAGTAAGACTTCTGGAACCTGAGTAATGCTATATGAAGGTGTGAGAAGTGGGACCATAACTAGCCTTGCTCTTTTATGGGTATGTTTTTCCCTGTTACATGATTCTTTCTGACTTGGACAGTAAGTGACCACAGCAGTCTGTGTCTATAATCATTACGGTTACTTTGACAGCACAATTTCCTTGCTTTGTAGGTTACATGCATAGTTCTTATAAATACAGTTGCACCAAATATGAATTTTTAAGACTCAGAGTTGAATAGAGTCAAGTAAACTTATGAATTTTTCAGGTTATTGATGTATTAATCGGTTCAAGACACATATGGAATTACTGAATAAGCAATTATGGTGTGTGATCATCACATGAACAGCCAGCCTTGTTTCCCAGATCAATGGCAAAAATTAACCAAACAAATATGAATATCATAGTTCTCTTCTTACCTTTTCCTTGCTCCTTCCCCTCTTCCTTCTCGACACAAGCAGTGAAGACACGAGGATCATTTTTGAGTACTCATGCAAAGCAAACAAACTGGTTCCCCAGTTGTTAGGTGATCCTCATCCTCTATCCAAAATTGCTCCATCTGGAAGAAAAAACTCTTGTCTAGTATAAACCATTCCAATCTAAAGTATACTTCTACAAGAAAACAAAATTACTTCTCAGAAGCTACAAAAAACCTCTTCTCTGCATGAATGTTCTTCTTTCCACTTAGAGGGAGAGGAAAAAATAAATCATCATTTGATTTCTCTCTTTCCCACAGAGGAAGCAAAGCACATTCAGTGAAGATCGTTTTTCACTTTCACCTTTGATTTACCACACAATTAATCAAAATGTGAGGTCTGATTTTAGTTCTGGCTTCCTTATGGCCGTATTAGTAGAATATTTAATAGACTTACTATAGAAATTTTTTACAGTTCTTGAATTCCATTTGCAGGGCCGTGTAATGTGCTTAATAAAGCACCAGCCAAGCCTCTGACCCCAGCACAAATTCACTCAAGTGAACAGAAAAACTGGAGAAAGACAACCAGCAAATTTTCATTTTTCTGGAATCTCTCACTAAAGTGGAAAGTTACAGATATTGCAATGACTCTGGCAGTTAAATCCTTCCTTTGCAACCAGCAGCGCACAGCAAAGGGAGCCTGAAGAGGGAGAGAACCAGCTGTGTGCACTTGCAGGAGACAGGAATGTGTGAATCTGAGCACCAGACCTCTCAGTGCACCTTGCACTTCTCCAGGAAGAATAACAAAACAAAGACACAGTATTTTGTAAGCACTGACAGGCACTAGGCAAATCCTGACCATTTGGAGTCACTGCACCCATCAGTAAGGCTCTTCCCTCCATTTGTAGTACAAAACCTACCTCTCTAAACCATAGTTTTTCCACTTTTTTAACTTGATTCCTTTACAAACACTAAATCCACTACTACTGTGCATCTTGCTTCTCTCATGATCTTTTATTTCCTTCCTCACACAGTTTCTGACCTGTCCCTACCAAACCATTTTGCTCCACATCTGAACAGGGCTATTCAGTGATATATAACAGTGAAACCATGTCAGAACCTTGCTCATTCATACATCCAGCACCCTAAGTGCCATGCAGCCAATGCCAAGCCTGGAGAACATGAAACCTCTTTTAGGCTGCTTTAGGTAACCTGCAGAAAACCAGTTTGGAAGCCTAATTAGCACTTGCCAAATCCTACTGAAATTGCTGATATGTCTTAGTATATTAACACGCCCCACTTTACAGACACATTTGTAGAAATATGGTATTTTCTCCCAGTTGACAGATGCTACTGAATCTCACATTCAGCAGCAAAACACTTCATGTAATTTGAACAACCTCACTCCTGTGTGATTAAATAATTATCGAAGTAACCTGGTAGAAAGAGCGCAATTCTAAGCCTTGTGAAAGCATCCCTGAATAACCTTGGGCAAATTATTATCTACTCTGGTCTCCATAAAATATAGATAATGGTATTTCCTTTCATATAGGGGTACTATTCACCTGAATAGAGGCGCTTAGGGAACAAGCATAGGCCATAGGGGTGCCACTTCTAGAATACAAATATTACTCAAATTCACTGGAAAAGTCACATTTTTGAAGGCTGTAAAGCATTGTTACTGACAAGAAGTTAAATACTTTGCATGTAGTCTAATGGATATGGTTATTAGCAATTTTCACTGTCTTCAAATTCCACACAGGAACAGAAACGTTCCTTTTAAAGATGAATTAACACAAATAAAAAGGACAAAGAACTAAAACTGCAGGAAGACTTTTCTCATTAGCATAGCAACAAGGGGGGACCACTCCACTGAATGCAATGTCTTTGCTCCTTTGTGTACATTTTTGTGAGCCTCTTAAACTGAAAGGCTAAATATACAGTATTTAGGATTCTTCATTTGAAGTGTGATGTAGTTAAGCACAAAACTCATTCAGAATCACTTTTAGACAGTGTGAGGGGCCATTTTAGTTTTGATTTTGTCTCAACACTGATTGTCAGAGCCATGGTGGGGGAAGGCTTGCACACATGCCACTTGCAGGAAAGCCTTGTCTCTGGCATGACTTCGCCTGGCAACACCTCACATGGGACAGGCAGTGAGCAGGAGACACTGCACCCCCCAGAGACAGTCTCCAATCGGATGGCGAAAGGTCTCCACCAAAGGACTGCAGTGGAACATTAGACTGAGCCAATGGACTCCTGTCAGCAGGCAGAGTTTGGGAGGGGCCACGGGGTACGAAAAGTAACTGCGTCATGAGTTTGTGGGGCTTTTTGAGACTGTACTTGGGCTCGCTCATGGGGGGCTCGCTCACGGGCTTACTTGGGGCTCGCTGAGTCGCTCTCTCCTTGCCCGGGCCCTGGCCTGTTTTGCCCCGGCTCCAGCCTGCCTTTGGCCCTTCTGCCCTCACTAGCTCTCGCTCGCCGTCGCGTACTCCTTCGCTCGTCCCGGCCGCCGCCTGTCCCAATCACCTGTGTCCAACCCTGCCTGCCTCCGATGCAGCCCGCCGCCGCGGTCCCCACCGAGACTCTGTCGAGGGTCGCTCACCTCCTGCCCGATCACCTCTCTCCACGTGTCCGGCCGTGGGTCGCCGCGGGCGCTGTGCCTGCGCAGCCGCCGCTCTCCCCACGTACCAGCAGCCGTGGCCTGGGAGCTCAGCCGGGGGGGCCGCCCCTCGCTGCGGACGCTACGCCAGTGAGGCCGCGCCTCTCCGGGAGCGGCGCAGGCGCCCCAGGCAGCAGCGTGCGCGCCACGCTCTCTGCCGCAGGAGCGTCGATGGCGCGCCCGTGCTTCTTTCTTTCTGTTTTTTGTTACCCATAAACGGTTCTCAGATACAAAGTTTGTCTCGGTTGACTTAATTTCGTTCCTGACCGTCTAATCCTAAAAGGCCTCCTTGCAGTTCCCCTCAATGGAATGCGACAGACGGTACAGCACAGTTCTTAGTAGATATTTTGTAGAGTATGTTTTTGATTACTAGATTACATTACTCTTGTTCACAATAAACTAAAAACAAAAAGGGAAAAAATGGACCTAGATTCAGCAAATATAGCAAGAAATTGAGTAGCTGTACAAGCTGTCTGTGAAAAGCAGCAAGTTCTATTGACTAAATGCCTTTTTTTTTTTTTTAAACACCAGAAACTGTACATATAATTGTAAAACCTTTTCTTTTAACAACACCCAATATAACATCACTTAGATACAAAAGAAGGTATTTGTGAATCTGGCCTTTATGGTCATTTTCTCTAAACACCAGTATTGTTCAGACATCTTTCCCAATGCCGACAACAGTCCCCAATAAGTAGGAAAAAAACCCTCAGAGAAACTGAACTCTTGGGTGCTTAACTTTTCACAGATGGAGCCATATCTGAAATAAAACTGCATTTTACTGCAGAGCATCAGAAGCAAACATCTGTTTCTAGATTTCGTCTTAAATCTTGTTATATTAAAGAAAAAAAAAGGAGGGGTGTGGGGGGAAGACCACTATGGTAGTTATGGAAGACAGTCATATCCATAAAATGTTAAGATACATTCAGATTCAGAGAATTACCAGGAATGATTTTGGGTTTTGATAACTGGCATGAAATTGATGCCAAAAAAAAAAAAAAATCTAAATCTACTAGAACAGAGTATAGAACACTTACATAAAGGTTAAGAGGTACTGTAAAAGGTTTTGCATTAAATGAATTACCTGCATGGCTAAACACCAGCCAAATTTTACAAAATTTTCCTGTTCTTCCAGGCATATTTTTTTAAAATCCCAAATTCTGCATCTACATCTGTATAGAGTCCTAGGGTACAATTCCATAGTGACATATCTTTCATTTAATGACAAGGCTTTGATTGAGACCTCTTATGGCAAGGATCATTTCCCTCAAGTTTAGATGATATTCAAATCAAATAATGTTTTGAAGGGGGAGCAAGGAAAACAGAAGAAATAAATTCATTTTTGTAGAAACAGATGGAGAAAATGCAGAACATTGTTATATTTCATGAAACTGCTGTCTGTGTAAGAAATGAAGCACAATTTATTATGTATTCATTTTGCCCATCTGCTAAGTGTATCATTAAGACAATGAATTCAGTTCATTTCCTTCACTCCCCAGCTAAACAGTGCAATTAGAGTTTTAGAACACAGCTACTGATAAAAGAAACTTTTTTCTATTATTGTCTTTTTTCCAAGTATTCTCTCATTAAATAGCTTGGAAGGCTTTCTTCCCCTCTCTTATTTTCTCTTCTAGTTTTACCAACTTCTCTTCCAAATTTTCAGACAGATCCTGAGTTCTAGGGTTCAATAGCATTTGGGGCATTTTTTTTTCCCAACTGCATTTCTAGCCACATTAGAATATCTAATAGGATGGAAAACAAAAACATTATCACTCTTAATACCACAGAAAAGCCTGTTTTGAGCTGCTGAAGTTTTTTCCTTCTTTTTAAGAAACAATGTAATTTTCTGTAAAATATAACATTTTAGAGATTATAAGGACAATTGTGAAATATTATTACTCAGTAAGACAGGGCTTTTTATTGTTATTACTCTATCACCTCATGGAGGCGAGAGGATGTGGGTAATAAACAATAATAAATTAGGCATGTCTCTTCCTCAATATGGAATCCCAAAGGCTCAGGCATAACAATATGGCAAGAACCAGGATCTTACCTTCTCCAGCACTGGCAGTATAAGCAGCTGGAATGGAAGGCAGAATGGGAACCATCACATCATCTGAGTGGCTTTACAGAGCATTGCAGGAGTTGCACAGCACTTGTGTCACTGTCAGTGATGAACATCAAGCCAAAATAGAGGCAAGCTGGGCCCATCTACAATTTTATTCTGCCCCTTTTATTGTTTTAACAGTATTATAACACATAAAATAGTAGGAATATGTAGGTATGTGCGGGTTAGGTATAAAAAAACCACAAGAACACATTTCAAAGCTACTAACATAAGATCTTTAAAACCATGATTTCTGGTATTCAAAGTCTTGGGCCTTTCTCACATTGTAATGTCTCATCTTGATCTGTATGAGGATCACTTATCACAGATACAAGAGGGCTGTAATTAGCAGCATCATCACAACCCTATTTTTGGTAGTGTAGAGCAAGCAGCTTTTGTCAGCACAGTTATGTTAGGCACAAATTACCCCTCAGATGCCATAGTCGTGTTTGTAGAAGCGTGTTTTGGACACCAAGCCAGGCCATCCAGCTTCTCAGCAATCCTGTTTTGGCAGTCACCCTGATATTTAAAGCTTCATCTTCGACAATTCTGACTTTGGCTTTACTGCCAGGCATTAAATATGCTATTTCATTAACTCGCTGTGCAAGTTCTCCAACAATAAAGGCTGTAAGTATAAAAGTATTTGCACTAAAGTGATCAGGTGGTCTACTTCCACAAAAAAACCCCAACAAAACAAATATTTTTAAAAAATCCAACCACAGGGGGAAAAAAAGCCGAAGCAAAAATAACTTGGAAAAAAATACATACTAACAACACTAACATACAAAAAGCACATCATTCTCTCAGGATAATGTGCTCCATATGGCTAAAACATTAAGGATGCCAGTCTTTTTACATCAAGAAAATTGTTCAACAGAATTCAAATATACTGTTACTGACAAATGATCCACATTAAATCATTTTCAGCAGAAGTTCCAACTAATATATGCTAGCCACAAAGTTATCTAATTGTAATCAATGTGCACTACATCAGTTCAGCTCAGATGCATTCTTTGTTCAGCTTTCTAGCTGTTCTGACGAAATCCCTTCAAAAAAGTACTTGAATAAGACAATTACGAATTGTGCTAAATGTCCTTTTCCTCAGTTCTTACATCTCTAGTCAATAGTTACCATTACAGATGTAAGAGTAGCAGTGATCACTTTAAACAAAAACAATATTCACAAAAGCAAGAAAATTCCTAATTAAGGTTGATATTTCCAATTCATTCTATCCACTCTAGAAGCCACTGCTTTCTGAGCCTGGCAAATTACCCACAGTCTGAAGACTGAAGCAGCATCACAGGATTAAATAGGGACTGAGAACCATCTAGTTTGGAGTTCTCACATTTTGAAATGGACTTGAAATTATATCAATCAGTGGTGGCTCCTGTGACACTTAAGATTTGCTTCTCAGTGAATTGTTTTTCCATTCACAGTATCCAAAATGGCCTTCTGCACTAACAACAGATTTAAATTCTGATTTTATGCAGATGTTTGCTGAGATTCCATTTCTACTGTTGCATCTCATGCACATATTCCTCCTTCTTATCTGGTACCCCACTCACTGCTGAGGACTGAGCAGTGTCCTTGGAATACTGCAAGGGAGACATTGCTACTTTGAGTGAAACAATTTTAAGAAATCTGATAACAACTTTTTTTTTTTCCAGGAAGAACTGACATTTTTTCAGGCAGCTTGGTTACACCTAGATTTTTCCAAATATATTTAAAGCCACTGAAGACTTAAGCAAGCAGTAAGTTTTAGTCAAGGTAAAGTGTTCCACTGTATTTATCTATTTGTGAAATATAGATTAGACACTTTTTTTTCAGAAGACAAATGAAAAACTTGTGGGGAAAAAAACCAGGAGATTCTCAGGTCTATGCAATACCCACTAAGTGTTTAGGCAGAAAAAGTATTTTGACATTAAAAAAAAAAAAGGGACTGAAACTCCTCATGGTTTCCCTCCTTTGTTTGCATTGTTTCACCATATTGATTAAAGGGAGTTAAGAAAAATAACTGGCATTATGACTGAAGTTACCTGAGAGAATTCCTTGCATCAAAGTATGGAAAATAAAGCAGAGAAAAGCCAGATGAGGTTAGAAACTGCAGGTTCAAGCCTTGATTTTACAATTCTAAATGTCTAGTTTAGCTGTTGAATGCCTGGAGCTAAAAAGATATGGTAGGAAAGAATATGCTTATGTAAAGAGAAAATCAATATAAATATGTCTTTCATTTGTCAAAAGGCAGGGAAAATACACTATTGAATAGTGAGGTCATCTTGTTTACATCAAAGTGCTGCATGGAGTTATTGATTAAACTGGTAAATATTAAACTGGCACAAGTTATGATAAATTCAAAAAGCAAGACTATTACTTCAAACAGGTAAAGAATCAGGGCATTCATTCACTTAATAGAATTTCTATGCAAAAAATCCACAAGCCAGCATCTTTAAATTTTGCTGAACTGCAGCATGGAGTGTGAAAGAATGGAATCCCACAGTCCCATTACCTAAAGACAGCTCATCCATCAGACAGAAAATTGTTTATCAGTGGGGTAATTGCTTGAATTATTCCCAGGTCCCATGGCAAAACAGGATGCCCAGATCTAATTTTTGTTATGCAAAATAAAAATCTCCTCTGGAAATCTTGCTGTAAAAAAAGCCTTTCTGGAGCCAAAACTCTCACATCTCAACATAATTTGGGATTACAGTCTAAAACCTTTTTCTTTAGTGGAGGCCAAACAGGATTTCCCAATAATGCAAAACTATTTCTGATAAATTAATAAAGAGTAATTGTGGGTTTACTGACCCTTGAGCTTTTGCACTATGTTCGTGCCCAGTGGCTGTTAGACATTCTCAGCACTAATTGAACAATATAATGCACTCCTGGGGATGCAGCATGTTCATCCCATGATTACAAAAGTGGTACTTGTGCATATGAAACTTCATCATGAGGCAAAAAGTTTTATTGAAGCAAGAGTATCAAAATGCTAATGAAACTTAGACAACTAATCCATGATTAAGGGATACTTTTCCTTATTTCCTCAAAGCCAGCATAACTATTCAATGTTAAAGGTGACAAAGTGTTAAATCCTGGCACTCCAAGTGATCTGTGTGGGATACACTGATCCTCAGCTTCCCCAGTGATGGGACAGCTGAGGACAGGATGTAGCGACTACACGAGGCACACCCTTCTACTCATTCTTGGAAAACAATCTGAATTTTGCTGCAGTGAGAGTTCATTAAAACAGGTCACTTATCCAAGGAGAAGCACTAAGTATCAGTAGCCTGGAACAGAACTTAAGCAGAACTGCCCTAGCATGGTTACAATTTTGTGAAAATATTTAGTGCATACACTTTTCTCAAACTGTTCCATTGCTTTATAAATTAAAACAGATTCATGAAAGGTTCTGCTAGAATAGTGATGAGTACAAAATGAATATTACTTTCTGGCTCATTTCTTGATATTAAAATATTCCCCACAAAGCAAAATACATTTTTAAATGACCCCTGAAAGGATAAGCTATTTTCCAGGTATCAGTAAACAAATGCGGTTGTGCCGTTTCAAACTGCTGAATTCTGAAGCAGATCTCCAGGACCTTTATCACTACAGACTGGCTGCAGTTTCCTTCATATGCCTTCAGACACATTTTTCCCTTTTTTTTTTTTTTAAGTTGGACATCAGTCGATCCATCTTTGACATGACAAGTAGTTTACTTGCGTTATTTCTGCACTAGTGGAAGCAGCCTATTAAAATCAGGATTTTTTTTTTTAATAGGAGGTAGCTTTACGGTTTTGGTTTCCAGCAAATAACACCACAGCTGAGAGTCACATTTTCCACTTTTCCTTCCATAGACAACAGTTTTCCCTTACTACTTTTATTCAATAGTGTTTTCTGAGTCATTTTGTTTTGCTGACAAGTATGACCACTCCCCTCATGAAAAGATGTGCAATCTATTGTTCACTAGAGCCATTTTGCTTCTAACAATGACAAAATATCTACTTTATGTCATGTTCTACTGCATGGCTAACAAGAACACAACATCTGAGCCATACATCTATATTCTTAAAGCCACAAATTAACACCATTTTTAATATAGCAATAATCCTATTAGCATAATTTCTCTGCTGTTGAATGATAACACACTCAAGTTAATTTAAATTGTTGAAATTATAGACTTTTATAGATCATTAAGACTATTAAAGAGACCAAGCTAAGCCTGTTCTTGATCCAAAATTACATATCAGAGCCATTGTTACTATGGTTTGAATACAGACCCAAATAATCTGATGTCTTTTTTTGTAATTGTTTCCAGTTTGCTCAATTCTTTTCAGCTTTGTAATCTCCACATTATTATATCTCCTGCAACCATGAATGTTACACACATGGCAGCTGATATTAAAGAACTGTATAAACATTTTTGGTTCAGTAAAATCTGTTGTAGGCATTCACAAAAAGCTTTGGCAATTACAGTCTGATAATACAGTTTGAAGGTGTAATAACCAATTTTGAAAAAAGTTATGGTGATGAACATCACTGAAAACTGATATTTAAGTCAAATAACTCAGATAATCTTAGTTATACATTTATAGGCTTTAAATGCTAAGCACTTCTCTTTCCTGAAGTCTATAAAGTAGAAAACACAAACATTACCTTTTATTGGGAATTACGGCATTTTAGAGCATCTGTCTCAAAGCATCAGTGCTTCTACATTTTGTTCTACTTATTTTTCTCTACATGAACCATATGCACGTATTTTATCTTTTGAAATTTGTAGTTTCCCCAACTCCTACACTCCTGAGAAAGTCACTGTGGGGCCTTACAACCCTGTGGTGTTTTTTCCCTCCTCCTCCCAGCACTGTTTGGAACCGCTTTCCTCACCTCCATCCTTTGGCTTCCCTTTGCTCAAGCTGCTTCCTCAGCTGAGTGGGGAAAAACTGGAATTCCTCCTGACACCTTCACTAGCTCCTCACCCTTTTCTAGGCCAGGAATTCGTAAGGGGAAGGCTGAAGTGCGGCCACCCCTCACGGCGGGGCCGCTCTGCTCCCTCACCGCACAGTTCCTCGGGTCAGGGCGTTCTCTCAAGCTTTTCCGAAAGCACCGCCGAAGAAGGGACCACAGCCCCGAGGAAAAGCGTGAATACATGGCGGCCGACACAAAGCGGCGGCCTCGGGAAGCGGGAGCTGTCCACACCTCATGCCTGCCCTCAGGTGTGAGGAGCGGAGGGGCGGCCGCGCCTGTCCCCTCAGGCGGGAGGGCGTCCCTCAGCTCATCCCTCAGCTCATCCCTCAGCTCATCCCTTAGGCAGGAGCTCATCCCTGAGGCGGGAGCTCGTCCCTCAGCTCATCCCTGAGGCGGGAGCTCATCCCTTAGGCGGGAGCTCGTCCCTCAGCTCATCTCTCTGGCGGGAGCTCGTCCCTTAGGCGGGAGCTCATCCCTTAGGCGGGAGCTCATCCCTGAGGTGGGAGCTCATCCCTGAGGCGGGAGCTCGTCCCTCAGCTCATCTCTGAGGCGGGAGCTCGTCCCTCAGCTCATCCTTTAGGCGGGAGCTCGTCCCTTAGGCGGGAGCTCGTCCCTCAGGTCATCTCTGAGGCGGGAGCTCGTCCCTCAGCTCATCCCTGAGGCGGGAGCTCGTCCCTTAGGCGGGAGCTCATCTCTGAGGCGGGAGCTCGTCCCTCAGCTCATCCTTTAGGCGGGAGCTCGTCCCTCAGGTCATCTCTGAGGCGGGAGCTCGTCCCTCAGCTCATCCCTGAGGTGGGAGCTCGTCCCTCAGCTGATCCGTGAGGCGGGAGCTATCCCCCGGCTCATCCCGCACCCGGAGCGGGCTCAGCAGGGCCGGCTTTTCCCTCCCGGCTCAGGGCCTTTCCCAGAGAAGCCCAGCACAGCCCAGCGCCAGCCGGAGGAAATTCCCCTTTCCAGGTCCTTCCCTCGGGCTCCCCGACACGGAGCCCCAGCGCCTCCTCACACCTTCCCCGTGCCGAGCAGGCTTCTGGGGGGTGCTGAGGGAGGCACAAACCAACTCCCGTTAGCGGCCCCTTCTTGGCAGAGTCCCATTTTACCATTTAATCTCTTGAGAAACAAGCCCTGCAAAAGGTCCGGGGGGCCTTTGCCTCTGCCCGGCTGTGTCAGCTCTGTGTGTGACACGGTGACTTTGGGCAGGTGTGGTCTCCTCCATCCCACAGGGCCTGGTTGTTCCTGCCTGCCCGGCTGGAGCTTTTCCAATGACTGTGGAAAGAGCAGCATTGAGGAAATACCCAGGGTACAGTTCTTGTATTTTTGTTACTGTATATATACATGGTATATTACTGTCCTGGCAAGCTGGTTGGCTTTTTAATGTATAAATATGTAAATCTCAGTAGATAGTTCTCAATAGAAAGCTCTAGATGTTGGGAGCCACATTTTAGGTGCAGCAAAATGAAAATTATTCCAGCTAGTAGAAGAGAATAAAGATATCTAGGGTTGGCTGGTTGATTGGTTTTTTGGGTTTGGTTTGGGGTTTTATTGCACTGCAATATCTACTGCCCCATTTAGTTTGGCCAGTGGTTCTGGCAACAAAAATCTCCTCAATAGTTAAAAATCTTGGCTTTTTCCCCTTTTTATATGTTGATCAAAACTTCTGCCCTGACAAAATCATAAATGTAGACACTACGTAAGAATAGAATGGACTTCGCTTCAGCTACTCTCTTGAATTCATCAGAAGTATATGTGGGCCATGGAAATGCTATAAGTAAGCAGACATCTTGATTAACTGCTGGAAAGACACAAACCTTGTAAAAGAACATTCTTCAAAGTAAATAGATTTTCCTTCTTCAGTATGAGTAATTAATTTCTTTGTCCAGCATACTTTCAGGCAAAAAGCCCTGAGTGCCTTTTCTCTCTGCCATTGGCAGGTGCTTACCTTGTCCTTGCAATTTGGTTTATTATTACCAAGTTGCTGTTCTGGACTCCTTATCTTCTGTACTTTTGGGTTTCAGAGGTCTTTAGGATTTTATTTTTTTTTTGGTGGAATCTTGTATTTTAAAGAGGCTTTTTTTTTCCTGACAATTATTAAATTGCTACTTTTGCCCAGAGAGGAATTGAATGAGTTCAAAAGAGTGGGTTGTGAACCTGGTTTTTGCTTAGGTGAGCAGTTGTCGTAGTGGAGAACGCTACTGGCTCTTAAAGCTGGAAAATCAAGGCATGAATGTTCTAGACTTGCTAAACTTAAAATATCTAATTAATGTGACAAATCCTCATTAAATTTTCCCATGATGATTCAAGTAATTTGGATAAAAAGTATACCTGCTGTGCTTTAGATTGCAGCAGAGGAACTCTTCACTTTGAAAAGTTTTGAATTCAAGACCTACTACTCAAAGACTGTGATCCATGTGTCAAGATGAAGAAACCAACCCGTTCTGGACAATTCCATTTAAATAATTAGTAATTCAAAGTTGTAGAAGTTATTTCAGCCTATAAAGTTCATACACTTCTAGCATCAGGAATTTGTGAATAGTTAAAGAAGAAATAATTTATTATAGTATTTAATATTTTAGTATTATTTGACAGTGCTCACCAAATAGCCCTGGAAGAACTCATATGTATGAAATTCTGAAAAGGTATTTTGAAGAGACTGACTGAAATGTTTAGGCTTTCCTAACTGTCAGATTTCATACTTGGTAGTCAGATGTACAAATGAGTAATACAGCAGCTGGAACTGAAATTTTTAAAGAAAAGTATGAGCATTCTCTATAACACACAAACAAGGAATGAGGTAAGTGTGGCAATGAAAAGCACTTGAGCAAAGTGTGCCCACTGGAACCCACCTGTGAGCTAATTGAAGTGTGAGGGAGTTTTACTTGTAAACAGTTTATTTTTGATCCTAAGCAATGTTAATAGAGTAACTGGCTTTAGGATTTAGTTGTGGAAGTTCAGTATGACCTGGAAAGAAAGTAGTAACATTTTGTCCAGGATGTGGACTTTGTCCTAAATAAATGACTGTTGTCCTTGCTGACACCTTGAAGAATTTTACTTCATAGAGATATTACATTCCCCTAACCTCCTTTGACATATTGTTAGTCACGATGTTTATCTGTATTAGAACAGCTGACATTATAGGTTGTGTATATAGCACAAATAATGAGTAACACAGATAGAAATGAGGAAAATGAAGCTCTAAACAAGACAGTAATGGCTGTAGAACCATTATGTAGAACACAGAAAGTTAATACCGTTTTTAAAATTACTGTAATTTTCTTTCAAATCCATCTGCAGCACTCATTCCTTATTGTTCTTTCTCCAAGACAGAATGCTTCTCTCATTTCTCTTAATTCCATTGTTTTTACCTACATTTGTGTGATGAGCACGTTTTTACAGCCAACTTTGAGAATAAATGCAGGTAGAAAGTGAACTTTAGACAGAATTAAAACACTGAAGTTTAAGAGTAGGTATGAAGTTTGATGTACAACTCAATGCTCTGCTTCTGTGCATCTGTAGAGCTGTGCTTGGCATTAAGGATCACTTGCTGCTTATCTCACTCCTAATCCTGATAAATATCCCTAAAGTAGCTATTTTTCTGCCTAAATCCAACATACATGATCAGTAAGTGTAGAAAAGCACATTGAAGTTGTGCCAGCAGGAGTGGCTGGTGCACAAAACCCAAAAGCACAGCTACTCAAAGAATAAGAGATATTAGATCTGTGTAGAGGGCAAAAAGATCAGACCTCTGCTATCAGATGAATTTCTGTGTTCGGTGACTCAGATTGCTCTAAGGAAGTCCTAGTTTAAAAATTAAAATAAACAATCAAAAAACCCCAAAACCAGCCAACTAACCAAATGAAAACAAACAGAAACTCAGACCCCAAGAGCCACACCAATACCAAGTACTTAAATCTTAAGAGAATGTTTGGCTTATGTAAGATTGCATCAAGAAAGAAACAAAATAAACATGCTCCAGGTGTTTCCTTGGCTGACATTTCTTCCATCCCTTTGATGGGTAGAGGTGGAGATATTATTAAAAACACTGCACAGATATTCAAGAAATGGCTAGGAGTAATGTTTGTAGACAAAATTAAGGAAATAAGATGGCAGGGAGGATGTCATAACTTCAGAAAAGCTTTTTGGCCCTCTAGAATTGGTGGCTTCTAGAAGTCGTAGGTTCTCTCTATGAAAATACCAGGAAAAGTCTAACAACACTATCTAAGTTTCAGTTATCTTTTATGCTGATGTTTGAGTGTTATTTTCTTTGAGTTAGCTGTGTATTTCTCCTTCTGTCTCCTTGTAGTTGATACATAACAACTTTTAATTTTAAAATATTACATCCCCTCAGTCTGTAAATAGCAGTTTGGCACCTGCGGCTTTTCCAGGATTAATTATGGAGTTTTATTTCCTGATGCTTTAATTAATCTTGTGTGAGCTGTAAATGTCAGTACACAGTTTTACAGCATCTTTGCTATCGGGAAGTCAAACAGTTGAAGGATTTTCTAACAGGATAACATCCTCTTCCCTTTCAATTTACCGGGTCTAAATATATGGCAAAATGCATCTGTCTGAAATGAGTGCAGTGATTTTCGTGGAGTTCTGCATTTCCAAGCCCTGTTCCTTTGCATGCTGTCACTCACTGTTTTGTTTGTACTCCAAGCTGAGACACAAGTGATACATGTTTGTTCAGACTCTATATCCTCTTACCTTCAGTTACAAGGCCTTCAGGCTGGAGTTGCCCTTCTGATGTTGATGTAACCTAAATTTTTTCTACTCCAGAAATAAAAATAATGCTTCTGCCCTGTCTCAGTTGGAACAGTTGTTAGCCAGAGAACTGCATAAGAAGCAATTTCCAAACTTGTGTCTCCTCTGGCTATGTGATATCAGACTTATAAGAACCTAATGGCTAATAATGAGCTGCCTGTTTTTAAGGAAAACTATGTGTGAGTCTCAGTGATAGCCCTTCCCAGTCCTTTTGTCAAAGGCTTTCAGCCCCTTTGTATTCTAGATAAAGCTTTCAAAATCTACCTATTTTGCTTTTGAACTCTTCTTCATGTGCACAATGCATGAAGCATTAAATTTTCTGTAAATGGTTATAGCAGAAATGTCATTATATGAACTATTGGCAATCAATAAGCTGTTAAGCTGTTTGCTAAGCATTATGTATAATGTTAAGTCTTACGCATTGTCCTTCCAAAACCAACCCAACAAAAAACCTGGAATTATGAACATATTTGCTTTGAGTAATTTAAGCTTTGTACAAGGGAATAAACCTACTATATATGTTTGGCTGACTAGAAATATATTAAAGGCAGTACTTTTCCCTTCAGATGGACTTCAAAATTTGTATACTAGCTCTAGGACCCTCTTTCTTATTTAAAATAAAATCCATAGCTTTCACAATGTGTGCAGAAAATGTCCATTTTCCTTTGAACACACCTGTGCACAGGAAGGAAAATTAGTTGTCCTAAGGATACTACTTGGTAATAAACATCCTGATTTAAGAACTTTGCAAAAGGAAGAGCCAGTGTGGTGCAGTAAAATGAAGATCAAATTAATCCTTCAGAATTATGTTCTTTCAACCTAAGGGACATTACTGATACCATTTTGGATTCCAGCGAGGGTATTTCCATTCATCTATTAGGTTAATCATCTGCCTGTTTTACCTTTTTAAGTCACCAAAAATAAGGGAGGAAATAAAGCAGCGTCTTAAAAAGGTTTTATAGTGTGAGAAGGTTGCAGGAGAAACTTGTTTTCAGCAAGCCCCTCCAAGATCTCTACATTCAGACATTATACATCTACACCACCACCTAAGAAGTAGTGGGTGCAACTCAAAGCCAATTTTGGAATTTTGATCAGGAAAAGCCCTTCCATTAACTCCAAAGTTTGCTGATAGACCCATTAGGTATATAGCATACGTCACATTCATGCTAATGTAGTAGAGAGAAGCTGAAGTGAAATATCAAGATATTAGTAAGTTATCCTAATGTGTGTAGCGTAAGTTTTACCTGTATAACAAAATCAAGTACTCTCAATTCAGATTGGTTTGTTTGCCACACAAGGCAAGGATCTGATTTCTTTAGGTTAGAGAGAGGCTAATGCCAACCTTCACTAACCAGTCCTTTCTTACCATGTGTTTGCACCCTCTATCAGCAGCACAGTTTCAGGGGAAGCAGAATGTGGTAACACACAAAACTTTCAAAACCCCTCCAAGGGGGAGGTGTATCTGTAAGGAACAGGGCAAGAGAAGTCTGCGTTGCTGTTGGAAATGGTGCTTCTATGCATAATCGCTATTGGATTTTTTCCTAGCTAACTTTCAAAGATTTTAAAATAGTACTCTGTCATCCCAGCCGTTCTTTGCTGCTTTAGAACTGAAGGCTGATTTGCATCTGGGGACTGGGCTTGTTGGCTTGGGGTTTGCCTCCTTTGCGTTGCCATTGCCACACAAATCTTTCTGTTTGGTTGCTTTATGCAGTTTACTGAAGCTTTGTGATGAAACCTAAAGTAAGATTAGAGCAAGGTTTGCCCAAAGGCTTTGCTTCCAGGTGCTAGGTAGCAAATAACTTGTGGTCACACATGGAAGCAGTTCGCCAGGAACAGCTGCATGTGTGAATGAGGAAGCCAGCAACGTTTTCCTGTTTATGGAAACAAGTGATCTGACAATAGATCCCTGGGTTACTGGACTTTAGATGTTGATATCAAAACATCTTTGCAAACCAAGTATTGTAACATCCATGTTAGCAGATCTGAGTTTATTTCACAGTTTGTTCAAGTCCTCTAGTAAAATATTCTACCAAAACACTCGTTTCATGCTTTTGTGTGTTCAAGGGGATTTTTGGAGAACATTGCCATATAAAAAAATATGTTAACATCAAATATTTCAGTAGCAATAGGGACCCATGGGAATAAGATCAAAGATTACTTTTTGATGTCATGAGATAGAAGCTAGACAGGGGTTTATGGTTCATGTCATCAAGAGGAAAAACATGGCAGAAACTAAACATGAAGAGCTGTTGTCTGGTCTGACTGCTTTGAAATAAAACATCGGAAGACCTCTCAGTGAGCTGTATTGGAAAAGAACACAGGCCATGGAGCTTTTATCATGTGTGTGAAGTTAAAAGTAGTATTGTTTTTCATTTTGCTCCTCTCTGTGAGTTCTACAATATGCACTCACATTGATACGTTCAGAATGTCCAACATATTTTTAAATAAAATGGATTTACATCAATGTATCTGAGAATTGCTGAGGAAGATGCTCACTCGCTATTTTTTAAAAAATAGCATGTCTGCAAATAGCTTCAGTTTTGAAATGTTACTTTCCATTTCAGTTTCTCCTTTTTCTTAAAAATTTTGTGATATCCAAGTGTCTGTACATAATTTATTTCCTATCACATTGTTTCTATTTAATGCTGGTTTTATCTCTTTTCTGCTTTTCCCTTAATTTTTCTTTAAGATAATCTTGAGTGATTTATTTTCATACCAGTCTACTTTTAAAGCAGTAGTTTATAAGACTGTGTTGCCATCCAGAAACATCTTTCTTTTCCCTTCCCTGCTATGTTTTATCAACTGTGCTGGCAGAGATGTGTATGCATCGAGACAGAGGATTCAATTGGGCAGCAGCCTGAGGGGACAGCCAAGGTGGCACTTCCACATCGGGATCAGGATGGGCCCTTCCTATAAGAAGGGCAGGGAGCAGTGGGGTCCTCTGCTCACTTGGTCTCAGCTGGTGGAGAATGTTGGAGCCTTCCCAGAGTCAGTAGCTACAGATTTTTTTGCTGGGCTGTTGCATTAAATTGTGTGGAGAGTTGAGAGTGCTGTGCCCTAATACCAGGCAGAAATGAGGAGCAGAAGAGCAGAGTAGAACAGAGCCATTTTGGGGCTCAGAAGCTCTTACGCTCCTTACTGACTCTTCTGGAGCCTCCTGCTTTTGGGTGAAGCACCAAAAATTGTCTGAACTGATGCAGTGGTTTGCTACCAGGGAGAGCAGAACCACCTCTCACATGGATTGACGTTAATAGCTGTAATTAGGAGCCAATTTGGCTCATTAAATTTTCTTATGAGAATCTTAGAGAAATATAATGAGCCCAGGCAGAAGTGTCTTGCTGAATCTTTATTTTTTGGGTTTTTTCCTTATAATGGGGTCATGTAGTGCTGTGTCTTCAATACCAACACTGGTTCATGTCAATTGACTGACATTATTAACTTCACCATCACCAAGAGCAGTAGCTGACAGATTAAGGGCGCTCTGGCAACCTGTACAGACTGAAATGTGTGTCAAAATGCTGCATACACACTTTGTATATTAAGGTTTTAGTTTAATATATATGAGTTTTATGACTGTCATCACAGTAACTACAAACGCATATATACAAGCCTTGGGAGCAAATATTGATTTGTTTCGCTTTAATGAGCTTAAAAATTCCGTTCAGTATGATGTTGATGGTATCTAAGTACTTGGTCACAATAGAGTAAAAAGGGTGGAAATCTTTTTCTAACTGAGCTTTCCATGTGTGATTGATGCTGTTGTTGATGTGTATTCATAGATACTTGGCCCTGGATTATGCATGGACTAACACATGGAACAAAAATGTCAGCTAAACTGGTATGGAATTTATGTGCCCCTGCGCAGGAGAATGGCCATGATGGTAATGCAGTTGCACTGTTCAGAGAATGCAGGTGTCAATGAAGTATTTTATTTGATAGTGTTTTTTGCCTCAGGTATTAAAAAATAAGCTGATGTTAAAAATAAAATATGTTTCATGTCACTGCAGCATTAGAGAAGTGCTTTTTCAGATTTTACAGATGACGGCTCAGGTTCTGTTAAGTCAGGATGGATTGTGTCAGCCCCACTCTGTTACATAACAGGATATGAGTGATAAAAACTGACAGTATGCTGTGGATGGGAAATAAAATCTAGTTTCCTCAAACCTGGAATAGAATGAATGCAAATTCTCGTGAAGCATTTCGGTACTCTTCTTGACATGGAGAGGGCTCTTAAGCAGAAATAACTCTGCTGATGTCTTGGAACTGGTTTTCTGCTCTGAACACCAAGTACTGCTCAATGCAAATAATTCTGCTCCAGTGGCGCTAATGAGAGAGTTTTGTTTTGCCTCTTATTTCTGTCTTTAAAGCAATCCTTCCAAAAAATATATTTTAACTCTTCCTAGTTTAGAACTAAAAAACCATAAAAATAAAAATAATTTTTAAAAAATATTATTAGATAAATCTCCTAGCCTGTTTTTTTTCTTGAATATTCTTTCCAAGGTAGTTTTGCACTAGCAAATGCAGCCATAGAAACAACTTCATGGCTCATTTTGCACTTTGTCCTTTAATAGCTCATTTCTTTTTTGTTTCTGCATAGGTTCAGAATCTACAGCATGTCAAATACCAATTATCTATTCTTTGTCCAATACAAATTTCTGAAATGTTAATGTTTTAACATAAACCTCTTAAATCTTATTGTATTATTCTGTCTTTGTGTTCTCAATTCTAAATCTATTGAGACACTTTTTTTTTTACAGAATCACTCCTGTCGATACTGTGGATATTGCACACTCTAGAAAAACACAGTATCAAGTGCAATAAGGAATAGGCTCCATTATACCTTATTTTTGGACTGGGGGTGGCCTAATGATGGTATGCAATGGACTAAAGCAATTCCTTGTCAGACTGGGAAATTCTCATTTGGTGCAGCTGGTTATGTGGTCAGTGCTGGGTCCTTTCATGTGGAATACCCAACCCAGTATATTCTACAAGGAGCATTGTACATTATGTCCTGTGCTTCTGGATGACATTTTCAGGAGTTTCCCTTAAGAGGGAGGGTATAAACCCATAATTCCAAGGCACGTCCTTTTTCTTGCCTCTGTCTCTTTGAACTTTAATTGATCCCTCTGATTCTCCTTTATGTGGAATTCCTTCCTGGAGGAACAACACCAATCTCCTTTCAGGGTTAATTCTAGACTTAGTAAGAGAGACAGGCAGAGCAGTTTGGGGCACAAAGCAGCTCCAGTGATGCCCTAATTAGTCTCAGAAGGAAGGCAGGAGTGCAATTGCAAGGAAAAATATTCCAAGTCTGTGTTGTGCTTCAAGATTTGGTCATATGGCAAATAAGGAACACAGTCACATGCCTGTGCAGGGTGGTCATGGCAGCTCTTTTCCTGCCTTTTCCCTTTAAACACTTTAGCACTGGGCACTTCTGCTGTCCATCGTGTCAATAACATATCGCCTTTAGCACAGACATGGGCTCAGTGTGAGCCCAGCACGCCTGTTTGCAGGGCTGGGTAGTGGCGACTGCTACAAACTGCACACCACAAAAGTGGATTGCTGCTGAAAATGTGCTTTTTCTGTGTTTAAAAATCATAGCTTGACAGTTGTGATTTAATGCACAGCGTAACAAGTGCTACAGTTTGGGCCATTTTCAATCTCTTGCTCAGGCGTGGGCAGCTCTGGAGGCTGACACAGTTCCCTGCTGCAGTCTGTTAGTTATGTGTGCTGCAGTTTGCTTTAATCCATGTTGTAATGCTCAAACTGCAGCTTCCAGCTGTTCTTCCACTACATGTACAAAAACTGCACAAGTTTTTGACAATATTTGGTCTTTGAGAGATCAAACCCCCATATTTACAGGCAGGAATCATTACTGTCCTTTCATGGTGGTTATTTTCAACATTATCTGTGTCAGTCTCCGGGACTTTTCTGCCACCCTACCAAACCATTAAAGGTGTCTGTGTAAATGAGAATAGCAAATTGGCTACATAACAAAGATACAGGGTATGCTGTCTGCATGTACTGCATCACTTGTACTGTTACTTTTTGGTAATGCATGACGTATCCTCCTGCTCGCCCCTATTTTTCCATTTTGGAGAATTAACCTCTTACTCTGGTCCCCAGTCATCACCTGGTTTTATCAACTGTATATAAGAAATAACACAAAGAAACAAAAATTTAATAATGGAAGGAGCTTTCAGTTTTGTTTTGTGTTGGTTTTTTTAATTCTATTTTAAGGCTAACAGTAATTTCACTGAGTGAATTCTAGACCTTGTTTATGGAGCTTTGTCTCTGAAGTTTGTTTGGCTCACTGTGACAGGTTTTTTTCCTTATGTATTTCCTCTCAATATGCACCTTTTTACTCATTCTTATGCCCAGTAACTATTGAAAAATACTTCTATGCCCCCATATTTTGTGGTAATACCTATTTAATTCTCAGTTATTACTTCTTCTGTAATGACCCAAACCCTGATGTATTTCCATTCTCAGTGTTTCAGATATCTTAATTTTCAGTAATTTACCAGCCCACACAGAAGAATGGATAAATCAATAAGCAACCAAACAGCTCATTCAAGATACTTAATATTTGCATTGTTAACTGACATTGGTTAAAGCTAGACACTGGTAGAGCCTCTTTTGGCTCTGTATGAAAAAATAAATGTAATTAATTTATACTCTAGCTCTTTGTCACCAGATACGTTTCATATATGAAAACTGTTAACAGTGGGGTTTTTTTCCAAAACTACTTTTTAATCTGCTTATGAAATATGCTGGCCTAGAAATTCCTAGCAGATTCTTCTAGATGCTTTTATTGGGTACCTGGCTGTGTTTCCACTGAAAGCAACAAATACAATTAATGATATTTTCATAGAAACACCACAACATTACTTCTAAGTGGAATTCTCTGAAAATGTGCATGAAATTAACTTTTTTTTACATAAAAATAATTGTATTGTAGGAGTATTATAAGACAAAATTGAAAAGAAAAATAAAAAGAACTAAATGTAAATGTTATCTTGCAAAACTCCATAGATCACAAATCTAATGCTTGCCCAATGAATCTGCAGTAATGCATTAAGGGCCTTAGCATCCCAGTTCAAGAGAAATTATTGTAATGTAATGGAAAAGTATAACTAAGATGGACATGACCCCAGATTTGCACACATTCATTGAACATTACATTCTGTTGAGCTGGTCTCAGAAATTCATTTTCCGGCTTTAATGGGTTTTATGTTCCAGGACATAGTGGACTTGAGGATTTGCCATTGTTGCTGAAGGGCAGAAGACCGTTAAGGTTGTCATATGATTTTTGTATCAATGTCATATTTTTCCCTTATGAAGTCTCGAGGGTTTGCCAGAAAGTTTCCAAAGTTTGTGCTTTGGGAACAGGGTACAATAAAGCTTTTGGAAGTGTATGTCTATAAAAATGATTCTGTTTTAATGTACATCTCAGAGCAATATTTTGACATAAGGGGAGTATCCTACTAAAGGCAAGCTTTGGTACTAAATGGACTCAAATTCCTTAAGTATCTTGGATCAGGATAATCTTTTCAGGATAATTGCACCTCATCTTTTCTCATGCACAAGAGTATTTAATGTGATCTTCATAAAACATTAGTCACCAAAGTTGTATAGCAGGGATAAAATTTTGTCTCAGATATTGTAAAGAAAGCAATGAATTAAAAAAAAAAAAAAAAAAGAAAGAACCTTAATGCCTTACTAATTACCCTAAAATTGTTCCCGTTATCAGGGAATGACAAAATCCATGAGTTAATTATCCTGTGTAAGGGCAAATGGAAACCTCCAAGGGTAGCCAAGGTATTTTTAGATATAGAATGTGCCAAATTTGAGTCTGAGGAGAGATTTGTTGTTCTGCAGAGAATATTTTGCTGAAGCAGGAAATGGTGTGATTGCCTCAGCTTAGGAAATAAAAGGGTAAATACATCCTGGAGAGGGCAGTTGTGTTTGGGAAAGAGGTCTGACTTCTGCTGACTCACTGTGAGAGAAGATGAAATTACTGTGCCTTTCTGGTTGGTTTTTGATGGAAGCTTCTTTAATTACTTTGTAGCACTTTCTGAGTATTCCACACTAGGGAAACATAAGCTGTTTCCTGCATTTTTCAGAGGCCTAAACAGAGTCACAGAGAAGGCAAGTGGATTGAGCAAAGCTTTACAGAATTACTCAGAAAGCTGGGTACAGTACTTGAACACAAAAAATTCATATTATGCAGTTTGCCTTTGGGCAAATTGGTTCTGCAGACCAAAAACCACACACAGATACTACAGCAAAGGCTGTGGTATGGAAATGGCTAAAGGTGGAGACCTGTTTAACCCTGTGCACACATAAATCTATGTACAGGTTTATCTAGATGTACCCACAGGTGTGGAGCACAGCACAGGGCAATCAACTGAAGCCCAAGGTGGAGGATGTGCTTTTGCAATTCATGCTTTAGAACACCAACCTCCTCAGCATTAACATTTTCCTGTTTCTGCTGGGTCTGAGAGATGGTTTCTGGAAATCAGACATTGACTTGGGTCTCAAGTTTAAATAAAGCCTGGGAACTGGGGAAGGATATAAAATGACCAGGTCAAGATGTAGATTAATTAAACTTTCTTGTTTAATTTGAAAGGCTTTCCTTTTGCTATGTCTTGCAAACGTCTATATGAGAGTGGGGTGCCACTGATCAGCAATGAATCTGAAATAACATGTTGGGTCTTCTTTTGGCTAACATGTATAATTTCATAATGCAGGTTAAACTTGTCCTCTTTGCACTTACAACTTACAATTTTTAGTGTCAAAACAGTTTCTACTTTATATGGAAACCATAAAACAGCTAATATGACTCAAAAGATTTGAAAATGATTCTTGCCTATTTAGCCACTGGAAAAATGAACAGATGCAATGCATGCCATCAAACTAATTTTTTGGAAGTAGTGGAAACCCTCTTCATTTCTGGGTTACATTTCCTGGCAGAAGTGCAGTTGCTGCCCAGCTTTCCTCTTCTTCCTATAACATTTTATGTTACACAGCATTAAAAAGCTCACTGGAAGTAGTAAACTATCAAAATTTTCATGACTTAAGCTTTGAATCCCCCATTTATCTAACTGATATAGCCTGGATATTTACCGATACAGCATTCCATGACAGACAAATGATCCTTATGTGCTTCTAGGTATCCCTAGCAATCTATAATAGCAAGCTTTATAGTGACAGGAAGCTAGGAACATAGTATGTGGCAGGATTATACAGGGAAAGCTAACTGGGTTACAGAAATAAATTCTGCTTCCCCAGAATAGCTGATGCTATTTCAGTCTTTAAATCATTTAATTTAAATAGTTCCTGTCTCAAATTGTTGACAGTCTCCACATTAATGTCTCGAGGTTTTTTAAACCTTGCCATGTAGACTTCTGATGAATATGTATATATATCCCCCCACTTGTGCTTATGTAGTTAGACACCAAAAAACGTGCAGTAGCCTGTAAAGAAAGCCTTGAAAATTAAGTAATTTGTTATTTGACTAACTTTTGTAGCACATAATATAGATTGGTCCTCTACTTATGGCCTAGCTCTCTCCTCCCTTTCAAGCAGAAAAGCAGAAGTGTAAACTCTCCTGGTTAAACAGCAGAGACAGAAAAAGAAAATACAGCTGTGCTAGTGAAACCATACCATTCTCTGGTGGATTTTCCCTTTTTTCCAGTGTCCCAAAGTCCTCTTGTACCTGTTTTCTTCTGCTGATCCTTGCTGACTCTCATTAATAGTGAATATAGGGAAAGCTGCTTTAGAGGGGCACCTGAACAGTTCTCATTCTCTAGAAACAAATCATGTTTGAACCATTTTGAACTGTGCCAGTCCTGTCACTGCTCTGTCTGGTGACTCAGACTCACAATTAGAAAGGCTTGGTTTGCATCAATATTCAGTTACCTCTCTATGCTATCTATCTGAGTCTAGCATAACTTATGAATCTAATTTGTCCCTTAATTTAGTATGAGAGATTCAGTCTTTAAATTTGCATGCTGTGAGAATTACTTAAAACTCAATCCTGCCATATTCAGACTACTGTGTGCTCTGTGGTGTAGTGTATGTTGTCTGTTGGCCATCCGAGAGCCAAGACAGTGTTTTGTGGAATTTGTACAAAGTGTCTGAGGGTAAAACATGCAGAAAGCATGGTTAGTTCAAGCATTGCTAGCTCTTCAATTGGGAAACATCAGAGAAATCTGAAACCACTAGTATAAAAGAAGTTATTTAATGTCATAACAACAAAATGTAATTCATATTCTCAATACATTTCACTTGCAATTTAAAGAGTTCTTTAGAACCTAGATTTTGGCTGGTTAATGGATACAGGCTTTGAATTTCTGAGTTACAAATGTTTTTAAATCACGGAAGAATCAGTAACACCCATAAAGGATCTTGGCATAACAGCTCTTCTCAGAGAATTTAATAATTGATATCAAATCTGTAAGAGGAAGTTGTTTGTGGTTCAAAATAAATTATAGAAGAAATCAACAGAGAAATCTCTCCTGGCAAACCTTGTGTATTTATTTATGTCTGTAAAAATAGTGCCTGATGAGAAGCAAATCTAAACTTTCCTTCCTTGCATTTAATCATGTTTTCCTCCATCTTTGAGAAGGTTGATCTTTCTTGTTTCCTCACTAGAAACAGAAGGCATTAGGTTTGCTTACACAGTGATACAGAAAGCACAGTGGATATTTAAAATGAGACTTCTTAGACACTCCAAAGCAAATAAAAGGTAACAAAGTTTGTGACAAACTGTCTTGATTACCCAAGATTATTTTTGTTTTGAGATTTTCATTCAGCCTTTTATCTTTACAAGTTACCTGCTTGCAGTCATTGCATATTCCTACTACTTGCTTTGGTGTACTAAATGCATCCACTGAGTTTAATAATTTTTTTTTAGCTTGATTCAGAATTTGTGTCTGTGAGTATCACATTTTGGGATCACCACAAACAAGTAAAGTTGGATATATTTGCAAGGCACCTATTGCAGTTCTCCTAAAAGCACATCTACCTTCTCTGTTGGTGGTGTTGGTTTGGTTTGAATTTTTTCTCCACCACAAAAAAGATGAGCCTCTTTCTAATTTTTGCTGGTATTGCAAAACAAACTATGTTACTGGAAATAATTTTCCAGTAAATATTATTAATACTTTTTCCTTCTCCATGTAGTCTTCCTTATCTAAAATGAAAAGGTAAAATGTTGGATTTATTTTCTTCTCTTGTACACCCTTTATTTTAGCAGTGCTGCCTCTGTGGGTGAGCTTTTAACCAAAAAATTTCAGTATTTCTAATATGCCTATTGTCACCAGGATTTTTGTGTGAGAGGGTGATTTAAAATATTATTCATTTGAAAATTTCAGCTGCTTTGTTTGTTCTGATCTAATTGTATCCATGGAAACTGGAGAGCTAATGCCAGACAGCTGCCGAGTTCTCTTCTAAAATGTTATTGAAGTTTGTCAGTGCAAAACTTCATAGGCCAGTTCCCAGTCTGCAGGCTTGGATATTGGAGATTTTCTGTAAGATTATGTAAAAGTCATAGTGAATCTTCTAAAGTAATTTTTTGTTTCATGTGCCCCTGTAGACTGTTATTTAACAAATTAAAAATTTGAGCTGACAGCCTCAAACACATGGTTAAAAGCTGGATAAAGCAAGGAGCAGAGTGGAGTGATTTGAGTCTCAGGAGAAGTCAGTGGCAGCCTTGGGGGGGGAAAAATATGGGTACCACTTGGGGAATTGTCCATTATTCACTCAGACACTGATGGAAACCGTACTATTGGGATAGCAGAGGGCAGCATCCCACAGTTCAACTGAATGTGTTTGACAATCCTGTGCAAAAATAGCCCCAGTTGCTGGCGCGGTGCCAGGGTGCATTTTTAATAAAAGCACTTTAGTAGCACTGTAGTAAAGCTTGCGTATTTTCATGGCAGAAGTTTTTTTACCAGAAAGAAGTAAAATGTGATGTTTTAAAATATTACCATGAATAGTCTGTAGTGGATTCCACATTAAAGAGCAGTTGTTTTCGGAAAGTCTGGGTCTAGTTAGTTCTTCAATGCAGGCGTGGCTTTATTCACGAGCAGTCCTAATTGAGTCTGCGTTACCAGGGCTCCTCTAAGGGAAGATCCAACGTAAGGCTCTCTCTACTGCTTTCACCTTTTTCTATCCCAAAATTATGGTGGTCTGGTGGCCAAATTTATGAGGCTTGTATCTGTTTTTACTTGACTCTTTGATCAAAACTATTGTAGATTTCAGAGGAAGCTGTGAATACTTCAGTGTTTTGTATTGAAATTTTACATTGAAAGTGATTTGTCAGAGAGATTGTATTGGAGTCACCTTACCATACAAGACCTGTTTTTCAGCAATCTAAAATTGATTAAAGTTCATCTGGTAGGAAGCTCTGAGTAAATTAATCTTTCTGCCTTAATAGATCCCTAACTGCGATGCAAATAAAATGTTCCACCTCTTGTCAGCAAAACGAGCACAGGAATTGTTTTTCTAAAAGTCCAGTAGATTTTGAAGTTCTGATCTGTAACTATGAAAGTTCTATATGAATAAGATACAAATAATTTCCTACACATGAACTGTGTCAGTTTTGAACAACAAATGGAAGAAGACTAAAGTTCTGCATTGACACCTTTGTGGGGTTTTCTGCTTCCCTGTCTTACACTGAGCCTATTCTACTGATACAATATCCTCTGCAGAAGCTCTTCTCAGGAGAAGGCTGAGTGTGCGGTCCTGGCTTTGGGTCGAAGCCTACAACGTGGTTTGTAGCACAGACCAAGTCTCCCCTGTGGTGTATCTACAGCATAACTTGCTTATGAGTGCAGGGGAAAGGGAAAAATTTCTTACATTATGCCAAAGTGGTATTTCTTTCTTCATGGAGATATCATTCCATCTTCTATGAGAGCATCATCAGTCATTATAAAGCATTAATGTTGAAACTAGTGGCTCTAGTCTGCAATGCCATATAACAGTCCGGTGAAAAAACACAATATAATAAAGGTACAGCTTTGAGGGTGAGCTGCACAAAGGTTTGTGCCAGCTCAGGCAAGAATTAATTACTTTGGTCATGTAAGCAGGGGTGCCACTAACAAAAAATACCACAGAGGCATTTAGACTGTGTCTGTTCCTGTCTTTGTAGGAAGCCAAATGTTTTTATATCAGCTTTAAGTATTTGCATGTAAAAGTTATATGTATGGAATCTGCAAGCCCAAAAACTGTATGTGTAGAACTAAAACTCTGCTTAAGGGCATGCAGGATTGCAGAACAGGTGTTTTCTGGGTTTTTTGAATCAATTAAATGTAAGTCTTTCGAGGCTGCTTTTTAGTCTCTTGATACTGATTTCAATCACTTAGTGATTGTTTAGTTGTCAGTTAAGACATAGGTGATTCTATTTCAAAGCAATGAAACAAAAATCTTAAAATGGTTTGAAAGAGTGAACCACTACTGCCTGTGCAATAGGAAAGAGAGGTAACCAATTTTTTATTTGTCCTTGTCCTCCATCTTCTCTCTTACATAACATCTTCCATCTCGAATCCTTGCTTTGTAAGGAACTGCGGAATATTTTTCTAAGCAATAATTTCTGTAACTGAAGCTTGGTTCAGAACAGTGTTCCAGTCTGACAGGTCATTTAGATACAGAGGAAATAATAATGTATCATGATGGACTAGAAGAGATCGCTGACATCCCACAGACAAATATTTACCTCTGTTTTGTGCTTTTTTGGGAGGGTTATATTAAAATTAATAAACTGCTGCTGTCTTTGAAGGTATGTCCTTTTCTATATGCAAATTGCAGTGTCGTTAGGGCAGTGCCACTGCAATCGGTATGAGAGGGAAGGTGTCAATTGACCACAGAACATCCACTCCAGCTGTCTCTTAACCTCTATTATTTATATCCTGAAATGGACAATGTATTTTTGCATGTCAAGTAAAGTGTTCTGAAATAAAAGCATTTAAAGAATACTAGAGTCAGTTCCAATACAAGACTTGATATTGTAATTGGGTAAAGAATTTTTTAGCCAATTGAGGTAACGAGATATTTAATATAAAGGCTTCAAGATACAAATGAGTTCTCATAAGCACACTATTAACCTGATCTAAGGTAATGAATACTCTGGTACTGGGAGGCAGATAGTGTTAAGGTAGAAAAAAAATATATCCAGAAGCAGTAAATTCATTTTGTCACTTGAGGCTTGATCCAAACCTCGTGTGAATCATGGAACTGAAACAGAGGCTGACAGGACTGAATCTGAAAACCTGCATAGTGAAGAAAGCTTAATTTGAGAAGAGCTAGTGAGCTTTTTGTCTTGGCCAATGCCTCAAAGGACAGGAAGGACATTACTATGTTTGCACGATAAGAGGATTTCAGAAACAATTTCAAAGATAAATGAGATCCAAATAGTGTTACCTTTTTTCATGTTTTCATACCTCACTATAAAAATTTTTTTAATACATCTAACAAAAATAATTTTCAAGGTTAAGGTGTTACAATGTATTTGTATTTTAATAATATATATTAAATTATTCCAATATTGTTCATTTACATGTGGCACAAAAGGTGTTAGCAGTAAATATACAGGAGGAGGGATTGTAGCCTTGAGCATGGTCATTAAACAGATGCCTTCTTATTCACCAAGGAGAGGCACAGGAACCTGCCAGGGTTCTGGATGTCTCTTGCATCTTTTCTGTAAAACATCTGTGCTTTGAAGAGAGAGAAATTACTGCAGCTAGAAATACAACATATTTGACTGGGTGCTGTGGGGGCAGTTACTTGTCAATTGGCTGGGAGAAGAAAAAATTCTAACCATGCATCAGATTCTCTCCAGCAGAGATCAAAAAATCAGACTGCCAACCTAGACCTCCCACTTGGAAGGATTCTTGTGAATACAATAACTTACCTTTTCCAGCAGCATACCAGTGATGTGTGTACAGCCTTTTGGGAATATTTTTGATGTTCTTGCCTCGGCTGGAGTAAAATCAGGCACCGAACAAGGCCAGAATGAGGCTGATTAGTGGTAGCCTTTGCTGTCTGCATGTACAGGAACAGCTTACAAAATATCCTCTGATCCTGCCCTAAATATTTTGGCCTCCCAACCGATAGGAAGCATCAATGGGGCACATGGCTTGTCAGCCCAAGGCCTCCCGTGCAGTTCTGGCTGGTAACAGTGGTGGGAGCACACACAGGTGAGCATGAGGTGGGACTGTTCATTGATATTTTCACCATCATATCATCCAGAGGTGCTTTGAGATGGCAGGGAGGCCAAGGAACAGGTTTTAAAATTGATTTCCCTGTGCCTGGTACCTGCAGGGTTTGCAGCAGCCATGCTCTGCCCCATGACAAAACGCCTTTCCTGAGTTCCTTTGCCTGGCTCTCTCTATCTCTTTTCTCCAATTTTACACTTGGGTCTTCTGCATCCTTTGAGAAGGGGGAATCACTAAAAGTAAGACTAAAGCACAGGAAGTACTTAAATAATTTCATTTGTATTTAAACCTCTGAGGTCCCTAGTACTGCAGAGAAAACAACATAGTGGAGAAGGATGTTTGTTCACAAAGAACAGAATTTTGGATTTAGTTAGCTAGCTCAGTCTGAAGACATGGCATGAAACTTTAGGGATTCATTTTTGCATTCTTAAAGGCAAATTTCTTTTTTTCTTGCAAAGCTTTTATGTCCTAGCCAGCACTGCTAAGCACCTTCCAAGTATATGAGAATCTCTGTTAACATTTTCTTTCGGGTTTGTTTTTATAACTTATCATCGATTATAGAGCGGATGCACAACCACTGCAGGTTAACAGCATGTGCTACAATCTTCTCTAAGCACATAGTTAATGTTTCCTTCATAAATGTTGCAGCATAATTTATCTTCAGGCAATGCAAGTTCAACTGTGCAGCACAGCTCACTAAATACATGTAGCCTGTCACTGGAACCCAGAAAACTGTTGGGTTTTCTTGCCCACGACTCAGATTAGTCACCTCCTGTGAGGGTCTGAGAGCAGCCAGATGACTCAGGCACGAGCAGCAGCAGTAATTTCAGCTTTACTGGCACTGCTGACAGCCCTGCTGCAGGGACCACTCACTGATACAGGAGCCTTCAATAGGCAAACCAGGAACTTGGGATGCTTGTAGGCAGCTAGGGCCAAAAAATGTACGCTTGAATAAATAATCCCAGTCCCGTTCAAAGAGGAGTTAGATCATATGTTTTAGTTTTTGGAACATAACCTAGGGGATATCCATACATTATTCTTCAGTGATGGGGTAGAAACTGGGTTTAGGAGGTGGTATTTACTTTTCAATAAATTGTGTTTCCTACCAGAATGGAGTAATATGCAAGGCCTAGGTCTGTGGTACAGATGTAAACCAACAGGATGCCCTCTCTTCCTACAGGCCCCTGCACCTGGTTGGATTTCCTGATGTGCTGAAGCACAGAGTCTCCAGACATCTTTTGATCGTTTCGGTAATGTGAAAGTTAAGTAAGAAATGGTTCCTACATAACTTCTTTTTCTTATGCATGATGTCACCCTCTTCCCCTCTCTGTCTGGCTTCAAATTCCCTAGAAACATCAGCTATGACATTCTGAGCTTCCTGCCACTTGCCCATAAGGACAAGGCTCAGGTGACATATATGCTTACTGTCTGGTGTTAGCAGACACTAGCACTGTTCCAAAACAAAGAGCATCTCTTGTTTCAGAAAGTTGTGATTTTATGAAATAAGAGACTTAATTTTTGACCTGATCTGAAAAAAAAGTAGCAATTATCCTGTATGTATTTAGGTGAAGAGGGGAAGTTGTTTAATTCCTCTTTCCCCTTACCTTGTCAGAAACACGCACTGCTATGGAAGGTTATAGAAGGAGCCCTTGCAAGCCTTTTAGGATTCAGGAAAGACCCACCACATGTAGTCTTTTATGTTCCTTACATCTGGTTTTTCCACATTTGTTTTTGTTCCAGCTCCTGCTAATGTGCAAAAGGAAAAACACGTTCAGGTGGAGAAAATACCATTTATAGTTCCTAATGTCAGAGTGCTGCATGGGTAAATGAAAAGAATGCATCTTCCTTATTCCACTCCCACAAAACAAACCCCCAGAGGAAATCCTTTAAGTTCTCTCCAGTTAAGACCCCAGCTGAGTTTCCTTCTTACCTTCTCCCTACATTCACACACACAACCCATGACTTGAATCGAGTGTGAAAGGAGCAGAGGTAGGTATGGATTGTGGATACAATCCTGCACATTTCCTTTGGGCTCTCAGCAATGTTTTCCAACACTGTTGCATTTTGTGTTTATAGCAGAGTAAAGACTTTCTTGCTCATTTAATTTTCTCTTCCCCTGCTGCAAGGCTTAGTTCATTAGCTTAAAAGACTGTCACGCTTCTGGAGAACAGAATATGTTTGGCAGGGGTTTTGTGGATAGTAATTATCTAAAAATTCAATCAAGCCATTTTTTTGATTGATTTTTGGGATGAGATACACAGGCTTCAGTGGAATTAATTGCATTCTAGTATTTTTTTAATTTATGTTTTAAGCATCAGATTGCCTGACCACTCCCACTTCCTTTGGTACATTAATTTTTTCCTCTTATAAACTACATACAAAGTCTCTTCTAGGTATATGCTATGGCTGTACTGATTTTCTTTTTTATTAAATGTCTTCCAGCAATATTAGTATTGTAACACCCATATAGCTGAAAAGATTTTTTACAGAAGGATAATTTTCAGTCTTAAAAATGCCATTGGCCAATCAGGTAGACTTACCTGAAAACTGCAGAAGGTACATAAACATAAAATAACACTGATTGTGAATGATGAGCATTTCTTAATGAATTTATTTTCATGGCATAAACTCAATGTATAAGGCTTAAAGAAGTATTTTAAATAGCAGTGAAAACAAAAAATATTAGATCTAAATTACAAAAGCAGAATGGTATTCTCACGTTAATCCTAAACAGCTGAAAAATTCTCCCAATCATAATTTCGTAAACCATGTGTTCAAGGCTCTAAAGGAAAACGGGAGCAGTTTGCATGGACTTTCATTCCAGGTTTGTATAAGGGTAAGTGGTCAGTGGCATTTTCGTTCATCTGTAGTTCGACATTTCAGACCAAGGTCAGCAAACCTGAGGCTTACTAACAACCAAGGTGATAATAGAGTAAGAGCAAAAGAGAAGGAGAAAGTAGTGGTAAGAATTAAAGTGAGTTACACTTTAAACCATAAGCAATTGCAAAACCAAACCCAGAGCTGCTGTCTAAGAAACTGCCAGCGCTCCTGGGGTAATGTGTAGGTTCTGGATGTAAGGGACTGTTTCCTTTCGACAGGAGTTACAGTTTGTAGACAAGAGTTACGTTGTCTATTTGTATGGCAAGAGATACATCCATTTCAAATGTTGCTAAAACCCACTAGAAACAGAGATCTTGCTACCCATGTAATCACTGAGCCATGGCCAGCTGCAGGGCTGCAGGCAACACTTAACAAAAAGGGCAAGAGCAATCTATTGCAGTTGATTACTCCTGGGGCAGTAATGAACTAAAAAATCCGAGGCCAGGTGGTATTGTTTGAAGGAGTGGCTCTGTCAGTGCTGAGCGCTGCTGCCAGCTGAGGGTTCTGTTGAGCTGTCAGCACCTGGCTGGAGTCAGGGCAGTGCTCTGCTCCATGGACAAACACTGCGAGGGCTGGACCCATCGCTGAGGGACTGGGAGTGTCCTCTGGCTCTTCCTGCTCCCCGCCACCTCCCACTCTGCTTGGAAACAGAAATGAGTTGCAGCAAGGGGGAGCAGCAGGACCACTGGCTTTGCTCTCTAAGTTAAAGCACCTGCCTTTGACATCAATGTGGCAACAACTGAGTCACAGCTGAGCCAGAGCTCCTCAGGATCAGTTAAAATAGCAAAACGTTTGAAGACTTGTTCTAGAGCTTAGCATGCTTTGTGCTGCTAAAGGAGGCACTTCAGTCATTCAAGGTGGTTCCAGTAGCAGGTCAGAGGTTGCCACTGAAGTCAGCAGGAGTCTCTTTGCATGTCACCTGAAGTATTTTTATTGACAGGTTTTTTTTACAAGCATTGGCTTTTTATTATTTTCACCAAAATAAAGCATATAGCATACAGTGTTCTCACACATTTAGGAGATAAATAAGTGTACCTTGAATTCTTTAATGCCATGATAACATATGTAATACGAAGTTATTTCTTCATTGATTTGAATTTTAAATACTTGTTTGCCCTTTTTTAAAAACAAACTTTCATTGTGTTACCATACATTTCCCTTGTTAACTTACAGATGTTTAAATATCAACAGGGAAACTGCAGCGATGTGTATTCCTAGAGATAAAAAGTTGCTGTTAGGATGAAACCTGTATATCAAGTTACCAACCGGTAAATTAAAAAAACCCAACACATTAAATGAATGCTGTCACTTGAACTGATAAAGAAAACCTTAAGAGAATAACAAATACTTCACCCTCACCTCCAATTTGTTTGTAGAATGATAAGAAAATAATCCAATTTTTGTATATCCACATTGATTGGTATGCATATTAATTTATCTTCTGAATTTCATTTAGAATTTACACTAAACTTTGCAATTATAAATAAATAGAAGTATAAAGACAAAATCTCATACTGCCCCTTCCCTTGAATTTACCAGCTACAGTAAATGCATAATTTAAGATCATAAATACATTCCCATTCAGCTTAATCAAATACCACAGGACTAACCTCATGTGCTCAGTTTCATGCTGCATAGTTGAGAAAGGAAAAAATCTGGTGGCACTTGGTATCTTTAATGGCACTTCTTTCAGCAAAGGGTAGGATGCATTTGTGTCACTAGCCAGGGTTACCCTTCAAAACAGTACCTTAAAATATGCTTGAAAAATACATAGAACACTAACTAAAGCAACAATTCCCATGTGCTGTGCCGAGCTTTAGCTAATGGTACAAGGATCATCGTTGCTTGCTTTCATTTCCCCTTCCAGCAGCAAAGTGATCACAGCCTTGCTCAAGTAGCTGCACGTTCCCTTTTTTCCGAGTGGGTGGGTGTTGTAGAACGCAGTCATGTCATTCTGCACAGAGGGAAGAGAGGCTGCCATTAGTGCTGCCTGTGGAAAGCAGCCAAGCACAGGGAAACAACAACATCAGATATGTTAAAAATGCTAATGTGTTTTTTGGACTCCAAAACTACTGAATAATTCTGTTCAGTTTTCAGAAATCTCCCATATACACTTACCTGCATCTATTTCCTCCCTGAGTTTTCCAGGACTGCACAGATACCACCTTCGTAACATTTTTTAAAATGTCATAGCTGTCAGAGAACAACTGCTCTCCTAAAACATGCAGCTGGGTGATGCCTGTGTGGTAGGATGGTGAGCCAAGGCCTTGGGTGTACGTGAGGTGTAAACTGACTGAAGATTTATTCAGGAGGAAAAAAATCCAAGATCCAAACCACAGGTAGCACATGAACTAATTCATTAATCAGATCACCAAAATAGGTGTCCTTCATTGAACACCTGTTTTTCACAGTTAGTGACATTAGAACACCTGCTTATTTTCAAATTATGTATTAGCTGCTCTAAAAAAGGTTCAATGCTTTAATTCAGGAAATTGGTTACTTTTATTAAATCAAGGCCAGAGATTGTGTGGAGAAAATACTTAGACTTCTGTAATTTTAGGGTGTGTCTGAACTTACTAGAATAAATATTTTTGACATTTATTACATGTTAACAGGGAATTAACAAAGATCAAAAGATTTGCAAGTCAGTTTAATGGAAGACCATAGTTCAGACAAATCAGGAGTTTTCAGCAGTGTTAGAAAACCTTGAGACAGAACACCCTAAGAACAATCCCAGACAGGGTTACAGTTTACTGCCAGCAGGCATCCACTGGGGAATATGGGAATATGGGAGAGTCAGTTGCCAGAAAATTTTAACGCAAAGAGCTGAATTTCCAACAACAATCTTAACGTGACTATTCACAACTTGAAATCGGGGGTTCTTTCTAAGACACAAAAAGGCATCATTCTAAGTATGTCTGGGCTTGAAGGAAAAAAAAAAATCTATCACTTCAATAGAGGCTAGGGCAGCACCAGTAAAAACTGGGGTTTGCACGGAATTTTCCTTTGTGTTTGTAGCCATTGGGGATTTGCAGCTTGTCACAGAAGTCAGTAGCAAATTCGAGGTGCTGTGTGGAGCTGGCACTTAAGAGCCATTTGTGGGGATGAGGGGTGGTTTTGCTACGGCTACAGAGTCACTACCCTCCAACACGAACCAAAAGAATCATAATTTCAAGGAAATTGTGTTCTTTTATAAACAAAGGCATTGTGCAAATTGAGACACTGCTGAGGCTGGGTATCTGGCTTGTTTTCAAATCTTAGTACAAAAAATCAGTGGCAAAAAAGTGAATGTTGAAACATTTGAAAGACTTCTGAAGCAGCATATCCTTCCTCATCTTTTACAGGAGCTAAATTCAGCAAGAGGAAGGGCTGTTGCATGTCAATGTTATGAATCAATAGATTCTTCAGAGCTAGCACAGATAACTTTGAATACATTGTGCACAATAAAATGCCAGCTGGAGCGAGGAAGATCATCCTCAGTAGCTCTGGGACTTGTCCCACTGCTTTACTCCTACCTCCTCCTTCAACCAGTCCAATAAACCTGGCTTTATTACAAAATTGCAGAGCTTTGAGGCACCAAAACTTGTGGTGAGAATATTTAGAAATCTTTAAAGCGTAAAACCTACAATTCTAGTGAAGTAGATATTAAAAGCATTTAATCTTTTATTTGAATTTTAAAAGTTTTCCAGTTCATGAATGCAACTCTAGCAGAAAAATCAGTAACTAAGAACAGCTCTGTATTTCAAGTTCTTACTTTATTACTGTCAATATGACCTCTTTGGTTATTAAAGTTTTCTTAGTCTCTGTGTACATAAGATCCTAGAGTTCACATTTCCTTGCTGAGCTTTAGTTTTTTTCTTTTATTTTGCTATTTTTAACTCTTCTCTATTCTAGTGTCCCTCCTAATGAATTCTTTCCCCTTTGAGTAACCCTTCCAGCTTTACTGAGACTCCCATTTCAGAGCTAAGGAACACTGAGTATTCTCCTTACCATAACATTTTGAATTTACAACTCAGCAATAAAGTGCACCTCTTTCATCTCTGCTTAGAGGCTCTTTGCAGACCTAGGCAGCACTTGGGTATATTAATTTCTTATTTGTGTTCTGTCCTGAACTTCTATCAATTGCTTTTTACTCTGAACTGAACGGAATTAACATTTAGCACTAACTCCAATAAGAATGGTAAATTCTGTAAGACAGCAATATTTTACTCACTTGATTTTCAGCTCCCTTTGGACTGCTGTGATCTTTCTGAAAGTCATGAAATGCTTCTTGCACCACTTTGTCCAAGTCCACTTTGTCCTGGAACTCTAGCTCAGGATTTCTTTCCAAAATAACAGATATAACCATCAGCAACTAGAACACAGAAAAAGACTGTAAGACTTTCAATTTCATTTTTTAAAATTCAGGTTACATAATAGCATTGGTAGTAATTGCATATGCCTCTTTCAAGCAGGAATCCATTTAATAATGGCACAGGTAATAGTGCACAGATAATAGAATTCTGACTTTGATAAAAGAATCACTGGAAAAGCAGGCTTTTATGAAAGGTTACAATTGCTGGTGACTGCCTAGGTAAGGGCACGGTGTAAATGATTGACATTAACATCTAACTTGGCTGGGAGCCAGGAAAGTTATTTTCCATTATATTCAGTTGACTGTGTGGCTGCACGAATGCTGATGCTCAGTGGAGAGAGTAAAAAGCAGCAAACACCAAACCTTAGCATTCGGTATTCTGAGGCATAATCACAGACGGTAAAATTCGGTTATGACAAAATTTATAAAAACCAAAGACATTAGTTATCAGTCAAGTCTCAGTTCATCAGAATTTATGTTCCTTATCTCTAAAAGAAGTTTCAAATAGAAAGGTGAACATGTCCTCTTGTAATATCTACAAGTAGGCAGCGGAGTCTGCACTGGCCATCTTGAGTTTGGTAATGTTGTTCTCTTTTAGCAAAAACTGGGGATGTTCCAGCCAGCAGCCTGACCATGAGCTGTTTGGCAGAACTGAGAGGGCTCTGGTGTTCCTGTGGAGAACTCCCAAGCACCAGGGGCACGTAGTTGGGGACTAACAGCGAACGCTGCTGGCAGCACAGATGCCAGGTACCAACGGTACAGATGCTCCTGCTCTGCTCTAAAAGCAAACATTATGTGCAGTGCTGGGGAAGGAGCTTAAACAGCCTCTTGCTTTACTGTTAGCAAACATAAGGAAAGGGGAGGTTGGCTGACTCAGTAGGGTAAAGCTACTTACTAGACAGCCTCAACAAAAGGGGAAGAAGGATCCTTCAGAGGGCAAACTGATTTTAGAGCCGTTTTCCTCAGATTTGGACAATTGTTAGGAAAAGGCATGGGCTAAGGACTTGAAGGAAAGCTACACTGGAATTATTGGATTTTTACTTTCTCTGACCTAATTGTATGGGTACTGTCATTAATATTTGCTGAAGGGGAAGAACATCCAGAACTTGCTCTATTCTGAAAATGTAACAGGAACCTGTTTAATCATAAACAATCCATGGAGAAACAACTGAAGCAAGTGTTTATATGGAAAATGCTGTTTCTTCAAATATTTCAGTCTAGGGGTTTTTTTGTTTTGTTTTAGGCTGTAACATGCTAATGCACATTATAAAATGTCATTAATTGTTGGCCACAGACCTCTACAATGATTTGCCTGTATTTTGGCTGGTCAATGTTTTGCAGCATATCTTCAACTAAGAGGGAGAAATTCATTTCATACATCGTCATATCCGATAAGGTTGGTTGCTGAAAAACAAATAATGCTTTTATTCAAAGCATTCATGCATTAAACCAAATCCACCCCCAAGCAGAGCCTATTTGCGTGTTGAATAAATAATACTCAACTAAGAAATAATGACCACTGTAGGATCAAAAAGGGAGCACATTTCAGAGTCCACGACTTGGAAAGAATCTTCTGCATTTACGATTTTATAAATGTGTTTTAATAGAAGTAATTTGCTTTCATTCTATTCTAATTGTGTTTTACTCCAAACAAAAAAGAAAACTTGAAAATACTTTTTTCCCACCAATTAATAAGTTATTCTAATTAAAACATTTTGGCATAAAATACACATTAATGATAAAACGTTTCACCATTAATAGTCGGGTGGAACCGCAATACCTGAGCCTCTGTGCTGGGTTACCTGGGGCAAGAATCTCCCTGCCACTATCAAGCCATTGGGGGTTCTCTCCAGGATCTGCCACACGCGATCATAGAAGCCTGCAGGAGTTCTGTTCAGGCAGCCATCCAGCTGCCTCCTGTGCAGCCAGCTCCTGGGGGCACACAAGGGACAGCTTCAGGAAACCAACCTGCCACAGTGCCCAGCCAAGCCCTGCAGCTGGGGTGAGCCAGGAAGGTCACCAGCCACCCCAAAGCCATTTGCAGCCTGTGCTCTCTGGAACGGTGCACCCTAAAGCAAACCCAGGGGGCTCAGCATGCAGAGGTCAGAATGCCACCCTTGGGGGTGTTTGTGCTTTATGTAACTGCAGAAAAAGCAGGAACTGTGAAATCTATCCAGTGCAGTCCAGTAACGGTAGCAGATCAAATTCATCAGGTCTAATCATATTAGAAAAATGCATGTCAGCAGAATTGTGGAAGGCAGGGTTTTTTCCTGATGGTCTGTAGAAAACAAGTGGCCTGTAAATTTAGAAAATTCAACAGAATGGTTTAGTTAAACTAAGGTTTTGAACAAACTGAGTTATATTCTTCATAAATCACAAATCCTGTTTGCCTTCAGAAGCATACTGTCCCCAACTTTGTTCTTTCTTACTTAAAACCATCAAGTCTGGGATTTAATTTTCCTATTTTTTCTTCTCAGTGTTACTACAGGAATGGGGTTTTAGCCAAAATGTTTGAGACACCAGCAATAGAACTTGAAAAAGTGGCATCCATGGGTATGATATAACTGGCGGATTCACAAGACAGATTTCAGTCTTGTGTGGCAGTCCGGCATGTGTTTGACAGAGGAGACTTCCTCAAGTTACTTAGTCCTCAGCTGCTTTTTGAATTGTAAGTAGAAAAATCAACACACACATTATTTTTTAGAAAAACTACAATTAAATTACTGCTTCACAACATGCCTTTCTATATTTCTAAGACCTGATTCTGGTGGGCTGCTTGAAAGAAAGGGAAAAGAAAAAGAAAGGGAAATTCCCTGATCAACTTTAACAATATTGTTTTGCAGAACTTTTGTAGCCTAGCTCAAATTAATTCAGCACTAATAAGTTTGGGGTTTTAGTTTTTGTTCCATTTGTATTGGTAGATTAACATGACATGTTTAGAATAAAATTACTTGTCCATAAGATTACCTGTTCCTGCAGACACCAGTGTGCTTAAAGATATTACTAAAATATTTTGCTTTAAAAAGCCTTACCCTTAAATACTGGAGAAATGGTGAGAATTCCTTCTGGGATACAACCAGTAAAGAGAACACTAATTCTGACAACTCCATGCATGGTTTTACACTTCAGTTTCTTAGTGTAGCTCACTCCCAACTATACCAGAAGACCAAGCAAACAGTGTGTTGGTTTGGTTTTTTCTGTTTTGGGTTTTTGGGTTTTTTGGGTTTTTTTGGGTTGTTGTTTTGGTTTTTGGTTTTTGCTTGTTTGGTTGTTTTTTTAAGAAAAAAAGGAAAAAATATTATCAAGTGTTGCATTTTCTGAACAGGTTTGAGCTCAAGGTAATTGGGATACACTTTATGAGAACAAAGGAGATGTCTAAAGTTAATACTATAAAGCCAGAGTTGACCCAACATACAGTGTGGGCTTTTTCCCTGTATTAAGTGTATTGGATAAACATGACAAGTTAAGAAAAAAAAGTCTCAGAAATGACTTCTCAATGAAATGCTAAACTACCAGAAAGTCGTGTCTACTATGACAGTTTCATCTTATTCTCTGTACAGCTCTGTCCTTGGATTAAGACAAGAAAACTTCCATAAAAGCAAAAAGAACAGTGGTGGTAAAAATAACAAGTTGTTTTCTTAATACACAAAATAGAAGTATTTGAAGATGTCAAAAATGCTCTGACCCACCTCCATTAATAGGGTAAGGAAGAGAGTCCTGCAAACTGAATAAGCAAAGTGAGTTTTATAACTGTTTGGACCATTAAAAGAACAAGGATCCATTTAAAAAGGGTTCCTTGCGATCTTGTGACCTACATAAATAGATTAAAAAGTGTAATCTGTGGAGTCTGTACTTGCAGAAATTTTAGCCTGTGTGAAAACTGGGAGAGAGGTTAGTTGTGCAGGGTCTGTTAGGGAGGTAAATAGACCATTAGCCCTTCCTGTATGACAAATTAATTGGCAGTGAGATATGGTATCACAGTAGCAGAGAGTTTTTAAAAAAAAAAATAAATCACAGGCGTAGGAAAAGCTGTCACCAAAAAGAAAAAAGAAAAAGAAAAGGAGGAGCAAAAAAAAAAAAAAAGAGTATTCTGTATTTCCTGGCAGGAAGAGAACTTTTAAAAACAAGTCACTAATGAGCAAGGAAAAACGAGTTAGTAATGCTTGTACAGGAAGAAGTTAGAAAAGAAGTTAGAAGATTGAAAGTGTTGAAGGATATGCTGGTGAGCTTTTGTACTCAGATAACCCCAAAAAGAATCCTCATCGTCAGAAAATCAACCCAAGTGCTCTTCAGTGACCTACCCATCATGTTACAGGACTCAAAAGCAGCAGCTGCTGTGGAAACTCAGGTAAGATCTCTGGTGAAGGATGGTGCTTGAATTGCTTACTGAGATTGACCAAATTGTTTCCTAAACAGCATTAATAGTTAATGGCAAATGCTGCAAAGGGGTTGTTCTGCTACAGTTTTATGGGACAATGTCAGCATCAACACAGGCAGAGACAGCAACTAAACAGGAACCAGTGATAAGCACAGCCAAGAATCTGCAAAGCACATGGGAGATACAGAACAGAGCCAGGGGGACTGAGAGATGAGGCACCCATCTAAGGAGCTCGTTTCTCAGGGATTATAGGGTGGGGAAAAACACAGGTGTGTTTTGAATGAAGCAGGAACATAAGCAGCAGGATGTGTGGTGTAATTCCTCTTTGCTCAGGGAAAAAGCACATCATCCATTCAATGAAGGACTATGGAAATTATCAGCAATATCATGTGCCAAAGTTTAACTTAACTCGAAGTAAAAACCAAGAGGAAGAGGTTTGACTTCACTCTTATCAATACAGTTAAGCGGAAATACTGCAATTTTAACTTTTGTCTTGCATACTTTGTATCACAATAGATGTTCTTTTTGGCAGCTGGTTACAGCTCAGAGAAAAGATTCCAAGTTTCAGGCAGTACCACTATCTTTGAAGAATTCTAGGGAACATCTGCTCTTACTCATATAATAGCCTAGAAGAAAGAGGGCACTGAACAGCAGACACACTGTTCTTACACGTTACTTAAGTAGAGGTATTGGGTAATTTTTGGCTCTTTTCCCCACATCAAAGAGTGCAATGGTTCACATTATAGCAGACAGATCTCTTTTCTGTGGCAGTAAAGAGACTTCCACAAAGATAAAGCTGAAAAGAGAATATGCAATAGAAAAGAAACTATTGTAGAACCTGGGTCCATGTGAAAGAATGCAAAAGTGCATTTTTGCTACCTTCCCTTAAATAATGACATAACTGATTACAGATGCCTGGTGATTTCAGGTGCACACAAAGTAGTTCAGGAATGAAATGCACTTGAACAGTGGTTTCTGAATGAAAACAAGAGTCCCAGCCCCACACCTCGTTACCTGCCCGGCTGCTGGGGCTGAAGAATATCCAGCAGAAGCTGCTTCACCTCACTGGGGGACATCTGGTACAAGTCCTTGGCTGGCATGTCCCCAGCACGGATTTGCAGCTCATACTTCATAGCATGGATAATCCATCTACATAAGGGGAGGAATATATTTATTCATTAAATACAAAGTTTCCAAATAGGAAAAATTAGTCTAATAAAGTCGTTCATAACAATTCCACACAATCCTGCTATTTGGCTGTCAGGACATGCATAAAATATTAGACAAATACTCTCCTACTTTTCCTGTTTGATTGGAACATGCTACAAGCTGAAAGGAATAATGCACAGATTTTAAGAAAAGTGTTGTGAAGTGTGTTTTCCATAGAGAAGATTGATTGGACTACATTCCCTATGTCCCACGTTCATTAAGACAAACATTTACCTGCCTTTTGATCTTAAAATTCCTACTCAGAATTATGCTCTGACTATATATGCATTTTGCTGATGAGTTTTAAAAAGACATAAAATTTATAATATTTTACATTTACAAAGACTTCAGGGCTTATTTCTAGTTTTAGCCTTTGAAATTCCTTTTTGCAGTCTATCACACTTAGCTTTCTTTTTCTACTCCTTTTTGAAAAAAAAAACTTGATTCAATAAAAATATGGCAACAGTGAAGATTTTTAGCCTTAGGTAACAGAGAGGCAGAACTTGGCAAAGTATTGAAGGAAAATACTGCATTTTATTGTGCACATTATGTAAAACCACTGCTCCAGCCTCCGATGCAATATCAAAGATGAAATAAGGTATAGATACATCTGAAGCAAGATAAGCACAGAGCTCTAGGCATTACTAACAAAAGGAAACTGAACTAGTTGTTCTCCAAATAGTCCATAACACCTGATCAAGGCTTGGTTACATCAGAGCCTGCATTGATCAAAAAATGCAGCGTATTCTGAAGAGATTTAGGCTGTCATCTCCATAGCCACATGCCGGGGTCACTTAATTATTTGACCAACAAGGTGCAGAATGTTTCTGCTTGTGAAAGTCAAGTCATGTTCTTTTTTTAGGGAATTCTTAGTAACTACACAGGATTTGGAGATGTCTGGCCAGCTGATTCCATGTTGCTTTACTTTTGAGGTTTCCAGGACCATGCACAGAGGTGCAAGATACCAGGGAATTTTAGGCAACACAGACCCATTACATTATGCAGAACATACCACTGTCATTTATTTTAGCAGGTGAACAGTGTCCTTCCCTTGTTACTACGATGAACAACACAACTGGCTCAGGAATTCTTTCCCCCCTCACGACTCAAACATGTCTGAGTCCCTCACTGGTATTTTCTCTTTGAAGTGGCCTACAAGCCACACCAAAGTCAAGAGTGGACCTTCTGCTGAGCTCTTCACTGGTAAGAAGTGAATTCAAGTCAGTTGGCTGGGAGTTTTTACAGTAATAGGGCTGTCAGAAACTTGATCTATTTCAACATGAAACCCTGAAAACAAATCAATAACAAGACACTAAATCAAATCATTATCAAACTGGAACGGCATTTCTGTGAGAAGGTTAATTTTGCTCACTGGAGTGGGTGATAACACTGAAATAAAGGAAATTGAATCTCTAGCATTAACCTTGGGAGAAAGAAAAAAAATTGCAAAAAGGATTAGCTACAGAGAATAAGGAAGGAGAGGAAAGACGATCTGTAGAGGGGACAGAAAAGCATTTAAGTGCAAAAGGATAGATGTACTTCCAGTTAAATGTAATACAGGCAATTTTTGGTTTTATGATGACTGGAATGTACTGCTAAAGAAGAAATATGAATCTTGTGTGCTAGAAAAAAGGCACTTGGTATCTACCTCCAGTGCTGAAATGCTGTATTTTTCTCTATGGAGAAAAATATGGAAAATGAAACACTTCAGTTCTGATTCTAAAGCGTGCTCACTGGTTCTGTAAATCTCAGTCAGTAGCACCTGGCCTCTTCAAAGAGGTGCTCATTCAAATACGTGTCTCTTCCTAAATGTGAAAAAATTAATTAACTTCCATGGATAGCAAAGTAAATGCAGATACCATGGAATGTGACAAAACTCCAGCACAGCCTATTTGTAGGTCACCTTGTCACAGAACTAACTAGAACAGGTGGGAGGTAAATGAGGTGTTAACCTCGACTCAAGCTTGTGGTTCTCTGAGTCTGTACATTCCCCTGCAATACTCATAGTAACAACGGTACTTTACAATAGGTACTTTAAATATAATAAATAAATAAATATAAATATAATAAATAAATAAATATAATCAATTCTTTTAAATAGGTACTTTACTGACCCAATCCGAATCTTCAGCATTCCACTGAACAGTTCTGGGGAATTTGAGATGATCCAGCCAATATGGATGACAAGCTCCTGCTGCACCACAGCTTCTCTTTCATCTTGTAATTGGCATTTTTCATAGATCATGCTCTTAATCACTGCTGGTGATAACGGGTTAGAAATAACTGCTTCCTCTTGGCCAAAAGCTCCAAGTGTCACCTATGGTACAGTGGAAACAATTCAGAGGATAGGGACAGGAATAAAAGCACTGCAAAGCAATTCAGAAACTAAACTGCATCAACTCTGCTTTGCTTGTTAAAAATTTCACAATATGAGAGCAATTTTACATCAATGGCTGATGCTTGTTAATACTGTTAATTGGATGCTATTGAAGTAATAAACTCCACTAACAACCACAGCAAATATGGAATATATTTTTCCAAATTAAATAAAAATACAAGACCACTGCCTTGGTTATAATCATGCCTATAGATTAGCTTTAGACAATTATATAATTTCATACATTTCAGCTGTGGAGCTCAATTAAAATTCAGAATTAAATTTATAGTTTTGTTTTCTTATTCTACTAGCATGCTAAAAGTTATAGCCCTAATTTTAAGAAAATATATTGCTGGTACTGGATTGTTTAACCACAAAAAAGGAATTTTGTTAAAATTCTGTTTTGTTTTCAATCTACTGTCAGTAAGACAGAAAAAGTAGTTTTTCTGCTGTAAAAACGATCATTATTATAAAGTGATCAAGGAAGGAAAGTTAAGTTAAAAAGTCCAGAATAGCCTCAAATCATGCTGTATGCAGGTGTAGTTTCCTCTACAGCTGAGTAGCACCAGAAGCACAAACCCAGACCTTAGTCTGGAGTAAGACAACAACAACATTGCATATAAGCAAGTATACACATACAAATATTTAATACAAAAAAAACAGAAATATTCAATTAGTATTATTTGGAAGCAGCCATTCATAAACTTAGTTAAAATTAGTGTGCTGGGTCACAGAGTGGCTACATTTTCATTAAAGAAGTCTTTCAAAAGATGCCTTACTACTTCAGACCATCTACTTTTGTGAAGTAAGAGGGCATATAGAAAAAAAAATCATAGAAAGGTTTGGGTGGGAAGGGACCCTAAAGATCATCTTGTTCCAGTCCTCCTGCTCCAAACCCCATCCAACCTGGCCTTGAACACTGCCAGAGATGGGGCAGCCACAGCTTCTCTGGGAACCTGTGCCAGGCCCTCATCACCCTCACAGGAAAGAATTTCATCCCAAGACCTGATCTAAGCCTGCCCTATCTCATTTTACAGCAACTCCTCCTTGCCCTGCCTCTACGTGCCCTTGTCCAAAGCGCCTCTCCAGCTCTACTGGAGCCCCTTTAGGCATTGGAAGGGCTTCTAAGGTCTCACCAGAGACCTTAAACCTAAGGAGTTACATAAATCATGCCTCTTCCCCTCTTGCCTAGATGCTAAATGGTCTTTTCAGTCTTACTCTGTCATTAATTAAAAGTATTACTCAATTCCAAATGCAATTATTAAACATGTCTTTATTTTCTCTGGATTTTTTCTCTTTGGTAAGGTTTTTTTTAGCCATTGGGTACTTTTAAAAGAAGCATCAGAGGCCTTCAAAATGAACAAGCCATTTGTTTAGTTTCTGTTATCATTCCTTAATACATTTCTGAGGAGCAAAGACTTACCTGCTTGCCCTGAACTAAAACATTAGTAATAGATGGTGCAAGGCTGTCCACTAGTTTACCTAAAAGACTTGCTGCGAAGCGCACAACAGACCTGAGGGCAGAAAACAGAGCAATCCTGCTACATATCACATGCTAGTTTAATGAATTCAGATAGAAATTTGAAGTCTGCCACAGCAGAGATCTCAAAATTAACTCAGTGAATACATATATTATTTATAAAGTGGAATTTGGATCAGGTTTTATGCAATCTTCTGTAGATTTTCATGTTTTAGTTTAGATACAGGTTAATGGATCAAAAATATATTTAGTTAGAACTCATTAAACTACCAGATCCATAAAAAGCTTCTTGTTCTCTTCTCATCATCTTGAACAGAGACAGGTAAGAAATGCCAGCTCCTCTTTTATGACATTTTCATCATTTTGCAAGATAACTTTGGTAATTTTTAAATCTATTTAAGGAAGAGTCAGAAAGACTTTGCAAGAGAAAGTACAACACATAACACCAAGGCTCTGCTGTGTGTTCCATGCTGAGGTAATATTTTGCATATGTAGCATGAAAAGAAGAGACTTGTGTCACCTGCAAGGTTAAAAACAAGCTGTAACTTCTAGGAAACACATTTTTCCATATATGCTGTTGACAATTAAAGATATGAATACATTTAATAATAATTTCCTGACAAAATACAAACTTAACAGACCTGTAATTGAGCTTTTCTGGCACAGATTTTGAGGCTACTAAGAATCATTTATCCACAGAGATAAGGAACAAGCTGTAATATTCTATGGTGTTAGTAAAAACTCAACAGTTGATGCTGATTCTTGTGAAAACTGCTACACACTTCTTAAGATCAAGAGCCAAGCATCTCAAAAAATGCATTAGCTGATACTATCAAAATGCAAATAAGCAAAAAAAAAAAAAATCTCACAGAGCTGCACTTCAGATTTCTGGGCACTTTACCTGTTTCCCATGTACCAGTAAAGTAGTAATATGTGGGGTTATAGAAGAAGAAAATTTCTGTGCAAATGCAGCACTGTAGCGCAACACCAACCTATACATGTGTCACATGGCAATCATGAAAAAGAAATGAAAAATAGTTTACATATTTTGTTTCTAAAAATACTTCTGATTTTATTATTTACAAAAAATACCACCAAGGTATTCTGGTTCTACCTCATTATTGGCAAAGGCCCATTTAACTGTATGAAGAGACAAAAATGAAAAACAGCTTTATATTTACTGACCTGTTACAAATAGTTACAGAGTTGAGAGAACAGAGTTCAGGACTGGCTTGACTTTGATAAAAAGAAATTAAACTTCTACTGAGCTTCAGGGCAAAGAAATTAATAAACAACATGTAAATATCAAGCTACTTGCAGAAACCTTTTAAAGTTATTGTGTCAAAGTCAGGCTCAAAGCAAATTACTTCAGGGCAATAAATCTGAGTTAGTGCATCAGCTTAAATGATTTATATCTGATCACCAGCCTTCCTACGTAAAGCTATTGACAATATTTATCATGCCCTGTAAGAAATAAGAATATTAACATTCTTCTCACATGATTTCAATTTAACGAGGCCTGTGTATTGGCAATAGCACTCTGCAAAACCAGCCTATTGCTTTTGTATTTTCAAAGATAACAGTAAGGAACTGCTTCTTAATTTTTTAAAGCCTGTTAAACCAGACCTTCAGCTGCCATGCACCAATACAATTGTCAGTAAAGCTGTCATTTCCCCCCCTTTAAGTGTGTGAGAATTCAGCCTTACTTTCTATAAACACATTAGGAAAACAAAATTGGTATAAACCAGGAGGAACACAATATTTGTATACAAACCAGAGCTTTCTGCTGCCAGCTCGTCTGTAGATTCTTTCGATATGCTCAGCAACAGTACCTAAAGGCATTTTTAAAAAAACAGAAAAACAAAACACAAGCAAAAAAAGATGCTCTGGTTTCCATTTAACAGTAATAAAGTAAATTTGATGAGACCAGTTAATTCTGAATCTGCTTTAGTAAAGCATTTATCTATTATGCTCAACATCTAAAATTCAGATGCAATCAAGTCCCCTGCCTCCCAGTGTATGTTGTTATGAAAGAAGCCAAACCAGATTTCCATTGAATTTGCTGCTCATGTTATAGAGACGCCTATAATATCACCTATCTTACAATATATTGGGGGAAATTAATCTACATATAGATTTGGCCTCCAAAGGTACATTCCATCATAAGGTACATCCTCAAACTGCAGAACCCAAGGTTCTGCAGCTTCTGGGTTTAGATTTCTGTTTTATTGTTTGTGATTATTTAATGTCAGTCTCAGTAGTCTCCAGTCATAGGATGCAGGGAACTTTTAGTCAGTGACTCAGACCATTGAACACAAGGTGCATATTGAAAAGGTTACCATCACCCACTATTTCATATGGGATGGCACCAAAAGGTCTGTACAAGTTAGCTCTGAATACTCAGAGGCACAACTGCACTTTTTTTGGACCTAATTGATTTCAACAGAGTTTTTAAGTTCGCCATCATGATCCAACAGTCATAAGTGTAATGCTGGTCGCTTACAGAGGTCAGGAAATCTGCCTCGAGGTGTTTCTAGAGCAAAGAACACAACCTCCAAAGGACTAAAGAAAGCTCCTGACGCTCCCAAAGCCTCTCAACACTCCAGGTAATGGGTGCAAAAGGCCACTTCAGAGGCCACATGGGCCTAACGTGCAGATTCCAGCCACGACTCGCAGCAATGCCCTGGGTTATCAGCCAATGTATTTTATTCCACTTGATGTGGCTTTCCAGTCCTGTGTGCAGTTTTGGGCACCACAATATAAGAAAGATAAAAAGACTTCAGAAAGTATCCAAAGGAGGGATAGGAAGATGGTGAAGGATCTAGCAGGGAAGCCATGTGAGGAGTGGCTGAGGTCACTTGGCTTTTGAGCCCAGAGAAGGAGACCTCAGTGGGGTCTGCAACACCCTCAGGAGGGGCAGGAACACATCCCCTCACTCTTGTGCCCAGTGACTCGAGGGAACAGCTGGAGCTGAGTCAGGGGAGGCTTTGTTTGGACAGCAGGAAAAGGTTCTTCACCCACAGCATGGCTGGGCACTGAACAGGCTCCCCAGGGCAGACTGACACAGCTCGAGGCGTTTGAACAACGCTCTCAGGCACATGGGGGGATTGTTGGGTGTCCTGTGAGGGACCAGGAGCTGGACTCGATGATCCTTGTAGTCCCCTCAAACTCAGGATACTCTATGATTCTACGACGTTGAAATATAGCAATACAGATATAATGTATGACAACTATTCACCACATGAACCAGCTGTCTCATACAAAAATGAAAAAGCTGGGCTCTGTAACATGAGGTGGTAAGTCCCACTGCTTGATTAATAACCAAGAGTATCTTACTTGATCTGAATAGCCCTCTTTTTCTGAGGAGTATTCATGTATACAAAGGCAGCTAATAAGCAGCCTTTGGGAAAAAAAAACAAAATTCCAAACTTTGCAGCACAAAATCCAAAAGCTTCGGGTTTTTTCATATATTGCAGGAATTTAGATTCTGTGCTCTAACACAAAGCCATAATGCAAAATCAGAGTTTCACAGATACATTGAATTGAAGTCAGATTACATCAAAGCAGAATAAAAATTCAGTATAAAGCCTCATATATTGAAGATTGTTACAGACATATAGACTTGTCTTATGTTTCGGTTTTCTTTTTAAGGTCAAATACTCTACTTTTTTTTTTTTTAATCTATGCATTCAAAATTACAACCAGATCCAGCACTGGCCTACAAACAATCTAAAAGAGTTCACATATTTAGCAGCTCATTCCCCACCATACTATCAATTTGCATGTCCTATTTAACGCAGAAATTGCTTTAAATGGCAGAGAAAAGAGCTACACAACTGGTGGCATGCACAGCTATTATTCATGTTCACTGCAACTAAACATACAGCTGCTTCCTCACATACTCAGAGCAGTCAAAGAAAGCAGCTCTTACCTTCCTTGGTGATAAAATTCGGCCCTTCCCTTTTAAGCAATATACTCGAGAGTAACGCTTGACTTGCCAGGCAATTGCAGTCCTTAAATAAAAAACAGCAACAACAGAACAAATAGCCTTCAGATTTTCACTGAAGCAAAGCCAGAACAGCTATTAAAAATTTCAGGTAAACCAAAGGGTCTTTTTTCTTTTCAATTTAAGAAAAAGCCTACATATTTTATTTTCAAGGAGATTTCACAACTATTCCATACCCTATGGATGCTGGATCCTTGTCACTGCTGCTTGCAGAGGCTTCTCTGTGGATCATATTAAGATGTAATAATCTGACCTTGGAAAAGTTTCCTGATTTTTCTTTCTCACATACTTGCATTTACAGCAGAAATGCTTGTAATGAAATAGGGAATCAAGTAGAACACTTTGTGTGTTTGTATCAAACACCAAATTTAGAACAGTTTCTAGTAGTTTTCCTGTAGATACAGGAAAAAAATGCCAGAATGGAACTATCCCTTGATGTCATTAAGAAATTCCCAGTCCCTCCAAGTGAATACCCACTGCTCAAGTCTTTTGAATTGCAGTTTGTCAATAAAATGTCTATTCATGAGACACATGACAAATGGATCCCCTCCTAGATGGTCATTTAGCAGCAAGGATGACTGGGGCAGCTGGGAGAATTGGGAGCCAACAGTGACACGTGAAGGGCCAGGAAGTTCTGTGATATGACAAAGAGGAAGATTCCCTGAGCATGGAGAGGAACATCACACATTTTATGTTATTAGCTGCACAACATTGATCATGCTGATCTAAGTAGGCTGCTGGTAAAAACAGTACCCACACAGAATTTCTTACTTTGTGAGAATGAAGTTACACTGTACTTTTATCAAGTTTTCTTACATTAAGTTTCTGCAGGATCTCATACGTTGACTTGTTTTTCCAGTCATTAATATTTACATCTGGCTGCTGCTCAAGTTCAGAAGCATTGGGAGTACTAGACTGTCTCTTGACTTTTGAATGTTTTGGAAGATCCAACTCCTCCAAACTCTTAAATACAGGAGCCCTGAAAAACAGGTATTTAATTTCTTCATAGTTCAGAAAATATTTAATTATCAAATAAGTCATCACTACTATTTATACATAGTCTTACTCTTCTGTTTCAGTGATTCTTAGGAAGTCAAGTTGTTCAACAACTGCTCCAGATATTAATGTCTGAAATGAAAAATTGAAAACAGATTTAAAAATATGTACATAACTGTATAGCTCTCTTTTCATCTCAGTATGTTGCAGATGGTTTCCATTGAGAAAGTAGTTTGTTTATTTACAGTTCCAAGCATTTTTGCACTTTCAGAGTATTTTTCCTCTTTCATGAGGAAAAGGATAGCTTAAGACAGCAGAAATCTCTTGGGGCTGCTGTCCCCTTTTGGCTTGTGTTCTGTTGTTCTTTTGCCGTGTCTGGCTTCATCAAGCAATATCCACCCCCAGAAGCCAGGTCTGATGAAAACACTTGAGCTGGAGGATTTGCATTCCTCAGAGTCCTGCACAATCCCCATGTTCTGGATCACAATGCTCATTATTCCAGGGCTGGCTGAAGGATGGGCAGTTTCCTGTCAGTCTCACTGCTGCTTCAGACAAACACTGCACAAGAGCATTCCCACCCTGCATTCATTCCTTAATCCAAGCATGCCTGCCCTAAGTTTGCACATCAAATGCAGCTTGCAAATACTTCCATCTCAAAAGCTTTAATACCCGAAACTCAGTGCTGCTTTTATCTGATGTAGTCATTACAATTCATTCACTCTGAATATATATGAATTCCCTATTTATTCACTGCCAGAGGAAAGATATTGTACTACAGCATTTTTAAGGCTGCTTTTGATGGTTCTCATTAGCTAAATAAAACTGAGTGTGTTTTGTGAACTTTTATATTCCATTTTCATTGTACATGTGTTGCAGTAAAACATTGATCTGTTACGCTGTGAGATGACTGAATATAAAAATCCTGCTTTGCTTTTATTACTGGTGCCATTCATTCTTTGCCTTGCACATCTGCTTGAACACATGATGACAATGAAGGTAAAAATCAGAAAAGAGCTACAAATCTTCTGAGCATACAAAATCTTAAATCAGATTTGGTATATTTTCCAGGAAAAAAAGAGCATTCGTCCAATTAGAGACACACATTCTCTCTAGGCATGTTTAACGTGCACCCAAATGAAGCAGCTGAATACAACTCACAAAGATCAATATATATTTTGTGGGAATAAATGAATTATTCAAGAAGACACTATGAATTAGATATGTCCCTTGTTCTTTTCCCCAAATCCTCCTTTATAATGAAACAAGACTGTTAATAAAATGTGACAACTGTGCGGTAAGACAGAGATTCCAGCTCAGCTGTTGCAGAAAGCACATGGTATCTCAGCAAGAAAGGCAACCAACACCACCTCCATTGGCCTGCAAGCCTAACAAACATTTATTTGTAGTTTTCCCTTGTGCTCTTTTTAATGGCTAACAAATAAAGCAAAGACCAGTGGCTGTCAACACCTTAAACCTTTAAAACTACTCCTTCTTTTAAATTAAAAAAGGATTTTTTTTTAATATTAAAAAAGGATTTTTCCAGAAGGTCAATGAGTATGGAAGGGAAAGTTTACTCCCTGGTGGCATTCCAGTGAAGTGCTTTAAACAAGGTAGATGGAGAAATTTCTTGCCTGATAATACACCAGTTGAATCAATGCAAGGCAAGAGAGTCATTGCAGTTAAATTTAAAAAAAAACCAAAACAAATAAACCAAATCACAACAACAACCCTGTAGCCAAATAAGAGGTTTTCCATGGAAGTAAATAGCATTTGCTGCAGGAAGAGTCAGTGGTACCAGGAGAGACTACATGACCTACGTGTGATCAGGACAAATACATAAATACTTAAAGATTCCAAGGATATCTTAAACCACCAGAGCTAGCAGCATTTCCTTTACAAATGGCCCAGCTCTTCTACAAGTTAATGATTTTCTAGGGAACAAGAAGTCATAACTCTGTCTTTGGTCTTCTCTCTTACAAAAAAAGGATAGTTCAATAGGTGTAAACTAAGATTAACTAGCACATTGGAGTATGTAAAATCAGCACCTGTCTCAGTAATTTTCACATTTTAATGAAGGAATGTTCCTGCTTTAAGATTCATTCAAACAGCAAAGATGTTAAAACTAGAACTTAGTTCTTGTAAGAATTTTAATATATGTGAAGCACCTTTTTTTCCCCTCTGTGATTACCTAATCAAAAGAAATCCCTCAGTGCTTGACACCGTGGCTTTATCCTTTGGTAGCAATTTCACAAGATTGCCTAACAAAAAACACCCTTTTCCCTTCTGAAAATCCTCTGTGAAGATTATGACTTTCAAAAGACTCATCAAAAGGAATTAAAATAAACCCATGTTTCTTTTGAGACAAAACAAACAGTACCAAATGTCTTGAGCCTTGACTCCTTACTTTTATGAAACTAAATAAAGTCCTTAGAAGTCACACAAACCCCAAAAGTAGTAAGAATACATGCACCAGTATCAGGAGGTAGGAACACAAGAGTCAGGAAGAACATCTTACCTGTACTCTGTCAACGTGAACTTTCACTCCTCCAACAATTCCCTTTCTAAAGGCTGCCAACATATCTAATATTGGACTGAATCTGCTCCCTCTGAAATTTGAAACAGAACTCCATTAATCTTGCAATCAGGTAAATCCCACACTGCAAACCCTACTTTTCTCTCTCCCTACCTTATGTTGTCTTCACGGATCAGTACCACGAACAGGGGCCGGCCGTGCATTTTCCAGTACTGCTTTATGAACTGCAGGGCGTTCTGGGCAAGAAAGAATGGCAGTCAAAAAATCCCAAAACAGCACAACAGGAGCACAGCCTACCAGAACACACAGTACAAGCCTCTAGATGACCTATAGCACTGAAAACCCCAACAGGTTTAAAACACCTTAGCATCTGAAGCACCAAGAGATTTCTGCAACAGGTACAAGCTGCTTTCAAGCCCTGCTACTTCCTAAGTGTACACTTGTTCTCGTAAAGAAACAAATGAGAATTTACTTGCTGCCCTACAGCATTCCCAATCACTTCTGGGGCAGTTTTTTGGTCACATGAAAGTACTGACTAGAAGTCATACTGGGCTGACAGGATATTTGTCTCAATACACTTTTTAGCTGCAAGTTAATTTTTCTATTGCAACAATACACACTGTAGTGTGTGTCTTCTGTTTTATCAGACTGCACAGTTTATTCTTCTACAGGCTATTTTTGTCAGTTACTCAAAGGAGAAATTGCAAATACCTTAATGTCATCAATCAACATCATAACATCCTGAGACATGTAGAAATCACTGAGATCAAAAATGATCGAGTAGCAAACTACCGTCTTCCCAAGTATTCGATAAATCTGTTGAGACAGAAAGCTTCCATTAATCTTTTCTTAAAAATATTCGTAAGAGCCAAATATAAGGACTTGAAAGTCACATATATGCATAAAATAACATTACATTTTAATTCTAGTTAAAACCATACAGAGACTAAATGTTTACTTAAATATTTATCAATAACAAGAATATAAACTTTTCTTGCAACAACCTTTGATGTTCCAAGGCATCCTATAGGTCTGTCCGGTCTTCCAGATAATCCCAATTTCTCATTGACTCCCAAGTGGAAGTAAGCCTGTGAGAGAGAATCACAAAAACTGATAAAAACCCAGATACCAGCCTTTCTCATGCTCCTGCCACGTCTCACAAAGAAGGCTGTGTGCAGCCTGCTTTGATTCGAAAATGATTCAGAAAATGTAGCTGTTATTTCTATTCAGGATAGGGCTTTTTAAAAAACACTTGTTGTTTCCTATATTAGATCTTCTTTTTAACTTGTTGCTCCTATTACTTTTCTAATCTATATAAGTAAAATATTTATTGATTTTCCAAAGTGCTTATGGCAATAATTTCTTAAAGGATCATTTGCATTTATTGTCTGGCCAATTTTGTCTTCTGCAATGTTTTTCCAGCGTGGATACAAAAATAAAAGAGTAATATAGGAATCCTTTGAAGATCTTTATTCTAATTTTAGTACAAATCTGGAAAATTAATGCATCAGCAACACAAGCAAGAGGGAATTATCTCCTTATTCATGGCTTGATTCTTATTAGTTATGTATGCCTAGCATTACTTCAACTGATACAATTTTACAAAAATAATCGTTTATTACATTGTATGAGAATAAAACCGTAAGAAAACAACTAATCTGTGAGCAATACAGTATAAATGAATCCGTTAAACCTGAGTGAAAGATGTAATTTTTCCTTATTTGGCCTGTTTTAGGTAAGCAACCCACCATTACTACAGAATATTCATAATTCTGAACATTTTCTGAAGTTCAATCTTTCTTTATGTTATAGGAAGATAATTCAGAAGCAAGTGAATGCAAACACTTGAACCAACATTACACTCAATAGCTTTTCATTGCTGTCAGCTTGGGGCCTTGCTGATCCTGCCCATGTTTCTGCATTAATACCAAGAACTATTTAAAAAAGAAAATAAACAAAATTACCTACATGACCTGTTCATCCCAAGTAAGGAACTGTATTCAAGTGGGAAAGGAATAGAGACATCAGAACCCTAATAGCTTTCAATAACTCATCTCTGCATAACAAAGCCAAGCAATGTTGAACCTCTTTTTGTGGTAAATAAGGGAGACAGGAAGAATTGCAGTAGACAGGGCAATTTAACACTAAAAGGACCTTCATTTTCCTGGAATGCAAAACATAAAATGCTTTCTTAACAAAAGCAGAACTCCATTAACATTGTAACGTTGTCTCTCTCCTTGAAGACTCTTCAGCTTGAGGCCTCATGTCCACGCACAGGCTACTGAAGCACTTTCCTCTTCTAGTGCTAGTTCTCCATCCTGAGCTGTTACCATCAAAGTCTAGATTCAGCACCAGACACTGAACAATGCACAGTTTCATTCAAGTCCAGCTGCTTCGAGCACCTTTGGTTTTTTATTAAAATAAAAATTCCAGATTGCTAAAGCTGCTAATAGCAAGAAATGGCTGTGAAAGCAGACTGGGCTGTTGGGCTGATTTATGAGCATGAACCAAACTGCAGTGGCCTTGCACAGCATCTGTTTCTGTGCTCCCTTTTCTCCTCTCAGTCCCTGCCCAAGGGCTATTCTGCTCCTCCCCTGTGCTATACTTCCACTCCAGATGCACTTTTTCCCTATGTATTACATGTATCTTGTCCCATTTTATTGCTTATCTCTTCTTTCTCTTTCCATTCCCCTGCTGCCCCCACTTTGTGGATATGCTTACACGGCTTCAAGTTCTACTTTCAATCCCCATCCATTTGTTTTACAGCACTTTTTTGGACACATGCCTGTTAATAAGTCTAGAAATTTAAACTTACCACGTGCTACTACAGCAGTTCAAAAGTTTCTGATTAAATTAAATGCTCCTTAGAATTGACAGCATCAGAGAAGGAAATATTGAGATACATATTTTCCATGGATCAACCTTCTATTCCCCAAAATACAGTGACTGCTCCATCATTGGCTTCCTCTCCCCAGAACGGATGACAAATCCTACCAGGAGGTTTTGGTTTTTTGCTTTTGGTTCATATTGGTTACTGGCATAAGCCCAGAGATCAAACCAGGCTCTCGTAAAACCCCAAACCCTCTCTTAACTTCACAACTCTTGCAGAGTCTTCATTAGAAGTCCATTAGGAAGAGATTTTGCATCAGGTGGATTAATATTTTCATGGCATTCCTTCTAAAAGTAAATTTTGATGAGGCAGATGTACCTACCCATCATGAGGATAAAGAAAGAATTGCCAGATGTCTTAACAGCTTTAGAAAAATAAATCCTAACACAGATGTTTTCACACATTGGAATTTAATTGATAATAATAAAACTTAATGAAGGTCTCATCTTTTGGCAGGAAAACCAAAGAAGTGATGGACAACAAAGAGAGAATATATACCTCTATAGGAGAGTTATGGAGTATTCATTTGTTAAACCTAAGTTCCAGGTACAGAACATCAGGACAGACACAAAGAAAACATATTTTAGAATATATTATCTTGAAAGCTAGTGAGCAAAAATGGGTTCAGAAATGAACAATGATGAATGGAAACACAGCTATTGCTCTTCTCTCTGTTTTAGTACTTCTCAGGTGTCTGTGGCAGCTGTTATTTGGGGTAAGCATTTCTCTAAATGGGCCACAGGTAGGTTTAGTGCATCCATTACCCAGAAGATGGTCACTGTACTTCCCCCAGACATTCAACGCTCATTTGAGACCATTTGCACAACTCAAGGTTACACAGGAGCTTTGTGTCCCTGATCTACAACCAGGACTAGGAGGGCCAGCCTGGGACTGTAAAGATGTGATTGTCTCTCACGGGACTTCTTGCCCCTGTAGAAAACAGAGCTTCCAGGGAGTAAGAAGGGCATTCTGAAGATGATCCTTCATCCCAGTAATTTCTGACTGTGTTTCTAAATGTGCTCAGCTGAAGGGGTAAACCGAAAACGATTTCAAAACCAAAGCTTCCTGGATATAGTCAATCCAAGGGAACACAGGGACAGAGATCTGGATAATGCTTGTGACAGGGGCTGCACTATGAAATTCGGTGATGGTTTATTCCTACTGCCTTAACCCCTTTTGTGGTAGTTTTGCCTGGCCCAGTTTTTGACAGTGGATAGGGTGGGGTACAAAGATGGCTCCTGCATGTCCTGAGTAAAGATTCTGGACATTTCTCCACCATGTCCAGCAGAGCCAATCTCTGATGGCTCTGAAGATGATGGACATGCTGCTGGCCAAACCTGGGCCAATTAGAGATGTTAGTTACGCCTCTGTGAAAACATATTTAAGAAGAAATCAAAACAAAGTGGGCACGCACTTCTTTGTAGCCAGGGAAGGAGGAGGAGGAGGTAAAAATATGTGAGGGAGAACAACATGGAGGCAACCAAGGTCAGTGGAGAAGGTGGGGGAGGAGGTGCTCCAGGCGCCGGAGCTGAAAACCCTCTGCCGGCCGTGGTGAAGACCATGGGGGAGCAGGTGGTCCCCCTGCAGCCCATGGAGTCCAGGGGATGCAGAGAACCCCCCACAGCCTGTGGGGAGGTGCCCACGCCAGAGGAGCAGGTGGAAGCCTGCAGGAAGCTGTGATCCAGTGGGAGTCCCAGAGACTGAGAGTTGCAAAAGCCTTGCAGGAGAGAGAAAGGCCTTGCTCCCGGGATGGAAACAGCCTGGCCTCGGCTTGGAAATCTGCAGCCTGAAGAGAATCTCGGACAGCAGCAATCGGGCGGGGCTGCTCGTGAGATTGGACCCACGCCAAAGAAGTTCGCAGAGGACTGTCTCTCGTGGGAGGGATCCCCATGGCTAAGTAGAGGATTCTTTTCCCCTGATGGACTGACCCTGACCAAAGGAAAACCCCCATGCCCTGCCCCCACCCCGGAGCTGTTGGTTAGAAGGAAGGAGGGAGGGGGTGAGCTGAGAAACGGCCTTAATAGGGAGAGGGGTGAGCAGAAAAACAGTGTTTGTAGCAGAAGAATTGTGGCGTTGGACTGACTAAGAAAAGCCACATATCTTGCCCCAACCCGGATCTGCTGGTTGAATGGAAGGAGGGGCGAATAGAGAAACAGTGTCTGTAGTAGAAGAATTGTGATGGACTGACTTAAGGAAAAAAACCCCACACCCTGCCCCTGCCCAGGAGTTGTTGGTTAGTTAGAAAGGTGGGAGGGGGTGAGCTGGGAAGCGGTGCCTTAAGAGGGAAGGGGGGTCAGTGAAGAAACGGTGTCTTGAGAGCTTATTTTTATCTCTGATTTATCCTCCGACTCTGTTAGACTAATAAATCACTTTTTTTTTGCAACTTTAAGTTTCCCTGCCTGCTTTTGCCCTGAATCTAGTGCGTCACCTTATCAGTGGTCTTATCTCAACTCATAAGTCCAGTGTTTTGTGTTAATTTTCCCTCTCCTCTGCATAGCTGCAGCAGGAGAGAGCATAGAGAGCAAACGTCGTAGGTGCCTGGCATTTAGCCAGGGTCAAACCCACGACACTATGAAATTCTGTGATGGTTTATTCCTACTGCCTTAACCCCTTTCTTTGACTTTTGCTCATTTGCTTGTTTCTCCATCAAGCTTCATTAGTTTACCAAGCTACTGATATTATTAAAATTTTATTATTCATTCATTATACTTTGAAAGTGGCTCAGGTAATAAGCCTAATCAGATAATAGAGAGCATGTGGGCTCCCAAATCTCCCTGAAAGCTCCAGGCATCTGTAACTTTCAGTGCCAGCACACCTTGCATTAGGAAAACACAAAAATGTAGATAACAGCTTAGGGAGATACAAGGCTAATAGCCTGATAGAAGTTATTATTTTAATGAAAGAAATATTTAGATGGATAAATGATTTTAAATGCAGAATTCCTTACTTTGACAAGTTCTTTCTGAGCCCATATCTGAATTGGTTCCACCTGCTGGGGGGTCTGAGTTTGGATTCCATATGTGTTCAGAAAAACTTGCAGGCTGCAAATGAAATACGGATAGATTTAATGACAAATCACAGAATAGTTTTAACAATTATCTTGGCAGCAGATATATACAAGTAGCAGTATTTTATTCTACACCATTTCATATGTATTGTTCAACCCTTCCTCAATATATGGGTACTTAACAAAAAAAAATACATACCGCTGGCTTTCTGCTATCAGGGCCACATGTACCACCAAATCATTTTCTAAAGGACCCTGGAAAATAATGACAAAATTATTACTAGCACTGCTAACTAAAGCTTTTATTCAATACAGCATGACCAGGGACAATGGCTATTGAAACAATTCACAGCTATGACAGCCATCACTGTCTGCATTGCTTTTTCTTATGGTGTGAGCAAATTGAAAGACTTGTACATCTTAAGACTATAGGAAGCCTGTCCTACCAATAATACTCTGCAAGACACATTTTGGAGAAATAGTAACAAACAGATATCTGGTAATCATTCCACTGTTTGGATTAGTTTGGGGGTTTTTTTAATTAAGAACAACTACATAGGGAAAACATTTTATTTCATACAAAAATGTATGAGTTATCCAATCAATATATCACCTATATGCCTAATATGACCTAATGTTTTGATACATATTTTTGTAATAAGTGAAATTATTCAGCTTTTTGGGTAAACAATAAAATTCACTTAGAAATAATGACTTGATGATTTCAACCCTTTACTCTGAAAAACTGTCACCAGACAGCTACTCTTTAGTGACGTGAAAGATATATTTTAGAAGAGACAGCTGCATTTCCTTGCGTTGTTTATTACACAGATATTCCATGTTTGAAATAAATAGTACTATTTTACATCAGGAAACCATGCAAACAGGAGTGAATTCAAGGTGCTGGGTGAAATCATTGACTCGACTCCCTTGGTCTTGAACTGGCAATTCACCTTTCCTGTCACTGGCAGAATGAGCTATGAGCAGCCCTGGTCCTTGCTCACTTCTCTGGCATTCATTGACTGTAAAATAACAGAACTAAGAGCAGATCAGATTTTCATTGCTAAAATGCTTTTTGTCTACTTTTGTCTGGAAACTGCCAGAACATGAACGACAGAAGTTAAACACATCTTCTATCGATTGTATAAAAAGCCTGCATTTTTTGTGATGATAGAGGGATAGACATTGATTTAGAACAAGGAGTTCCGAGGGAACGCTTGCTTGCTCAGGCAGCTGTTAGCCCTGATATCAATAAAGATCTTAGGGATTTGCAGAAGAAATTCTTGGTAATGTTTTTCCAGAAGTCTGTCAGCACTATATTTGCACTAAATTTTTGGACTTTTTGCCAGATGAAATCAGCTTGTGATGAAACTATGTGCATGAAGAGACCAGATGAAGAAGTCAGAAGTTCAAGTGACATTAGAAGATTTTCCTGCTCAGAATAAGATCATTGTGCTATCACTTGCATTTATACAAACAGTAGGAAAACTCAACCCAACTCTCAGCCATAATCACTGTGTATAAAACGAAGAGCAAAACCTGCCCTGAAAGCGAGAGCGCCCCTTCCAACACTACTGATTATAGACAGCCTGTGATCTAACTTGGGCAGTGGTCTTCAAGTTAAGACTCAATTCTTACCCTCTCAATAAAGAGCTCAGCAGGACTGTGTAACCATAGCCTGTAAATAGTGCATAACCCATGTGTTCTGCCTCACACACAGCCAAGGACACAATTCATTTACAGCAATAAACGGTGCTTCTAACACAGGCCAGAAACTACGCAAATGCATCTACAGCACAATTGGCACAACACAAAATCTGTGTGAAAAACTACTAGACCTTTCCAAGTATTGTGGAAAAAAATATAATTGCAGTACAACTACAGGATTGCTGCAACATTAAACAGAAAGTTACTTTTACTGTCATTTGACATGTCACAGCCTGGAGGATCACAAGTAGTGGCCTAGAGAAACACAGTTCAAAATAACAGATAAAACACTCAAAGTAGTATGTCACCCTTTCCAACAATTATTGTGCTGCATATTTTTTTTAAAAGGAGATATGGAAAAGCATTAAACTGCTAAATATTTCACTAAATAAATCTTGTTGTCTTGGCTTTCTCGTCTAATTAGGGCCAGCTCAGGTATTGTTCCCCACAACATCAATCACTGTCTCCCCAAGACACCATAACAGCCCCCCTGCCCAAGCTCCCCCTCCTGCCTTGTGTTTCCACCTTGGATCCTTGGCAGAAGGGTTGGTTTCAACTGCATTCTGCATGCTGTGCAGATGATAAATATACCTCAGAAGAACAAGATAAAAGACTGATTAGTTGCTCTTCCTATCCAAAAAGGAGAATAAAAAAAAAATGTTAAAAAATCCTAGTTCTTAACAAGGTTATAAACTGTTGGAGGTAGGATAAAGAGAAAAATCCCTAACTCCATTCCTGGCACAAGCAGAGAAAGCAGCTCAGTATCAGCCTTTTGCTGCACTCTCACTGCACAGATGTTATCACTATATGCCTTTCTGCTTCCATTGCCAGGAAACCTCAGAACTCTGCAAAAACCCCATTCATTCTGGGCGTGTGAGAAAGGGGGCACAGCAGTGAAGGACCCCGATGGAAATGGGGCTTCCCGAGCCCACGGAGCGGGGGGAGGCAAACAGCAACAGCACACGGCAGAAGAGACTGCACTGCAGCCCGTGAGCCACCGGGCTGCTCCTGAGCACAGCCCAATTGTCACAGAGCTGCTGCTGGCAGCACTCAGCTGCTGACCTCCTGTGTCACTGTCACTGACACTGCAGACCCCTTACATCGAGCACAGCACACGCATGTGCCTCAAATTCCAAAATAGCACTTGGCAGGTTTAGAACTGTGTTAACTGTGGCAGACAATTGTGTTAACAGGAATGAAAGCAAGAACATGTTTATAATTCACATGACAAAACAAATCGTCCAATATGGCTCCATCCAAATTAGACATGCCCTAATCCTAAACATAAAAATTGTAAAATATCTCAGTCTATCTAGAATTAATAATTTTAGTTCCTTCTTTATACATTATCTATCTCCCCGAAAACACAAAATAAATAAGCAGTCTATTATTTTGACTATTCTCTTCCCAATTCTCTCCATCAATAGGCATTAATCTTAATTCCCAGTAACTGAAATTAAATCCTTACAAATGATTGCTAACTCTACCCAGCAAAACACTAAAAGAATACAGTCATCACATGCAGAGAATTCAGTTAATTAATTGTAACCCTAAACACATATTTCAGCTTAACCCAGAAGATAAATTTGTCCTACTCTGGCAATTTAGTCAGATTATGATTTTTTGTTAAAGATGAAATCAAACATAAGACAGCAATAAATCAGCTTTCACATGCACCAGTAAAATAGAAAACAATTCCAAAAAACCCCCACCCTACCTCATTTCTGAAACCATGGTTGTTACCATCCCGGCCCTCTTCTACACTACATCCTCCCAAAACAGAATGCTACAGCCAAAACTGAGTTATAACCTCTCCCGAATACAGAGACAGTAAAGAGGAGTAACAAAATAAGCTCTTCTAAGGAATCCAGTTCCAAAGAGTCACCCTGAACCGGAATTCCCTGCATTATCTTTTTCAAAGTAAACAGAGTAGGGATGATTCCATGGTTTTGAACTCCTTTCAGGACTCTAACCTGACCATCAGCACTGCAGAGCAGAGGAGGAAGAACCTCTGACTGCTGTTAGACTTCATAGTGTTTTGGGAGACAGACTAAACCCAGCAAAGAGAGCCCTGCTCCAGCACCACACTGGCACTTCCCCAAGAAGGAACATATGGACACAGCCTCCTGAAAGTGGAAAATAACGGCTTTGGCATTGAAATAGGAGAAAAAAACATTTCCCTCAAACTATAAACAGACAAATTAGTACTAGTGGTCATTACGTTTTTACTGTACTGCTCATTTGATCCCTCAGTTTTCTACAAGCAATGAGATTGTCCTCTGATCTGATTTGCTGATGCACTCACAGCTGTAATTACGCATAGATATATATACAGTTTTCATAACACTTTTGCCTTTGTAGGTCTATATTACCTTACTGTCCTTTAACTAATTCTTCATTGATGCTTCCAAGCTGTAAAAGTAAGGTTGGAATATTTTAAATACTTTCCATTGCTTCTTTAAATCTACACTATTATGTGGGTATCTGACATATTTTTGTAGTGGCACCGAAGCCACAAATATATTAAATTAATCACATTTTTCAGTGGCAAGTGTTTAGAGTTTATAGTCAAACCACAAAATGAAAATATGCCTACATGGAAAACACATTTCTTGAAGAAATATTTACTTAGCACAGAGTTTCAAATAAAAATTTTAAAAGCCTTCTTTTTGGTACATCTCCTTCCAAAACACTATATCACAACAAAATTTACACAGACATCTGAAGTTTTTACATATCCTTGTTTATTGCTTACAGGAATAAAATTTAATACAAGTGGAAATACTTTTCTGTTCAATTTAATTGAATAATTCTTTAGCTATATGGAAAAAAGAAGACATTAAAGAGAAGAAACTACTTTTGGTTTCTGAAGACATCATTAAGATGTGCCATGTTCTCATTTTATATAGTATTTTTAGTCATTTTCCCTGCACTTTAAGGCAAATACTAGACACTGATTTTGCATAAATTAGCTCAATTAGATAAAATGGCACAATCAAATATTCAGACAAACTAGTTAAACAAATCTAAAATGCGGATTAAAAAAAGCCAAACTCAAGACTCTTGGCTGGAACTTGAAGACCTTTGCTGATACAGCTCATCTGAGTCATGTCAGGACATCTTTGCATCTTTAACCTTCTCTTATTGATGATCCATTTGACATCTGCCTGAAGGCACGTTTTGCCCTGATACTGCTGTTGTAGTAAAACCACCCAAAATACTGCAGCAGCTGATCCAGTACAAACAAATCCAAAGGAATCCCACAACTGCCTGGCTGGCCTTACAGGACGTGAACCATTCTGGTCACCATTTCTACTCTGCTGCTCAGAGGCCACAGTGCCAAAGGCCTGATGCCACAGTCTCCATTTCCCACTAATTCAGGGCATCCCTTCCTTCTAAAACACATCAGGAAGCACATTCTGGATAGTTCTGTCATTCACATATCAAAGAAAGGTGTGCATGGTTACCTATGGCAAAGGAGTATCACCTCTGGGAAGAACAGAGCTATAAGCAGACCTAGGCATGCCCAGAATTTCCTTCCTTCTTCATGCACTGTTTGCAGATGAAGCAAAATACCAAAATGCAGCTGTTTAAGTTATTTTCCATGCATTCAACACTGTTGACTTTCAAAGTCCCTATTATATTGCTGAATTTCACTGGGTAGCTGCATTTTACTAAGTTCTTTGTTGACTCACTAAGTGAGTATGTTATGAGAAAATAAATGAGTAAGTTATGAGAAACCAAATCATCATTGTATTATTTATTATCACCTTTGGGAAGCTCTCAGGGTAGAGGTTATTTCTCTCTGAAGATCTGGAAATTGCCTATCACATCCTGGGTACCCCAAATAGCAGTAAAAATGCTTTTCTACTAAGACATTTCCTGATGAGTCACAGAGTGCCTTTAGAACAAAGCCTCATCTTCTTCAAAGTGTTCAGCTGTGGCATATGGAAAGTGACTGGTTTGAAGAACCAAAGGAAGAAGAACTGGAGGGGCTGCAGCAACCCTGACTCAATGCAGGCTTCTCCCGAGGGCACTGCTGGAAGGGCCCACGGCACCAGCAGCTCACAGGTCCTGTCACACTCATCACCCCATGATGTAAGAACAAACAGAGCAACCAGGAACAAATGACATCACTGAGCTTTCATTATCTCACATGAACACGGCACAAGTGCTGCACTGTGAACAATGAAAGTCTCATTATGAATGAACCAACAGCCAGGCACATGGATTACCTTGGTAACAGGAAATAGGAGGAAACTGAGGGTAAAAGCAGCATTCGGATAGAACAAGAAAAACATTGTTCAGTTCTGAACTTGGAGTGACTTTTAAGATAAATACTTCATCTTTTATGCCTCAATAACAAATTTACAATGCTGAATGAGGAACTTCTTAGATATAGATTCCTTATACCAAGAAAAAAAAAGGTTGAGACATCTTTTAGCTACACACTTTCATACATAGGGTTCTTACCTCTTTAATAACAGACGTGTCCTACATACAGACATGTTCCTATCTATCCACTATAGATTTGAATTACCCTGTTCCAAGCTTTCCCCATCCCTGCTCACTCATTCCTGCCATGCATTTAGTCCCAATACAGAAGCACACAGAATCATCAAGGCTGGAAATGGCCTTTACAATCATCAAGTCCAACCATTGACCCAGCATTCCTAAACCCACTGGTGAACCCTGCCCCTAAATGCCACATCTGCACATCTTTTAACTACCTCCAGGGATGGTGTCTCAACCACACCAAAAAAAGAACCTCATCCTTGTAGCTCTTAGGAGCTCTACATAGAAGAAATATTAATGTGTTGCAGTTGGAATGACTTTGAAGCAATAAGAAAAGCAGGCTCATTCTTGCCTTCCTGGCATAACTTATAACTCAAAGACACATACCTATTTATTAGCAGCTATTTAAACTTCCTTTCTATCATTTTGACTTCATCACTTAGAGGCAAACATTCATCACTTCCCCAAAACTGCAGACGTTATAATCTTCCTTTTAAATGCAATCCTCCATCAATTCAGAAATACACACAATTCAGAAATACGCACTTTAACTGCAGTATTAGAGGACCACATACAACACTTAAATGATATTTTTTCAGTAAAAGATATTGTAATACTAAGCTAATGCTTACCTGATTTGAAAATCTCATGCTAACATTCCGCTGGTCCTGGGGGGGTACGTACCGGCCAATGGGGTCCAGATCTTTAGGACTCACTAATTTGTCAGCTGAAAGGAGATGAGAAGAAAAATACAGAATGACTTGAGTAGTTTCTGCCACTTTTGTGAAGAAGCCATGTCAACTTATGTGTTACTATTAGTTCTGCTTTGTTTTAGATCAATGAGTTCTAAAAGCACATTCTGAAAACTTCAGAATTGTATTAATTTTAAAAGTAATGACTCAAGCATTGTTCTTGCTACAGCTAATTAAAATACTGTGGTATGTAAAACCAAGGCTTTACGTGCTCATGAGGGTATGTTAATAGATTATTTGCAAACAGACTCCACAACACATAGGTCACGTCAAAAGCCCTTAATCCACAACCATGGAATTGTTCTAGAACTTTAACTAGAAACTCAGTGACCATGAAAAAATTCTCAAGCTTTGAAGAAAAGCAGACAGCCTCTATGTGAAGGCAATCGCTAGAAATCACATGACTTGAATCCTGGAAAGGACAAGAGATATCAAAGATACCTCTAAATATGGTATCTCAATAAGAAATTGTAAAAAAACCTAATTAAAAATATTTGAAATCTAGCAATTTCTACATGGAGTTTTTTACCTGGGGGTGAAAACCCCCACCAAACCTAAAAACCCAGTATTTTAACCTTCTTCTGAAAAAAAAATTAAGCACTCCAATAAAAATATATTATTAAAAAGTTCCAACAAATTCATTGAATATAGGTTCATAATCTAGTATGAGCTATTATACCCTTAAAATAAGTATTCTCCCACCAAAATTGTATTTTGACAGGAAACTGTCCAAACTTCATCTAATTTCTGCTACAGAGTAAGTCACAATACATTTTCATTTCTTCCATCTCCAAGTCAACAATTTGGTACCTATGCTTACAGCCCCAACACAAGGGAATAAGCATTAATCTAAACCAGAAGTGACTCATGGCTCCACTTGGCTCCAAGAGAAAACCAACGCTGCTGTGATAAGGATGTTTCTGAGCCATGGAGTAAACGAAGGCAGAGCTTAAAACTGCAGCTGTGCCCTGCCTGAAGCTTGCCAGCGCTAGGGCAGAGGGGAATAGATGGGGCAGGGGCAGGAAAACACCAGGCAGCAGTGCAGGGCCCCGGCTGGGCAGGCCACAGGGGAGCCCTGCCGGAGCCTGCTGCTGCCAGGAGCTCTGCCAGCCCCCGCTGCCCTCCTGTCCCCAGCCTTCTGCGGCCAGGAAGGGCTCTGCGCTGCTCCTGCAGGGCCACCAGCCATGGACACTAACCCAAGGAAAGCTAACGACAAAAGATCACTATGGATAATTGATTCATGCACCGACACATGAGTTACCAAGTCGTACTCCAGCAAGCCACTCATCTAAGCTCCAATCCACACAGAATTCTTATGCTGGCTAAAGGAATGGAAGTTACTTGAATTATGTGAAGTACTGCTGATGCAATAAAATGAATTAACCAAAAGATTTCAAGATCAATGGGCTCTCTGCCTCAGAGTTCTTTAAAAACGGAGAGGTTTCCAGAATATGTGTTCTATTCCCACTGGTTTTAACACTGATTTACATTGGCCAGTAACTAAAACACGTGGTCAGAATAATTTCATATTTAAAATAACCATATCAATAGACTAATATAAAACTTAGGCTAACTCCTAATTAATATTCATCACCATTATCACAAATACAAGTGAATCAGGCTGCAAAAGCAGATTCCTTTGTTGGCTCACTATCTACATCAGCAGCAGCTGACAACATTTAATCCATTTGGTTGATAAAAAATATTGCTAAAACTTAGTTCTAGGCAGCACTGAATCCACAGAACAAGATACAAAATTCTAAGGAAAAAACAAAGGAAAGAGAGTTACTAAACAAAAGACCAAATTCATTTTCAGTTGCATGAAACAGCAGAACCTGGGATTCCTTTCCCTTGCTCCAAAATGGGGACTTGAACACAAAAGTTTTACAAACGTCCTCATCCAAAGCAAGAAGGAAATTCTATGAAAAATAGCATCACCACCTGCAAAACACAGGCTTTTCTTCTTCATAAACAAGTTTTTCAGTTGCCTAAACTTGTAGTGTCCTCCAACAGTGACACGCAGACACTTTGCCTGCCTCTGTTATTCAGAGCAGGATCAAAATTTTGACTTCCCTATTTGTTTGCCCCTCCGTGGGAGGGTAAGAATTGACTCAGGTTGGTGTTGCTGCATTTAGAAACATTTGCACCTCAAGAGGCAGAGCCCAGGCCCAGAGACAGCAGCAGCAGCTACAGAGGTGATGCCGTGTGCTGCCTACACAGCAGGAGTGAGGAGGCTGAACAAACACAAATTAATTGATACCCTGGAGGCCACACAATGATTTCTGAATGGATAATGAAATGGGAAACCAATACTTTCCCAGATATCAAAGTATTTGGAGCCAGGCTTCCACTTAATTAGCAACCACCAACAAGCAATGTAACACACACAAACACTTTCACCAAGGACAAGGTTGTTATTCAGGTAGGTTTGCACCAGTAAGGAGCAAAATTGAATGCACCAATTCTAAAGTAGCATGAATAAATGGAGTTCCTGATATAACAACCTCTGGTGAACAGACTTTGCTATAAGATCTCCAGAACCCGTTTGCAAGGACTAGGAGAGAAATGGGAAAAATTATTTTGAAATTTTGAATATTTTGAAAAAAATAATTTAAAAAAATAAATAAAATTAAAAAGCAGTGTTTAAGAATGTTCAGCAAAGAACTGAAACACAGGAATGTTATGTTACATGAACAACAGTTAGCAAACTATAAATATATTTTATTTAACCAGCATTCTGAAGGTATAGAAACACATAAACATTAGTACAAGATCAATACTAGCAGAACTACTACGGTAAACCTACACACATCCACTTGAGGATTACTTGGCTAATAATCTGATAAATTTCTTTTTAATTAACAGAGAGATTGCCTGCATTTACTTAAGTGCATTGGCTAAAAGAGGAATTTTGCAAGGAACGCAGCAAAACCAAACAGGTGGAGCGCTAGACAGACTCTGTCCCTCCATACCTAAAGATACATCCACTGTTCTTGCCAAGTGTTGAATTTTTAAACTCTCTTTCAATTTTTCTCATTTTTATTACCAACAACCTGTTTCCCTTCTGTGTTAACAGAAAAATAGTTTCTAGAACTCCATCTACTGATTGCCAGGTAACTGCTGATCCCGTTAAACTAAAGCAGTATATCTTTCTCCTAAAAGAAATACTAAAGAAAAAACCAACTGTGAAGATTTTTCTGGATTAAACTTTTTTTTGCATTAGACAATAATAAAACCATTTCAAGTGAGACTGAGTTCGTTTGTGATTGAAATTCACCAAAACAACCTTCAGTGGTCAAACTTGGATATGCACTTTCAATTACTCATACAGTTTCTTCTTTTTAAAAAGGTGAAAAAAACACAGACTGAATAAATCATTAACCTTCTCTGACAGAGACTGAAACTCAAAGTTTCAACTTGTATTGCTTAAAGCAGTCAATAATTTGAATTCAATGCTATAAATCACTTACCAACATCACTATACAGGTGCAGCTGAGACAGCTAATCCAGAAAGCATCACATTAATATATTCATGTCACAAAGAAAAAGAAGAGAGAAGGCCAGCAAAAGAAAAAAAAAATCTATCATCTTTAGATTTTCAGTACTCTATGAAATATTCCACTAAGCTTTATAGTATGCAGCATAAAAACAAAAAGACTACAAAGTGATTTTTGTCTGTGACAGATGTACCAGAGCAGAGGACACAGGAGCCACTCAAGGTCCATTCAAAACTCCAGCCCACGTGCTGCTCAGATTCAAGAGAAACCTGGTGCAGACAGAGTGCAGATGCTCAGCTCTTACCCAGCAGCTTGGCAATGATGTACATGGCCTGGCCCCAGAGGAAGAGCTTCCCATCGCGCCCGTTGTTGCTGGGGAAGCGCTTCTGGCTGCCAGGGCTCCTCTTCTCCATCTCCACAAAGCCAGCGGGCACGTAGTAATACTTGGGGACAACAGGGCACCCTGAGGAGTGCGACAGCAAGCACAGTCAGGGAGCAAGCAGCACTGCCCTCATTATTTGATTGGAGCCCCCTAATAGAGCTGAAGCGGATCCCAAACAGGAAATTTGCACCCCAGTAACAGTTTGATTGAACAGAGATTGTCATTCTCTCTTATCTCTGCAGTGAGGAATCTCAGGGCAATACTAAACTACTTCGTATTTCAGCAGACCTTTCCCAGAATTTCTTCCCAGAACAGGAATGCTGTCTGTGCAGCACCTTCTGTGCAAACTAAAAATAAAAAAGTCACCTGAAGCAAAATGCAGCTCAGTTAAGGAGCCTGAACCAAGAGCAATGAAAGCTGGGTCACAGTGAAACACTCGGGGTGCTGTGCTCTCAGTTAACACAGGCTCAGTATCAGGCAACTTTTCCCAGCTAAAATTCCTGCTCAAAAACAGCCAACTTGGTTTTGTATACTTTTATGAATTAAATGTTTAAAACCAGCACTTGAATTTTGAAACATTATGAAACAAAATGGCGTAACTGCTCTACTAGAAGATACATATCTTGCATCTAGAATTATGCCATAGGTATTGATGATCATTGTAGATCAATAAATATTATTTCAACACTTTTTTAGTGGACATGATTACGAATGATTGAGCTAATTATATGAAATCGAAAAGCAAATTAATATGTTTCCTGCATAATTAAATTCCACCTTAATATTGCTCTGCCCTTGAATTAATTTGGATAAAGAACAAGTGATAAACAGAATAAAGTTGCAGTGTTTTACTATTTGCTTAGAAAAAAAAATTACTAGCAAGAAGCAGAGAAAAACTGGAAAAGTAAGAGTTACTAGAGACACAATATTCAAATGACTGAGGCATCAAAACACACCCAGAAATTTTAAGATGTGACATTTGTGATGACATTCAACAAAAGAAAACCACAAGATTACTTTAGGGTCCATGAAACTTCACATATGCAATAATCATGAGAAAAAAGCAAGAAACAGCAAGAAAACTTTGTTACATAATGCAAATTTGGTAGGGGAATGTCTAATAGAAATTAGTTCTCTTCAAAAAATTTAAAGAATAAGTCATATTCTGCACCTGCTTGTGGAACTGTACCACAGATGTAAGAACAGGTGACTAAAATGCTGAGTTTTAAAATTAGATTGTTCTGTTCTCAGGCCATTTCTTTTTCTCCCACTCAAACTTATGGTCTTTTTCTTTTTTTTAACTGAGTTTTGGATGGATGTGCCTGTAGGCCACCACTAGCCCTGTCTGCAGTGCCACAAAAATTCTGAAGTGCAGAATTTAAAGAAGAGGACATTTATATCAAAATGATTATGTTGCCACTTTCCCAGCTCCAAGCGAGAAACAATTTCACATGCATATACCAAATTATTTTTTACATCTTGCAAAATTAAGTGACAATGAATGATGAGAGCAATTCTCAACTGTATCCAGGTGGGACATTGAAACAATCTATCAGTAGTTAATATTTGCCTGGAAAATCAAAGTGAACTTTGTGAACAATGAAGCACAGGTGAAGGAGGGAAGGAATGAATGGGCACAGCATAAATCTTACATTAGTATCAGTAGCATTTTTCCAGATGATGTCACTTTTATTATCACACTTTATGATGCAATGTATCCACACAAAAGAGGTCACTTTAGAATTAGTATTTTGCCATTGAGAAAATATTGATATTCTTACTTCTTCTTTGCTCTGACCACAATATATATTAGTAGCAAAGTCAGAATTTCTATAATTTCAGATCAATAAAAAGTTACAAGTGTTTCAGAAGAACTATTTCCAGATAATACCTTCAGGTGTATGTTGAAGCAAAGGGTCCAAAAGATCCTGATATTCCTTTACTTGAGTAGGATTTCCTTTAAAAACACCTAAAAATAACCAAACAAAAATTGATTTAATGGAAGAAATAATTATTCCATTACCTCAAAGTTCTTTAAAGAGGAAGAAAAAAAAATGCAGTGTTACTTTTCAAAACGAAGTATTTAGTGCCTACACACTAAATAGCTCATGAAAATTCAAAGACTGAGCTGTAGATCCTCACTGCTCCATCTCACAGGGATCATGAATCAGCCACTCTTATCAGCTGAAAGTGAAATCAATGGGACAGCAAAGCTGGGAACTTAGAGAGGACAGGCACTGGACACAGACGAGCAGCCCCGCTCCATATCAGTAACTTCCTCAGTTACAGCAGAAGGAAGGAGCAGAGCTCATGTGCCAGTGTGGAGACAAAGCAGCCTCCTTCCAAACCTTTAGGACAGAGCTGACCTGGACGGGAGCTGCTGAAAAATCCCAATAAATAACACAAAAAGGCCTTGAAGTAGCAAATTGAACCCTTCCATGGATTTTTTTGATGGAATGTTCACATCTCTAAGTTATATAAGTACTATACCTTCATATTACAGAGACTCAGAACTGCTGACGCACCTCGAGATATTAAACACAACAGTCAACTCTCTGATGCTGCTTTTGGACAGACACTGCTATGGCTGGAATGACCAATCCCTGAAATTATTTTTTAGCAGAACTTTCCAAAAGGAATCTGAGGAATATTAGCACGACCAGTGCTTAGTTCATTGAAAGTCCTTAAACGAAAAGATACATCAACAATACAAAAACCATTTCTGTTCATCAAAGAAAAACTGATCTATTTGCAAAGCAAGGTGATGTTTTAAAATAGAATATTTTTTTAACATTTAAAGGGGAATGAACTAGATGAAAACTCTGCATTGTAAGTCTTATACTAATATTTTCTTTCTCAACCATCAATTTTTTTTCTTTCCGTGGCTCTTCAATGCTCCATCCAAACCCAAAGCTTGACAAGTATTGTTCACTACATTTTCAAATATTCCTGAGTATATATACAGCAATATATACAGCTGCCAAGAGACACAAATGCAAGCCAAGTTTGCACACAAAGAGGGTGTGTTTAAGTGACACACTGAACTATTTCAAACACTTGAGGATAATCATGACATAAGAGCAATACCTGCTCCTCCCATTCCATTGTCTCTGCCAATGCTGTGTATGCACTTCAAGTTTTGCATTAAGGAAGCTTCTGGATTTGGAGACATTTGCACAAAATCTACTCACAGAATTGTTCTACTTCCTGAAAGTGTGGTCCAGGCAAAAAGGACAGGGACAGTATGTGCAAAGCACGTATTTTTGAGGGGTTTTGTATACAAGAAGAGTAAAATGCTTTTTTTATTCTTTTGCTAACTTCAGTGAAGATTACTATCTTTTTGTTCTCAAAACTGCAAGTGGGCAGCATTAAATGTCAGTGCCTTTCTCCTAAGTTTTGAGCCTCATTCTATGAAAAATGTCAAGCATTTCTTTAGAAATATCAATTGTGAAACCTTATTATATCTTCAAACACAGTATTTTAATCTGTGGGTGGCCGCAGAGGAGTCGAGGCTGATGGCAGATTTCTGTGCCCCTTACTGTCTTTATCTGAAAAGTATCCAACGTACTACAGAAAAAAGAAATGATGGACAGATTTTAATCCATTCAAAAACCTTTTTGACAGTTGTAACCCTACTCATTTTCTTTTTCAGACTTCTGTCCTATGCAAGTTTTAGCTTCGATCCTGAAATCATCCCTTCAACTTCTTTGGTATGTCTCCTGTCCTCAAGTCAAGGGCTAGGTATTGTCATTTTTGTTGCTGTTGCCGTGACTTTTTTATTTGTTTTATTATTCAATCAGACTGACTACATGAAAAATCGTGGCCAGGAGGAAATTAGACCTTTCCTGGTTCCCTTTCTTCTCTTCTGAATTCTGTCAATTGCCACACAATGTTCAACTTGAAAAGACCTGGTGCACATTGAGTGGGTCAGTGTGTTCTCCCTCCCTTTTCTCTCCTGTGCTGTTGCAAAGTTCTGATACATCTGGAAGTTTTTTAGGCTTAAAAGGCAATGCAGGACAATGTCACAGATTGAAGCTTCTAACAAACTCTCATGGAGTTCTATTCTAAAAACAGTTCACATTAGAAATGCTGAAATAAAGGGGGTTGGGATGCTTGGAGTTTTTTTAAGCCAGGAGGCAGAACTCTCAATGAGATATTTAGTGTCACTGCATTAGGGGTTATTTGGGCAGGACAGAAAAATAATTTTGTATCTTTCCTCTAAGAGCTCATCTTTCTAATGCCTTTAAGGAACAAGAATGTAAAGTTATACTTACCATCGATTATCATGAAAATAAAAAACAGAGGGAATTCACACTCAATGCCATCAAAAAGCTGAAAAGAAGAAAAATTCATCAGACATTTCATCATTTTCATTGAAGGAAATGTATCTGAATAATCCTGTTGAATAATTTTTAAGCAACAAAAGACAAACATGAATGCAAAAACATTTTAGTACATTTAGGTTATCGCTTCTTAATTCTGTGGGCACTTTAACTGTGCCTTTACATCTGCTGTGGCTCATTCTCAAACAGAATATTTAAATAATCTACTTTTTATTTTTCACAGAGAAACTATGGGGAAGAAAAAGAAATAAATTTTCATTTAGATAACCTTTACTGATAAATACTGTGATCAGAAGCAAAATTGTTTACCACACACTCAGACTGTAGTCAGCTGTGAAATTAAACGAAATGATAAATAATTTCCTTATTTGTTATGTGAAATCAACTGTACCCTAAATGTAAATGAAAGCACATTCATTACAAAACAAACCAATGACTCACGTGCTGACTTAGCAATCTCTGAAAACTGCACGTGCAAATTACAGAAGGCATCTCCTTGCCTTGAGGCCTTTAGGAATCACTGTGCAGTTCCAATTCCAGCAGCTGAGGGGTACCTGGGGCAGGACTTTTACCTTAATTTCTGCTGGTTTGTAATAACGCCGCGTTCTGTCCTCCAGCGCTGTTCTGTACCCATCTCTCAGAAATCTCTTAAACCCATATTTTCCTTTCAACTTCCTAATAATTTTATCTAGTGTTTGACCAAACAAAACCTCATCATCCAAAGCAAATGCAGGATAACTAAGACAGGGCAGAAGAGCTGCATCAGTATTCTGCAGGAGGAGAAGGAGAAACAGGACATTACAAATTTAATTAGATCCCTGGCAATTATTTGATGCACAAACAAATACTGTTTACCTTACTAAGTGAAATATACATTTGGAACATTATCTTATCAAAATCATAGTGCTAATATAGGAAAATAGTGTGCAAAGTAAGACATCTTAGGAAGTATCAGAATAAACTACAAACCAAATCTGCAGATATGCAATTTAAAAGATAACGAATTTGTCTCAGAGTGTCACCTGTTTTACATTTGACAATGTGCAGGCATAACTGGAAACATTCTAAAACTTTGGGGATTTTTTTTTTTTTTTTAAATGTATTTGCCAGATTCTTCCTGGAGGAAACAGTTGGGTATCATATGCTCAAAAAGAAGCACAAATATTTTATGAAGGTGCAATGCTGAGAAGTACCTATGATTAAATCATCATTTCTGAACAGCTTTTTCATAAATATTCTTCGGGTGCTGGAACAAACAAGCCTATCTGTTTTACAATTAAGAAGATAAAGGAACATTTCCAGGAAAACGTATGAGCAACCTTCTCAAAAACCACATGGATCTATTACAAATTAAAAACACAAGAAAAATTACTAACTAGTGCACAACTGCTACAGGTAAGCTTCCAGAAACACACAAAAACCCACTCTTTTCTGCTGATATAGTCAAGATATTATATGGTTTAAAACAACATTTTTGCCAATATGACTGACATGAACCCATAAAAGGAAGAAAAGGACAGAAAGGTTTCTATGGGATAAGTTATAAAATCAGCTTCTCTTGGAATATTTCAAGTCTCCAGCAAAAAACAAATGGCAAGAGTTCTAAAAGACCATTTGACTATAAAAAAGTAGTTGACAGTGCCTTTTATTTTAATTGTACAGCATTACAACTCTGCTATAATTCTTCTACACAATAAGTAAACTATTAATGTTTAAGACTAATAGCCTGTTTGATGAACAAAACTGCTATTATATTCCAGAATGAATAAAAAAGCAGAACTCTATTATCACTTATGTTAAATTACTGATTCTCTAGCACCAAACTTACCTTTGATGCCAGTACTGAAAAAGATGTTTTTTTAACTAATCTATACTTATGTCACTTAGATTTACTCTCTAAGGAAATACATTTGTAACGGTAGCTTATAGCAACAAGAAATCGTTCATATTCAGCAATTTATGATAAGCCAACCTTAAAGGCTTTTTCCTAGACAAAAGAAAGAATTAAAGCTAAAACAAAGAGTTTCAAAAATGCAGACACAGTGTATAGTGGAAACTAGGCCAAAAGAAAAACAAATCACCAAGGCTGCAAATCTCACTTATTTCAAATTTTACTTTAATATTGTTTAGAAACCTACCAAGAGGCTACCATTTTAACCTAATATTAAGAAAATAAGGGACACCACTGTAATTCCTCTTCAGAAAAACAACTACATCACAGAGACACTTAAGAAGCAAAGATTTAACACCTTCCCAGAAAATTCCATCTTCATCAAGGAGATCAGAAGGTCCATCATGCAACTGAGAATTCAAATCAGTTTCTTTTCTCCACACTCTGTTGAGGTGAATTTCTTTTAATGACTTACATGAGACCTTGATTCCCGGGGCAGCAATGAACACAGGGTCTGTCTGTTGCGGTTATGGGCATCAAAATCCACAAATATAACAGACCAAGAGCAGCCCTGCAAGCACAACATTGCATTTGTTTCAGCAAAAGGGAAGAAGGTGGGTGCATCCTGCTGAAAATTTTATCAGACAAATTCTGTACCTGAAATAGCAGCAAGCAGTTTGCAAATTTACTTTTTCTAAAGCTGGAATCTAACAAACTGTGCCAAGCATTTCTAAATACCCTCTGATCCACCCTGTAAAAATCATTATTGCTAACAAAAAAGGGGGGGAAACAAACACTTTCATTACCTGATTTCCAAAGAGATTGAAACCGTTAATTGCTTCTAAAGCTGCTTTTGCCAGCCCCACGGAGCTGAGGAGAAAACAAAACAAAAACTCAGAGGTATCACAATTCAAGCCCAGGCTAAAACTTCACACACGTGACAGCTTTCAGTGCCATGATCTTTTCTTGATTTGAATTTCGTGCTTAACCTTTATGACAATAAAATGATGATGCAGCAAATTTGGGGTTGTTTTGGTGGTAGGTTGTTCTTTCTTTTCTCGGAAATACTACTCAGCATTTTCATTTGTTTTCAAATGTCAGAGACCATCTGGAAAAGGCACTTCTGTTCTCACCTTGCTAGCAGACATCTGGCACTATGTATTTCAAGGTCTTGCTAATAGCGTAGACACAGAGGATTTACTCCAGCACAATTTTTCAAACCAGCTCAAGCATTAAACTTTAAAAGACTGATTTCTAGCTTTCCATATAATAAAAGAACTAATCAATCCTGATTCACAACAGAAGGATTTTCTGATGTCAACCATATAGTGACACATCTTTTATTTCTCTTACTCCACGACTTGTATCCATCACAAAGAAAACAGGACTCAGAAATTCTATTAACAAGACTTCAAGTTAGCACTCACATTTAAAGACATTATGCACTAAAATCACTAATAATTATATAATTTAAAACCCAAATTATATATTAAAACTACTTAATAAATATGAAAATTCTACAGTACAAATAAAACTATGCATTTTAACAAAGCCTTTTCATTAAGAAAGTATAGTTTTATATTTTCTTTGTGAGTGTTTTAAAAAAAAAGGAAAGAAGTATACTTCTCCTTTTCTCAGTTTCACTGTTCTCTTTTTGCATTTTTAAAGAATTTATAATTACAGATAGGCCAACTTCAAATATGTCCATTCAACTGCAGTAAGGAACTAAAGCATTAACATACACATGAACACTACATTTTTGCATGTTGATTCCAAAATTGCAGATGTTAAGGTCACAGGGCATCTAAAATTAAAATGTTACATGAGCTGTTTCCAAACAGTGCCAGAGATTAAAAACAAAGTGTAAGATTTCTGACAGTTCTGTGGAACACAAACTCTCCAGGTAGGGAAAGGCCTTTGCTCTGCTCCCTCAGTGCTGACAGACAAGTGTAGGACCTGGAAATACTCCAGAGGTTCTGCTAATTAAACATCTTTTACATTCTCTTAGGCAGTCTGGTAAAAGGGATTCAGAGCATCCAGTAAAACAAAGTGTAGTTTGTTTTGTTTATAAGAAAAATTAATGGAACACTGAGTTACAATAAATCTTCAGATAATAAGCACTAACAATTCCCAACTTCTATGTAAGAAGAGTTGTGACTTTACTGACAACTTCATCATCAGCCCCACCCCAAAAAATTAACTAGAATCAAATTGTCAGAAACCTGCAAACAGGGACTGTGCTTCAACCTCTGTTTTTCTATACTGCATGTGGCACTCTGGGATGGAAGCAAACATTTTACCTTACTGTAAATAAACAGAGTTATATTATCCATTATTGTAAATTATGAAATTTCAAATGATTACTAACTAATTCATATTTTAAATATGGGGTCTAATTATGATTACACAGAAAATATTGAAAATAATGAAAAAAAAACCAATGCAGTTACAGAATTTGCTTTTTTAAGTATTACTTTACCTGTGTTGGTTCTAATATTAGAAATACTTTAGACTGATCTCACACTTTATCATTTATAAAACTCTATCTTCCTTTCTGAAACACTGCCAGAAAGAATGCTCCTGGGTTTCAGTTCTAATTGGCTCAACAAGAGAAAGCTGACCAGCTTAAGCACAGCCTGCTCTGAGCAGCTGCCTCAGTTTGGTGTTTTCTGATGCTGAAAGCCTTTAGAGCTGGAGAATGAGATGAAGAAATAAACTGAAATCAGAAGTGCTGTGAACGTAATTATTTATCTGGCTTTGTTTCAAATACCTAAATAAAAAAAGGTAATTGTTCTAAAAATTGCTTCATTCTAATTATCACCTAGCAATTGATCAAACAAATTGGCATGATGACTCCGAACAGAACTTTTCAGAGGAATTAGGTATTTTTATCAAACAACATATAGAGGAGATGAAAATCAGAGAAATCCTGCACATTGAAGGCTGTATCACATGTTAAAATCTCCTATTTCCCCTTCAAGTAAAGTCCTAATATGAACATTATATATTTTCAGAGTGAGAAAAGTTACTGATAAAAGGTAGAGAAGTAATAAATGTTCAACTGCAATTTAGATAACGTAAAACTACTCAATCTGTCAACAAAATAGGATGATACTGCTTGAAAGAAATTCAAGCCAAATATGTATTGCTTTCTTGAAATCACCTCTATTTTACAGACTCAGTCATTATTCTACTATAAGAATAATTTAATAATTTACTGTAATTGAGCAGCATTTTTCTACCTCTAGTTATTGAAAGCCCCGGGAGACTTCACTACTCTTATAAATATTACTTGCAAGTGACCATACAAATGTCTCAGCATTGTCAATCGCTCCCTTCATTCACCACACACACCAGCACTACTTAGATTATCAGAAGTTTCATGGGTGAATGACAGGAGGAAGTTACCTTAAAAGAAAAAAAGAAGTCTGTGAACAGCCTTTGTATCAAGTATGTCTTTAAAAGAGTGAACAGTCACAGGGCACAGCACACTTTGGGACTATAATCACACTTCACACTCATTTCATTCCTACTGATTAATGCCTTCCTGTTGAGCAAATTACTAAAGAGGTTTTATAATAAACATTATGCTCATGTCTTTGTATAGAAAATACATTCCTCATATTCTACAATTTAGTAACAAAAAATTGGAGTGTCTTAACAGAATGAATAAATGGCAAAATGTATTTTAATAAATATGTTCCTTCCTCCACTGATTAAGCCCCTATGAGCAGACTGTACTAACCTGTGGGACTCTGCCCGGAGAAAAAGGTGCTTAGCTGGAAAGGGGCCCAAAACAAAACCAAACCAAACCCAAACCCTCTTGAAATATTACTCTGAAAATTTCACAGGATCATTAAGTCATTGGCTGGAAGGGACATATGGAACCCATCTAGCCCAACACAAAACTTCACTTGAAGCCAGATATGAAAACCAAGACCAATTTAAATAAACTTAACTAGACAAGTCTCAAAAACCTCCAAGGATGGAGATTCTGTTTTGAGTATCCTGTTCTTTCCTTCTCTGTGCTCCAAATGAAAAGGTTTCTTCTTAATGTCCCCAGTGAATCTCAGCAGCTGCAATCCTTAGACCTTACTGGAGGTCTCAATTATTTTAACGTGTCAAGGATAAGCAAGAGCAGTCTTGCAATCATAATGCCACAGGTAACATTTGACCTTGAGCCATATTTAGAGCAGCGGAAGATGAGACTAACCAAGAGAAACTACTTCCAGCTTGCTAAGAAAGACACCGTGAACACACTTAAACTCGTAATTCCCACTAACTTTCAATTGTTAGATTCACCCCCTCGGTAAAACACCTGAGGGCAAACATTAAAATTTGTGTATTTTTAGCAAATGTAAATCAAAATACACCTTCAAACAAATCCACCCTTAATCCTCCTCCTATTCAATTTCTTGCCTCCATCTGAGTGCTGTGCATCTCAACTGGAACATCAAGCACCACAGAGGATGTGAAAAAGAAGCGAACAAGAAAAAATGTCTCCATTAATAATAGTTTTGTAACTATATAACCCCAAACAGAAGGAAGGAGAGCACTATAGCAATGTAACACCTACACTCCAGAGCAGAGCAAGAGGGAGGCTCTGCAGTCCCGGATTCGGAATATGAGGATGCTGCACTTTGGCAGTTTCATTACTCTCCCAATGCATATGGGAGATGTCAGAGGCAGTTTGCAGAGGTACTCAGCAGATGCCTGAGAGCAGCTTGATCAAACGCTTACAGGACAAATTAATTTTTGTGAAGTTCAGCCGTATGGGAAGGGATCACACTACAATAAAAGCTGTTACAAATCTTGCCTTTGAACCAATAAAAGACATCAATTTGCATACATCAGTGAAGACCTGCTCCACAGAGTGTTCTGCTATTTGTCATTTATTAGAAGTGTTTGGAGCTGTACTAAGAGAGAATACTAAGACTGTGAAGGCTTAAAATATCTGCATTTTTTAACACGGGCCATAATTTGCAGCTATTCTTCACAGACTTCCTAGTGTACAATGTCTTCTTTGAAAAGAAAGCCTCTTTCAATAAAAGACAAGAACTACCTACTCATTCTGAAAGCAAACACGCGCTGTATGCAGACTTCTAGCTGAGGCTTTAAGGGTCAGGAGTGCACCATCCACAAGACTGACCCTGAAGAGACCACTTCGGGGTCCATAATCACTGAAGACACACACACATCATTTGTGAGTAGACCTGATACTCATAACTGCTTCATCAATTTAAAACAGAAATGTTTTTATAGCTCTCTTTGGTAGATACAAATGGAACATGAAGTATAAAGAATATTTCAGTGTACCCAGGGCTTTCCTCAATAATATCTAAATGTATCTTTTGATGCATGGTCCCTTTCCATTTTTTCTGATTTATGAGACCAAGGGAAATTGCCTCCCAGCCTTCTACAGTGAAGCAGAGTATCCACATGTACACAAAGAAAGACAAATAGGGGCAATACTTGTTTCTGATAACCAAAGTCTGCTTCTTAAATTAGGACCAAGCTCTGTGCTTCCCTTTGTGCTAGCTCAATGATCTGTCAGATTGGCCCAGTCCATCTCACAAAACTTTACCCTTAGAAAAACCAACCTATAAATGTCAGTCTAGATTAAGATAAAACAACATGCACATTTCCATCTGCTTAAAAGATGCTCAGTTTTCCCTGGAGGAAATTCACATACTGGATAACCAGAATGCTACAAACAACAGGTGACACAGGAGTTTCGCTGCTCCTTTTGCACATTTCTACAAGGTGAGATGTGGAAAGAAGCATTTGATTCTCTACGTGAATGCTCGTGTAGTCTGGCATTTAACAATTTTACAGACACAGTAGGAGTAAAGAAAACCAGCAAAGCAATAAAGGAGATTATATAACAACAACCTGGATTTTTTTAGTTCACATATTGATAAAAAGATTCTATAAAAGTCCCCCAAAAAAACTTAAATTCAGAGTTTTGCTGCAATGACATGTTACTATATCTATAGGTTAAAATATATATGCCTGCATATGGACTAAGAAAAAGAATAATTTATTCTCAAATAAGAAGGCAGATTCATTTGGCAATACTGAAGACTGGAAGAAATGTGTATTCTTTGCAAACCCTTGATAGTTCGGATGATCAACAATGTTTTAAAAATCCTAAGATATCCAAGCTATAGCCATGTTTATGATTAATAAAACCTCAGAAGTCAAAAAGTGAGACAACAACAGTTACACTAAAAAATCAAGTTGTCAGATTAAAGATTTGATCCTTCAAGACGGACAGCACATGAGCAATTCCACGGAGGTGAGCAGGACCACTGCAGCATTAAAATGCTAACAGCATTGCTACCTGTCCCTTGCGACAGGGCTCAGAACTTCAGCATCTCAAGGACCTGGAAGAGAGCTTGGCACTAGGCTCCAGCATCTTCTTCCCACCGTGGTGGAGACAAGAGAATCTAAACTCATGATCCTACACCTTTTTAAAGCAGATATTCCTAACCAGCTCTGTGAATCCAATTCCAGCCCCACTGCACACGCCTCCAGACCCTGAGCTGTTCTGAACACAATTTTCAGAATTATATACATGCAGCTGCACATAATTATTGGAATTTGAATACTCAAACAGCTATGCATCCATGCGGTTATTTCAGCATGCATATCATGATGAAATTATCTTCACATTTTCCCAAAATACATCTCTCAATCTTTAAAGAACCTTAATTTAGTTCAAACTAAGTATTTTCATGCATTATTATTTTTAGCTCACCCCAGAAATTCTTTTTATTCATTTACTTGCTTTGACTAAAAGAGTTACATTTGCTCACCTACCTTGAATGCAGCTCTGGACTGCCGTTGTTGTATTTGCTGCCTCTTTCCCAGACACCAAAATCTGGTACACGATAGGCTCTCTCCACACAAAACACAAGATTTTGGATAAAGGACACCTAGAGGAAAGAAAAGTGACTGAAGGAAAATGAAAGCATAGTTTTTCTGTTTTTTCCAAAAGAGAAAGTTGCTATCCCTCAAAACTGTTCTTTCTGAACTCAGAGAATGATGTTCCCAAGTTCAAATATTCTCTTTAAAATCAATTCTTAATAACAATATGTTAAGAGCTGTCCCAAATGAAGTGACAATGTGAATTTATGCAGAAGTTCCAACAACGGCAGAGATAAAAACGATTTAATATTCAAGATACATATGTGAAGAGTTATGAAAAGGTGATATTTCGACCTTTTAAAAAAATGTATCCTATCAACATCAGAAACCAAACCAAAATTAGAACACAGAAATCTTGGTGCTTTTTCATAATTCGTTTTAAGAGAGTTGATATGCCAAAGTTTTATTAAATTAGCTCCAGATAATAGATATTTATGCAGATTCAAACACACTTCTTTATAAACAGAAAATAAACTTTAAACCAATTTATTATAATTAAAATCTCTTCCTGGACCAATACATTTCAACTGAATACCAAAGTACTGGAGAGTATTTTAAGATATTTAAGGTGCATTTAACTATAGCTGGGGACTTATTTAAGCAGATAATTTTTCCTGATTTACACTATTGAAAAAGACATTTGGAGTTGCTTGACTGTAGAAAAATGAAATTGAGCATAAGTTTTGTAGTTCACTTCAAAGAGTCCACAGATTAGAGCTTAGAGAAAATTTAACCACAAGCACAAGATTTACATTAGTTCATCCCCAAAGCAGGGATTTCATCCTCTCCTGTCCAAATTATTCTAGAGGACTCTGTGGAAAAGAAAATATTGCAATGGCTATAAACACAACCATATTGGGGAACTACAGAGAAGGATCCATCAAGTGATTTTTTTTTTAATGACTATACTGAAAGGTATTTGCTTCTATTTCAAGTTACCTGTATGTATCTGTTTTGTGTTTTTTCTCCATTTCTCTTTATATTTTAAAAATTTGCCATTTCAGATACACTCGTTATGCTAATACCAGTCCAGCAGTAATATTATAATTCCAGACACACTTGTCTCTCTCTCTCTATATTAATTATACTCTGCTGATAAAGTTTCACCATGGGGTGCACATGTACAATTATCTACACTACAACTTTTCACAGCTACTACTTTCCAGAAAACCCTGTCTCACTCTTTAGCTATGCCCAGTATACTCATCCCTGTAATTTAGCATCTTGTTGTATAAAAATGAACTTTCTCTGAATGAAGCCAGAACACCCAGCGATTAAGAGTGGCTTTTCCCATGTTTATCAATAACTGAAATTTATATGAAGAAGCAAATAGCACCACATAGAAATATATAACCTTACTGATTACTTTTTACCAGTGATGATGTTTGGAACACAAGAGAAGAAAGGTCAATTACAGACATTTTATGACACTAACTAGAGTTTCCAAACAGCAGACTTACAGCAAAAAACCCACCAAATAGCTTGTTGCAAACCAAAACCTTCAGAGAGCAAATCATTCACACCACAGGCTTGTAAATACTATAACCAAATCAGTGCTACGGAACTTATAGAAATTACGGGTTGTGCGTTGAGCTTATTTATCCAAAGCTGAGCATGTGGAGCTGGAAGTGTAATAAAGTGCACACACACAGCATGGATGACTGCAAATACTCATGGTCCTGCTTAATGCGCAGCTAACTGCTCTCATTCATACACTCACACAACCTTACACTGTTATCTTTGATAGGGATGCAAAGATGCAATTCAATTAATGCTTCCACTGCCAAAGCTAAAAGCACAGGGCAACTCAGTGACAGCTGCCACGCCTGACATGGAGAGGCAGCATTGCCTGTAAAGCCAAGGGCTGTGCACAAACACATCCCCACAGCCAGTCTGGCAAACAGCAGCACCTGCCAGCACCTCGCACTGCCAGCGCCGCTGCTCCGGGCGCGGGAAGGGCCTGGTGGCACCGGGGAGGGACAGCACATTGCCACATCCGCAGTGCCACTGGGCTCAACATCCTCTGGGCACACGGGAAAACTCGGACATTTCACCATGATGTGGCGTTAACAGGATCTGACAATTGCAGAAGCCGTACGGAGACCAACAGAACGAGCAGGGCTGCGGTACAAAAATCTTAGTGTGAATCTCCATAGTCCAGAGATTTACAGGGGACAGTTGCTAGGAAAACGACATCCTGGCAAGGAAGTGGAGAATATCCACTGACTGGAGAATCTATAAACATGCACTTTTTCTGCAGAATCTGTAATTAAATGCAAACATCTGGAGGATAACATAAATTATATATCAAGTTAATTAAATACTTAATTATATACATTTGCCTCCTCACACATATAAAGGCAATTCAGAGAAAATAATGCAGACCTATCATATGATCTAAGAAAGAAAGAAGACATGTTGCAACATTTAGTTTTCTAATTATCTAAAAAAATAGATTACTGAAGATATATATTTTAGAAAAATAATGTAAATTCACTATTACTGGAAAAATCTCCTTTTATTTTTAATGGTAGTACTGCAAGCGCATTTAAGCTTTTTAAGGCAATACAGCAGCAAACTATTAAAGAGAACAGAGTAAATTTAAACAAATCCAGATTAAGAAAATTGGAGAAAAAAAGAATTAAAAAGTATATACATCTGTGCTTTCCATTCCAGTTTCAAAACATAACCTCATTTTAGAGCAGGCCAGCAGGTTGTCCTGACATGACTTGTACTCAAGCCAAGGCTATTATTATCTTATTTACAGAAGAGTTAACATTCTCTACAAATATCTCGTACCACGGTATAAAACTGTTCTATTTTCAATTCAAGATACAGCAAAACGTCTTAACACACATAGGTTCATAGGCATTTGAAGAAAGTCCTTCAGGCTTCCCTGAAAATTAACCCTATTATTTATTATATTGAATTTTCACTGGACAGCATGCACTGACTGAGTCTGAAATAATGTGAAAAGTGAGAACAACGTAAGAAGTTAATCACCCTAACAGACCTTTTAATTCTTGACCTTGTAGCTTTCAGAAATAGCAGAGAACTATAAAACTTTCAATGTCACGTTACATTTAATCTTTGCACATCTGATACCCTTTTAGCTACTATTTCACTGTCCATTCATTCCATTACTTTTTCTGAGTTCCACTAAAAGCACAGAATACCTGCAGTGCATTTTCAGAACAATCACTTTACAGTTGGTAATGAAACAAAAACAAGAAAAAACACAAACAATGTGAAGCATGTTTTAGGATGCAAAATCGATTTGTACCTCATCTGTGTTGTAGATAATCTGCAGTCCTGAAGAGATCATCTCAACCAAATAGAGGAGAAATAATGACACGGCATTGATCTGCAGTAATTAAACACAGAAAGGAAACTATAATCAACTTTATGTTTATTGGAGTCATGTAAACAAACTAAATGTGGTATAATTCACTAGCAAAGATGGTCCCACTATAACACACGTTTGCTTCTTCAAAAATCATAGATCTAATGATGTGGAAACAGCCAATAGGAAAAAATGGCACAAAAAAGCATTGTCCTCTAAAACTTCCAATGCATTATGATTTTTAAATTTCAAACTGTGCTAGCAAAATGTTCTCCCTTAGGCACGCTGCTTTGACCTCCAAGGAATCACCTTAGTCACAAGCTGTTTTCATGCTTACAGGTATGACAATTTACTAGCAAGTAGGTTACCAGAAAGGCAAGTAGTGCATTGAACAGTGCACAGCACACCTAGAACACAAATCACTTCATCCCTGGTGGGAATTTTGGTGTTGGCAGCTGACAGAGGATAATTACAACATTCAGATATGATCAGGTATGTGAAAAACTATTTTTTTTGTAGCTGTAGACAGCATTTATTATTAAGAGTAATTACCTTCAGCAGCTGTACAGATGAGCATCATAATGTCAACTCACTGAGGAATCTAAGACAACTGCTGGTTTGGTTTTTTATTACAGAATTCTACTATAATTCCGAATTTGTATAACTTCAATAGAGAAAGTAAGTTTATCACAGTATGAGGTATAAAACCACAATGTCAGTATATGAAATTTAGAGAAACCATCTAGAACAAAAAATTGGATTCTTATCTGGAACACAGCAGATTAAAAATTAGGTCCAAATTCAAAAATCAAAAAATATTGAAAGACCACTGATTCCAGTGTCTTAATACAAACTGAAAAGCACCAAGTACAGCAATAAGGGCTACATAATTTTTTTTTTTCCAACTGAGCCCCCTCAGTTACTCTGTACTCTGTTGTCTCCCCGGAGACAAAAACCCTCTAGTTTTTGAGGTATGCTGATGACAGCTGGGAATGTGCATTCTTTTTAATGGGAAGGGTTGAGCTGCCACAAAAAACAGACTTAAAACTCTCATACGGTGCTCCCCAGGTCCCTAGATTGTCTCCTCCTGGAAGTAAAGTGTGGCTGCTCAGGAAACTTCATATAGAAGTCCAAAATGCTAACTTAAGATAACTCCATAAAGCTTTTTTCCCTGAACATATATTTTCTGAATGCAACACATTTACTGTACAAACTCTGTAAGTAATATTGTCACCATGAAATGAAATAATCATCAACCTACTGTCTCAGTTCTGAACAATTTCACTAGCGATTTCTGAGCTAAAAGGAGCATACAGACTTATGGAACGCAAAATAACAAGGTTATGAAAGCAAAGGTGGGTCTGAAAGTAAAGAGAAGGGGAAATAAAAAGAGTAGATTAAAATTTTGGAAAACGAGAGACAATAAAACAAGCAGTTATGCAATGAATCTGACTAGGAACCACTACACAAAGCAGAGAACAACAATTCCTAACTAGGCAAGGCTGTTGTCAGTGTACATTAAATGAATGAAAATTGCTCAAAATTACGGAAAATTAAGCTAGGAATGTCAATATTCACTGTAAGATTACACTAAATCTTTCACTTTACTGACTACAACATTTTTTTGCCAGGATTATTTATTGACAGCCATCTGTTGGTCTCGAAAAGAAGCAACTTTGTAAACAACCAACTATCTACTTCTACAATGTCCCAGTTATTTCAGTACCTTCTGACCAAAATATACCACAAAGCTATGTTTCAAAATACTCTTTTTCAGTAGCAGATGCAAAAGACACCTCAGTTTTACCACATACAGCACATCTAACACAAATCTAACCAAAGTGAGACAGCTGCATTATGGAAGAATGGCGACAACAATAACATCATTAAAAAATCAGCCAAACTTTAATTTACATCTACAGGAATGTGTTACCTGAAGGTGACCATATTCCTTATGGGAGAAGACCTCATCTCCAGTGTGTGCACAGAACACAGAATGTAGACATGCAGATGGTTTGGGGTCTTGTTTAAATTTCTGAACCTAAAGGTGAATGAAAGGCAAAACATAAAAGCAAAATCAATTATTTCAGTATGTTTGGCAATGACAAATTCACCATATATCTTATTTAGATTATTATTATTATCAAACTAAAAAATTTCTGGATATGACCACTATGTAAACCTTGTAATCAACAGTGTCTTTTCAGAACAATTATTTTACAGCTGGTCATTAAATAAAACCAAGATAACTCCATAACTCTTGAAGTCATGCTTTGCTCTCCAACAAATTTTAGAATTTTCTAACCATCATTTCCCGTACCTGACCCACATTTCACAGTGTTTTCCACACTGATGTTACCTTCATGAGATATTCTTCTCTACTGACAGAACACACAGCACATGGCTCAGAATAAGCAAACAAATACTACATTGTGGAATTGTCACATCTACTCCACAATAACTCATATCTTCGTTGGCAATAGAACACAACATTTGCAATTTTTGTTACAAGCAGCAGCATCTGCTCAGGTCATGTCTTGAGCATATATAATTCATATTATTAAAAAATATCTTCCTTTTACATGAGGCCATACACAGTTTCTCAAAATGAAATCCAGCTCTATTTCTGTCTGTTAGGTACCAGAAACTGTTTATCACTACATTGTAGGAAGAGAAAAGCATCTGTAGTAAACAAGGCAAACCACACAAGCAGTGTGCCAGCAGTGTGACACCTCTGTTAATTTAATGTTCATTATTCACATCGGCACTCGTCATCCTCAAAACAAACGACAGCACGGCAAAGAGAAAAACAACTGCTCAAATGTAACAAGATCAATTTAGGTCAAGATTATTTAAAGATATGAGACTCTCAAGAAACAATCCAAACCCCCAGAAAATATATGTCAGCATAAATACATCTAGCAATACAATATTATTATTATTGTTACTGATAGCACATGCCTGTGGACTTCACATTTCAGTTTTGGTGCTCAGTGTGATGGAAGCTATGAGCTTACGCAAAAACTATTTCTAATAATACAGTTAAAAGTCAGTGACCTGAAACTTAAAATAACCCCATGGAATACATATATATTTAACTACTTCCAGATATCCTGCTAACCACTATGCAAAATTTTTCCACCACACCAAATTTTGGTAAGGAGAAGGCCTGAATATTCAGAATATACTCACAAGAGTATTACGGGCTGAATAAATCAACTGTGTTGCAACGTAAGTCAATGACTCTGTTTCCTTACTCATTTTGGAAACATGTGCCCTTCTGAACTTATTAAGTTAAATACTGCTGGAGAATGTCTGCTAAAGAAACCAAGCAAAACAATCAAAACGATCACCTAGGTAAGGAGAACAACTGCAAACACAATAACCAAGAAAACTGTTCAGCCTTAATAAAAAGTAGTTCTACATCTTTCTACTTAATCACAAAAAAGACATAAAAGCCCCCACAACTACTAATGGTGTAATATTTAAATGGGACAAATAACTCCAAAATGAACACAAAGAAGTTTCAAGTGTACCCTGCGCTTTCCTTCCCAAAATGCTCATGTCTTCTATTCCCTCAAACGATGCTGCGACCTGACAACAATGAAGCAGCTGTTGTGAGCTGGGGCACACAGTAACACTGAATTTTATCTGCATTTAGGAGTTTGTTTCCCAGTTTAATTAATCCCTCTAAACGAGGCAAGCGCCTGTGTCTGCACCGCAGTGCTGTACCTTATCGGCTTGGCGCATGTAGCAGTAGAGAATTCCTCTCATGCACTTTATAGCAGAATGCTCCAGCTCATGAGTCCTTCCCTTGTCATCATCAATACGCCTGGGTGAGAGAGATAACTCATAAAACAAATTGCAAATGCATGGGGGGGGGGGGGGGAAGAAAAAAGGAGACATTAATGCTTCGGAATATTAAGTATTTAACTAATGCTGTTGCATACTAGTACCCTCACTCGTATCAATGTATTTACAGCCCTAGTCATTCTTTCTTATTAAAAATAATAATAATAATAAATGGTTTTTGCCTTGCAACTTACACAAGCATTGCTATTTCAAAATTTGGAAATATAAAAAAATATTTCCTGATATTATAACATCAGTGTCTTGCAAGTAAATGATTCTTAGTACCAGCAACAAGCCTGCCAATGCCCTGAACTCTCCCACTAGATTTAAAAGTATCCCTTGAGTACAATTTGCCACAAGGACATCTATTTTTAATGGTATGCATGAGTTTCTCTGTAACAAATACTGGTACCAATTACATTGTATGAAAATATGCTTACTTACCAAAAATAGAGTGATATTTTTAACCTAGTACCTTCACATATATTTTTATTGATATGTGGAAACCACCATTCTCAATGGGTTTACAAATCTATTTTTGATAAAGCTTCATGTTTTAAAACGTTCCCAGGGAACTGAGTGACAGAGGGAATGTAACCTGGCAGAGACATGAGTGTGGATGTTATTCACCTGTAAGCGAGGGCCAGCGCCCAGGCACAGGCAGCACAGTAAAGGCTGTCGTGGACTTTTGCCTTTTGCTTATCCCCATAAGTCTTGGTAGGGAACAGACCTGTGGTTGGGCTTTGATGGAGCAGCAACGTTGATTTAACTGGAAGAAGGAAAAATAAAAAGGTTGTTAACAACATTCATATTTCTTCCAGCTTCTGAATGGATTTTGAGGAATAGATTAGGTGTGAACAACCTGTTAGAGCATGCACAAGATAAAACAAGACAAAGAAAGGTAAGGAGAAACACACAAAATTTGTTACATTGTTTCTTCAGTCAAATTAGACCTTTTTACACAAAAAACTCAGCAGTATTCAAAACTATTTCTATGAGTCTGTTCTAGCACAACCCACTTTGAACAGAATTTCTACAAAGCAACCCAGTAATTTCCTTTCTGTGAAAACAGAAGAAAAAAGTGACCACAGTATGTCAATTGTCCCCCAAATCACTGAAATGCTTAAACTCTCCAGAACTCTACATTCATAAAAATCACATTTTTAACTCAGGCCAGATGACTGTATCAATATTTTTAAAAGTAGAAGGGAGTAAGTGAGTAAGTAAGGAGAAAGGACAAATGCAATTATTTAACTCAGTACCTTGATATAAAAATCAAATAAGACAGGAATTTTCAGGCTGACAAAACCGAGTTAGAACAAATACTAAATATTACTTAAATTCTTTTTGTACTTCAATATTTCACATTTTGGGAATTGTTTTTCCCAAGGTTATATAAGAACCAGAATGCTGCAAGATTGAAACTGGGCTTAATGCTCTCGAACATGACCTTTCTAACAATAATCTGTTCAGCACAAGACAGGAAAGCAGGTTTTTTCCACAGATTGTTATCAAGCATCAACTTCAAGAAGGCCTCTTCATTGTATATGTAGAATACTTAGAAACTAAGTATTCCAAATGAAGATTACAAGGTTTTACAGCTTTTTGCATTACATTCTTCAGTGTCTTGATACCCTATAACAAAAACTTTGATAAACTATTACCTGAAAAAGTCAATATAGATTATTCTAAATGAACTATGAAGTCAATATCAGATTTTTACTATGGCAGTAGCATAATTGCCTGAGATAAATAGCACACACCACCACAGATCTGTTGCTGCCAAGTGTTAAAAAAGCAAATTGAACAGCCATCTCCTCTGTAAGAAAGCTAAAAGCAATGCACCTAAAAAAAGCAACAGATCTATGGATGGACCAGGTACAACGTAGATTTCATTCAAAAAGCCTTTTGAATAAAGGGAGTCTCATCCCACATTTTTAGAGGGGAGGGAAAATTGTTCACTATTCTATACCCTTGCCTGAGTAAAACTTAAATTTTAAACAGTCAATTGTACAACCACTAAGAAATCCCAATTTTAGAGTACAGGCAGGACTTCATTGTAACACAAACCTCCTAAAACCCAAAACAATCAAAACAAATCATTGCTTCTTTAATGGTTTTGGCTTAAAATAACCTCATAATGAAAAGAAAAACACTGAAGTTGACTTAAAGTACGTTAGCTAACAAAATTTCAGCACAAAAATACATTATGGCACAATTAATAACAAAAAAGAACTTCGCACTGATCACCTGCCAAACCATTCCAAGTACTACAAAAAAGCTTTTTTCCATTTAAATTTTTCCTCAGCTGTATCTGGTCAATGCAACCACAGTAAGCTACCCCTTTATCCAAAATAATTCTAAATTCAGTCTTACAGCTGGACTGGATTTACAATAGACATTTAGATTTCCAGCAAGAAGTGTAACTCAGCCCTCCTCTTTGCATCTTTCAAACTTCCAGCAGAAGTTTAGGAAACTGTCCTTAAGTAGGAATAATGTAGCAAATATCAATTCTAACTCACATCCAGACTAATTCAAGCATTATTAACTTACCAATTCTATAGTAATGATTTAATTTATCCCACAGACTTTCTCCCTCTGGCTTGGGAAGGTTAATACATTTAAGTGGCTCATAAATTGAACCTAAAATAAAAAGAGAAAAGAAAACCAAGATCAGAATCAGTTTCATCATTCTAATATTGTTAAAAATTACTGCAATAAGGTATTTTTTCATGTTTGTTATTAAAAAGCACAATTTATCAAACTTTAGTTGAAACAGAAAAAGTTATCTCTACAGAGAATAGATTTCCATACACATTTTTTTCTACAGTGCCTCTCTACACAAACCAGACTTCCATCTGTATCTCCAATGCCTTGTGGATACCGTGCTCTATACATTTATATAGCATTGCTATATAGCAAATGCTATATAAATGTATCGTTAACTATGGAAGACTACTATTAAATGTTAAGAATTTTCTAGGAACATTTTCTTAGAACTTAAGTACACTGTGGAGGGAAGTCTGAAAGATATGTAGAAAAAGAGAACAAGAGTGCCAAAAGTAGGCCATATTTAACTATAACTGCCCTACCTGCCTTTAAAATGGTGAAGATGGCCAACACTATCAGTGTTTTACCTACCTCGTTTGCACCCACCAGCAGGGTCAGCCCAGCTGATCTCCTGTCTTGAATAAGGGTTGGCTTGTTCCCACATGCTATTCTACAGATAAAGCCCCCAAATTACCAGTATTCCAGAGAAATACAGTGCTATCAAATCCCCATCTTTCCTTGTCACTGCTTCACTGTTTCACTGTCCACCTGAAAGTCAGTTTTCCTGAGAGCTGAAATGAGCTGCCTATTAAAAATTACTGGGGATGAACCATTTCCAACTTCTAATTTCAGAGTACCACGCTGCTCTCCTCCATAAATCACTTGGGCTTTATTCAGTGCTCTGGATGGCAAGATCTCCAAGAGAGCTGTGTGCTCATAGGAAAAAAGAGAATTTTCGCTTTCCGGACCGCATGCTGCCCTTCTGAAAAGCCCAGGGAATGCCTTGCCAGGGCAGCCCAGCCAGCCAAGCACTTCTGGCAGCACACAGCGAGTGCTCCTTTTCACGGGGCTTCCTTGGCAATCCCAGCACATTCCTAAGCATCAGACACGACATTGTCCATACACAGGACTCTCATCCACATGAAATAATGAAAACAAAACGAAGAAAAAGAGAAGTGTTCAAGAAACAACTGGATGTGGCACTCAGTGCCCTGTCCAGCTGCCAAGGTGGTGTTTGGTCAAATGCTGGACCTGATCATCTCAGAGGTCTTTTCCAACCTAACTGGGATGTGTGTGGAATGGTAACAGAAGTTTTAGGAATGAAATCCTTTGGTGGGGAGACAAGAAAATGTCTCTTGCCCTTCAAGAATTCAAACCTCACCCCAAGTTAGATTGCAAAATTTTGCTCTGCAACCACAGGAGTGAAAAAAAATCCACTCCTCCTCAAGCAGACCCCTGGGCATCTGCTCTGCATGGATGCCCTGGTGATGCTTCCCAACCCATCTGAGCTTCCCCTCCAGCCTTTCCTGTCCTCACTGGGAGAGGTTAGATTAGAAATAACACCTGTATGTGGGAAAGGGCCGGAAAGGGAAGCACAGAGAGCTCAGAGCTGCCTAAAAAAACTAAGTCAAAAGAAAGTAAATTGTTCTGTAATGGAAAAGAAAAACTTGCAACCTAACACAGCTTTTGTATCTTCTATTAAAATAATTAAATAAATAATGAACATTCTGAACCAATTTAAATCCATTTTTCAAAGCCATTTTGTTTTTCTACTTCTTTTTGCCTACAAATCCCTTGATGAGATGATTCATAATTTATACTGTTATACAGTTAATTCAGTTATCTTGCAAAAGCACACAATACAGTGAGCTGCTGTAACTGTTATTTTGTACAATGTTGTAGTGAAAGGACAGAATACACAAAGGAAAAATGTTTTCAGGAAGTCAGTGCATAAAAAGCAGCAAATTTATGAGAAATCACTTACTAGATTTTCAAAGGCAAAATAAAGATTCTAACGCTTAGATTAGCCAACTGAATATCATATGCATATCCACCATCCTTTGTGTGTGGAACAGGTTCAGAATGTCCACTTCTTGCAGGCTGTTACCTCAGTGTGGCACCAGGACACACAGCTGACTATTCACAGGCACACACACACACAAGCCAAAAGTTCCTGAACTAAAATTGTTCTGATTTAAATACTTACCAGACAATCTGTGACCCTCTGTGGCCAACAGAGAAACAAAACAAAGTTATCAAGAACAAAAAGCATATCCTTCTATTGCAGAGCATTCAAAGATTTCAACTTTGTGCAGAAAGAATATTAAACAGACTAGAGAGCATGAAAATGCCAAAACACCACCATCTACAAGTGATGTTATTTGATATTTAAAACTTTAATAGAAAATAGTAAAACAGTAGACTGTTGATGGAACAGAAAGGTGAAATTAATTCAAAGTTTGAAACACTAACAAAAAGTTTTATGCTTTCAAAGTATTCCCTAAAATTACTCCCACTACAAGGAGGAGAACTTGTTTACATCAAGGTTTTCCACATATTCTTCATGAATTCCTTATTAGCATCTATATAGTTTATGTTTTGCTTGGGTGTCTACAGCATTCTCCTGGAGGAATCATGTGGTAAATTATGTTTCATTACTATCACAACCTAATCAAAGCAACGAACAGTCAGGACAAACACAAAGCTGCTCCTTCCTTTTGCTTTTGGAGTGAGCCCATAACACAGAGGAAGCTATTTTTAGGATGGCTTAAAAAAAAGAGCCTGCCTACAGTCTCATCCAAAATCTATTTAAGAGCTCATTTCAGCAAGACAAAAATCTATCATAGAAAGCTATTTGCAATTACATATTTAAAATAGGTTTTCAAACTAAAAAATTATTTAAAAAAAATGACAACAGCAAGACTGCAGCACTCTAAATATAATAGAATGACATATGCAAATAGTACCCTGGAGGTCTCAGTTTGTACGTTCACATTCAGAAGAAACAGAATAAGGACATTAATTTTAAATACTGTTTTCCATAAATACATCACTTTATTATAACCATACAGTGTGGGTTGTATTTTAAGTAAATAAGTAGGTATGCTAGAAGAACATAAAAACCTATTTTGTTGATTTACTATTTCTTCTGCTGTCTAGTGGTGTAACAACCCCATCCAACATTTAAATAGGGTATATGGGAGTTCAGCTTTTCTTCCACAAAGAATGAAGTGTGCCCATTATTTTCTACACCACAAGTGCATTGCTGCAGGCAGTACCTACTTCAAAATCAGAAAAAAACTGATAGAAAATCAAAGTGTCACTTCCTGCATTAATATAATTAGTATCTGACAAGAGAACACTCAAAGCCTTGATCCCAAGACCAATTAAATCCCTGTTGTCTTCAGACACTGCACTGACTAAATGCCCTATATTCATAATCTGAAGGAAAACTAATCCTTTTTAATTGCCTACCATTTACAGGTTCCAGAGTAATATTTCACTACTCTTCAAGTTGAATATACTAAAGATGATAGACATTCCTTTCAAAGTATTAGAGAACAGGAAGAAATCTCAATCCTATGTAAATACAACCTCTGGAGTCTGAAAATATTATGTCATCCTGATGTTAAAGTACTCTCCCATCCACCTCAATTTAATTCCAGTTATATCTGAGATTAGCATTAACTGCTCCTCAGGGAAGAGCTATAAACTGTCCAGATGTTTACATTCCGAAGTTATGGCTAAAATGGCTTTAAAACAACTCTGCTCCCAAATTTGTATGCATTTGAAGGAAGGTTGGACACACACATCATTGAAGATGGCAGTAATTGTGGATATAAAAGAAAAATAGGGATTAGAGTGGAATTCTGTACCAAGTCTATGGATAAGGATTTGCATATTTACAGGGATGGTTTATTCAAATTTTTCAAAGTATAGAATTCATATAAACGAACACTTCCCTGAAGTTCAATCACAAATAGAAGCAACATGGCAAGAACTTTATTCCCAACATTTCACATGCCAGAAGAATAAAAGAAAACATGTATTTGCATAATTAAATCAGGACAGTCCAAAAGAAAAAAAAATAGATACAAGATTTCTTTCTAGATTTGATAAGAATGAAAATTGACCACAGGCTTTAATGTGACACTAGTTCTGGATGCAATCAAACACTTGAGACAGGAACAAGCTCTGGACCTCGGATCACTGTTACCTTCATTACCCAGCATTGGCAAGGGCAATGACATCTTCACATTACACAAGTCATTGGGACCAAAGAGGATTTTATTTCTACTCACAGCAGAGTTTAAGAAATTATATCACATAGGGATTTTTAATCACAACATACAGGAGGAAACTATGATCTCATAGTTGACCCTGATTTGAGCAAGAGGCTGGACAACCCTTCCAGACTGAACTGTTCTGCAATTCAATGAAAACAGGGTAAGGAAACACCAGGAGAAGGGCTTGGAGAGGAAGAAGCAAAAGGCATTAAAGAATTCTTCTACTTGGATACGCAGTAAAAGTAAGCAAAAGGTATGAATTGTTACCTAGGTTGAGTGATGCTAACAACACAGGCAAAAATGAGTAAAATCTTGTAATAATTTTATTTAAATAGCATTGAAGTGACAAAGATTTTAGACTATGATTTATCAAGAAAAATCATGTGCTAGACTGTGCAAGTATTTCAACTAGTATTCCACAGAATCACAGAATATTCTGAGTTGGAAGAGACCCAGAAGGGTTGTCAAAGTCCAACTCCTGGCCCTGCACAGAACAAGCCCAGAGTCCCACCCTGTGCCTGAGAGCACTGTCCAAATGCTTCCTGAGCTCAGGCAGGCTTGGAGCTGTGACCACTGCCCTGGGGAGCCTGTTCAGTGCCCAGCTACCCTCTGGGTGAAGAACCCTTCCCTGATATCCAACCTAGACCCCCCGACACAGCTCCAGCCACTTCCTCAGGTCCTGGCACTGGTTACCAGAGAGGAAAAAGAAAAAAATAAGCACCAATTTATTGTGTCCTTTCTCTATTTCCTAATCATCTGAACTCAGTTCTCTGTACAGTATATTATATTTCATGGAAACTACTGATTTCAGGATTTACACTAACAACACACAAAAGCTACTGAACACCAGAAATAAAATACTGACCATCGTGCCAGTACACAGGAGCTTCATATAACCAAAATGCCAAAGTCTACCACACAAGCCTTGTAAATGCTACAAGCAAGGCAGGAAACCACTCACGATATTCAAGGCAGGCATTGCCATTTCTGAGAATTCAAAATAATAGGTGTTAAAACTGCTAAAAATGTTTATTTTGTATCACAACAAGAGAAACATCAAGTATCGATACAATAATTAGGAAGAGTAACTTTTTTTTTTTTAAACACTGTCAGCACATCACATGTTCTTTGATGTTAAGAGAGGCAAAATTGAAAAGCCCCAGGCAGTGCAGAGGAGTCCAAGTCAGTCGTGTCCCCTCACCTGGTTACTCTCAGCAGCACTTGAGCTGTTTCAACAAGGACTACACAACAGTCTTCCCAATCCCATAGTTTCACATGGACACATCTGCTCCCAGTCAAACTCCTTTCAAAATACACAGCAGCAGCCTTTACAACTTCACGTATTCTACCTTCTGTTGTACCTGAGGAGAAGCTGTGCCAGGGGGCTTTACTTTGCTTCCACTTAATTTCCAAAAGGCAATCTTTAACCAATGGACTGGCTGAAAATTTTACTTCTTATCTCTAAACCAGTCACGTTGGGGCTTTTTAGGAGTCAATTGCAAACACCATTCTTAGGGCATCTTTCATGTGACTGTCATCTTAAAAGAGAAATTTGAGTTCAGAGATGGTTAAACTCAGGGATACTGACAGGAACACAAAACACAAACAAAACATGAAAGATTTGACAGTAGATTTCAATCTAAATAGATTACAATTTTCAGAAATTTTCACCAAGAGTTCAAATTTTTCAGTTCTACTGTACAGTGCTAAAAATCTACTAGCACAAAACACTGCATGAAACAAAACACACAATTACTTTTTGTCAAATTAAATAGCCACAAACAAAAACAAAACACAGAACTGCACACTTACCAAATTTTAAAAAAGCATGCGCAGAGGAGGCTCTGTCATCATCCAAATTGGCCATTTCAAATTGGTGCAGCTAATCACAAACGTCTCAGGCTAAGCTACAGTAATTTTCAAAACTGTTTAGTAAATGTTAAAGGCAATCAGCATTAAATTAAGTGAAAGCAATGTTAGTGGAGTTATTAACATGACAGACTGCACAGCACAAACTTTCATTACATCTTATGTTTCCTTCTTCTACACTGACCTCTTGGTTTTATTTTGCTTTTACTTCCATAAAACTTATCTGAGTAAAAGGACACAGTTAACAAAAAAATCCATCTTTTGCCTATTTGACATGAGCTTTGTTATTCAATAATAAATTTGCTACAATCACCAAAAGGTGATGAATACAATCTGATATATTTCAAGATGAAATAAAAATACCGATTTAACTAGTGCATACAAAAGTGATCAGTAAAATTAATGACAAGGAGCTAAAACTCTGGTTATGCATAGGGCTGCTTTTATGCCATGTGAAATCTACACCAGGATGTTTCTTGCAGTCATATATATTACTTATGGCACTGAATATCTCAGTTATTTGAGGCAGGACATCTTCCACTTTGCAATATACAATAAGAACAAAGTGTTTGTAATTATGATGACAAGTTTTTCCAAATCTTTAAGATTTACGTTTCTTAAAGTAACCAAAATTTCAGGGTTTTTAAACTAGTCAACTGCTGAATATCTTTATAATCTGCTCCTAATGAGAGGAGAAACAAATGAAACAGTATTTTATTGCTTCAGGAAGGGAAATGAAAATTTCTGAATAAAATTTGGTTTTACTGGAAAAAAATTCATTCATAATTTAATACACATAAACATGAGGGTACAAATTACCGCCTACAGGATTGAGGCTTACATGAGACATTGCTGCCGGCTATAAAACATGAGTCACTCGTGCATTTCAGGCACGTGTGTCTATACTCCAAGTTTACTACGTTTTACTCCAAGCAGCACACTAGTAAAAAAAAAAAAACCAAAACTAAACAAAACAATGTTGTTTGTGAGCTTCCAGCACAGGCCTCAGCCAAACCAGAAACATGTGGGGGAGTTTCAGTCACTTTTTACGATCATCCCAGCCATGTCTCCTGACAGGGCCAGGAAGGAAGTAAAAAAGCCCTGAAGTCATACAAATTTCAACATAAAGATGCAGCAGTAAACTTAAAAAATAAGAATATTATTTTTATTTTTAGATATGAATATTACCTGAAAGATAATATATAAAAGTTGATTTTAAAATAAACCCTAATATCAGAAAAACTTTTCAACTCAATTTTTATTTCTGGACCAGATTTCTTCAGTTTTTATACAAAATGCCATGGACAAATCTCTAGACAATCTCTGGACAAAATCTGTATGAACTGGGAAAGAAGGAAGTGAACTACAGCAACACTCTGTCACAGCACAGAAGGCAATTGTAATATATATTTAACAAAAAAGTAACAGGCAGCAGCAGTTAAGAAAAAGTTTAAATCCATCCAAATGCCTCCTACAGACACGGGGCCTGGCCCTGCAGGGGATTCCCAAGGTTCGTGTGCTGAGGTTTGGGATTCACACACTCCCAAGGTGCAGCTGCCACCCTCGGTTCTGCGGAGCTCTAAGGCTCCATTTGTCAGTCAAGCCCCAGATGACAGCGCCGTGTAATCACAACCGGCCAGGGTAACAACTCCTTTAGCGGGCACTATTAATCCTGGCGTTTGCCACTCAGTCCCGACAGAAATTGAACTTTTAAAGCCAAATTGATCAGAGCAGTCTTTAAACAATCAATTCTTTAAAATCCTCATAAAGCCCCATTGTCCTCTCACACTGTCTGATCAGTCATTAGCACAACAAAACCAACCAAACATGCAAATAAGTAACAACTGAATTTAAACACGCATGTGTGGCATATAAATAAACACAGAGGGATCTACTGGAAAACTCTTTCCATTAGAACAATTAAAGCCCTACTAAAACTGTATTTTACCTCAAAAAAAATAAGCCAAACCCCGGGTTTTTTGAAGTTCAGAAATTCGGGCTAACTCGGCAAACATCACCCTTTGGTTTGGGCCACACAGTCCACGTTCAGAACGAGAAATTCCCATGCTGTAAAAGGGTTACCTTTACCTAAGAGAAACCTGGCAAAAGCTGGTACTTTCCTCTAAACACTTCACCTGTTCCACAACCGCAACGCTTTATACAACTGCGGTACTAAACACTCCACGAGCGGCTGCCTTTGCACCCGTGAGGGGAAATGACACCTGAGCGGCACCTGGGGCTGCGCCCGCCAAGGACACGCGGGGCCGGCCCCCACCGGGGTGTCCCCTGTGCCCCTCACGGCACCGCCACCGCCGACAGACGCGGCGGGGACGGGGAAACAGCTCCGGGCCGGGCCGGGAGCGGGGCAAGGAGTGCGGGAGCGGGGCGGTGAGTGACGAGAGACAGAGGGATCCCCGGAGCTCCTCCCGGGCAAGCCAAGAGGTCAGACCTGAGCGTTTGGAGCGAGCGCGCAGCTCCAGCATCTTCCAGCTCACATCAGACATGTGAGTCGCCGCCATGGCGGAGCGGTCCCGGAGAGCCCCGGCGCTGGGTCCGGGGCGCCAGGCGGGCCCTGCTGCCTCCCGCCGTAAAGCGACGCGCGCAGGCTCCGCCGCCGCTGCCGCAAACCGCGGGCCGGCGCGGCCGGGCCCGCCCCGCGCTGCCGTCAGAGCGCGGGCGGGGCGAGGCCGTGCGCGATGGGGGCCCGCGGGCCGTGCCCGCCGCTGGCGCCGCTGCTGGCCCTGGCCCTGCTGGCCCTGGCGGGGCCCGCCCGCGCCCTGCAGAATGTGACCGCTCAGCTCTTCGGGCCCGAGGCCCGCGGGACCCTCGCGGCCTTCGGCGACTTCAACTCGGACAAGCAGACGGACCTGTTCGTGGTGCGCGGCGGTGAGTGCGCGGCCGGGCCGGCGGCGGGCCCGGGGGCTCTGGGGGCACAGGCGGTGGCGGGGGGCTCCTCCTCCCCTGGCAGCGCGGCCGGAGCCCGCGAGGGCCGGACAGCCCCGGGTACCGCCGCCCCCGGCCCGGCAGCCCCGTGGGGAGGCACCGGGCGCGGTGTGCCAGCGGCTGCCGCCGCTCCGGGGCTGCGGACGGCGCTGCGGTGCGAGCTGCCCGGCGAGGAGCAGGAGGTGGGCTCGCTGATCCTTACGATCCCTGTGCATCTGTGGGTTACCGGCTGCTCGCTCTCTCCCCGAGCACGGCCTCGGTGCCCGGGGCTGTGTCGCCGAGGGCCGGCGCAGTGAGCACAACATTGTTTGCAGGGTGACACTGACACTTGCTTTGCTCCCGAGGTATTTCCTGCGTGGAATACGATGTATTCAATTTGCACCAGTATAAGAGTTAATATAGGGCATATTTTTCTTTAAGGTTGCATTTATGGTTGTGAAATAATTTAGAGACTTCATCCTACAAATTGAACGGTCACCAGGTTTTTTATGCGCTTGTTTTCACAATATTTTGGGAAACAGAGATGAACATTTCACAGATATGAGGAAGCTAAATTGCACACTATCCTACCTTGAACATTATGTTAAAGTGTCAGGGTAGAGAAATTTGTTACACAAAGCTGTCAGCTGCCACAAGTTTCTCTTTAGGCTTCAGATATGGGGACACCTCAAATCAGAGCTCATTTTCAGTGGTCAGTGTTATTGGCAAACATTAGTCTTGGATTATTTTACTTTCTTGAAGCTGCACGTTAAGATAATAAATTTATTCTCAGATTCACCTTTTTTATTCCTTCAATCTCAGAAATGTTTCTCTAAGTAGCTTTGGTAAAGCATGAGTGACTTTCCCTTCTAGTTGAGTTATTGAAATGCATGGCTCCCTGGAAATGCTCCACTGGCTCATCTACTGAAAGAACAGTTAGATTTAAAATGAATGTCCATGATAAGAGATTTAATTTTTACTTTCTTATCTTCCAGATGAGTGCATATAAAAATGTGAATAGTTATAAGTTTCAGAAATTATATTCATTATATCTTTGTGTCTCCATAGCAGCACTTGATAAATCACTTTCCTACGTGAAACTTTCTGTAAAAATCAGCTTGAAATAACCTAGTTGAAAACATTATTTTTCATAACTTTAGTCTTAACAAAAAGTAACTACAGAATACTCTCAAAACAAAAGGTAATAGACAGTTCAAAATAGTGGGGTTTTAAGTGGTAGGATAAATGGCAGCCAGTTGTAAACAGTGTGAGGAGCTGAGCACTGGAGATGACACTAGACTGAGGAAGAGTGGTCTGTAAAGCAGCCCAGTCCTAATAATCCTGACCCTTAATAAGGAAATGGGGACCATGTCTTGGGCCTTTTGCTGGATATGTATTATTGTTATTATCTTGCATTGCTTCAGTTGAACAAGAGTAATGTTCCATATGCTCAGATGCATAAAAGAAAATGAGGTTGTGCTCATCCCATTGTAAGAAATGGTAAACTCGCTGAATGTAAGGGATAATCTAGATCTGGAAGTGTCTTCTTGCAAGACCAATTCAAAAGTACCAGTGGACTCTGGGGTTAGTCACTTTTTGAAACTCCAAATATCCAAATAAATGGAATTGTGCATACACTTAGCTGTTTTGTGAGTCTATTCATGTAACAGGTAAGTGGGGAAGCTCATGCTGCTTGATTGTTCAGTCTATCACTTCTGGTTATGCTTGATGCCTCTGCGGCTAGTACAGGGCAGTGAGTGATCATTGCCCTCTTCACCTGCTGCATTTCATTGGCGAATTTTGGAAACTTCTGTGGTATTTATCTCATAAGCGTATCTGTATGGGTGTGATATGTATCTGGTACATATCACACAGATACTCAGCCTGAAGAGCTCTAATCTACATCATTGCTGTTTGTATGGAGACTGCTCTGTGTTTTCACACCCTCCAATGCACTTTTTTGCTTTCTTACTGTCCTCTCATCTCAAAAAGGATACTGAATTGCAAACAGCATTTAGGATTGATGTAGTGGTATAAGTAATTCTGTTTTCTGTTCATGTTATAATTTTTAATTGTTAATTTGTTTTGGCTATTGATGACCACTGAGCTGAAATTTTTATGTATCTGTCTTTAATGACCGAAAGATCTCATTTCTCAGTGTTGCAACTAACTTGGAACCTGGTATGTGTAAAAACACATTTGCTTCTTTATCCTCATCATTACTTTATCAAATAGCCGATAAAAAGGCAGGTGAGAGGCTATGGTGTGCAGTGGGAATTCCAAGTTGCAGCAGTCAGCCGCAGGTGTATTAGCCAAAGCTGGGACAGCCAGCAGGCTCCTGCCCCTCACTGTGTGCCAGGCCTTTCCCTCACCCACGAACCTGTGCCGCAGCTCGGGCAGCACTCACCTGCCACGTGGGACTGTGCTGGTCTCTCCTGGCCTCTGAAAGGGTTCCTTTTCATTTACCCATTTGGTGGTGTATTCTCTTTCTCTTGAGCAGGTTTGTGGCAGGTGTCTTTTGTTTCATAGCAAGGAGCCTTGTATTCTGCTACTGCCCAGCTGTGAACTGGGCAGAACAATTGCCACAGAACAATGCTCTTAGAAAGTACTGTGGTGGCTCAAGTTTGGAGCCTTAGAATTATTTTTTATAGGTAATTGGTTTGTGGTGCTACAGATGGATTTATTGGAGAATGAAGGACAGAAAGAAAAAATACAGTTGTTTCACTGTGAGCTATTGTCTTACTTGCAGAAGTAAGTGCATGTGTATTGTGGTTTACTGACTGAAAATTTTATTTCATTAATGAGGTTAAAATTATTCTTTTTCTTACCTGAATTTTAATTATTTCTGCAACATAAAGCAATGGCTTTTATTCAGATGGTCCTGAAATAATGAAATGATACTTGGTTGTATCATTGCCTCTAAATGAGGAAATGCTTCAGGGAACCAAGTAACTTCTGAGTTTCCTTTAAAGTCCTTTTGGCAGTTGACATGGGAAAGCAGTATCAGCTCCTGTATGTCAGAGACAGTGTTAAAAGAATTAATTTGAGTTAGCTTTTAAGCTTTAATTAGTTTTGTGGAACTGGTGCCTTTTACTTTTCCCTGCATAATATTTCTTAATCCATTACAGAAAATTTTATTTTAAGTGATGTGATAAAAATAAGAGAAAGAAAGTTCTAACACTAAAATCCCCAAGGAATATTCTTGATATTAACATTCCTTTGAGATGCGACTGGCTTTAAGTTGAAGAAGCGCTCCTTTTGAATGAGGAGGAAGTAGTGGTGTGGGACATCTTTCAAAGGTTTTGCTGCTGTGGGGAATGGTTATTTGTGCCATAGCTGTTTAAATGTTGGGTTTGTATGTAAGCCATTTCCGTTCTTCCTCTGTTGCTCATGGTCTCCCTTGCTTTGGCAGGAAATGAGTTGGTTATCTTTTTGGCTGACCAGAAGGAACCCTACTTTAAGCCCCGTGTTAAGCTACCAATGAAGTAAGTATGGATAGTCAATGCTGAAACAGTGCCAGGCTGTCTTCCTTGAAAGTGCCTCTCTGTGCTCAGCAGGAATGTGACTGCAATTGTTTGTGTTAACCTCTTTGACTTGTTGTTCAACTTGCCCTTAGAGCTCTAGTTCTTTGACCAGTTTCCCAATTAATTTCTTGATACATTTTGTTTTGTTTTGATTTTGTTGGTCAGATGACAGAATTTGTGGAGATGAGCTTTGTCATTCATGTTAACCAATAAAAGCGTTACTTCCCACCCCTTATGAAATGTCTTTGGTTTGTGTTTTGTGCTCAAATTAGTATTTAAAATGTTGAAATATTCTTGTAGTTGATTTGGATCTTCAGGATTTTATTTCCTAGTGAAGCAAACTGTCATTTGATATCATACATAGGTCTTTGTGGTGGGTAGATTTAGTCTCAATCCCAAGACATGTTTTCATGACTTGGGAAATTCTTCCAGTTACTGTAGTTACTGATGGAATCCAGCCAATATCATCTGCTTTAGAAGACATATGAAGAATGGTGTTCTGGTATTTCTGTATAGAGATCTATTGCTTTCTCAAGTTTACATGGGGCCTTTAAAAAAACATCAATTTTTAATAAATGTAAACCAATCTGTTTATGTGTATATATATGTCTAGCTTTAATATCCTCTAATACTATTATGGTTTTTGCTTCTGAATAATGCTTACTAATAGTATTATGTTTATGAAAAGTTAAATTGCTTTTATAGCTCAGCTTCATCTTCTGTTTTCTACATATTTTTATTTTTCCTTGTTCCCTCCTGTTTTCGAATGAACTGATTTGTTTAATACATTAGAAATTATCTGCTTTTAATCCTTAACAATGATCCGTGTTTGTGTGTGTAAAGCAGAGTCTGAGTAGGTACCCAAATAAAAGACAGGAAGAACAAACAAATGTAGGGAGGAGTGGTAAGACCTGGCAGAGGATAGGAGGAAATGGCATTGTCTTTTAAAAAAATCTACCTGTGCCTGACTCCTGGTGTTTAAACAGCTCCTGTTGCTTTATGTTCTTGCTCTTGGATTGCAACCAAAGGATCCTGCTCACTGAAACACGTTTTGGAGGACTGGTTCTACAACAAATGCAAGGATTTAATGAAGTGTACATAGCATTAACAAACAGGATATGGCTGAAGAATGCCTGATAGCTGAAGTTTAGAGTTAAAATGTCATTTTCCTTAGACAAAGACAGCCTGTCAAGTGCCTGATTTCAAGATACTTTTGTGATAGATAAGGATTCATCATAAGCAAGGTTGTTGCAGGGTAATATTGTATTGGACCAACTAATAATAATTGGGCAAGCCTTTGTCCATGTAAGTGCTTTCTTCATGCACACCTTTTTACAATTATTTGCATGTGGGGGCTTTTGTTTTTAATTGCAGATCTCTTGGCGTCACTATAACCAGTGTAGTTCCTGGAGATTATGATGGAGATTCCCAAATGGATGTCCTCCTCACTACCCAGGCACCAAGTCATGGCAAAGATGAACTTTCAGTGTTTATTTTCTGGGGACACAATCAGACATTGGGTGAGTTGCTGAGACTGCTTATTAATAAGATTGTTAGACTTCTTAATAATACAAAGTAATGTCAGGAAATTACAACTCATTTTTACAGTGTAGTGATTGTTTTTACATTAAATAGGGATTAGCAACTATTCAGCTTCACACCCATATATTATCTTGCTGTTAAACTGCGTTCAATAATTAATGAAAGAGAACAATGCTAAAATGCTTGCACTATATTATGCAAGAAAGGTAACTGAACATTATTCTAATTTGGCAGTAACCTATTAACTGAAGAGCTGCTTCTCATGGGTTTCCCCATCATACATGTCAGCTTCACAAAGATTATCTCAAAAGATTTATCTTCAGTTTAAAATGCACAGAGAACCTGGTGTGAACCTTAGTGCATCAGCTTTCAAAATAGCATACCTAAACCTACCAACAGTAATATAACACTTTTGTATGGTAAACCAAAGTCTTTGAAGACAGTGACACACTAAAGTAGGTGTTGGAAGAGAGGTTTCTAGAGTCTGTATTGCTGGGAGTTTTCAAGGATTTTAGAATGAAGTTTTCAGGAGTGTTTTAGCATGTTCCAGCTATAGCTGATTCTGTCTTTGGGTAGAGTCAGGGACTGTGTGAACTCTTGAGGCCTCTTCTGTTTTCTGTTGACTCTGCTAGGAAAGGGGTTTGGGAAGAATTTAGGGTTTGAACAAGGACAGATGAGCACAAGAAGATACTCTTTGAGTCCACAGAAATTAATGAAGAGTAATCACTATTGGAAACAACAGTGTCATGAAATAGTTACAGGTGAGGCAAGTTGGCCTTAGACCCCATTGCTTCTGGCTTTAATCAGAGCTGAAACAAGCAACCTGGAAAAGTGCAATGGATCAGATATTAAGAGAATAGCAGGTATCTCTAGTATTGGGAAGAAAATTAAGGACTTGGATTAAGTTATGCTGTCTTGTTTCTGAAAAAAAACAAATATTAGGGGAAGCACAAATGAGCACATGGGGCCTGGAAGAGGAGTCAGAGGTTAAAAATTCGGGCAGTGGTTGGTATGTAGTGAGCCTACTGGGAAGGTATGGCGTGCCTCCTTAGGTAATAGAAGTGTGACAAACAAGTGAATAGGACAGGGCTGTTGTGTAAAATGTGGAAATTGTGAAGAGAAGCATTCTGGAGAGAGGAGGGAAATGGGAATAATCTGGCAAGGAGTTTAGATGACAAGTAAAAGTGAAGTCTCAGGTGATAACGTGATTGGGACTTAGTCTTCTTTTCCCATTTGGAAAGTCTATCTTTAATGCTTATTTCAAATATTCAGTGTATATAATTAAGGATGTTTTTCACAGTGACAAAACATTAAACAGAAGTCTAACGTACAATGTGAAATTTTAGCCTATCTTCATCCCAGCTGTTTCAGATTTCCCATATCTGTGATTGCAGTCATACACAGAAAGAGGTTTCACTAAGATCTACTTAGAATAATTTGTTGAGGAGTTTAGTGGAAAGGGAAAAAGCCTTCAGTATTTTAACTGTAATTCACCTTTCCTTCAAAATTTCAGGGAGCCATTTAGTTGTTTATGTTAAATGGTGTCTGTTTTTTTTGTCATAAAACTGATAGTTTTAAATGAATAGAAGAATTATGTCTTAGTTGAAAATGCAAATGTCAGAATATATTGGTAACTGAATCAAGTTAATGTTTTCTGTTTTCAGATCTTAACCATAAAACTATGTTAAATAAGACTTTTCATGATGAGCCTCTAGTAATGGAGTAAGTATGACCTATTTTTTTATGAAACCACATTTGTAGTGGTGACTAAGAACAACTTAAATATATTTTAATGCTAGAATTTGAAACACATGCTCTTTATCTTTTAAGAACAGGGTGGTTTGTGTAATGTCAAATGATCTAACAAAAGAGATGAACCAAAATAGTTCTCTTTACATGTCTTGTATGTTATATTATCCTGGTAATAGTAACTGCATGATCTTTTAATTTCAGTACTCTGAGTTATTCAGAAAAAAACATTCATTTTTCAGTGAATTTTGTAAAGAAAAAACCTTACTGGCTTACAAGACTGTGAAAGGGATATTTGCTCAATGTGCTTGCCTCTGTGTGAAATGCTGAACAAAGGTGGCGGGGAAGTAGATCTGGGAAGCCAAGGCCCAGGCAGAGTGTGAAATACTGATAGACCTTTACTGGCAATTCAGACGAGCCAAAACTCAGAGTGGACTCACAGCTGAGAGTTCTTCATGGCTCGGTGGGAAAATGCTAACCAAGTCCAGATTAGTTTAAGAACAGGCAGTTTGAACACCTGTGGTGACTGAGGCGGTGCTGGCATTGTTTTCCATTTTCAGCTTTAATGGGGACCTGATTCCTGATGTGTTTGGTGTCACGAGTGATTCGAGTAAGCCGCAGATCCTGATCGGCGGGTAAGCTCAGGGCCCCGGGGGCTTTGGGAACTTGGGCATTGTGCATCCACTTCTCATTGAAGTGTAAGTTTCCTGTTTAACTCATCTGTGTAAATGGGAATCTTCCTTCTTTCCATGTATCTTCCAACATGCGGTGACATTCTGTATCTGATCTTTAAAGTGTTATTTTATAGGGGAAGCAGACGTTCTGTGAGAGCTGAGAAAACAGAACCCCTGATATTTGACATCAGAAATAGGAAAATTGTTTCTTGCAACAATTAGTTCCAAGAGGTTGTAGTCCCATTTGTTTAGTACATTTTGGTATTTAGTATTATAATCTGTGTTATGGAACTTGTGCTCTACAAAAGCTGCCTTCAGTCCAATAGATGAAGTGACAAGTTGATGATGCATGAGCTACTGAAACAGGTCTTACAATTAAAGGGATGGCAAAAGAAAAATATGCAAGTGTTTGGGGTTAACTTAAAAAAATAAAGCTCTCATTTATCTGGGAAATTGTAATGGAAAGGTTGGACAGCGTAGGAAGTCAAAAGCACAGGAAGTGCAGGATGTAAGGGTATTAAACTGTATATACTAAGGAAAATATGGGGAAGAGATTTATGTAGCAACACAAGTGTACGTGTGTGATGTTCTGTGTATCACATCCTTTGTGTTAAGGAGTGCCTCAGGCTACTATTGGGCAGATAGAAGTTTACTGAATTCTTATGAGATGGCAGCAAAGGGGACTAAGTTTCATTATTGAAATTTCTGCTAGGCCTGAAATGTCTAGAATGGGACCAGTTATCAAATACTGGAATAAAAATAAAGGCATTTAACAAGGACTATGTAAAGGATTATTTTAAACTGTTTTGGATATGAATGCTGAAATCAAAGCATAGCAAAAGATTGTATCTCTGCTGGCTCAGAAGAACCAGTCTGTAACCAAAAAAATATAGAGTAGTAATGTCTCTAAAACTGGACAGGATACCAAAGAACTTTAAGTCTGTCATTTGAAAATAAAAAAACCTATACCTGTTGTTCTAACTGGCTCTTTTCCTAGGGTAAATTTGAATTTGAAATGAGTGTTTTAGCTAAGGGTTCTGAAAGTCACATATCTGATGATTCAGCCACTGTGACTTTTGAAGGATCTGTTGCACTTCAAATCACTGCTAATAGGGAGGTTTGCTGGAAGTTCAGCCATTTTTAGAACAGAAACCAGCAGGGCATGTATATTTATAAATAAATAAATAAAAGTATCACCTGCTTGGGAAATTACATAATTAGCTAGTAGTCCATCATAATGTGAGAGTTTAATTCATGTGTTGATTTAAGTGAGCTGAAATAAAGTATATTTACATGCAGCAGGCATGAGGTGCTCTAACAGCATGTGCTCACTTCTGCTCATGTTTATTAATCAGAAAGTAGATTCCAGAAGTAATTCCAGAAGTAAAGCTGCTTGAGGAAACTGGGAAGGACAGGGATCAGTGTCTTAGGATTTACAGTACAGTTGAAGCTTGGTACTAACTATAACTTTGTCAGTAGTGATACTTTGCTGTGCAAAAAAAAAAAAAAAAGTTGCTTTAGGAAGTTAATAAAATGGGACTGAGGCCCCTGTGCTATGAATCATCCTTCACAGAACCTTTCAAGCAATTACTTGAGTTACTTAGTATATGGTAAGCTAAGTAGTAATTTTATCTTACCATTAGGAGAACATGCTTTCTGGCCAATTTTATTTAAAGTTTCAGGTTTTTTCAGCTACATTATCATGATTAGCAGTCCCTACACATTGATGAAATGTATTGCTTTTTATTCCTGTCTGTAGGAACTTGTCATGGCATCCTGCATTGGAAACTCAAAGTAAAATGTATATACCACACTCTCATGCCTTTATAGATTTAAATAATGACTTCACTGCTGGTAAGTCATACAAGTCTTAAATACCATCCTAAAAATAATTATCACTAAGTATACAATGTAATGTGTTGCAACTTCCTTCAGTAATTATATGATTTTGCTACTTCTGATTTGGGTTTTTTAATTACTTAATTTTAATATCTACAACTTGAAAATTCTGGGTTTTAAAAAACAACTTCCAAAATAAATGTCCTAATGGCATTTTCTACTTCTTGCTGATAATCATAACTAACGCTTGTTCTGAATGATGTTGTGTTCACCATTGAAGTGTTGTTTCCTGCTTTTCACAATGCTGTACTCTAGTATTCGGCTGGCAACTGCATCAGGGCTGCAGTTTCTTCATCTTCAGTCTGAAAATAGTTTGATAGTTTGATTCAGCAGAATGCTTTTAAGACTAGACTTAAATTTTTTTTTTCAAGATTCCATTATAACTTCATCCTATTTTATTGTAGTTAGTTCTAGCACTCATAGAACTAGCTGTATTCTTCCTTTATTCTTTTGGGTTGTCTTGTCAATGCAATTCAGTTACCATGATGAATCTATTTATCACTTACATACCTGGCTCATACTTCCAAGCATATTTAAATATTGTGCTGAACTTAATTTCTTCACACACTAAATTAATTCTGAAGTACTTTATCTTCTGCTAGATGTGCAATGTACATCAATTCATATATGGTAATTTTTGGGAAGTGAGCTTATCTTTTTCTTGTTTAGTTGCATGGGAGTGAGGAATGAGTCCATAAAATTAATTAAGATGCTTATAAATGTTGGGGATTAAGTTAATTGCTTTAGCATGCAGTCAAACCTTAATATTCAGTTCTGGCATATTGCTATGTGAAACTGTCAAGTGGAAATTCCAACTGGAAAATTAAATATATGGTTGCTTACCATAATCAGTGTCATGTAATAACCAGTTCTAACACACTTAGCTCTAGAAGCCTTTTGGAATTTTGTTTTAGTGGCATAAGCAGCATAGATGAGCATTCTAGGTAGCATTTTAAGTTGAGCACATTGAAATCTAAACTCAAAGGTGATTAAAGGTACAAAGTCAAAGTTTCTTACATTGATCAGTCACAGATTGATCAATTTTTTGAGGTTTTTGAGAGCTGCCAGACTAAAAAAATGTTCCAAGAGTTCTGGTTAGTGCCGCTGATACGTGGAAGCTCTTCCATTAAATAGAAATGAGAGTCAGGATCTTTGTGTGGGTAGTGCTGGGAGCTTTTATAGATTCATATCTATTTTTATGTCTCAAGATGTAAGTAGGAGCTTCTGTGAAGCTCTTCCCATAAAGATCCTGACTTTTACTTGCTTGTAGCAGCAAGGCTGTGACACCTCAGGCTGAGGTACTACGTTACGGTGTTATGTATAGTGCTGTGGGAAGTGTTATGTTACAGGAACCTGGGGAAAATTGTAAGGAAAATAATTCATTCTGACAAGAAAACTGGAGAAAATATTACAGTATTATTATTTTTTAAAGTAATGTTTTACTTCTGAGATAGAAATGATAAATTTTTTTTACTGTCCCTATGAAGATTGGACTAACTGGGAATAAGACATATGTGGCTGAAAAATAGTATCAGTATATCTGATATTTCATGACTGATGTGTTTTTCCAAGAGCGCTTCCTGCCAAAATGAAAAGTCACCAATCGTCTGGTCCTGCCTGCACATTTATGGCAGTTCCCTGACATCGGCTCTAGTCACTACTTGGAACTGGGGCTGCTGAGGAACACAGTTCATTTTCACTGCAGTTATTAAGTTGATCCAGCTCACCATGCAGGATTGTCAGAGCCAATGTAAGCACAGGGAAAAGGTTGACTCCTCTTTTAGTAGCAGCAGTTGTAGCCTGCCTTTAACCAAGCATGAAATTGTACCTTGAGTCTCACTGTGCCTCTTCCAAAAAATACCTGTGCAGTGTTCTCACCACGTCTGCTCTAATTTGTGTGTCTGTACCAAGCTGGGCAGGTGACTCAGAGATTGTCATCAAAGTAGTCAGGTGATAGAAATTAAGGGGAAAAAAGGGCAAAACAACACCACCTGTAATGGTGTGTGCAGTCCTGGTGGCACTGTGATGGTAAATGCTCCCAGGCAGGCAGGCAGGGGCAGTGCTGGGTTATCAGAGTGCCCACAGGCAGGGTGTTTCTCCATGGAGCCTGGTACTGCTTGGCTCACGGAGTGCTGGGGAGGAGGAGAGCGTTCCTGTGACTCAGTGTTCACCCACACAGCCATTCTTGAGTTGGAACAAGGCCTCATTAAGAACGGGGCCTGGTGCACATTAGAATTGTATTAATTAAAAGGCAGGCATTGACAAGGTGCAGGGGAATATCTGCCTGCTGAAATCATGTGGTCCAAAAACCCTTAATAATCATGGTATTTGATGCTGCTGTGGGACTTTTGGACTGAAAAATTCAGGCTGTTTACTCACAGGCAATCTACTGTTCGTGAATATAAAGATACAGTTGCACCTAAAATGGATGCAGTGATTTTTGTTTACAAATAATTTACCAGGACATGCCATTTGACTTGTTCTTGGTGGGTTTTTTGCAGATTTTTTTTAAAGGTTTTTCTAATATTCTGCAATATTTGGGGCTCTTTGTGTTCTGTAACAGATGCAGCCAATTTGATGATTTTTAGCTGGGCTATTTTTGGCAACTCTATCATTATAAACAGCTTAGGAGATTTAAAGTGTGCTTGACATAAAAAAAAAAATCCTCTCTGGGCTGAGAAGCTTTTTGCTAGTTTATTGCCTAACCCGTTTTCAACCTGCTGATATTAAACACTCAGAACGGAGCTTTTAATTGCCACGCTGCTCATGCTCTGGGTGAAATGAAGTTGAATTGTTATGATTTCATTATACGAGAACTTGCTCATAAAGATGTGTTTAATCCCTAACAGTGCTTCATGAAAGGCTAACAGTGTAAGGATTTTATAATCCAAAAATCCTCTAACCACAACAAAGATAATACTAATCTTTCTTGGTGAGAGATAAACTGAGCTTTTTCAGAGAATAATGCTTCTGCTGCTTTTAAAGAAAGCATCCTCATGCAGAAGTCTCAGCTCCCTATGATTATTAATTCAGTAAGTAATTCTGAGTTAGATCAGGAATTTCATAAAAACCATGCAAAAATTTGCAGTATAAAACCTTTACCAAAGGGTCTGTATGTGCTTTATAGATAATATAAATACAAAACTTCAAGTGTCTTCTGCATGCATATTAAGCATGAGTTGCTCCAGGGAGGAGTATCTGGGGCACAGAGTGGCTGAGCTGGGAAGGGATGTCTGGCAATGGTCTGGCCAAGCAGCCTCCCACCACTGGCACTGCTGGAACATGCCCTGAGATGGGCTGCAGCATGAGCAGCAAATGTGGTGGCCCTTGTTAGACTAGGGTGACTGGGTGTCGAGTAATTCATACTCACACTTGGCATTAGTTCTTTTTTAACAGCTGCCTTTGGAAAATAATCTTGAATCTAATAATAATAGGCTTGCCTGAACAGATTAACGTCAGGTATATTTTATAAAGCAAACAGCCCAGTTGAACATTTCCTAAGCAGGATTCTCCAGTAAGGGTCCTGTCTCAAAAATGTCACAGTTGAAAATTTTAGGATAGTGATAATTTTGCTGCATCTTTTTTTCTAGTTAACCAACTTCATTACTTTTATTGTAAACGTCCTAAAATGTCAGATGTTCACTTAGGGCTAATGCCATCTTTCTAAGCCAGAAATATAGTTCCTAATTACCTGGGGGAAATCCCAGAATTGTTAAACCATAAATTTGTTTGCATTCAAAGTAACAAGTCTTCTACCGAGAAACCAGGCCCTAAAAATACTTTTAAAGTTCTCAAATGCATGAGACAAGCTGCCTTGGACTGTGAATCACACTGTAACTTCATACTGTACATCTGTCAATGTATCCTTGAATGCTATGAAAAATAGCTGATGTATTGAATACTCTGTGTGTCACTTGGTTATGTGATTCCACAGTTTGGAAATGCTGGTTTTACAACTGATCTTGTGTTGAACACTAGCACATGATGTGTATAATTGGAGATATTTCTGGAGCTGTTTATATAAAATGAAGGAAAAATCATAAATTTGGTTTTGGGAAAACTAAAGTGGAAAAATCATTAGTCAGAAACAGCTTGCTGTAAGCTAATTGCTAGTCTCTTTACTGATTTCTGGTGGTTAATTTTCTTATGTTGTTTTGCTTTGGGAATTTAGAAACCTAATGTACCAGAACGTTCACAATGTGTTTTCTTTTTGGTTCCCACTTCTTAGTTTAAATGTGTAAATGTAGATAGTTTTCTTCTTGAAAACCAAGCACTCAAATCACAGGTGATATTTCTGTCTTAGTAATTTAAACCTGGATTCTGAAGATACTGTAATGCTTGATGTGAGAGTCTCTGTTCATATATTTAGTGAATTTCCTCTTTGTGGAAGCTGGTAGCATCCCTGCAGTTCATATTAAGAGCAAAGCTTATTTTCTGCAGTAGATCTGCATTTATTCTCTATTAAAATAACTGGCAAACAAAGTATTTAGTGGCATTTTGAAACTTGGGTGGGGTGTGGGGGTTGTGAGTATATATTTGAAGTCAAATTGTCCTCTCTGGTTTTGCCCCCCTCCCTTACATTTCTCCCAGAGCAAATATTCAGTAAAGCCATGTCACTGTGTCATTCATTGAACAGGTACATTTTTTAAAATTTCTTAACTGTGTTAGCTCTGATAGCAGAGCTTACCTCTGAGTTTACAGCAAATAATGGAGGCAAAAAATGTGTCATAAGAGAGGCAGGATGTATTTCAGAGGACTCTAGTCTGTAAAATTTTGTTTGTTTTTCATTACTTCAACATGTTTGTAATCTCTAATTAAAAATGCTTGGGGTGATATGATCTCCTGACACCCCAATTCCTCCATTTGTTCCTTCGCAGTGTTCAATACCATAGAAAGTTCCTGGTCATAAAATCAAAGCAGAGTTGGAATTGGCTGCATCTGCTCCTGCTGCTGGGACTGGGCTGCTTTAGCCAGTGGCTTCTCTTAGTCATGGCTTTCCTTACAAAGAGAGTCAAAGCATGGGTAGAGATCTTGAGAGAAAAGAAAGAGCTTAGGTTTAACTTATTTTTTCTAATCTTTCTAAAAAAACCCATAATCTCTGCTATCTGCTTAGCAGTTTTAATTTTAAAATTGCCATTATGAAGTGTCTCAAAAGCTATTCCTTTTGCAATTTTTAATTATATATTGATATAATTGTATACACCAGGGAGTTATAATATTATGTCTTTATGGGAATCAATACATGTGAGAAGTAAATTGGTTCTGCCCCAAATAGCATTTTGTTGGAAAATGTGAATGTGAAAATGGGTTCTGAAAGCACTCTTGAGTGTCATCATTGTCTGTTTCTTGAAACAATGTTGTTGCCCTTATTCTGAAAATAGTGTTTTCTGTCCGAAAGCTGATGTTTGAAGTGCTAAAAACCAAAAGGATAGTCCCACCTGCTCTGTGTATTTAGAAGCATAAATCTAAAGCATAAATCTAATTTAAAATTCTCCTGTTAAGCAAGCTTTAAAATTAATATATATGAATTCCTTCTGTAGTAATTTTTAATAATGAAAGGGGTTTTAGTGCTTAGTTATGTTGTTTATCATTGTTTATCATCTGTTTTACTAAATAGCTCCAGTAAATGCTTAATAAATTTTGAAAGCCCCATTTGAACAGAATAAATTCACAATCTCTTATTATAAGCACATTTCTTAAAAATTTAACCGACACGAATTAGCTTGTTTGGAACATTGAAAGTCCTTTTGTTTTGCTTATGATTTTCAGAGGAGGAAGTTAGTGTTTCATGTAACCAACACCAAAAATTCATGATAAATGAACCACAAGCTCCTTAGCATTGGTACTTGTCCTCATGTCCAGGTTGTAAAAGCTAAACCATATAGCCAGGTAGTAGATGATTGCATTTGCTCTAGGACAGTACCAGTGGCAGCTTGACAAAGCTGAATACCACGCATAGAGAGTTTCTCCACCTGAATGAAAAGCTTATGAACAGCAGCATGAAACTTGCAGGATTTTGTTTTCTATTTCCAGGTAGTAAAGAAATAAAACTGACTCTAACTCTTTTGTATAAAATTAGGTTTTTGCATACTAGAAGTATTCTACAACTAAAATAATGTCATTATAGCTAAAAACATTGTAAATAGTGTTTTTAGTTTTGGTTTTAAATACTTTTTTCCCTACCAGTATTCAATCTATAATGTAAATAGAGGAAAGTTATCTCTTACTTTGCCTTAGGTTTTATGGCATTTGCTGATTTTAATAAAGTTGTTACATTACTATTCGGTCAACATGCTGCAGAGCAGAGATTTTTTAATTCAGCGCATTATTTCCATATAGATACAAGCTGGCACATTTATCTCCAAAAGTAACTTTTGGTTAGAGAATATGCACAGACACACCTGTTCTTCCACATTAATGAAACATTTTTAGGCATGTGTGGAGTGTACACATACATATTATGATTGGGTACTGCCTTGTACTTGCTGATAGTGTTTATAATAAGGGCACTTTCTTTCCCCTCCTCTATTAACTTAAACTTCTGCAGTAAATGTGAAATCAAGCCGTAACTTAATGTTACTCGTACCTTAGTGACTTCTCAAGACAGTCAGATGCTGAGGGTTTTTATTCTGAAATAAAGCCCTCTGACATTAAACAGAAAGGTCAAATCAATCATTAGTGAAATGAATGCTCCATCTAAAAATAGTACCATTTTTTATAACACTCAAAAGTGACAGAAAATAACAAGGATAACCAGAAGTGAACTTGGAGCAGGTTCTGTATAGTTAGGTTTTATTGACATTTCTAGTTCTATTACATATCAGTGGAAGTAGGGTGAGTTTAATAGCATCTGTTTTATTTACTGTTTTGAATAAAGATTCATTAAAACTAGCCAGTTTGAAAGAGGTTTCAGAAATATCAAGTGGGGTGCTGTTGTTGCTGTTTTCCTCACTGGCTCTTGCTGCCTTTCCCAACCAGCCATCAGTAGTGGCCATAGCATAGCCAGGGATTATGGAATCCTTCCCTTCCATTGTGCCTCTGCACTGTAGGCAGCGTTCGGGTGCTCAACTGAGAACAGGGGGCAAAAGGCAGAAATGGGTGCACAGGAAGGGGGAGGAGAAAGGAGGTGGGGAAGAAATCCAGACTGAAGGTAGGGAATTTAGATGGAGATGGTGAGGAGCAAACACTGGATGAATTTCTGCAAGAAGAGGATGTTCATTTCAGATGGACGTGAGGCTCTTAGGAGAGGACTGACCTAATGGTGTATAGAATAAGGGAAGCATAGCTGCAGAAGACTGGGCTGAGAGAAGTCTAGGGTTGTCTGAGAAATACTGTGGGATGTGGATCAGAGCTGGACCTGCTGCTGAGTGTAGAGCTGGTTGGTTGGAAACTGCCTATATCTTTATTTCTGCAGCAAAAAGATTTGCAGGAAAAGTAGAAATGCTTTCATGTTTAAGGTGTTTGAATGCTATCCTGCATTTTAATCCATCTTTTCTATAGGACTCCTTCGTCGTGACTGATAAGCTGTTGCAATTACCATAGAATGGTTTGTGTTGGAAGATACTTTAAAAGCCATCCTGTTCCAACCCCCTGCCATGGGCAGGGAGACCTTCCACTGTCCCAGGTTGCTCCAAGCCCCACCCAGCCTGGCCTTGGACACTTCCAGGGGCAGCCACAGCTTCTCTGGGAACCTGTGCATGGCCTCACCACACTCACAGGGAACAATTTCTTCCTTGCCTCTAACCTAAACCTACTCTCTTTCAGCTTGAGGCCATTTGCGCTTGCCCTGTCTTTGCATGTCCTTGTCCAAAGCTCCACCCCAGCTCTCTTTATGCACTGGAAGGGGCTCTAAGGTTTCTTCTCTCCAGATTGAACAGCCCAACCCCCAGCCCATCTCCACAGGAGAGGTGCTCCTGCCCTTGGATCAGTTTGGTTGCCCTTCTACAGGTCCTGGGTTCTCAGAAGCTGATTATCTTTAGGGCAGGTCTCTGGTTCCTGAGCCCCATGGCACAAATGCCATGCTCTTGGTGCTCGAGATGGACCACTGTAGGCATTAGTAGTTAGGTAAAGCTCCTTCAGATACGTTGCATAAACATTGCCAGAAATGTAGCTAGCCCAAGATGGGGTTGCAATTTTAGTGTTTGTGGCTGTGACTGGGATGACTTGGACATTGATACAGGAGAGATCTAAAGATACTAAATAAACACAATGCAGTCTAGCTGGTCAAGTTTTATATAGCTTTCGAGGGAAATTTTTGAGTCTTCAGTGGGCCATATGTTGATACAATGTCAAAATTCCCTGTTCCTATCAAATAAAGATGGATGGGAGGTGCTGTGTTTCCTGTACAACAAGCTTTAGGTTACTGGAGCTTGGAATACAGTACTTGAATGGCTTCCTTTTTACAGGCAGAAACGTACATTCTAATAATCTCTTTCCTTTTTGTGTAAGAGCAAGTGCTGAATTCAGTGTTTTTCCATATATATATTAACTGGTGATCAGATGTAGCTGAGCTTGGATAGCAGCATCTTATTATTAAGCCAGTTAAATTAAATTATAGCCAAATTTGCTCACCAACTCACTTTTTAGGGAAGGTTGAGAGTGAAATGCTAATACACAGTGGTTTTGTGTTGCAGCATTATCAGATACTTTCTGTATTAAGTGTTTGGTATATATTTAGGTTGATTTTCAGTATTGTAGGTCTAAAATGCTGGGTAATCTCCATGCTTCCTTATCATATTCCTAGGCTGTTGAATTTGGTTGATGAATATTCCTATTACTTATGTTGTTTTTATGTTAATCACTGGCTGTTAAATCCAAAATAGGAAAGTGTATTTAAATGTGAACACACTTCACTTTGCATTTGTTTAAGAGAAAGGTTTCCTCTCAGGCAGTACTGGTTTTTTACTTCTACGCATTCACTTAGGCTGTAGGTGCTACATCTCAGGAAATCTCTCTGAATCTGACATCAAGATCTTCCCCCATCCCAACTATCGAGTATTTTCCATATCTTTGCTGCATCACATCACAAATTCAGGATGCAAGAAATGCTCTGCAGGCTAAGTCTGGTGGTCCATCCAGCTAGCTCAATATTCTTTCTCTGGCAGCAGCAGGAAAGTGAATTTTAAATTTTGACTCTTTTCCTGTTTCATATTTCCATTTGTATATCTACAGAATCTACAATTACCATAGGGCTGTTAAAGGTACCCCCTTGCCTGTTGTTTTTAGCATCCCTTCAAGCACCTGTTGTCTAGTAAAACTACCACCTTTGTATTCTGTTAATAATTGCTTGTTGAGCTCCAGATTAGTTGATTCAATAACCTCAGGTTGGAAAGATCTCTCACTGTGCTATTGTTAAGTTCATAAGAATTTGAACAACCCTCAGTACTTTGTCTGTGCTTTTTAAACTTAGAGATCTTTATGGAATAGATTTTGTTTCTTACGGCTGAAATTGCAACCTGAACTGCCTTCCAAAGGCAGTGTGCAGCGTATCTTTAGACAAGTGACTTTTTCTGAGCATATGTAATATGATAGGCATTCCTTGTAGGAAAAAGAGGTTGAGTTTTCTTGATATAGCCAGAAGCAAAACTGAAATGTTCCAGTTTTCAATACGGTTAGTGTATTGTACTACAAAAACTGTAGAAAAGAACTGTACAGGTCTTCATTGTTGTGTAACCCCAGTGCTGATCATACAGATATTAATGCATTTGTTGGCTCCATCTGTTCTCCTGCAGCTCTTAAATATATAAGAATTTAGTAATAATAGACACAGAAAGCAGTAGCAGTGCGGTGGGAGATAACTGTCATGGACACCATTCCTTTGGAAAGGAAATGTTTGCAAGGATTCTTTGCTATGGCTGTTAGATATTTATAAATTGCACAGCTTCTTACTTGTTTCCTCTCTGAGATGCTCTTAGAGTCAACAACTTATATAATCAAACCAGAAAGAATCATAAAATAAGGTAGGTTGGAAGTAACATTTGGGAATTAACTGGTCTAGGACACTGTTCCAGTAAGGACTTGCTTTTTCTTATGCATTTCTTTCACAAATTTGAGAGAAAACACTTGTAATTCTGAACTATAGAAATTTGTGAATACTTGTTTGGAGTTTCTAAATTGTATTACCTTTTTATACCGCTGTTTCAGAGAAATGCTCTTGTTTTGCTTGGTTTGAAATCTCTGACATTCTTGATCAAAATGGAAAATTACTTGTAAATATTAACAGTTTGAATTGGTTTCAGTGCAACGAGTTTAATCCCAGAATCATGCATGAGTATTTCAAACATGTAGCTTCTAAGAAGGCTTAAGGATAAAAAGGACAATTGGCAATAAGGTACTAGTGGAATTGGTTCAGAGGGCTCTAGAACTAGAGGTGGTGTTTCTGTACCTGTATTAAGTTGTCCTATGGGAAATCACAGCTTGTTTCTTTAATGTAGGAGCAGCATGGCACCGTCTCCCCTATGCTATTTTTAGAAGATTATCTGCTCTCTTTGCCTGCCTTTGCATTTTGCCAGTGCAGTGTGATATTACAGCAGCCTTGGAACTGCTCTGCTGTGTTGGTTCCATTTGTTCTGTATGGTGTTGTGTGCTTGGATTCAGGAAAAGGAGATGGAGGAGTACCTGGAGAGGAACAGAGTGCAGAAGTAATTCACTGACTTTAAGGAGAAGCTGGTTTGGGGGAGGGAGCTCAGTGCAAAACAGGAACGTTGCTGAATATAATTGTCTTTAAGCTGCTGGAGAGAGGCCGTGCAGGGTCCTGCACCTGGCAGGAACAGCACCAGCACAGGCTGGGGGTGACCTGCTGGAGCAGCTCTGAGGAGAAGGGTCAGGGGGTCCTGGTGGACAACAAACTGTCCAGGAGCCAGCAGTGTGTCCTTGAGACCGGGAGCCATGGGATCCTGGGGGGCTTTAGGAAGAGCATTGGAGCAGGTCAGGGAGGTGATGCTGCCCCTCTCCTCAGCCCTGGGGAGCATCACCTGGAGTGCTGTGCCCAGTTCTGGGCTCCTCGGGACAGGAGAGACATGGAGCTCCTGCAGCAGGGCCAGCGGAGGGTGACAAACATGATGAAGGGACTGGAGCATCTCTGATGAGGAAAGGCTGAGGGAGCTGGGCATGTTCAGCCTCAAGCCTTGAGAGCTGAATTTCTAGCATGGTGACACTGAGTGAGTTATGTCTGGTGTTGGCAGCTGTGCCATTTTGTCTCATTCTGGGATGGAGTCCCAAAATATGTCTAAACATAGCACTGCCAGTGGTAATGCTGAGTTACTGCTCCCCACGATGTCCCCTTGGCCAGAGGACTGAGCAGAGAGCATTGCCTCAGCAGTGAGGGTGGGAGGGCACTCTGCAGTGTGGGCTGGAGTCAGAGAGGTGCTGCGGGGAGGTGACAGAGCAGACAGTGTCTGTGAGGCTCATCCAGCCTGCGCCAGTGGGGATCAAAGGCTCCTCCTTTGCTGGGTATTTCAATAGGGCACTTCAAGAGCCTGTTGTGGCATAATCTGTGTGCAGCAGAGCCCCCATTGCAAATTTCAGCACCAAGTACTGCAAGGACAACCCTACTTGAAATAATTATTTAAACCTCAGAAATATTTTTCTAAGATACAGTGGTGTTTTGGCCTGTAGGAAAATGAGTTAAGGCTTCTGTTATTCCATGTTTTCTCTTTTTCTCCCCGTAGTGGATTTTTAAATATTTTTCTGGTTTATATCTGATAGTAATCAACACTATTGCACAAGCTTCATTCTAGATGCAAAGTTAATATTTGAAAGTATATGTAAGTTTTCTAACTTAGATGTATGCTGTCTTCAGATTATTTTCATTACTTTTGTCTCATCTTCAAGAAGTCCTTAGGTATCACTCTATTTCGTTCCAATAAAGTATACTATCATGTTTTTCATGTGTATGCTGTAAAGGAAATGGCCATTTCCAATATTCAAAGGAATAAAACTAAATGGTCGAGCCTTTAAGCTGTGGGGGGAGAGAAATCTATAAGCAAAATCTTTGTTGTTTTTTGTGTGGATGTGCGGTTTCCATTTGGGTTTTGCTTGTTAGGTGTGGAGAGGTCTGGGGCTTTGTTGTTGTTGGTTGTTGCTGGGTTTTTTTCCCTGGAAGACAATATCCCTTATTGTGCCATTTGAAATTCCCTGTACAGCTATCTACCTGCTTATTCAGTAAAACACCTCAGGGTAAAGCATTAATATTCTCTTTTCTTCTTTTTTTTTTTCCCTGCAAAGTAACCATTGTTTTCTAGCACAAAGAATGGCAGTTGAAATTGCAGGGGAGGAGGAGACAAAGAAAAAGTAAACAAGTGTTTAAATCTAAAAGAGTAGTTTTCTTAAATCTGAATTTCTTAACACCGGATTTAATTTTTTAAATTTTTTTTTAATTCCTCAACCTCCACTTTTTTCTTTTGTTTTTTATTAAAAGCTTTTTCTTCCCATTTTCCTAATTTGGAGACTTTTCTAAAGGTGATTAATAAGTTCCTCTTCAGGCCTTGCCAGATAAATCCTTTGGAGCTCTGTTTTGCACTATTTTGATGTTTGAGAGAATTTTTCTGTACAGGAAGCCAGAAATATTTCTCCATCTACTTTTCTCCTCCTGTCAACAGTGTATATGTAGCTTAATTCAACATATCCCAAAGAAAAGGCTTGTTGATATGTATTGATATTTATTTATACAGAAGAGTACAAGACATAAAAATAGTTTTGAGGGGTGTGTTTTTAATCTTTCTTACTTAATATGTATACTTCTAAACATCACTGGAATATATTTATAACTTCTAAAATATAGGTGTTTTTAAAATTATGTATATTTATGAAGCAAATAACTGTGTGTGTAGTGTACTGTTAAATATTTTATTTCTCTTATATTTTCTTTGCAGATTTGTTCCTTACCACATCACCAAATTCCAAAACCATTCAGTTTGAGACGTGGGTAAATAAGGTAAGAGAGAAAACACAAATAACCATTCTGTTGAAATACAGACAAGTTCTAAACCCCAAAGAGTCACCTTCTGACATTTATGGTGATTTATAGATAAAAGACTGATCAGTTTGGTTTTAGTTGTGCTGTCTGAAAGACTTATTTTTTTAAGTAGAATTTGTTAGATACATGACTCCAGGTCTTGGGTGAGATTTTCTGGGACAGCGGCTCCAAATGTCACTTGTGACTGTTACAATACACGTGCAAGTTACATTTGAGGAAATCCCCAATCCCATGTTAACTAAATAGCATAACTGAAGTTCAGGGTGGAGGAGTAATAATCAATGGATTAATATTTATTTATTTATTGAGGTTCTCCTTTTGTATTGCCTCACCTGGCCAGGGGCATCCTTTGTACCTTGTTACCCAAAAGGACTATAGCTAAAAGTTCACTTTTTTATGACAGAAAGTACTTAAAGTGTTTCTTATTAGCTAAGGAATGAGTTTTTGAGGGTTTACCTAAAAATGTATCCATCATATCACAGTGAGTCACTGTAGAACAGAGTCTGGTCTGAGATAATGTGGTCATCTTTGGCCAGGCAAGAGGAATGAAAGCAGTGAGTCATGAACCCTTTTACAGGCATTTACAGCTTTAGGTAGACTTTCAAAATCATTGGCTATTGTTAGGGAGTACACAAGGTGTCTCTCCTGTCTCCTGTTAGGGAGGCTCTTTTTAATTTTCTTACAAATTATAGACTCCTATTCTAAATATTATCCTGCCTTATATATTTTGTATGGATAGACTTGCGTATCTTTAGAAAGAAAGAATTCTGTTTTTTGGAATCAATCAACCCAGTAAAATAGGTCATACATATAAAATGCATGTACATGTGTATGAAACTAAAAATACCTTAATTGAGCCATAAAAAGCTGCTATATTGCTCTTTGTACAACAAAGTAATTCCCTTCATTGATGCACTATAAAATACTTTGAAAATATTTGCCTATGCAAGATACGCTTTTGGGGCCAACTAAGAGGCCTCTTCTATTTTACTGCATGGAAATGCATCAATTTTAATTTTTCTCATCAGAATCATTGTAAATTATAAGTCAAGGTAAAGCTATGTAGTCAGACATGCAGTACAAACAGTACTAAGTGTGTCCAGAGTTGCACTGAAGTCTACAAACTAAATATGACACGAGTCATGTTGGATATGGCTAAGTGTGCTCCCTTCCCCAGCCTTTGGCTCTGTGCCTTCCTGGGCATTTGTGTGCAGAGCACTGTAGAGGAGCCGATGGCAGGGACTGGGGAAGTGGGCCTTGGGTCATGTGACGTGGCTGTGAAAGCTCAACGTTTGAAAATGGGTTTGTTCCACTTGTGATCCAGTTCTGTGATAAACAACGACCCAGCACTTTTTATCTTTCTGATGGTATAATGGACTGCTGTTTTCTGTTGGCCTAGATTTTAATAACAGATAAGTAAAATGAATTCTAAGCCAGAGCTAATATAAAATCAATTTATTTTCTAATTAGAAGGCAAATCAGAACCCTGTTTTTAACAGGTGTGCAGGTGTGTTGTTCTATATTATATTTGTCTATAAAATCACACGTCAATATGCAAAAATGCACATTAGTATTCCTAAGCACTTAATTATCATTTAGATAATGCTGCTGAAATAATCGCATCTCTTCTTCATGGCACAGCAAAATATATGGAAATTGTATCTGAATATTACTACTGCTGGATTTCCATAAGAATCCAGGAAGGATTAGAAATGCAAAACTCAGTTCTCATTTTGAAGAGTGCAGTTTTTTCCATAGCTGAGATGTCTCTGTCTTATCTACTGAATTCTTTCATTCATGATCTGTATTTTCTTTGGTTCAAAAGTCAGTTTTTATCACTTACTCTGCAATTCAGTCTTTCCATCATCTTTGTCCTCTTTGCTAGGATGGGAACTTCTCTAAAGTTGGAAAAAGTAAGGAAATGCCCAGTGGTGCCAAAGTTGTTGGACAATCTGTGTTTGCAGATTTTGGTGAGTTTTTTGTTTTACACTGTCCTGAGTGTTTCTTTCTCATGTTTTGGTTAGGTACTCCACAGGGGAGAACAAATAAAGGTGTTTAGCTCTAAATGGGGCTTTTTATATTTCTCTGTTCTTTCTCTTTAATGTGTTATTTGTAAATCTTGAAATGTCTGGGAATAATTATTAACAAATTCAGCTTTGGTTATCCCAGTACATTCCGCCTCACATGTTTCTAATTTTTGTTGCTTTGAAGTGTGATACAACACTAAAGTTAATTTTATCAGACATTTATTTTGTCATGATTTTATTTTTTTCTCTAATCTTGTTCAGAAGACATTATGTGATTAAATGTTTCTAAATTCTTCACTTGTATGAGCTAATAAAGACAAAATATAAATGGAATAAAATTACGCCAATAAAGATTGCTGGAACATGGTAAAATCTTAATGGTTGTAATTGAAAATTCTGGAAGGCTTTTGGACAGGAGAAACGTTTAATTTATATGTAAATCTATTTTTGCAAGGGTTAGTGAAAGCCTGTATTTTTCTATTAGAATGTACCTTTCCAGTCAATTGTCCTTATCAATGTGTGGGATATGTTACAGAGAATGGGGCCTGTTGGTTTTGTAGTGCGAAAAATACTATTTTTCTGTCCACTAAAATAACAATATTCCAACCCAAGGCAAAGTGTTGCAGGCCTGATTCTGCTGACATAATCGACTGTAAATAACTTCTTAAATAACTTTATACAACACAGATGTTAACGGTGAGACTGAGCCTGCCTTTAAATGTTGTCAAATGGTAGCCTTGTTTCAACATATTCTTTAAAGATTTATTTTAAAGAAAACGACAATTTTAAAACTTCTTAGACCCAGAGTGTGACTCACTTGCTCTATGCTGCCACTTACAAGTGTTTTGAGGATGAGATGTGAATGCAAGACACTTCTGCTGGGTGGGTAATGGTCCTTAGATCAGATCTACAGGGAATGAAGGTGCTCCAGGCTCTGAACCATGCTCCAGGCTCTTCTGTGAAATGTTTACCCCATTTTCTAAAATCTTTGACAAAGTTTTAATAAAATATTTTACTATTTAACTTCAAATTTGAATACTTGTCTATATAATCTGTGAATAAAAGACTAGAATAATACAGTTTTTGCAGTTAAAAAAGAATAAAGTGTGCTGGGTCTTTTGTAATCATTTTCCAAGCTGATGTTCTGAATAATGTGTCTTAATAGGTACTAAATAGAAATTTTTATCATTTTTTTAACAGGGGCAATGTGAAAAGCAATCTTAATGTAGCATAATTTTATCTCTGTGTTAGGTGGCTAATGAGCCCAAATGATACATCATAATTTTAGAAATTTATAGTAATTAATGGAATTTTAATAAACCCTGGGATATCTTTGTAAAGAGAAGTGGAACTGTTGGAATGATAAAAGTTGAAATGTTGACCTTGTGGCTAAATGGAGTGTGCAGTGCTAGAGCAGGGCAGGGGTTTGGTACAGCAGAGGTTGGGAGGACGGGCAGTGGCCCAGGGGCTGCTGGGCTGGAGTTCATCGCCACTTGTTTAATGTCTGCTCTGCTAATTATCATCAAATTCAGAGGCAGAGCACTGCTGTGAGGCAGCGGTGGAGCAATGTCTAGTGAGGATGAATATCATGGGAGAAAGTGTGCGCAGGGACTTAAAAACTGCCTGCAAATCAAGGTAGGGCAGCAGATGTGCCAGAGCAGAGGGAGGCCAGGGACTATCAGTGTCACCACGGGAGGAGACACCGACCTTGTGAACTGGGTACTCTGAAAGGTTACTTCAGTATCCCCTTCACTTCTGGGAGAGAACACTCAGATCTTGCCATGTGAGGGTCCTGCTTCCTCTTCCTGAACAGCTACATACACATCATCTTCATTGCAGATCACTCCACTTTATCCAGGGGAAGAATGGGAAAGGTTTCATGGTGTTTCTGCCCATGAATTTTCCGAAGCCAGTGAAGAGATTGCTATAAATGTATCTGTGTGCTTTGATAAAGGAGCAAAGTTCATCCTGACAACTGTGGAAATACTTATAACTATGATTTCATAGCAGGGCACGAAATGAAGTAGAGCATCTTTTTTTTCCTTTCATCTTCCTAGCATCAATTAAAGATACTCAATACAACAAATAGTTACTTTCTCACTGAATGAAGTTTTAGAGAATGTTGCAATGAATACAGGACTAAAACAGTGTATGAGTAATGAAGGGATGTAATCCTAAATTCCATGTTCTTTATGAAATGCAACCTGAAGGAAGGTGAATAATATCCCACCATCCAAAAATCATACTTAGACCACAGTAGTTGAGTGTAAGAGTAACCTATATAGTAAATGGTAGGAGGAAAAAAGCTTTTAATTTTCATTCTGCTATTTTTTGTTCTGCACCAGTCCAACAACAAAGGGGCAAAATCTCACATTATGAGTATAATGCTCTATCACAGTAAGTGCATTTATTTACCCACTGTGCTACGTCTGCTTATATTTAGATACTTCAAAAGGCTGGCTTTGAGCACACAGCTGCTTGTACTGAGCTGGAGTTAAAAACAATGCATTACTCGAAATGGTTTGTCAGACTTGAACCTCTCCTGTTTTCAGTTTGCCATTTCAAAACTGACAGAATAATGATTGTTGTAAGTCAAAGGAAGTTATGATGGTTTGCAGTTCGGAATAATTTGGTTATCTGTAATGGGGCCTGACTGCACAACAAATCGAAATACCACAACAAAATGGAGAATGAGATGTGTTAGAAGATTGTGCTGCCTTCTATCTAGGCAGGTTTGCCAAGCTGTGTGTGATGCAGAATGTGCTGCACACTCACACTCTGCTCTGCCACAGGCATCCTCCTCTAGGCACTGGGACACAGCCACTGGCACTACAAACATTCAAAATACAATCACGAGCCTCTGACATTCTTACTTCTGTGTTGCCTGCCTCTATTTTTTCTCCCCTTCCTTGACATTTTCTGTACCTCACAGCTGATATGCCAACTTTGCCATTTGCTAAAGGTCTCAAAGGGTTCTGTATCTGTGGGCTTTCACTCTGCCACTTCTCATGTACTTAACCTTGTGCGTTTTGGACTCTGCAATGGTGTCAGGTCCAGATGTGAGTTTGGGGCTGTCCTTTGGGCTGCTGCCTTCCTTCTTACACCCACCTTTCTACTTGTACCCTCCTGCAGTGCAAGATCCTGATTTACTGATCACACCTGCATCTTAGCACAATAAGCATTGTTTCAAAAGGTCACTTTGTCTAACATTCTTTCCTGCTTCTGAAAATTTTATTTTAAGTGCTCTTTCCAGCCATGAGTATTTACCTGTCATTGGAAAAAAAGGGGGGAGCTTTGTATAAGATTCTGACACAGAACTTCCAAAAGCAGCTAATTTGGGGTAAGATTTCCTTTCTTAAACTAAGCAGGTTGAACAACAGCTATCAAACATAAATTATTTGGATAAGTGGAGTTGGAAAAATCAGCGATTAGGTGACTCATGAGAAACTGTCACAGATGTTGGTAATAACCTTAGTACCAAGTGTTCCTGAAGTACTGAAAAAATAAAGACTTTTTTTGCATTAAAAAGATACACAAATGTATGTTTGTATGTATCTGAAAGTCCACTATTTGTATCTATATATATCTTTGTGTATAATTTAATGGAAAATTACATTAAAGCATGTGTATCTATATCAATACATTTATGGTAATGCAGTAGACCTTAGACTTTATGTCTCAGTCGGAACCTCTGTAATAAGTAGCACTCCCCTCTGTTACATGATAGCAGTGATTTGTACATTAATCTGACCAAAGGACAGGGAACAATTGACAAATTTGTATTGCCCTTTTAAAAATAAATCAGAAATGCTTTTTGACATTTATTACAAATGGCATTTCAATTGATTAAGGTGAGCAGAGTTGGGCACTAGAGAATTCTGCACTTATTTAGCTGCCACATTGCTCCAAACAAGTAAGAGCTCTTCATTATTACTTTTTCTATTCTTCTCATGTCACTATGGTAATTGCAGTGCAGTGGTTGCTATAGCAAAAATGATTAATCCTGCGCTGTTGTTATCTGCGAGCCAGCAGAGGATTTTTATAAGATCTGCTTGTACTGTCTTTAGAGGAAATCATAGATGTTGTCTAGAATCCTGATAAATACTGGAAAATATATAGAGAGTTTTATTAATTGTCACTTAAATTACTGGGGAAATGTTGTATTTCTAAAAAAATTGAAGGATTTCAATGGGACAATCTGAAAAGGACCAATTTTTTAAGGATGAGATCAACATGAACCATATTTTGGACACACAAACCTGCTATTTTCTCATTAATTTAAAGATTAATGACATATGTTTTTAAAGTAGTGAGTCAGAAATGATTAGCACAGGATATTGTGCTGATTATACACTCCATTAATTCATTTCTATAGGAAATCGTTGTCATAATTGCTATTTAACTATGATTGGTTCAGCTGGATAGTGGAGATTGATAGATCATCCTTTGGTATCTGAGAATGTAAAAGTTTGATTAAACAGTCATTGATTTTGCTTAGTTAAGGCAAAAAACTTAGTTGTGGCCTGTATTTAAATGAGAGTAAAAACAGCTTTTTGAAAGCAACCTTGATCATACTGCTCATGCTGTCCTCATAAGCAAATACAGCACAACTCTTTCTTTCTCTAGGTAGGTAGCATTTAACCAACTCAGTCCTCTGTTTTCTTGTCATCATTTGATTTCTTAGCTGCTGCCCTTTCTCTTCTCTAATTTAAGAAGTTTGCATACAGTCCTACTATGCACACTTGCTTGCTTTTTGACCAAGCATGGGTTGGGTTTGTTGAAGTTCTATTGAAATCTTTTAGAAACCTGAACTCAGTTTTTTTTATATTTAAAATCCAGTCATCCAACTAATAATCCTAAAATAATCTTTTCTGTTTTCCCCCCTACCAAGTAATTGAACTACTTCATGTATGTTAACTACTTGTATGACATGTGGTAGTAATTATCACTTTCCTTGTAGGAAATGATAGCTCATTATTGCCACTTAATTATGTTTAAACAGGATAACATAGTGCCTAACCTTTGGGGGTTTTCAACCTTTCATTGCACTGTGCCAAATGTATTTTGTTGAAAGATTTTTGTTTAAATTAGGCCTTAATTATCCTGCAGCTGATGATACCTTAAACACACTGCTTTTCTGCCTGCCGTTGCATTTTGATTTTATACCTTTTAGTTTTGTCTGTCAAGTTGATTTTAGCATCTGAATTTCTTTTTTCCTTCAGAATGTTGCATCCTCAGATGCACTAGCAATGTATCAAAGGAAAATTTTAATGGCACATTTTGGTAAATAACCCCTTAAGAAAACCATTCACCTTTGAGCACTGTGTTGTGAAAATATTTAATGCTCCTGTAGTCAATGAAAGGATTCTCTAAGAACCTTAAGGTGCAGAATGACAATACTTCTGTGCGTCAAGTGCTCTGCATATGAGAAAAGCCGGTTTTACTGCGATCAGTTTGGATGAAAAAGATATAAAATTTGAAGGAAATGAAGCATTGTAAGAGACTTTAGATATGGAAGAGATTCTTTTAGCACCAGATGTACCTCTGAAACAGTGTATGGAGACATAGCAAGTTAATTGACACTTGTGTTCTGAGTCCTTGGAAGTGAGTTTAGGAGCTAAGTATGTCTTATTTGTTAATTGGTAACCAGCAATGCTAAACAGTGATACCTGAATGTTTGAAATGTAGTTCCCAAACAGTGTCCCTTTCTGAGGGGGAAAATCAGTTTCCCATATTTTGCCAAGGTCTCTCACATGCTGCTGACAAATGCTAGTATATCTCCTGGGGAAAAATTGTTGTTGCTTCGTGTTAATTTTTGTCAAAGGGGTTTGTACCTTAAGAATTACTTTGCTTTCTTTCCAACGACAAAATTGGATGAGTGGTGTACATGGCATTTGTTTATTCGTTCCTTGTTGAACAACTTCATCTCAGGATTGAATTTTTCTTTGGCACAGTTCATGGCTGATACAACAGGAGCTCTTGAGCCTGGTTGAGCTGACCCAAGGAAGTTACACCAGTGGCTTGCCTTGGTTACTGTCACCACTTCATTTGGCAGCACCAGGAGGTTTGTTGCCATGAGAGCTTTTAACATGTGTAACACCACAAATGTAGAGCCAGGCTTTGGGGTTTGTTTTAATATGAAACATGTGAAACAAGCAGCTTTCAGCATAAACTGCAACTGGAGTTTCAGTGATGCTTTTTGTTAGGCAATATACAAATATGGGGGGGCAATGTTTCTCATTGTATTTAATGTAGTTTCTTTTCCCTGCTTGGATTGCAGTTAGTCCTGGAATTTCCATTTGAGACAGAAGGCTGCTCTGTTGGCTCCGGTGCAGCCTGGAAATCTCTGTGTGCAGTTTGCTGGCACGCTGTGTTTAAGTGCTTCTATGCAGTGGAGCTGTCAATATGGATTCTTTGGAAGGACTTAGAATTGATTTAGTGTGTAGAAGAGGGTTGTAGGGGTTTCTTTAATGTCCAAAGAACTTTGAATAATTTGTAAAAGCTCTTTGCATCTGTTTTTTGAAGTTATGATGCATTTCTAAAAGCAGTTGACATTGATTGTTTTAATAATATGTAATTATCTTAGTAATTTATTATAACTGTCTCTGTCATGACCATCTCATTGAACACCTAAAGCACAGAGTGACAAAAGAATTCTAATGATATTATTACTTGAAAAGATAAATTTAAGATAATCAGCCTTCAAACAAACCTTTATTTTGTTTGAATATCAAACTCAGTTGTACTCATTGGAGGCTTCTTGCCTGCCCCAGAAGGGTATTGTTTTTAGCACTACCCTAACAGGGCTTTTTTCCTCCTTATCCTCTTACTGTTCTTCAGAACGGTAAATGAAAGGCTCCTGAGAGAGGAGAATGAGAACTGGGCAAAGACAAGAGGGAGAGAGGTGAGCAACCTAAATGTATGTTGAAGTAAAAAGCACATCATTCATTAGGCTCATTTATGTTAAACAAGAGATGCCCTAGCCTTATTTGGACTTAAAATTAACAGCAAAGAAAAACTTCTTGGCTTTTATGGTACCAAGTTGAGGACTTGTTTCTCACCTTTTCCAAGAGAACTTGGAAAACTGTACTGAAAAACGTCTGTGATAATACAGAACCAGGGCTAGTTTTGAATGTGTGTTCTCAAGAGAGAGCAGTAGATTCTAAATGCATGAAAGAGAATTTTGTGTTATATGTAGGGTCTTGGTTTTATGTTCAGAATTATGAAAGTTCACTTTCTTGGCCTGTATAGTTAACTTATTTCCATTTCACTGAATAGTTAGGGTTGGAAGAGACCTCTACAGGTCGAGTCCAACCCCCAACTTGCTAGAAAACAATTTCTATTTATTTAACAGAACTGTAATAAGTTACAATAATCAGTCTATGATCTCAGAATAACCCCATAAAGTTGATTCTATTTTTGTTTTTAAAGGAGCAGAAGATTACACTGCAGCAGAACTAGAGAGCATTTAAATTAAAAGGCTTTAGATCATACACCCACCGAAAGCTGTCTTGCTCTTCGTAGCTACAACTTTATCTTGCTCTATTATGAAACAGTTTTGGAGTGAGTGATCCCAGAACTTGTCATTTCCCCAGGTTCCATTTTCCTTTCCGAGCCCATGTTGGAAAGTTTATTGCACAAGCATGACTCTAATAACCCTTGAACCTGGTTGCCAAAGAGCACTTTGGTGACACCTTTTCCTATGTCTCTAAAGGAATTTAAACACCGGGATTGAGCATCTTTTGCCTAGGTTTACTCATGCTAAGTAAATTACAAGTGTGTTTGCTTCACAAGCACCTCTCTGATACCTCTGGGTTTGGGAAGAAGTTTCTTGTGTGGAACTCCTTTAACCATTTGTTATTTGCTGATGCGTTTTAAAATGTGTTCTTCTCAAGCTGCAGTACCTCAGTATCGCTTTTGGAGCATCTAGCAATTCTAGTAACATTATATTGGGTTGAATCTGATTTGCAAATTGTTTTCTGCCTTCTCCTATTCAAATTTACTTTTAGAACAGATTGAAAGTACTTGAGCTGTGTTTTTTGCGAGTGTGAACATTCAGAATCAATGTTAAAGCTCAGCAATGTCTCTTACACAGCCTCTCTGGGCAAGGTGTGCTCCCAGGGATGTGCACAGGCAGTGGCTTTGGGGTGCTTGGGTTGGGCTGCCAGCACTTGGCAAGCATGGGCAGAGTGTTGGAAAGAAGGCTCGGGATCCACGGCTTTTGTTTGAAGTGCAGCAAACAGGCAGTTGTAGGTAATGATTCTCACATGATTCTTAGATGGAATAAGTCTTCTAATTTTGTCTTTACATATATAGACATAAGTACAGGTTTGCAGGTGATGAGTACGTGGGACTGTTCTTTTTCTAGCCCTTTCCACTGCCTACAAAACTTGATCTTTATTAACCATGTAGTGATTCTGTATCACAATCAGGCCAGAGTCGTGTGTTGAGAACATGCTCAGTAACAGTTGATCTGTTTGTATGTCAAAGGTGCTCCAAGCTCAGTGGTGCTAGCAAAGGACATTTGGGGTTTGGAGTGTTTGGGCACACCTACTTCTACAAATTACAGGGAAATTACAAATAAGATTTCCTCCAATTTGGAATGAGATTTTTTTTTTTTAAATCCATACAGTAATAGAAAGACAGACTAGTAGACCTCTGAAACTGAGTGAAGATTACAGAGGGTCTCCAGAAATAGGTTTCCTAGGTAGACCTAGGCTGAAAGAGATTGTTAAATATATGTTATACAAGGTATTTTTTATAAATACTTGACACCAGTATAGGGCCAATGGGTTCACCCAGCTGTTGTCACCAATGCATATTTTTTCACCTATGAATACCTAAATGCACTGATCAATTGTGCTAATGATACTCCATTGAATTTCTGGCTTCTTTTTCCTTTGGGGAGAAATTTAAATTCAATGTCAGAGTTTAAAACTGAAGGATGTTTATTTACATTGAGATTGAAAGCAGGCATGCAGATGAAAAGAGTTTCTCAGGTCCAAGGTGAATTTGTTGTTAGTGAGTTTGAGCTCTTCAGTGAGCAACTGCTGAGTGTGTATTTTGTGTGGTCTTCAGGATCAGTAGTTTGCATTCCAGCAGGTGCTTCCAAGGTGGGAATCATGTAAAGATTAGGAATGAAATATTTTCTTTCAAAACTGGAAAAGCTGCTGTATCGATTCGTTGGTTTCAGTGCCTTTGAAAATGCTTCAGAAATGCAGGAAACATTTCATTTCTGGTTATAAAAGATGGATCTGTACATTGTAAGATGAGCTTTAGAAATAAAAACTGGAGAAGAAATAAGATATAATATTATGATAGAGGGGAAGAATGTTGGGATTTTCTTCCTTTGCTACTTTTCTGTAATACAGTATTTGACTAATTGTGTTTTCTTAAATTGTTTTGCTACGACTCAAAAGATATTCTCATTTCATTGATGTCCTATTTCCAGCACCATTCTCAGTGCTGGAGCTTTACTTGAAGCCTTTTAAGTCTAACATTTGTTCTGTCTGCTCTAAGTACCAAACGAATGTTTTTGTATCTCATCTTTGTGATCTTTAAATTCAGCTAAGCACAGAGTGTAGAAGAGGAAAACAAAAACCAACGGAACAAAATCCAAGCAAACCAGTCCAGTATCCATAGGATGGGTATCTCTGTCTGAAAAACTTTTGTGGGGTGGATACAACAATAATTTGAGATATATGAGCTTTAGAATGGCCTCTCATCTTGTTTTCAAGATGTTTTTTGACAATATTTATTTTTAAGGTTTTTTTTTCAAAACTGTGCTGTAAATTTTCAACAGGTTTTTCTCTTATCTTGAACTTTATTTTTTTAATTACTGGATTCTTAAATATATGTTACACAGAACTGAAGAGAAATTGCAACTGAAAACATGCTCTTATAAAAGAAATTATGTAAATGGACATTTATCTTCTGGTCAAAGAATGGAGGAAACTCTGTCCTTCCAATATGGAATATATATCATAGTATTTTCAGTCTGCAGGGACAAAGGTTTGTTGTTTGATGCATATTTGCCTTCTATTCATTCTTTGATTGCACTGAATTTTTTAATCAAATCCTAAGCTTGTAATTTATCGAGAACACCTGCATGTGTAAGGTGATGGCTTCGTGTCTAATTATGTGCCAGCTCTGTCCTCACTGCCCTCCGGATGGTTATTCCTCAAAGCGGCGAGGCTGTTTTCATCAATGTCCTGCTCTACTCTGAGCATTAACTACCCACACTATCAAACTGACTTATTGGCATAACAAGATGAATGTTTGCAGTATAAGTAGAATCAAACATTTTATATTCTCCTCTGCTCCATAGCATAATTTAAAATGAGAACACCCTTGTTCTTGTCCCTTTCTAAAACAGAGGAGGGAGGTTCTTCGTCCTTGTGTGTTATTGAAAACCTTCTAAAATAACTTCAGACTGAAACTTTTGTAGAAATGTAATTAAAATACTAGGGCTTGATTTACATTTTATATTCAAAAAACATAAATCTCTGCAACTTAATTCAATTTTAGCAAACCCTTCGATATTCCCAAGGTTTATAATTTGAAAATTGAACACTTTCTTCCATTTAAGTTATTTTAATCAGGATTTTAATCTAGTTCATGTAAGCAAAGATTCAAAACAGTAACATGTTTAATTGTTGTTCTTGAATGATGCAGAAGGAAAACAAGCACCTTCAAAAGTTAGTGCTGATTTCAGATGGTCAGATTCAATAGTTGCTATGTTGATTTCTCTGTTCAGTGGGAATTCCCTTTGCCACTTCTTTGGATGTGAACTTACTGGATTTCTATCAACGAGGCTACTTCACATCCTAAAATCTTTATCCTTGAGAGCTGCCATGAGGATTTAGGAGGGGTTTGGTGGTGAGGTAAAGTAATTCATGAGGCAGATGGGATGTAGGAAGCCACTAAAAGTTTGGCTTTATCACTTGGAGATATTTGGGGAAGTCTGATATTTTCATCACTCCTCCTCCCCTTATAACCCTCCTTTTCATCTCCCATCTTCCTGATGAAATCAGGGAGGGACCCAGAAAATGTAGCTGTGCACAGATATAGATGTAAACACACCCCTGAAGGGAGGTTCAGCTTCATAGAAGTATAAGCTAGCAGGCTGAGAGCCTTTCTTCTGCTACAGGTAAAGTGTGACAGGAATTTAGTCTGTGGCCAGTACTGTATTGGAAAATAATGAAGACATTCAGTGGCTTCAGCAGATGATCTGGTTTTTTGCATATTAGCTAAGGAGATTTCATCAAGCCAGTTTACAAAATCCACTTGCCTAAATAACCTGGTTTGGAATTTTGCAAACCCAAGCAGTAGGTGTGCCTGAAGCCCCTTGGTGCTCTCAGCACATTTGTGGTTCATACAGAAATCCATTTTGCAGCATGTTCATAAGCTGCGTTTCTGAAACATCAAACCAGTAAAAGTGTAATTTATTGTGGGATAGCTGAGCTGCTGTCAGAGAGCCAGGCTGAGAGGATGTTTGTAGCTGTAACTTGCAATATTTGATAGATATAATATAGAATCCAGTGGTGGAAATGATTCAAGTAATTAACGTGCCAGATGAGGACCTCTCTTCAGTGTTCACAGTGAATGCTGTGGTTATCTCGAATGAAATACCCAGCTCCTCGGAACTGTAAGGGCTCAGGGGCACGTTGAAAAGGTGAAATATTTTTATTACACTGTGAGCTTTGATTCCATAGCCTGGAAAAGCGGATTCCCTGAAATCTTCCTGAGGGGGGTACCATCTCTGTGGCAATCAGGGTTGGTTCTGGTGGGGGTTTGGCAGCCGTGGTTACTGCTGCAGCAGTTCTCGCTGCTGCTGCTGCTGCTTGGCACTGCCGCTCACCTGCCCCGCTGGGCTCCCTCTGCCCGGGCAGGGAGCTGTCCAGGGCTGGCCTGCCGCTGGGAGGAGGGCAGGCCTGCAAGGTCACAGTGTGAGCACTCACATTTTTCCTAGAGTAGATAATGGACAGTAAATTATTATTTTTTTCCCCACTATATGATCTGTGTGTCAGAATTCTAGATGTAAATAGTCATTGCTTGTTTAAATATTAAAAGGTCATTATTCTACTAAAGGTTTTGGAAATACGTGGATTAAAGGCGCTTAAAGAACATTTTTGAAAACAAGTAATTTACTCAAATTTACCTAATTCTGTAAGCCTGGGATTTATTAGCCATTGTGTTAATCAACTCTCCAGTGTTGTTTTTTGTGTTAAGAACAGATTAAGATATTACATGTGAACTCATGACTCTTCTTAAAGTCTTGCTGACAGCACAAGAATTTAAAACTAGTTCAGAAAATTAAATAAGTTTTTATGGTGGACTTGCAATGGTGGATTTGTATTAAAGGTAATTTTCTTCCCAGCTGAACACAGGGATTGATTAAATTACTAAGGACTTACTCTTCTCGGTATGTCAGTAAAATTTAGAACTTTCTCAGTATTATGGGTCAAGATGAAAATACACCAGCAAAGGCAATCTTCAAACAAAAGACCCAAATTAGATTTTTGGGTTAAGGATTTTGAATGGTCTAGTTTATCTCATGTGATTTTTCACATTTAAAAAAGTAGTAAATTATTCACAGCTGATTATTTTGTGTAAGCAGGGTTTCTGATTTTGCAGATACAAAGCTGACAGGCTTTCTTTCTCTTTGACAGATGGGGACGGACAAAGTGAACATTTATTACCAGTCTGTGAAGATGAAACGTGTCAAAGAAGTGCCATCTACCTAACCAAGCTGGGATTGGATCAGGTAATGTGAGCTTCGAATAGCAAAGACAAAGCAAAATACTGTGCTTTGTGAAATTATACAAAATAGAAATTTTTCAGGAATGAAATGAAACCTCCTCACCTGTAATTATTGAATTCAAGAGACTTTTATTTTTTTACTTGTGTGTTCCCTATCTGAAAAAATCTGGGTTTAGTGGAAGAAGTTGCATATCTAGAATTCTTTATAATGGGTAATTCTACTCAAGAAAATAATGCATGCTCCTGAAGAGTCACGTTCTTGATTGTAAAACACTGCATTCTAAGCACCATAACTGTCCCAGCATGAGATGAAAAACAAGGTTTGTGCTAAGAGTTGGAAACAAATCTAATTAATTCAAATGAGCTTCTTTAGTTTAACTTAGGGAGCTATTTTAGAGTAAATATATATATATATGTACATAAACAGGCATATATCAAGTTGAACCAGCCCACACCTCTTACCCCTTATTTCTATTTTCTCTTTGTTTTTTATTAGTGAAGTGCATTTCCAGGTGGTACAGAGCACTTTTTTAGACTGTGTATCTTCAGGGTTGGGTTTCTGTTAAACTGTTGCAGGTTCATTTGTGTTCATGACACTACTGCCTTTCAGAGACGTGGTTATAATTCATGGCATAGATTATTACATGTTCATTTATATAAGTGTGTGATCATCTGGTGTAAGTATTTACAGTGCCCTGATTTATAATGAAGTTGCAGCTTCCAGTAAATTAACGAAACGTTTGTTGGATAGCTTAATAAATGTTTTACCAAATTCATATTTAGCAATGTGAACCTAAAGGCCAAGGTGACATACAAAGTGGTTGTAGCTGACAGCAAAACCCACTGTAGGGTACTTAGAGAAAATTAAAGTCTGTGCCATACATGTTGCTAACCACGTTATGAATTACTGATTATTCCCTTACTGAAAAATTGAAAGTAGAATTTTGTGCTAAAAGTAGTACCCTCTGTGATCTATAATTCAGAATTTATAGCTGAACTTGTTACAGTCTGTAGCCCAAGTTTAGAGTGTAGATTTTCTCATTTAACGAATCAAAATTCATAGAACACAGTGAGGAAAATCACTCTGTGTAGGAAAGGAAAGCACACAGCTCCTAGTCAGTGGGGAACGACTGGGATGGAGCATGCCATCAGAGTAAGAAAGCATAACTCTAAATTTTGTCATTTATATCTTTTAGCCTTTTGATCTTGGCAGCTCTGTTCTCAGAAGTCAGGTTTTGCTGTGCACACTGTGTTTGGTTGGTTGTAGTTGTTGGTTTCTTGGTTTGGATTTATTTATTTATTTTTACATTCATCCCCTGTAGACACAGCACACAGCCAATAGATGATGGCATTGCTGGATGCACAGTGGTACAGCAGAGTTTGAGTTATGGGTCAGAGCCTTTGTACAAAGCAATAGATGCTCAGTTTGTGATTCTTGCATTGCTTCTGCCCCAGGGGAGAGCTCAGGCTGTGGCCACGTGCTGGAGCAGCTGAGGAGCTGGGGTGCTCTTTGCCTGCACTTCAGCTCTCACTTTAGTTCCTTGCTCTTCATAATACAAGGATTTAAAGGCACTTGAGTTTTGCTGCTCAAGTAAATTTGAGACAAATATTCTAAATTAAATTAATTTCACTGTAGAAAGTGAACCCCACACAAATAGCTGGAACCACTGAGAGCAGTGGGGTCTGAGGACCAGTTCTGGTAGCTCTTGTTCAGGACAGGTTCCCAGAAGGAAGTGATGCAGTGGTGGCAGAGGAAGGTGTGGGTCAATTTTTGTAATATCAGAGTTTTTCCAAGGTAGAGTCTGTTATTGTAACCTGCTCTGAAGTAACAGTGCATACAGCCAGTTCTTATCTTGCTTCATTATTTAATTTTTTTGATAGGAGTAAACTATTTAGTCACAGATACATCAGATACTTAACCTATATTTAATTTGTTTACTCAATTTAGCAATTTCACTGTGTACTTTCAATTTGAAAATAATTTCCAAGATAATGACCTTTGAGATAAAAATTAGCAGTTAAATATTGTCACTTTATTTTAAACAGCGAAGAATCCAAGAGATTCTCACCCTGCTAGAAAAAAAGTATTAAAAAGTATTTAGACTCACCTAGAAATTTTAAAGCAATTTTCCCTCCCTATTTTTAGAATTACTTTAATTAAAAATGACAGTATCAAATGGCATGCAATAATGACTTCTTCTGGCCTAACCTTTTTAAAGAATTCTACCTAGAATATTCTTTTCTTGCACTCATCTGGAGGTGATGGAGCTTTATTTTTTTTTTTTTTGAAACTTTTTTCTGTTCTGAAACAGTGAAAAGTGTCACTGTCTTCATTGATATGTCTGCAGTTTTTCCCATGTGTTGCATGCTTCCTTCAGGTAGAAGTCAATTCTTATATTTATTTGGAAGTGAAATGTTTCATTTCACTGAATTTGGTCATTGGGAGGTCAGATGACAAGCTTTGACAATCTTCATGAGAAATGATAAACATAAACTTCATTGGAACAGACTGGAATAAATTCTCTTTACTAAGCACTTTACAATTTGAGGGAAGTAATAAAGAGCCCTTGCAGTGCAGAATGTGCTTCAGCAAGGGGATGGTATCCCTTGTGGAACAGGTAGGTGATTATAGGGAATCCGTGGGAAAGTGAGAAATTTCAGTTGCTACTATTGAAAAGATAGAAGATTCTGTATATCCATTGTCTTTGTTCAGTGTTTGCTGTAGGGTTTTGTGGCTTATTTTTTTAGTTAATGTTGTAGTAACAAATTCTTGTTTTCAGAATTCCTTTTTTTTTTTAAGAAACCTACTGATCTCAGATTTGAAAGATCTCAAATAAGATGACAGTCTTATAAAAAATACTTTGCCTGCAGTAACTGGGCCTGGTTCTATCCTTCCTGCTTGTTTGCTGTAGCATTTGATGAAACCAAATGAGAAAGGGTTAACACAGTTCCATGATAGTGTGTGATGCTTTGGGATGAAATGCATAACAATCAGAAATACACATCTGTACAATGAGTAGCTCTAAAACTTGTGCTGAGGAGAGGCAGGCAATGGCATGTCAGGCTTTGGAGTTGTTCAGTAAGATCCTGAATGTCAATATATTTCTCGTTATGTCTTTGGCCCAACTGGATGGCCACTGGAACACCAGGCCAAGCTAGGAGAATTATTTCAAGGATAATCTGTCACCATAGGTTTTCATTTATGTCATGTTGCTTGGGGGTGTTAAGTATTAGAAATACCTCAGATTTTTTTCTTTTGCAAGGTGGAGCCGAAGTAAAGGCCAACAAAATACACACGAGTGACTTAAGGAGATACAGACCTACTGAGGTTTTAAAGGAATGTGAATGTTTCCATGGCAACAGCAGAATTGCTGTCAGATCCAAGTGGAATCCTATATGCTGTTTCAGATTGTGGCAGGTGTTAGGACACCTCGTATTCCTTTAAATTCACCTGCAATAGCTACAGTCTAATCTGGGAAATGTTTTAAAGTCCTTGGTACTGTTTAATGTAGAAACTCTAGATACTGTGATATTCTTAGAGATGACTAATCTTTCTTTAATTTTGCCAAGTATTCGGTATGATTTTTCATTTGTTTCCTGAGGCAAACACTATTATTTCAGTCCCTTCATCTCAGAGTTTCTTTGTGGGCTTGATGATTCTTATAACCTTTCCCTGTACAATAGAAAGGTTATAGCTTCATTCCTCTTGGAAATCTAGCAGGTCTGAAGTAGAACACAGCAGTGCATCCTACAGCAAACCCCAAGTCTTTGTGGTGTCATGCTCTAGGCTAGAGAGGGAGGTGACAGCTTCGATTGTCAGCTGCAGTCAGTCGATGTCAGAAGTTTTTCCTTATTCCTGTGTAACACTTTAAAGGGGGGGAATGGATTCAGCTGCTGTAGTTTTCATAAATGTCGTATTCTACAAGATCGTCTCATCATTTCTAAGTTGTTGTCTTTCTGAGAGCAGCTGTGGGGCTGTGAGCATTGAAAACATGACTTTTACTGCTTTGGTTACTTTTTTCTGTGATTCTAAACCAATGCTGGGGTATTGTCATCTTCTGGGCTTTGAACACCAGAAATTAATGGTGTAAAGTATAGTAATTTCCTCGGCTGTAAAAGGGATTCAGGTGACCCTTGCATGCATTGAAAGCCTAACGCATCCTGAAATCCTGGGAGCTACTTGTTGTGTGCAGCTGGACTGCAGCACACAGGTACTGAGAGAGGGAGCCCTGGGGAAAGGACTTGTGTTACTTCTGTTGCTGTGGCAGCTCTTTCAGGCCACTCTTGATGCTCATCTTTGGCAATTCCAGAAAATGTATTGGCCAGGAATGGGCTACCAATTTCCAGCCTTTGTGGCTCACACTGGCTCCCTGCCTGTGTTCTGTGGCCTGGAAGCAGCAGCTGGCTGGGGGTGAGCTTTGTGCTTCATGGGTTTCTGGTCACAATTTAAAAATGGAGATGTGTTAATCCCACAGTTTGTGCTCAAAGACCTCCTCACAGGGCTTCGAGCAAGGGAAGTGCCTTCCCTAATGTATAGAAGAATAGATTGTAAGAAATGAGCCCTTTTACAGTAACTGCAAGGAGCTTTTAATTTTTCTCAAATCCCCAGATCTTTTCAAGAAGAAAATGATGGTGTTTTGGTAGGGCAGGAAAGTACTCTCTTTTCTACTACTTCAAAAACAAATTTTAAAGCACTTAAATATTTTTCGTATTTTAGCCTACAAATCATTAATTGAAGGATCCAAAATACCTATGTAAATGTTTTAAGTAATGATATTAGTGATGCTGTGCAGTGGAATTTAACAGAAAAGGAAGAAGCAAATCTGATTTCTCTGACTGAATTTTATGGGTTCACTTAAAATTTCTTTTAAAAATACACTTACTGAATTTTTCAGCCTTTTCTCATCTGAGCTGTGTAGGAGAAATCATATGATCAGAAAACTGGAAAAAATAGCTTTGTGTGTCCTTATTATACCCACCTATTTCTATCTTAGAAATTAAAAAATTAGTTTAGGTGTTTTCCTATTAAAATAGTGACAGCAAACATGAAGCTTAAAGTAATTGTCTGGATTATCAAATACAAAAGAAGCAGGAGATTTATATTGTTGACAAACACATTCTCATTTTTTTGCCTTTTGTACTGAAATATATGTCCCGAGGCACACGAACAATTAATCTTGCATTACATTACACAATACTGCAGCTCATAATAGAAATCTACAGGAGTTTCGCCAAAAGCGTGGAATACTCTGAATTTAAACTGTCAGAGTAAGTTACATCTGGTGCTGGAACGTGATCTGGTTATGCAGCAAACGAGGCTGATGCTCCTAAAGTGTTACACAGCTGCTGCTGGGGAAGGTCCCACAGCTGCTTCAGTGGCGTGGATGCGTTTACTCTGTGGCGTCAATGGTGCAGATGCTTGGTAGCAGCAGATGATGTTTTGCTCACCTGTTGTTTTATATCTCATTGTGGACCTTAGGAATGTGAAATTGCCTTCTATGAATCACTCTATTCTAACACTAACTATGAACAGAGTTAAAAGAGAATCAAATTCATATTTGTGCCTGAAAATTCATTTTTAATTTTGTCTCTTTAAGATAGTGTTACCATACCTGGGAACATTTAGAAAGTATATGATGGCTATAATTGGATTTTACTGCAATGACTGTGTGAACAAGACCATGTAAAGTAAAAGCTGTATTATATTTCATGGTTCTGGTTTCAATCACTGTTTTTCAAAATTAGAGTATTTTGCAATAATATTGTTTCATCTGTCTTCTGCATGACAAGTAAGTGCTAAGAAGTCCAACTCTTTGAAAAATTTCCCTCAGGGTAAAAGTCTTTTCCTCATTTTCTGTTTCTTAGATTTCTCCAAACCTTCAGCAGCTTGGAGTAACTAAGCAGACATGTGCCTGTAGTGGGGTGTGAGGGTCCAAGTGTGTTTCATTTCAGGTGTGACTTTCCAGCAGGTGTTGCAGACCATGGTTCAGTTCAAAGCCATCGCGTACAGGGGCAGCACACGCTGAGTGTGCACTGATGGGCACACTTGCCCCAGGCTTCTCAGCCATCTCTGGGATCCAAACAACACCAACCTTAGTGCACTTCTGCAGTCATTCTGGGGGCTTCTCTAAGCTGCCTGTGGCTGTATATAATGCCAAGGGCCCAGTCAAGTGTCACACACGATTGCCATGTTGCAGGAACGTTGTTGATTACTGGGCTGCGTTAGCAAGGGAGTCTTTCCACGGCAGGGTATGATACTGTCATGGGTCTCCTTCTGGTTCCTGAAATAGCTAAATTAAGGGTTGGGTGAGAGACATGTAAGATCTGTTAAGTGCTTTTGATGTTGGTGATAGTGATCCTTTAAGATGGCACCCCTCTGTCCTTTTGGAGGCTTTGTCACTTAGCTGACATAAAATTACTTCTGACTTTTAAAATGACACTGATTTTTTTCTGTAGCATTGAAATGTTAGCCCTGGCACTTCAGCTTCATACTAACTTGCAAAATTACCTTGATTTTAATTAAGATAAATTCCTATTTAGCACCTCTGCAGCACTTTGGGAAGTAAGTGCAGATGCATTCTATTTCTTGTCCTGGAGAAATTATACTTTGCATTTCTTTTGTACTTTCAGTTTGATACTTTAATCTTAATTTCTTATCAAACAGTTCAGTATCTGGTGCTTCTGGGGAGATAGGAGGGGAATTGAAGCTCTTGAACTTCTAAATATCCATGAATAATAGAATTGTTCAAGCTGAAATGAACCTTAGGAGATCCAGCCTCCTGCTTTAAGCAGAAACAAACTGAATTTAGACCATGTTGTTTAGAGCTCTGTCCAGTCAGACTTTGAAAACCCCTAAGGACAAAGATCCTGCAACTTCTCAGGGCCTCATTTCTAGTTTAATTTGGCTGTTTATCTCTAATCAGAACCTCCCTTGTGTCAGTCTGACCATTTTCTCTTGCTCTTCTGCCATGTATCACAGTAGAGAGCCTGGCTCCATCTTCTCAGCTGGCTCCTTGCAGGCATTGCAAGATCCTGCCTAAATCTTCTGCTCTCCAAACAAGCCCTGTGCCCTCAGCCTGTCCTCTGAGGGAGATACTCAATGCCTGACCATCTTGTTGACCCTTCTCTGAACACACTCAGTATTCTCAAATCCCAGTGCAGGATTTACTCCCTGGTGCAGGGTGTTAGTAGCTGAGTGTCTGTTTGCCCATTCTTGCCTTTCTGGGTCCCCTCTGAATGGCCATCCTGTCCTGCAGCACGCTGACAGTATCCGACAATTTGGTGCTGGCCACAAATCTGAGGAGTCTGCATCTATCCTCCAGCTTTCGTGATGCCTACTGCATTGCCTTGCAATTCCATGGGAAAAACAAGCCTCAGGATCTCATGGCCCTGATGGTTTGGGCTTACCTACACTTAAAGATTAGTATAAATTCCAGGCAAGCCTGAATTTCAGTTAAGGTGTTCCTGAATGTCTCCGTATACTGGTGGTATTCTTAAAACCTTAACTATATTTTCCTGTTCTAGAATAACTGAGTGCATAAAAATACTTTTTTTTTTTTTTCATTTAGTGACAGAATTAGGAAATAATTCTTGTTTGTAAATGGTTAAGAATCCTGATGAACTGAAGAAGTGTCAACTGTTTTAAATAGGATTACATTGTTTAAATAAATAATTTTGCCTAGCTGTTCTTTTTTTTGTTTTATTTTACAGTGGATTCCAGTCTTGCAAGACTTCAGAAATAAAGACACAGTCTGGGGCTTTGTACCATATCAAAATGACAAATCTTCAACAGAAATTTCATTTCCAATTACACTTCATATTGGAGATTACAATATGGATGGCTACCCAGATGCACTTGCTATACTAAAGAACACTTCTGGAAGGTAAAGTATATGCAAACCTAGAAATAAAGCTATCAGATTCATGTTCAATCATCAGTCATAGAAATTACTAACTTTAGTGCATCTCATTCATTTTATCAAGTGAACAAGATTTTTGATCTCTGCTAAGTGTTTCCTTTTGAACAAAAGGGTGCATTTACATGCTACATTCAGAATGCAGAATTGTATAGGTTCAAACTTTGGGTGGGGAATTGCATCAGGGCCTGGAGTATGAGGCAGCATTTTAGGCACTTCTCCTAGAGCTCAGGGGCTCATTCTCTCCCTTTCCTCTCCCAAATCATCTTCTGTAAATTCCTGCCTTCAGCTGTCAGTGCTGACTAGTAACACCAGGCTGCTGAGAGCTGGGGAACCTGTTCCGTGCTGTCACATGGAGTGAGCACTGACTGGTGACTCTGCTGAAAAATGCAGTAGTGGTTTGCCCTTTTTGAGGACCAGGAATTTACCAGTGTATTTCGTATTGTCCAAGTCTAACTGAAAATAAATAACACACACACCCAACCTCCCCCTAAAAGAAGCTTCTCTAACCTTTCGTATTAAATTTTTCAGTGTAATCTCATCCTCCTTTTTTTTCTAATTTTTTCTTCATTGCTTGCTTTCCCAATATTTTCTCCTGCTACCATCTGGTGCTAGGTGGGAGAGGGCATGTGGGGATGCTCGCAGGGAGACAGTTGTACACGGAGGAGTCAGTGATCCATGTAAGAGCTGACCCGAGTAGGTGCCTTCCCGAGCTGTTCCGCACGTGCCGCCTGGCTGCGGGATAAACACGGCCGGCTGATCGGAACGGAGCAGCCTGTGGGCAGCTCTCACCTGGCACCTGGGGATGCTGCTGCTGGCATGTCCTTATCTTTACCTTGAAGTGTGGCAGCACGTTTGCATGTGAACATGCTTTTGCTTGACAGTAGGAATGATGAATAGACTTGTTTACTCCGGGGAAAAACGGAGAGCCCTAGAGACCATGGCGCCAGTGAACCTCTGTAGGGACAGGATATGTGCATGTGCTGTGCCTGACTGCAGTCTGTGTGTGCTGCACAGCTGACTCTGCCAGCATCTGAAGAGATGTAAGATTATCTGGGCTATTCCCTTTTTCTTCATGTCATCGTTTGTAAAAGGTATTTTAACCCATACTTTATGGAGCCTTAATGTGTTCCTTACTTGACAAATACTTGCACTAATGCATTACAAAGCAAAATAAAGTCTCTCATACAGATGTATTTGTTACCTTCCTCTCCATGGTATTTTGGATGAGCTTGGGCACAGGTTCAGAGCTTGGATGAATACTCAATAAGGAAAACAAGTTAGGAGCTCACTTTTAATGCATCAGACAATAAGAGAATTTGGTGCTGAAGTCCAAGAAGTCAATTCAGGTCTTCTAGTGGTTGCCTAAACATGAGTCACCCGCTGACATTTTTGTGTGAGAGTTCTTCAGATAGTGACACACACCTAAAAATGACCCAGTTTGAAGAGTAGCGTGCCTGTGTTCAGCCTACATGATGTGATTCATGACAAGGCTGTGAGCAGCTGAGCTCTGTCTGTACCTCTGAGCCTTAAAATAACAGCAGAGCAGCTGTTTCTATTCAGACACGGCAGACAAGAAGGAGGTGATGCTGTTACTGCCCAGAACTTGCCAGGCAAAGTTAAAGCACTCAGGCCCTGAATGTCAGGTGTGTCGCCCCAGTCTTTCCTCAGCTGGGAGTTTGCATCTTCTGTTCAGCAGTCATTGAATAAAGACTGCAGTCTAGAGAGCAGACTAGAACAAGCCTTCCCTTTGCCAAAGGAACACGGTGACATCAGAACTGTAAAGTTGCTGTCCTTGCTTTTGCTTAAGCCTCAGAAACCTTGTGTTTTCAGCTGTACTATCATGTGCATCCTTATAGCTGCTGCACTTCAGAAGGGCTGCATGAAGATTTATGGAGTTCAGAAATGTACTTGGAGCTATTTTAAGATTCTTAGGAGCCTCTCTCCTCTGGCTGGTGTATAATTATGGCAATGTAATATGTAAAATCATTAAACAGTTTGTAAATAGTTACTCTTGTAGAAGCCCAGAAGTTACCAATGTCTTGTTGCAAGGAACTATTGTGATAAACTTTTATTCTCCTTGCTTCTGAATTTGTTTGCTTATTCAATTGAGGGCATTTAAAATTATTTTTAAACTTGACATCAAAGTTGAGTGACACAGTAAGGCATAAGGACTGAAGGTACTGGCAGATGATGTGACAAGCTATTAAAAGGGAGGTTCAGAATACTGAGGAATTCTGGCAAAAACAGAGTAAGTAACCTAAAAATCAAGAAATACATTGCATATTAACATTGTATATATCCAGTATTTGTAGAAAAGTGATGGAAACATGCCTCTACTTTGGGATGGGAACGAAAGTCACTTTTTTTTACACTCACTGTGAAATGTCACATTCAATATTAATTCATTGGTTCTGAGAGACTTAAGCAAATACTTCCTTTTAAAATGTGTAACTGGGTCACTGATTGGAGAGAATTAAAACAGTGTGGGAATTAAATTAAAAGCTGTCCTTAAATTAGAGCAAATTAAAATGAAAACCTTATTTAATCGATTTTAAACACTTCTGGATCAAGCTGTTTATTTCTTTCTCTGAAGCCTTTCATGCTACATCTACAGATCTAATTTCAGTGATTGATTACTGTGATTAAATGATAAAAGCATTTTTGTAAACTCTTGACCTCAATCTGTGCTATCATTTAGGAAGCCTGGTTTCTACTTGCTGCCTGTAACATAAAGAAATTAAAGGAGGCAGAAACAATTTTGTTCATCTGAAACTATACCAATACATGATAATGGAAGAAAAGGATTAAAATCAATTATATGCTTCCATCACAATTCAGGAAAGTACTTCAGATCAAATCCTTACAAATCCCTACAAAAGACTGAAATAAAGATACCATAGTTGGGCATAACATTGGTTTACTGTCCTGCCCAGTGGGCAAGTCAGGAAAATGATCAATAGCTTCAAGTATTGTCAGAACTCTCTGCTGTTTCATCTTCTGCCATAACCCTGTGATTTCAAATTACAGTGTGTAATATTCTGACATTGTGGAGACATTCCTTAGCAGAAACAACAAAAAGGAATCTCACTTGTGGTTGCAAGTGTTGGAGGGTGGTTGAACCTTTTGAGCCTTTATTAAGACTCAATAAATTCCAATAGGTGAAGGTGCTAAATTCACTGTAGATCCTTACATATTTTTCTGTTCAGTCTGAATTCCTTTAACTTCTCAGTTGAGTCAAAACCTGCACATTAGAATTCAAGTCCACAGGTTTTTCTTCAGGCTAGATACATACATGAATTCAGTATGAGAAATTGTGTGTGTATATAGAATAATAATAGGTGAAGGGATTTTATCAGTAGTTATTAATTGGTTCAGCTATACCTCCTGTCTTACCTAAATTAATTCATTTTCTCACATGCTGATTTTAAATTGACTCTGGTGACATTGGAAGTGTAAGCACTGCGTGTGAGTTTATAAACATCTTTCTCCAATCTAATTAGATGAAACAGATTTTGTTTAACAATTGTTTCCAATTAGGTAATTGGCATCTTGCATTGCAAATATGTAATCTAAGTCTTTCAATCCATTTTTATTCAAAGGGAATGTTTTTCACTGGTCAAGTTGGAGATACATTATCTCTGACACTGTTGATAACAGTAAATACTGAAACTTGGAAATAAAAAAACAGCTGGATATGGGAAGTTGAATGGAAAACTTTTAAGTATGATAGACTTCCAGAAAGTTTTCTAGGTGTTCATGCTCAGTTTTAAATTAATGTGTATGTATTAATCCTTTATATGGAAGGACTCTTATTTGACCAAATTATCTCTTCCTAAATCATTATTAGTTGTCACTTGTCAGAAAGAAGGTTGGATAGAGGACTTCTTTTAAATGAAGGATTGATGAGCACCTTGTAATTGAGCAAATCTAAAAAACCAGAGGCAAATTCAATTATTCTGAACGTCTGGAGTAAGATACTGGTAATTTAGATGTCCCTGGTATTACTGTAAATGAACTAGCCTAAAACTGACAGCATGAGAGATGTATGAAATTAGCAGTGAATATTTAATTCTAATTGCAAAGGAATATATTAAAATAAAACTGAGATAAGTCTTCAGTCTTTCTTTGGTGTTAAACCTTGCTTATAGTTATTCAGCTTTATTAAATTTACCTTTCCTGCACAGATGACTTTGGTCAGAAGGTTCCAAATTGGGATATAATATAATTTGGAATAAAGTTATGTAGGTAGTACATGATTTAGCTGCAGCTGTGTATTGGTGCATATAGCTCAATATTTGAAGTGCTGCAAATGGCATGTTAAGGGCAACAGGCTGGTCTTACTTCAGAGTTCTTGTGCTCTGCCTCTTGTAGCATTGAAGCTGAATTGTTTGGTATTGACTGTTACACATTTGTAGAGCACTTTAGCATTGATTTTTTAGGTTTTACCGATACAGAAGTGTCTGTCTTTATAGGCTTTCAAGGACATTGCTTTGTCATTTTAAGGATGCTGATTATTTTCTCTGTTACAGGATGGGAAATCTTCAACATTTGGTTCAAAATAATAGGAAGGTCATAAGCTTGCACTTATTTTAGTATGTAGGAGAAATGAAACATGGAAGTAGATACTTCGATCTAGGGCTGCTTGTCTATGACAGGCCTAAATCCTATAAGGATTCAACTGGCGGCTCACAGGCCAAATGCAGATTGTCAAGTGTTTTTCCAGGAGTGGCGTGAGCAGCTGAGGAGGCAGTGACCAGCTGGTTCTCTCCCCTCTGCAGACAGTGAGGGTCTGCAACTCCCTGGTGCTGCAGCAGGGCCCGCACAGCAACATTTCTTCCTCCTGGGCTGAGATGCAGCACATGGGACAGGGGATGCTACATCTATGAATTTATTCATTTCCTCTGCAAGAGAGCTCTCCCACAGTGCACTTCTTGGGTCTTCAGCATCTGTTTAGGGTTTGAGATTGCTTTTTTCTCCCTGCTGTTTGTCTTATGTTTCTCTTGTAGATACAGAAGGGTGAAGGAAAGTGGCATTTCCATACTCAGTGCCACTTTGATTAATGTTTTTCTTTTTTCTTGGTTGCAAGGAAAGAAAATAAAAAAGGTTCCTGTAGTAAATAAACTTCTGTGTCTATCCATTCACAAGGTTTCTAGCTTAGACTTGAGCAGTGTGCAGAGTGTAATGCAAACCTGACTTTTGTCTTTTAAATAATTATCATCTACGTGATTTCTGACAATTTAAAAAAATGTGAACTGAAAGAGTCTTTATAAAAGTTTGTCCAAATTTTAAAAATCTGTGTTAAGATGATGAAAAAGAGAAATTGAAACGATCTGCTTAGCTTAGCTGTCACCTTACCTTGTAAGGCTATTGTGATACTGTACTTAGGTAACACATGAAATGAATGTGACCACTTAAGAATTTCAAGTTATGAGTTCTCAGACACAGATAATGTGACACCTTAAATATTTGCAGTTGACCTCATTTCCTTTTGGCCATATGTTAATTCAGTGATTTGCCTAAGGAGAAGTGCCTGTGTGTGCCTGTCAATCCTGGATGCTGCTAAGACACAGAAGCCACCTCGCTGTCCCCACCCAGCCTGCAGTGTGTTCAGGGTCACACTGAGGACATGGTTCTGGCTGTTGCCCTGGGCTCTGACAGCTGAGCTGCCTTTACACAACACTGCTCTGGCTCCTGGCTCTGCCCCCAGAAGGAGAGGAGGAAACTTCATCTGTTTGCATTGCCGAGGCAGTGAAGGATTCTAGCAGGCTCCCGGGATACAAACCTGCCTGGAGGTGGTGAAGTGTGAGGTTTCCCCAGTTCCAGAAGCACTGATACATTGTCAGGGAGAGAGGGAACCTTGTAGCTCCCAGTGACCCACAGGCACCTATTGGATACTCCTTAGGAGGGAGATTTTTCTACACTAGCCCTGGTGCTCTGCTTGGTTTCCTTGTTTAGCACTGCAGCCTGTCTTTGTGTTACATGTCAGCCAGTGCCCAATTTGGTTTGTCTTGCCCTATTTTTACTGTGCTAGCAGGTTGGGTTTTCTGATTTATATTTTGCTTGCAACAGTGGAACGCGTGCAAATAAAGATTTGGTTTAATCTTAAATTTGCTTAAAACATGGAGTGTATAAGAAAAATTATTAATGGAGCTGGGATGGGAAGAAGCTGTCATGAAATAATGAAAAAGCATGGACACATTTTGAATAGTGTTTAAGCTGAAGGACTGTGGAAGGGATTAAGGAAAATGGCAGATAAATTCACTTGTATTTTTTCAGAATAAACTAAGGATATGTTCAGTCCTTTGCCTGGATTAATAATTAAGTTATTCCTGTTGATTTGGATCCATTTATTCAGTGTATTCATTGGTTGAAATCTGGCATGACAATGATTCTAATTCTGTCTGTAAAGTTCACATAAGTGCTTATGGATTTTTCAAGTATTCAGTGGCTACTAGCTGTGTTCTTACTACATTTAACTCCAGAGCACCTAAACTATTTAATTACAATATTTTTAAACTTTCTGTGATTTAGACTTTATCACAGTAAGTTGGTTTGTGTATTTATTTTTATATATGTGTTCTACAGCAATCAACAAGCATTTCTACTAGAAAACGTCCCATGCAACAACGTGAGCTGCAAGAGCGTGAGGCGCATGTTCAAGGTGTTCTGGGAGCTCTCGGATCTCAATCAGATCAAGGATGCTGTGGTAGCAACCTTCTTTGACATCTATGAGGATGTAAGTGCAGTGCTACCCCAGCCAACGGTCTGTGTGTGGCTGTGCCTGTCCCTGTGCCCTGCACAAACCTTGGCTGTGCAGTTTGGATTGTCCTGCTTAGCTGGGGATGGCCCTCTCTGTCCCAAATGGACTAGGATTCTATTTATAACATTCGAAAGATGTTAAAACTAGTAGCGAAACTTCTCTGCACAACATTTTTTTTCAAGACTAAATAAGCACTCTAACGTAAACTTGGGGTTTTCTCCTCTAGGGAATCTTGGATATCATTGTGCTAAGTAAAGGCTACTCCAACAAGGACTTCGTTATCCATACATTGAAAAATAACTTTGAAGCAGATGCCTATTTTGTGAAAGTTATTGGTAAGTTACCAATGTGTAATCAAGTCAAAACGGGATGTTGAGAAAAATATGAACATTTGAGCCTTTGCATATGAAAACACTGTGGTAAAGTTCTGCCATGTCAAACCTGCTTTGCTGGAGTTCTTGTGTGTGTCATGTGGGAATGATGCAGAATTGCCTTCAGAATGGGCTGATTTCATTTCAGGGACTCCTGGCATGGTGTGTTTTGCTTACACTGCATGATCTGTTCTGAGGGCCACTTTGCATCCCTGTGTGAGTCAGTTCTGCATTTCCAGCCCAAAACCACGTGGCACAACCCACACCTTACCCTGAGGGCACAGAGTGGCCATGAACATGGCCAGGGTGTGTGAATTAATGAGAGTTGGCTTAAAAGGCTTGAGTTAGATTAGGATATTCATAATTAGGTTTTTAAACCATGCCCTACTGTGCTCTTCTACTGCAAAGGTGTTGAGCTTTGAGCTCATTGCTTGTCTGCCTTGTGTGATATTTTGAGAATGAGTAAAAAATGAGGCAGTATGGGAGCCTATGAAGACAAAGTTCAATAGCAACAACTAGAGGTTCACCTTCAAAAATTGTATTTGCCTTCATGTTACTTAAATGCATCTAACTCTCTAAAGCACACATTCTGCACACCATAAGAGAACAGAGCAGCAGCTACTGCTGGGGGCTGATGCAATTACTACTTTGTCCATAGCCTGAGCTCTGTTCTCATTGTGGTAGTGTTTAATAATTTGTCATGCTGATGGCAGCCTTCTTTTAAATAACACCATATATGTGTAGTGTAATTCACAAAGGCATGCAGACAATCCTCTGGAAAAATCTTGCATTTTACAAAGCCATGTCAGAATTGTGTGATATTTTAATGGAGAAGGGAGTAATTTACAACATGCTTTTTGATTCATTCTGTGTAAATCTATCTTAAAAACTGGGGCAAGCCTTTTTTGAGCACCTTTTAGAGTGTGAGTATTTTTGCATAGAAACCCCAGGAAATGGGAATTAATGAGTGTCTAAAAATATTTTTACTGTGATACAGGAGAAAGTATTTCTAACAAAATGTGCTTTGTGTGAGTTAGTGTATCAATAAATGCATTGTGTTCACTTATTTGGCATATGGACAGTGAGAACAGCTTTGCTCATTATAACTGATGTCAAATGTACTTGGTCAGGTAATTTGTTCCAGGAGTGGAACTGAACAGCAAATTTCAGTGTGCCCTTTTGCATCAAAATGGGAGGAGTTGGTTCTACTTGCACACTTGCCTATGTGTAACAGATAAAATAAGCTTGTAGCTTTTAAAGTCTATTTGTAGGTACGTATAGTCTTCAAACTCTGCCTTGCCACACACTCAGCTTAACTGTCCAGATTTTGGGGGTGTTTGGACTGTATGAAATACTAGGTCTTACTGCGTTTATAAATTTCAATGTTTTGAAATCACAAGCAAAGACTGATAATTTAGGAATCTTGAGAGTTGTTAATATTCACACACAAATTATTAGAAAAAATCCTTGACTAGAGCAGTGCCATTTCTGACTCACATGGGGAATGATTTCTAATCAGACTGTGAACATCTTACATTCACCTTTCGGTATTTCCCTAGTCCCAAATATTTTGTACCCTTAACTCTGTGGACCCTTAAAGAACACGGAAAATGCTTTAAAAAAACTCATGGTGGTTAGGATAACCTGCCCTCAGATCTGGTCCAAATCTTCCTTTTCTGCCTGCCACACTTGCTTTGGGATACCATAATTCATGGAGAAGTAATGTTTTTCCTTGGCTTCAGTACCTGGTGTGCATCCTCTTCCCTGCCCATAGCCATTACTGGCCTGCTGCTCAACCAAACTGTTGTCATTAGAAGTCCAAAATTTGCATCCGAATGGCACCTTAGATTATTGTATGTGTATGGGTTTTGTTGTTTTGTTCTAATACTCAGTGTGACAGGATGTCCTGGCTTACAGAACAGATGGCTTTCACTGTCCCTCATTTAGCTTTTTAACAGAGATTTCTGAACGTAACTGATTTTTCAAACTAGTAAGTTTTAAACAAGTCATTGGAACAACTGTCATAGGCTTGAGATATTAAGTAACATTATATATATCTGCTTATTATACTTTTGAATTAATAGAGAAAGTGGGCAATGGGATTTTTGTTTGTTAACAGCTTTTGTGAATTGCTTTAAATTAAGTTCCAAAACGATGCCTTGTATAGAAGGAAAAGCTTATATTTTTATCAGTTAAAACAGTAAAGCTGAATCTCTGCCAGTGTTTTAAATTGTTAGAAATTACGAATAATGAATGAAACTTATAGTTCACTATTTTAAAAATGTTTCAATTTGGAATTTTTCTAACTGGCAAATCTCTTCTTTTGAAGCTGGTTAACCAGTGAGGTGCGATAAAACAGTGACTGATGAATTTCTGCCAAGTATGCTTCCAGCAGATTATGAAATGTTACACATTAGCATAAATTAGAGAGAAGACATTTATTTTCTTTGTGTTTTAATGGCTACCTGACACTGTTACTGCACTTTACCAGATTTCTAAGGTGGCTCTTCTAAGATGTTTTGTGAACATAAACACAACAAGCTCACTTTTTGTCCTTGCAGTTCTCAGCGGCCTCTGTTCTAACGACTGTCCTCGGAAAATAACAGTAAGTGTAACTATGGCTTGGCTTAGTATTTAGCTTCAAATAAGCTGGAGTCTAATTATACCAAAAACTCTCACCGTATTAAAAGAGTTCCTGACTGGAAGAATGTATCATTCAAATCATGACTGGCCAAGTTCTGCTTCCATGAGACCCATAACGTTGGGCAACTGCTGCTCAGAGCTGGAATCAATGGAGTGATTGTGCAGGAGCTTTGTTACCCAGCACTGGGGGCTGGGATACCAGAAACAAGAGGAACTTGGGTGCCCAAAGTGTGAATTGCGCCAAGTCTTGGGCTGGGCATTTAGAAAGTCCAGGCAAAACTGACTGTGGGGCAGATCAGCCACTTCTGGGCCAAACTCCAGCAGTGGGCACAGCCAAGGAAGGAAGTGCACTGAGCTCTGATGATTCTGCAGACAGCTCTGTACACATGTGCTGTTTTCTGTTTAGATTATTTTAATCATCTCCAGAGATCCTGCATGTCACCCACCAAAGTGCCAATTAGCAAATTGTTTAGCAATGTTCACAGTGAAAGTTGGCCTGAAAGAGCTTCTTAGAGAAATCAGAGGTAGCAGTAGCACTTTAGGTCTGCAACAATATCACATTTAATTTTGAGCTGAAAATAGAAAAACTGCTTCCAATGGGGCTAACTTTTGCTTCAAGCCTATTTTGAGACATGGGGTTTAATTTCTGTTATAAAATAATGAGGTTTGATAGTATCATTAACTTAATTACAAAAGTAGAGGGTTTAAAAAGCAAATCTTCACAGCAGATGTTGGTGAACATTTCATTATCGAGATCACTGAAACACTATTACCTCCATTGCAATAGAAGTTCTCTGTCAGAAAGTAACATGAAGTACATTTTGTGCCAGAGTACAGATACATGGCACAAAAAAAATTTCAATTTCACCTTATTCACTCATATTTCATAGATCTGCATTAGCATCACCTTTGTGTTCTCCTTTTCATTCCAAACAATTATTATTTTCAGGCTTTGATCTCATCTGCCATCATTATAATTTACTCTTGTGGTTTAAACTTACTGGTTTTTGAGGCATGGTGTGAAACATGTCATCATATCTTCCAGTGTTTCTTCTGTAACTTACTTGAAAGCTCTGGGTTTGATGCCCTAATATCAACTTGAATTCAGCACTAGAAAAAAGAAAGGAAAAGTTTCTTTAAAATCTATTCCTACAGTTTTCTCTCATCTCTCCCTTCCTGACCCTTTCTTACTTAGGTGCATTTGTTATGATTCATCACTCAGTAATACACAACTTCCTTGGATTTTTGTTTGTTTTTTTATTTTTCCTCGTGACTGTACTTTGATCTCCAAATACATTTTCTTCCTCAAGAAAATTTGCTTAAAATAGATACAAATAACCAACAAGTAACTGTTCAATCACTTTAATTAAATGATGCACTGCTAAATAATGATAAAAAGGATGGAATTTGTGTAGTATTTTTCTATTCAGAAATATCATCCAGACAGTGCATTCTCTCAGTATCTCTCAGAACATGAGTTCTGCTTTTTCAGAACATGCCGTTATTTCTTTGAATTTTCAGGGGTTTTTTATTTTACTTGTAGCTTCCAAGGAAACATTAAACCTTTTGCCAGAGGACTGAATAGTATTGCTTTCTTCGTGGGAACCTAAACGTTACATAGCCAGTTGATTACCCTGATTTTGAGAACTGATTTCCACATAATGCTGTGACCAAAACAGTTGCAAGATTTTGAAGTTACAATATACAAAATAAATTACTAATGTAGAAACATTTTTCTTCAGTTTACTGTTTAATTACTATAGCTTTGTCCTTAAAATTTTGCCTGCCTTTTTCTTTTGTTTTTTCCACCTTGTAGCCCTTTGGAGTTAATCAGCCTGGTCCTTACATCATGTACACCACTGTGGATGCAAATGGGTACCTGAAAAATGGGTCAGGTAAGAGAAACTCACTGTGAGAATACCCAAGGCACAGTCTGTCTGTGCATGTGCTTCTCAGCAACCTAAAGAGTTGGAAAGGTGGCAGAGGGAAATGGGAATGGTTTCAATGCTGCCTTCCGTTTACATTGCCAAACCCCCCAACGTTCACTTCCTTTACAGATTGCATCTTTATTACAAACATTGCAATTGCATTGTTTTTTCATCTGTCCCGTGGCAGTTGGGTTTAAACAGTTGCTGTGTCTGAAAAATCGTTGGGTAAAATATCACCAGTTTGTGAAACTGCAAAGCTTCTAATTGCTCCTAAGCACTCATGTATTAAGAAACAACAGTGGCCTTGAAATACCTAAATACATTCCTAGCAGGCAGATGACAAAGGATCAGGATAATATTGAGTACACACACACTCTGTGTGTCTGGAGTTGTTCACTGCAACTGGCAGCTAACAAAATCAAATCCTGAGTAGCCTGAGGAAGCTGGAGAGGGAATGCCTGTGTCCTGTCAGGTGCTACAAGAACTGCAAGGGATCAGTCATTAGGTAGCAGGGTCAAAATCAAGGGGAAGGAGTGCTCGGTGAACTTGTGTTGTACCGAAAGGTTTAATGGGCTGAGATGGGGCTGATGCCACAGTTTGCAGGAGTCTGAAAACAAAGCAGGCAAAGAGAGGATAATCCATTAGGCCGTGGTCCAAGCAGTGCCTGATGTTGGAATATCCTGGGGCTTATGCTGCCTTCCTAGGTGTGTGCTAGTGCCTCCTGGAAAACACAATGTGGTTTATTAGTCTTATTTACAACTGTTAATCTCAGGACTATAATGGACTCCTTGTTTAGTAAAAAGATCCCAAACTCACAAGCTGAACATGATCAGAGTATGAAGGTCTGTAAGTGCAGTCATCTGCATCTGTCACTCCAGTCTCATTTCAAATTGACCTCAAATTTATAAAAAAAAGGTTCTGGTTGTTCACTGGGAAGACAGTATTCTGTATAACACTGACATATATAAAAGCAATGATTTAGGGTGCTGACATGTTAAGGTCCTGAGTCAATCTGAATCACTGGCAATGCTCTCACCATGAATAGTGGGCTCAGGACTGTTAATTCCATCTGAGAAAAATTAAAGAGGATGTCCTGAAATACAAACCAGATAGCTGCAAAAACATCTTGATACTTGAGCATTTCTGTATTTGTACATGCTTAAATAAAGATATTTTTCTTCTTCTGTTTCATGGAACACTGCACATAGCTTACAAATGGGTGGAATAAAACTTGCTTAAAATTTGGACATATTTCATGTATCATTTTCCTAATCTTTTTTTCTGTCTCTCTCTTCCAAGAACAAATGCATTTTTCTTAAACATTTTCTTTAGGGTTTGCTGAGTTTGGTTGGTTGTAGCTTTGTTGTTTGTTTGGGTTTGAGGGGGCAGTTCTTCTAGAAATGCAATGCTTTTACAATTTACTCTAAGAAACAGTTATCAAATGTGATTTAATACTGCTATATTCCCTTCACAGCTACCATATTTACAATAATAAAAACCTAACAGAGTCCAGGCGTGATGAATTTCCTTTTCTGTTCTGACATTATGGAATAACAGTAATGAATTCCAAGTGCATTTATGACCCCAGCAGTATTGCTACAGGGAATTTTCTAATGCTGTCTTTGATCAGTTTCTCAACTCTAATAAGTTAATAGATTTTTTCGAGTCTGTATAATTCCTGCAAGAACTTTTCAAAGTCATGTTTTCTGAGGGTATTACATTAAGTTTGTAGCTAGACTTTCTTCTCTTGCAAATGTTATGTGGAAGATTCAGTAAATGTTCTAACTAGAATTACTGGCCTACAGGTTGTTATCTTGACAAACAGCCCCTCACATCACAAACCTCTTCTATTTGACTATCAAGAAATCATCAAGCAATACTCCTTAGGTGTACTGGTAGGCAATGCCAAACCCCCATGGCATTTTTAGGCCATGTATAAACCTACAAAACATCTTTTCCACATTAAGCTTTTATTAGTATAGCATCAATATGCTATTTTAAAGCTAATTTTCATCAACTTATTTGCCTTCCTTATATAATATTATGGGACAATCCATAATTGAAGCTTTTAATTATCTGAAAGTGTAATGAGCTAATCAGAATTTTAAAAGAATTAATCCCTTTCCCAAGAAGTAACATGAGTAAAAACATAGTTCTTTTTCTGCTGAAAGCAAAACTCACCATTCCCTTTTTGTAGCCCCCCCCCCTAAAGTCAGCTGCTGGTATTTATTGCCTTTATGGCTGCTCTCAGTGGGGGAACAGTTGTTGGCTGGATCACTGCAACCAGTCACCTGAAGTTATCCCTCCAGCTCTGGGCTTAAGTAAATCATAAAGTACTCAAAGCCATAGCCCCCACTCTGCTTCTGATCTCCTAAATTTTGCAGGGCTTTAGTTGTGAGTTATGGCATCTTTCTTGTAGGCAATATTCATGCAAAGAGTAAAATAAAAAGACCCAGATGGCTGTCCTTATCTAATTCATTTTAAGGTTCTTTGATCTGCCAAGCCCTAACTACAGGAAATTTGCATAATTATGAGGGTTTTTTAAAAAACATTGTTAGAATTGTTCTGTCTCCTATTAACATTGCAGTATGTTGTTAAAAGATAGCAGAATAATAATTAGCATGTATTCTGTGCTTTTACTTACACATTGCTCAATTCACTTGTAATCTTACAACAAGAAATACTGTTAAATTAGCTACAAGGAATAGCAATTGCCAACAAGGGCATTAGAATGGAGAAGTTCTGGGCCTTACATCTGCAGTTAATATCTCCACAGACCTTCTCTTCCTGAGAGGAAAATCAACTGCAGCAGCTTCTTCAAATATTTAAGGAATTTCATGCTTGAGATCAGACCTGATCCAGTGTAAATCTGGGAGAAGTACACAAACTCAAATTTAAGTCATGCTTTCTGATCCATGTCCTGCAACCTGCCTTCTCCCTTTTCTTTCGGAGTTCTTATTTTTAAGGAGATCCCACAATTATGTATGAGTGTCAGCCAGGATTTTCCGTTCTACGTAGACATTTCCAGGCTTTTTTTGGGAGAATATCTTCTGTGTTTCAGCCTGTGCTATGCACATCTGTATTTTCTCTCCTGAAGTAAAAATATGCTGATAGAGTTTGAAATAAATAGGCTCATACTTGGAGCTTGTGTCTACCAAACTTAATAATTCTGTGGGCCAGGAAAAAGTGGTAATAAATGTTTAAAGCTTCCTCAAAGCTCCATATCCATAGGAGGATGATGAGTAGCTTCAGTGAATGGCTCTTATGGATCAAGTCATAATTTGTTTAAGCATCTGCATGAGTGAAGCTGTGTGGACTGATGGCCTTTGCAGCTCTCATTGCAGAGCTCTTTCATTTTGCTGGTTTTGCTTTGTTTTGTTTTAAACCTTCCATGGCAGAATGACCTTTCACATGCTGTGAAGTCGTGCCCTTCTGGTTTTTTGAAATCTGCTTACTCTTCCCTGTTGTTGCATTGAGTCCTCCTGCTGTTTAACTAAATTGAATTGTGAGGTGAACACAAATGTCTAGCAGCTATTATAGTCGTGAATTTAAACATAAACATTGCAATATGTACCAGAAAAAAAGCAAAATAAGCTTATTTTCAATGGCCATTTGACACTGCAAGGTTCATTGTGTAGAATTCCACTACACAGAAAGAAGAGTGTATTCATGGAACAAGCTGGAATAATTTAATAATTGAATAGCTGGATTCTATTTAAGAGGGTTTTTCTGCTTGCTACAGGTGGGAGAATAGCCTGCTAGTATTTTTCTCTATATAGCTTTGTTTTTTTTAGAAAACATATTTGAACTTCTAATGTTGCTTGCAATATTACCAAACCTTGCATATTTGGGCATTACAAATGACACAGCTTCACCCGCGCTCCACGAAACCACAAGTTTGAAATCAGATTTTCCATTAGTCTTTAAGTTCTGTGTAGTGATCTCCTATGTTATGCTCTATTATTTCACAGAATAAGTTTATTTAAACTGATTGAACACTATCAGTACTGTGCATCTATTTCTGTAGGTTCAGGGAGGCTGTTCACAAATCCAGTACCACGTGTTGTCAGTCCTATTTAAACAAGAGAAGGCATTGCTTCTGCATGTAAATGCAACCACCTTGCCCTCATAAAGTTAAATTCTTCAGCCTGAAAGAAGCTGTAGAGGCCATTTCAGTTCAGCTCAGGGTAGAGCATGCTACCCTTGAGCTTTCAGCAAGTTAACATCAGGATAATGGAAACAGAAGGAAAATGACTTAATTCAGGTATAAAGGAACAAGTGCTGGATCTGTCACAGAGAACACATGGCTCTGGTTTTCAGACAAGACTTTAGAAAGGTTAATGATACGAATTGCTTCCAATTTTATATGCCAGACTTCAGAGGTAAGGAGATTGATTCCAAAATGTCCAGAATGGTTTCTGAATATCAAACTGCAAAATCTTCTGCGGCCTGGCTGCCCAATATCATTAGGTATTTCTTACAAATTTGATCTTTGACAGGCTGAAACTACAGAAAACCATGTCCTAAAATGCTGAGGATTTTACTCTGCCCAAGGTTTTTTGAAGCAATAAATGTAATGATTTATGATTTAAAACAAGAATATAACCACCACTGATATCAATACCATAGCCCATGATCTCTGCGTGCTTTGAAATAGCATTTTTGAAACAAAAAGCTTAAGGCAAAAGACCTAGTGTTGAATAGTCTTAAAAGTAGTATTAAAAAGAAATCATGTGTAGCATGGTCAGGAGAAGGTTTTTTAATTCTGGTTTATAGTAACAGTTCTACTGATGAGGTAAAACAAGCTGTGAAGCAACAGCCATCTTGGCTGCATTGATTTCCAAAAGCCTAAAGAACAATTTTAACGTAAGAAAGAAACCCCACTTTCCTCCTCAAAGATGCAAAAGTATTTTCAAATTTTCTTGGAACAAGTAGAAAGCTCTTTCCAATAGTTTTGCAAGAGGGCAAATTGCTATGGTTGCTATTTAAATTAAATTTGAAATATTTTCATAGGTAAATTAATTACCAGTGACTGGAAACTTCAGATAATGACAATAAACTGTTGACAGTACTCTCTGCAATTTCTCTTTTCATTTTTCATCCTGGTTCAGGGCTTTTATGTTTCTCAGGTGAGCAGTTGTCATTCTTAATTACTTGGTTGCAATTCTAAGTGGAACTTTTCAGTAAGCATCAAACAGAATTTATGATAGATACAGGGTGAGGAAAGCAAGAAAGAGTCACAGAGATCTTCTGTGTTTAGTCAGCTTTAGTGTAAACTGGAACTTTCTACATGCTATCATCCTGCTTAGCTAATACCTCCCAAATTTAAAGGCAAATAAAAAAATAAATATGTGCACATTTTCTGCCTGCTGTGTTGAAGAAAACATTCCTTTCTGACCTTTGCAAATGATCTATTTACATCCTGAAGCATAAGATTTCATTATCCTTATCTTAGTAGGCATAAGAACCAGCGTTAGTAGCCATGAAATTATTCAGTGCTGTAAGAATTCTAGCTGCAGTATGTGACTCTCTAACCTCTTTAAGGCTGACTGCACACAGTATATGACATTTTCTTTTATCCCCTTTAATTTAGTTGACATTCATTTCATTTGTAAGATGAAAGAAAAAAGCAAGATCTTGGTTGCAGTCTTCTCATGATCCTAAATATTTCACTCAAAAGCAATTCTGAAAGCTTTTCAATGTTACAGCAGTACCTTGTTCTTCTGGGGAAAGTCCTTCTTGCATTCAGCATTAGTGAAACAAATTCCAAAAGAAAATCCTTTTTATGTTACAGCATGATCAAGTTACACATATCTGGTTGTTTCTATAACCAAGTCAAATTTAACAAACCCACCTTTGCTCCTTACTACTTGTATTTTGCTAAATGGAGGTTTCACATATTATGTAATAATTCGAGAATTATTCCCATTTTATTGACACCTAGAGATGGAGCAATTTAGCCAAGTTCATGTTAGGGAAGTCAGTGGCAAAGCAGGGACAGACTAAGGGCTCAGATCCTATGCTGACACTCTAACAATAGTGACTAAATGACGTCCCTGTGAAAAGCTGTTCCTGTTGGTCACATAAACCCACTTGTGCTTGTCAAGTGTCCCCTGAACTCATTCCTGGTCATCTGGTGAAGGCTGAATTCCCTGCTGATACCATTCCTGCTGGGGAACCAGCTCATTTGCTAAGAGGCTTCTAGAGAACAAAGAATCCAAGCAGGATCTGAATCTGTTGGCCAGAAATTACAAGATTGCAAGATTTTTTTATTTAAATGGAATATCTGTATACTTTGGAAATGGGATGCCAGTGAACTTTTTGATAGCTGCAACACTTGTTTCCCCACTGCCTTTTCAGAAACTAAGAGTCTTATTTTCCACCTACAGTTTCTCCTTTAATTATTATTAACTTGCAGCCACTGCAACCCTGCTTTCATTAAATTAATTTATTCTTTGAAAATTTGTTCATGAGAATTTACTTAGCTAATTTTGTGACACTGTAGTAATTACTGATTAACACTGACAAGAATTAAAGTGAACCTTCACATGTTGAGTCTGATCTTGTAAATCAATGAGGCAAAAGACTTGGTACTAATATAAAAATAAATGCAGGTAGTTGACTTCTCAATTTCTAACAAATAATGGAGATTTGGTGTAACATAGAAATGGTGCTCAAAAGAATTGTCTTACCTAGAAATGTAAAGCATTTAAGGTTGTCTCCAAGTGAGTGCTCATTAGCAGTTTGGAAATGTGGGACTGAGCCTTCAAGAATTAAATAATCATGCAATTGGTTAAAATTTTTTACACATTTTTATTACTGACTGGGGAATATGTATTTGTATAGCAGGTTGATAATTTGGGGGTTGCTTGATTGGTTGGTTTCTTTTCCCAAAATACCTACTTGGGCTTCTTTTCTCATTTCCTTCCAGCTGGCCAGCTCAGCCAGTCAGCACATTACGCTCTCCAGCTGCCCTACAATGTGCTGGGTTTGGGCCGCAGTGCCAACTTCCTCGACCACCTGTACGTTGGCATCCCTCGGCCCTTAGGAGAAAAGGTTAGTTGACATTTAAGATTGTCAAGCCAATATTTATGGTGCTATCTTTCCTAAGAGAGTTTGGATGGAAAAGCTGCTAGGACACTATTTTTCTTTTATTTTCTGAAGTAAGAATATCAAAGAAGTAAGTTTGCATACAGAAAAGTTTGCCCAACAGAACCAGTTTGCCCCATTTTGGGGGGATGTATAAGCTCTGAAGCCAAAATAAAACCGAAAGATGACTGAAGCTGTGAACGTTAGCACAGGTAGCTAGGGCTTGTTTGTAGGGCAAATGGGTATTAGATGTGAGGGTCCAATTATTGTGGACTGCAGTAGCTGTAGGGCTTTCCCGGGGTCGCTCTGGCCAGGCCGTGACTCACGTAATCCCTTCTGCCTCGGTGATAAAACCATGGTCAGTGTCATGGGAGGGGAGATTACTGTGATTCTCTAATCTCCACACAAAACATAAAAGTGGGTCCTCGCCATTTTCAGTCTTTAAAGATCTGATAGTACTTCTTTAAAAAGTGAGGTACTCAAATTGGCCAAATTCTGGTTTGGATAATTGCTTTGTCTGCCTCCTTTGTAGAATCGGTTCTTTTCTTCTTTCCCTATTATGTTGTTGCTTTGTACTTTTAGAGCAGATGCTGTGTTTCATGTCAGTAATGGTTATTTTGCTTTTTACTTTTGGGGGTTGGGTTCTAAAGCATTTTGGAGCTTTCAGAATAACAGGTTTATACAAAGATACGGGTTTAATCACTTATATTTTCATTTTTTTTTAAACCCACAACTTTTTTATTTCTCCTTTTGCATGTTTCAACAGAGAACTTCTTTGCTTGTAAGTATGTTGGTTTGTTAGGAGTTGACATAGCCTTTGTTTTGGTTTTTTTCAGTCCATAAGAAAACAAGAATGGACAGCTATCATACCAAACTCCCAGCTTATAGTCATTCCCTATCCTCATAATGTTCCTCGAAGGTAACGTCATCATTTGGATTTGCACTGCCCAAAATTACATTAACGCACAGTTTCAATTAGGCATTATGTGTAGGTTTAGAAGTAGTTACTTGATAGAAAGTTACTTGAAGAGCAAGGGCAGGGGGTCAGTTCTGAGCTGGAGCTGAGAATGCTGCTCTGGTATTTACACAGCCTCTCCGATGGTGCCCATAAACAATCAAAACCTATTACCAGCTCAGACAAACAATCAAAATGTATTACCGGCTCCACTCCTGTAAATAATAACACACTTGCTAGATTTAACAACATCCTCAGTGACAAATTACGAGTATGGTAATGGTTGAATTAAGCATTTTTGTCTCACCAAACATGCAATTTCTGTCTAGTTCCATAGAAAGCTTTGCTTCAGCCCTTCTGAATGCAGGGGCTGTTGCTACAGGAATGTTTTTCTTTAAGTAAAGGTGAATAGGTTGGTTGCACAAGCGCTTGAACACAGAATTCACTTTGCAATTAAAATGTTTCTCCCAGAAAGGGAGCATGTTTCTCTTTTTGCTATTAGAGAAAATATTAGTCAAATATTCCAGCTGCGTTTTGCCGCTTGATCTACCAGTGAGGTCAGTTGCATTTATCATGCAGAAATGATTCTGACATCAGTTCAGCAGTTAATTTTACTATAGAACAAATAACAGTGGAGAAATGATGTGCTGCTTGAGTTGCTAATTAACAACCACAGAAATAACATCTGCCAGATGAAAATTTAGTTACAGTCTTGCGGTATTTAAAGGTATGTGTTATGCAAAACAATTTCTGTTACCGTATCCTTAAACTATTTTTGCTTTTGTGTGAAGTGGGTTTATGGACATTTATGGTAGAATAGCAGAGGATGGAATCCCCAGAAGAAATCAGATTTTGGGTTTTTTTTTTTAACATAAGTATGTGATTTCCTGAGATGCCTCAACACAGAAAGCTGATAGCTTTCCCATGATAGGAAACCTGTAATACAGAAAGGGGGTTCCCTGAGCCTCAGGACCCCACATGATTTGAGGGATATCTTCCAGGAGCCCTCAAGTGCTTAATTTTGTTGATCTTCAACCATAATCAGCTGGTTATGTTGTCTAGAACCGCAGCTGTCCCTGGGTAAACTTCAGACAAAGAGAACTGGACCCATGAGCCTGTCCAAGGGGAGTTTCTCATGTGGAGGAACAATCTTTCAGGCTTATTTCCCCCTGCTGCTCCATGTCTCCAGGCCCCAGGCATTTCTGTGAAAGTTTCCTTACGCATTTTACTTTGTCCTAGGCAAGGGCAGAAAATAAATCTCCTAATGAGAAAAAATTCATTCCCTGAGGATATCCATAGCATTCATGAAAAGTTAAACACAAACTGTACTTAGACATGCTATTACTGGAAAATAATTATATTAAGCCATAGATTTCCAAGTAAACATCATTAAGCTTCAGTCTCTAAGTAGAGCTGCTTGTTTCTGTGGAGCAAGTTGTCACCTGTCTTATCGTAACAGGTTCTTTTCATCTTTGTAAGTTAAATCTGTTTTCTGCTTCTTAATGAAGGGTATTAATGTTTTCTTGGATTTTCTTCTTTTGTATAGCTGGAGTGCCAAGCTGTATTTGACCCCAAGTAACATTGTACTGCTAACAGCTATAGCCTTAATTGGTGTCTGCGTTTTCATCCTGGCAATAATTGGCATATTACACTGGCAAGAAAAGGTAAGCTTAATTTACTAAAATCTTTTCTGTATATTTTCTATACTGTTTAACACTCCCTGTGTTAAAGGGACATATATTTTACAGACCTGTACATTGGGGGTTTTTTTAAACTTTTTTTCTACAGCATAATAATTTCTGCCAAAGACTGAATTAAGTCCCAAAAGGTGTTAATTATTAATTCAGTATTTACCACAAGTTTAAAAATTTGCATTAGTTTTGTTTAAGCTCTAAGACACTTAAGCTTGTCTGTTTTGCTCTTCCTTTTTTTTTCCATTAAGCTGTTATTTCCAACTTAAATGAGACATCTTCATTTCATATCTAAGCTTTCCATTTTGCAGTTTTAAGAACTGTTTTGGAAAATGGAATATAAACTCAGTTTACTTATCTTGAGTTCTGCTGGTAATCTAAAAATATGAAGAAAGTCTTTTTCCTGTATCTCTCTGTGCTGGTTGCACTGACATTAGCATTCAGGAACGTATAGGGAGTCAATCGTGCATATTGGCTGCTTTGCTCTGTGGGTCTGAATTACACGTGCAGGCTATAGAAATCCATTGATTTGAAGAAGCATTTTGAAAGGGGCCTTTCATGTCACAAAAGAAATGCATTCCCATTTTTCTTAACTATGCTTAGTTCACAATCATACCCAACTGGCAGAGTTGCCAATAAATGTTACTACATACCCAAACCATAATCTTAGCTGTCAAATAAAATTACTGCACATTTTGACATGGTAGAACTGTTTGTTATTTTGTGCTCGTGGAAATAAAGTGACCTTGTTAAACATTCAGATAAGCTTTGCGCATGCTTCATATTTACATGTTATTTGTCTGTCAATCTTCACTCTTCAAAATTTTAAATACTGTCTCCAACTAATAATAAAGCTGAGAATAAGACACACAAAGCAGAGAAATGCAAAGTTTATGATGGCTGTGGTTAGCATGTCCTGCTGTACCAAGAAAGCACTGCTCACTGTAGCTCAGGGCTGGGCACTGCCCAGGTTTAATTCTCTCTCCCAGCATATCTTTAGCAAACAAGAGCAGCAGAAAAGGTACTTGGACTTTGGGTTGGGGAAGAATTAACTATGTATAATTCCATCTGGAGAAATGGAGATTTAATGGCAACATTCAAAATAGTTTTTATACAGTAATTCAAGCATTGTAGTGTAAGGAAGGACTCAGGCCAGGGTGAGTGCTTTTAGAGCTGTTTTAAGCCCCAGGTGTGTGTGAATGAAGTGGTGGATTGGTTATATTCTAAACTCATTTCCAACTCTGCAGCACAAAATAGGCACAAATATTTGGATAATTGTGCGTATTTTCACATGTATAAACATGTGTTAATTCCTGTACTTTTCCTATGGATTTTTGCCTTCCCGATTTTTAGAAGTGGTTGAGGTACTGAACAAGTAACAGTGTTCACCAAGGCTGTATTGTGCATCACTGAGATGTTTAAAGTTAAACCCCAAAGTTCCTTGTTTCTAAGTTTGTTCTTAGTTTACTGTCTCTCAGCAATCCTCTCATAAAAATACTGTCCTGGCTAAATGCCACTGTCCCTTGCCGATCTCAGGAGTACCTGTAGCAAAGAAAGGAAGGGGAAATGAACTGGCACTTCAAATCTTTTCTTTCCCCCAGAGGATGTATGTGTGTGGAAGCGGCAGTGTTTTATTCAGCAGTTTAAAGAAACCCTGTACTTTGACCTCTGCAGATAAGTTGTAACAGGAGCCCTTTGTCTACAATTGTTCTTACACACTCATCTGGCAGCCAAGTATTGTAGTACTGAAATAACTGTAGGATTTAGGGGTAGGTGTTGCTCTGTCTTGTCTGAGAAATTTTGAATGCATTGAAGAAAAAAAAGCTTTGAAATCTCAGTTAGTAGTTTTTAGTTTTGATATATCAAATGAAAGAGAACTTGAGGATGAATTGACACCATTATTCATCTTACAACAAATACAATTTTGCTGCATTTGCTACAGCCCTCGATAGTCCTTATTCTCATCCTTGATAACTTGCTTTGGGGTAGTGAGGCTGGTCATGGAAACACTGCACACTGATGGAAATACTGCTGGAGAGGGTTTGTTCTACCCAGAAGAGTATCAGTTACTGTCAAATTTGAAGCAGTAATTTTTTCAGGAAGCATACAAGAAATGGAGTGAAAATTGTTTTCTAAGTGAGACTATGAAATTTTGTGGAATGTGACAAGCATTTCAGTGTAGGAAAGAGTGTGCCACTCCCTCCCTTCCCACCCCTTTTTTGACATCCAGAATACTACTGACACTGATAAAGTCCCTGCCAAAAAAAGCCAGACTGATATATCTTAAACCTCACTGACAGCTCTGCTGCTGCTACAAAATGCAGTAAAATCCATAGTTAAAGCAACGGAGTTGCTATCACACATAAACATTGTGTAATGAGGAAATCTTTGGCCTTGAGCCAAAGCAGATGACGAACTCCCATGGCAGAAGATGGGCACCGTTTTCTGCCACAATTGTCATGTATTTTTATCAGCTGAGACACAAATCTGAATGCCCACACAGCATCTACTGGAAAGGCTTTTCTTCGTTTTACTCCTTAAAAAAAAAAAAAAAAACAAGAAAGAAAGAAAGAAGTTTGGTCTGTGCAAGCTAAAAAGCATTTCAATCTGCTTTGCCAAATTCTCTCATGCTGGGATTTACACATACTGTCTGTCATGACAAAAACACTGTTTTCTGAAGAAGTTTGCACTGTGTGTTCAGAAATCTTTGAAGAAATGCTTCCATCTTCTGTTAAGTGCTTTAGCACAAGAGAGAAGACATGTGGGAAGGGACATGATTTTACACATTACATGGATATAGGTACAATTTAAATATGCTGCTTTTTTCCAAGAACCATCCAATCCATTCTTTCAGCAGGTCAATGTGTGTTCTGCATCAATAAGCAGGGAAATGCATCCTACTTCACATTTTCCTAATACAAACAAAAAACAGAACATTTTTCGCCTCCTTGGTGCTGTTAATTGTTGGCTGAACTGCCATCTTGGTCTAAATTTGAATTTAACAGAATGTTTTAAAATGAGATTCTTCGTACGTGTAACATAAATTACAGTAACTCCAGAGTAATTTCATCTTATATTTATAATGTAGACAAAATGCATACCAGGAAAAGGTCCTCAGGTTTGAATTATTCCTTTTAAAAAGCATTATTAGAAATAACAGAAAATAATGGGTCATAAATACTACAATAGCAGAGCATTACCAGCAGAAGCCAGTTTTGCGTAGATTATTGCTATTTCAAGCTGACATCATTTAAAAGTTAATTGTTGGGGCTTTTACTAAGCTTTTTTGCCTTTTGTCAAATGGCTTGGAAAAAATCAACCATTCTGTGACACTTGACAGCTCATTTCTGTAACAGTATTGCTCTAGATTCCACAAAGTGTTTTTTTATTATTATTTTTCAGAAAGCAGATGACAGAGAGAAGCGACAGGAGGCTCATCGGTTCCATTTTGATGCTATGTGACATGCCTTAATATTTATGAAGGAGCTGCTACTCATTTGCTTAATTGAAAGACTAAATTCTGATTTTTAAAGTTATTACCATGAAAGTACTGTTGGTGTGTTATTTGTAAATGTTGCATTATCTGATATTTATTTGGAAAGTATTAAAATTAGACCTGAATGTCTCACAAGGCCTTTCAGTTAAAAGACTGTATATAATAGCATTTGGCCTTTATTTAACAAAACTGTACATTTATTTTTCTTAGTAAAGGGATCAAATTGCATGTACCATTGTTTATGTACCAATTCTTTAGTAATATTTGATAGAAAGAAAGCTGTGTAAATCAAGTGTAGCATTTCAGCGAGCAGAATACCTTGTACCACTTGAGTTGGTCTTGTCCTTTATTCATTCCTACAAAACAACCTGGTTTCTGAAAATTAAACTTGTGCAATTTCTCAGATGACTTAATCGTTAATTATTTTGATTGTATTAAATGGTGCTTAACCTAAAGTATTCTGTATTTTTCTTTGTTTAAATCCATATGTGCAATAGTTAAAGAACTTGAGAATAAGAGAACCAAAAGCAACCTGAAGTGTAAGACTGATTCAGTCATCCTGGGATAGATGCAGTATTTATGTGTGCTAGTTCTAGGGAGAAGACAACACATTAAAAAATTAAAATCATAAAAATTTATCAACATTACATAAACTGCTTTTATAATTAAACTATAAGCACATTTGTTTTAGATAGGCCCAAGGTCATTATGAAGGTAACTGTCTTTTTTTACATAAGAAGGGTATGGGATTTTTCCTTTGGTTTTGTTCTTCAAGAAGTTAGAAGAAACATTTTTGAGTAGAAAGAGATTGAAGATTGACGCCCTAAAATGTATTGCCAAGTGATGAGATACACAAAGATTAAATTAAGAATGTAATAATAGGATGCTCAGAATAAACAGTGCACATTATCTATGTACATTGCTATGCCCAAATTTAATAAGGCTGTAATAATGACAGAAGATGAGTTGCTCAACTTTAAATATTTTAAATGGTGATGAAGTCACAGTTGCTCAGTGTACTTGGGATCCTGGAAGAATCATGAGAATAATCATGCTTTTATTTTACATGAGTTTACATTATTAATTTTGCTTTTACGTTAGTTAATTTGCATTCCTAATCATGTTTGATGAACTAGAACATCCTTTCTCACCGAATTGCAGGTGTTGGTGTTCAAGGCACTCACGTGTGCAGGGGGTCCCTGCTCGGGTCTGGAATGCTGCCTGTCGCTGGCAGGACAGGAGCAGGCAGGAGGGAGCAGGTACCAGGCTGAGCTGATGTGCCCACCCTGAGTCCCCGTCAGGCGCTGGGTTACCAGGGCCGTGCTGAACATCCACCTGTTCACAGAGCAGCACCGCGCCAAAAGTCAGAGCAGCAGTGTCCTGAGCTCTGAACTTTTGCTGGGTATTTTCAATGTGCACTGCTCAGAGGCCAGCAGTGGCGACTCTTGTATCACATTACTGTTATTATTCAGGACAGAGTATTTCCTTAATGCACGCCTTCCATTTTTCTCATGAAAAGGTAAGATTTTTTTTTTAGATAAATACTGAATGCTATTGGACTTTTTAAACCACATTGATAGAACTGGCTCCCATCAGGAAAAGAAAGAACAGATCTCATGATTAAGAGGATGCACAGTTCAATATGTTTTCCTGTCTTTTTCAGATGGATTGAGAATAATGCTAAATGCATTATGCACTATGGCAGCAAAGTTGTCTATAGCCCTCTATCACAATATATTACACATAGATTAGCTTCCTTATGTTTTTTGAAAAAGCAATTAGGAATAAAATAACCTCATGCTAACATTTAAGCTGTTGTACAAAACAATGAACTTGGTATCTTTTGCTCTGAGATATTTTGCATGCTCAGGAGTGCATCATTGCTTCACTATATACACTATAATAAAGTTTACCCCAGGTTCTAAGTACTTGTAGCATGGCTCACACAGTCTATGCATACTGTTTTGAATTAAGGCATTAAATATTGTTAAACCTGTTGTCAGAGGTTTCATGTTGTACTTTGGTTCTCTATAAGCATTAAACATATGTTTGGGTAAGGTTATTGCCCTTCTCCCAGGAAGTTTAAGAAAGCAGCATCAATTAGAAAGTTGTAGTTCCAGGTGATCGTCACAGTAACTGAGAAGTGAGGAATAGTTCGAGCTACATAAATTTTCAAACTGCAGCCACTCTAACACAGCCCTGGTGAGAAATGCTATTGGAAGCTTCCTCAGTGTGAAACTTCACCTATATAAAAATACTGTTGACAGGCCAACTGACAGATGGCTGTTGAAATACCATCTTTCTTTGTTCTCATTTTCCATGAGAAGCTTTAAGACTGAATCTTCCTACCAGATTTATCATTAATGCACTATAATCCCCCAACAAAAGAACCAACTTTTCTGCTGCAGATTAATAGGCATATTCTATGTAGTATGATATTCCTCCTGTGCTGAGGCCATCATGCTTAACAGACAGAGACATTAAAACATTTGCTACAGTTAATTGAGAAGTAATCACTACAAATGCACCAAGTCAATTCAGAACTTCTATAGAATTCCAGAATGGTTTGGTGTGGAAAGGACTTTAAAGACCATCCAGTTCTACGCCCCCTGCCATGGGGAAGGGACACCTTCCACCATCCCAGGTTTCTCCAAGCCCCATCCAGCCTGGCCTTGGACACTTCCAGGGGCAGCCACGGCTTCTGTGGGCAACCTGTGCCAGGACCTCAGCACCTTCACAGGGAAGAATTTCTTCCTAACACCTAATCTAAACCTCCTCCTTGCTGGTGTGAAGCTATTCCCCCTTCTCCTGCCACTCCAGGCCCTTGTCAATAGTCTCTCTCCATGTTTCTTTGTAGGCTCCTTTCATGCACTGGAAGGCCACAATTAGGTCACCCCAAGGCCTTCTCCGGGCTGAACAATCCCAATTCTCTCAGCCTTTCCTCCCAGCAGAGCTGCCCCATCCCTATGATCACCTTGGTGCCTCCTCTGGGCTGAACAATCCCAATTCTCTCAGCCTTTCCTCCCAACAGAGCTGCCCCATCCCTATGATCACCTTGGTGCCTCCTCTGGGCTCTGTCCAGCTGCTCCAGGTCCTTCCTGTGCTGGGCCCCAGGCTGGGGCAGCTCTGCAGGTGGGCTCTCACCTGAGCAGGGCAGAGGGGCAGAATCCCCTCACTCCCCTGCTGCCCCTCCCAGGTCCTTCTCTGCAGGTTTGCTCTTGACCTATTGATCCCCAGCCTGTACCAATATTTGATATTGATACTGAATAGATACCAATGCATTGTAATTGATATGTATAACTTCTTTCAAATGAATGGCACCAAAATAGAGCAAGAGAAGTTAATCTGTAAGTTTCTGCTGTATTATAATCAACAGTGTAAAAGCATTAACTGTGTCCATTTTGAAGGTATTAATAACCATAAGATTTTATTTTTAATTCAGAAAATAGCATTATGCTTAAAATAATCTCATACTTTGCAATTAAGTAGTACTAATTCTAAAGGGATGGGCAAATTGTTCAAAGAAGTATGTTAAGAAATCCAGAGCAGTGAGCAGTAGAGGAATGAAATCTGACATAATGCTATGCTGCTTTAGTAACGCCATTATCCATTCTGGAGACAGGACCTATTTGTTGAGGCACAGGTAATATTGGCCTCACTGTCACTTTGAAAAGAATCAGCCACACAGCACTATTTTTATAATTAATTCCTGACTTTAGTGAAAAATGTGATCCCATCTGTGACACAATCTATAACAATTATAACCTAATTTTGAAATTAATGAATTTTTCAACCTAAGCCAAGAAAGTCTGTAGGTATATTCTAACAGATCTGATTATATTGCCTACCAAATAGAGAAGTGCACTGTAAGCTTTCTGAAGACTATCAGTTTCTTCCTGACTATTCAAAAGTTTGCAGTGTTCATTACTCAGTAGTAAATAACAAAACCAACTGTGCATATTTATGTGTGATTATGTATTACATATTGTAATACAATTGCAATTGCATTATAATACAATACGGAGGCACTTGCACCTTCTATAATTTTCTAATTTGAAATTATATACAATTAAGATTTATCAAATGCACCTAAATCATACTGACAAAACCAAGTACCAGAACAGTTAAAACATAACTCCTCATCTGCTTTCATAATTATTCCCTGTTAACATCTATATTTTTGCAACCTCTTTTAAAAACAATGTCCAAATAGCCGCTGGTCTAAGGCTGTTTGTGATGTACAGTTTGCTACTCAAGAGCAGAATATATTTTAGGTAGCGCTAACGTTAAAACTTCTGACAGAACAGCAAGCCAAAGGAAGTTTTAAGGAGGAGGCAGTTCTAATGCAAATGTAAGCCTTTAGTTGCAGCAGAGCACTATTGTGACTGACTCATTCATCAGCTGCTCATGCAGGTGTTTACACCAGAATGAGTCCCACTGCCTTCCCTGAACTAGTCCTATTCAGAAATAATCACGAGGACTGATAGAGCATCAGAACAATACACAGCTGGCTGTCCAAAAGCTGTCTTCAATCTTTCTTAACTCCCAAACTCAAGTTTAATTAAGTCAAGCTCACTGCTGCCTTGACCCGGTGGCAGAGCATTTTCCTTCCTGGAAACCTGCAAAGTGCAGGCTCAGAAAACGGGAGCTGAAAGCTTCTTCAGACCTGTCAGTAGTGAAAGCACCACCTGTAACAAGAACTCCAGCAAAACTAAGCAACAGGGATGGCCACAGGAGAAATGTCTCTGAAGGCAGCAGTGAACGGCGGCAGAATGTGCCCCAAATCTACAAACTGATGCTACTCCCTGCCTCTCCCACACTGACAGCTCGACACAGGCCTGGGAAGAGAACACGATGGAAAAGCTGCTCACTTCCCCAAGTGTGTAATCGCTCTGTTCAGCCTTCTAATGGACAAACCAGAAGTTCAGCTCTCCAGTTAAATTGACTGTAGCAGATTGGGTCTTTGCAATTACTACCCAAACTTGTTCTGAGCACACAGCATTACAAGGGTTTTCTCCTGTCTCTTTGGAGAGAGACAATTGACCAGAAATAGTTCTCTTGAATGCACATTCAGCCTGAGAGCTGAGAATCAGGCCAGTTCTCATTTCTTATATCATCACAAGTAATAAAAATATTCAAGTCAAATTTTGCCATCAGCTATACCAAAAAATAAAAAAAATCAGGCAACCCCCTGTTTCCTAACAATCTGCACAACAGCACAGTCAGATTTTAATTATGTACTTGCAGAGAGGATAAAAAATTGTGGCTGATGCCCAGATACAGTATTCTTTGATATTTTCTTGCATTACTACAGTAAACCTTTTTGTTAGTAAAGAAATTAATGCAAAGTAGATACACCTATTGAGGACTTCTTTATGTATGGGAGTTTTCACTATAGAAATTAACATTTCATCACACTGCTATAAATACATGGTTAAGAGGGGAACAGAGAAATCGCCTTATCCACTGCTGGAATGTAGCAGCTATTTAACAATTCATGGAAAAACTACGCTTTGAGAAGGACTGTATCATCTCTATTTGAAATTGAAAGGACAATTCAAGTAAGTAGAATAATATAATTATGTAACTTGGGATTTTGCCAGACCATCAAGCTTAATACTTCATGAAGCTTCTTGCAACACTGAAATGGATCTTTAATACCCAGAAAAGCTCAGGACTTTTGCTGCGAGGTCTCGCCGGGGGTCCGGGAGGAGCTGCCGCCCCCCGCCCCGCAGCCCCGTGGGGCCCCGCGGCCGCTCCCTCCCGCTGCTCTCCTCTATTTAATTCGCCCTCACTGACAATCACACTGACTTGAAGCGCCTGAAATATTTAACAGATAATCTGAAGCAAGAGAATGACCTTTGCTAACAGGATAGGCTGACCTTTGAACATTGTGGAAAGAATTTAACATTCAAACGCATAGCACCAAACCGCAAGGAAATCAAAGCTTCACCTCGCACGCTCGTGTTCGACACTGTACTGAGCTGCCCTGCTCCTCAGGCAGACGGACTCGCAAGTTGCAATTACGCATATAATTTACAGTTTGCAAAATCTGTTGGGTCTAGCGAGTGGGTTGGTTCCAAATTGCTTCCACAGTGTGCTGCGCTCGGACAGCGGAGTGGCGCTTGGGGCGCAGGGAGGTGCAGCCGTGCATCGCTGTGCAGGACCTGATCGAAGCGGAGAACGCGAACTCCTCCGTACTGGGAGCGGGGCCGGGGCCGCTCCCGGGCACGCACCCCCGCGGCAGCTCCTGCGGGGCCGGGCCGGGGGCGCCCAGACCGCTCCTGCCCCCTGCCAAAGCTTTGCAACGCGCACGGGTTTAAACATCTCCGTGCTTCAATACTTCTGGAGCCTGAGAGAAAGATCTCAGCCTCGCCTAATCGGCAGTTCCACGGAGAAGACATCCTGTAGGAAATACCCAGCGTTTCTTCGACCCGTGTTGCCTACGGGAGATTTGAAAAGATCTCTAAGGGACTGCCGTATTGCCATCATTTCACACGTAGCCTATGGGCACTACAGGCTTTCGCGGCCGTGCCCCCGGCTGTCCGGCACAGCCGCGGCTCTCGCCCTTACGCACCTCCCTCGGCAGCTCGGAGGGCTCTGGCAGGACGGGAGTCCCCGCGGCGGGATCTGCTGGCCGGGGCCTCTCCTTCCCTGCCCTTCCCCCGACATCGCCACCTGCCTCCACCTCAGGCCCTTTCCCTAAGTAACATCTCCCCTCACAAGCTAACCCGATGTGATGGATAACCAGAGGGACGGGAGCCTGGGCAGGCAGCAGGCTAAGTGCGCCTTTTTATTAACTTCTTGTAAAGTAATAGCTCCATTTTAGCTGTCACTCCTGTCAAACAACAGCCGCACAATAGCGTGTGATGGGCTCTTCCCGGCGCCGGAGCTGCAGGGAGCACGCTGCAGCCAGGCAGGCAGCTGGGCACGCCGCACTGCCGGAGCCGAGCGGGCTCCCTGCCACCAGCGAGGGGACCAAGGGGAGCACCGGTAGACCAAGGAAAGAACCGGGTCCCTTTTACCCCACAGGGACCCTTTCAGATCCCACACAGAGCCGGGCAGATGGGATTCAGGTTTATCCGAGCCACCGTGCGCTGGAGAGGAGCCGCACGGCTCGCCCCCTGCGCCGCGGGGGACGCCCTCCGGGCGGCCAGCAGCGCACACGGGAAAATCCCGGCAGACGGGGGACAGGATGGGCCAGGGCGTGAGGTACGGCGGGGGTCCGAGGTGGAGGGACCGAGGCGGGGCGCTGCAGCGGGGCCAGCCTTGACTCCCCGTGGGGACGGGGGTGAGGATGGGTGCTGCCCCAGCGCCGCCGCCCCCGCCTCGGTGCCCGGTCGAGCGGGAGGAGCACAGCGGCCCCGGCGGCTGCGGCTGCTTGCGGGGCTCCGTCGGGGGCGGGCACATGCGTACAAGCAGCTCATCCAGGCAAACACCCCTCACATCTTAAATGAGCTTCATTTAGCAGCAGCCGCTTCAGTCGGGCTGGGAGCTGCCAGGCTGCGCTCGGAGCGCAGCGCGGGGAGCCCCCCGGGGCAGGCCAGCCTCGACGGAGCCCGCCGCGCCCCGCTCTCGATGGGACTGAGCGCGGCGGCGGCTCCGCGCTCGGGCGGCGGAGGCTGAGCGCGCCCCGCGGGGGCGCCGGGCATGGCCGCGGGCGGGCGGGGGCCGAGCCGTAGCCGCGGGCACAGCGCCCTCGCGGGGGGCACCGCCGCGGCCATGGAGCGCCGCTGATCGCCGCCGCCGCCGGGAGACAATGGCCCTGCACAAACTCTGCTCGGTGCTGGAAGGTAGGAGCCGCGGGCGTCAGGGCGCCCTGCCGGAGCGCGGACCGCGGGACCCCCGGCGGCGCCGCCCCTTCGGCTGCCCCGCGCTGCCCCCGGCACCCTCCCAGCGCCGGCGGAAACTTCGGAGCGGGGGGCTCGGGGGCTGTGCAGGGGCGGTCGCCCCGCTGCTGCCGGGGCTGCTCCTCCCGGGCAGCTGCCGGCCCCGCACCGCCCCGCGTCCCTCCCCGGCCCCTGTCTGCCCCACGCGAGCCCCAGCGCTGCGGCGCCGGCTCGGGGCTGCGGGGCAGGCGGTGTCGGAGCCCAGCGCGGGGCCGAGCCGGGGGCCCGCACCCATCCCGGGCTGCTCCCGGTCCCGCTGGGCGCGGGTGGGCGGCAGGGACCCCTCGGCACTGCGGGTTCGGGGGGGTCCCAGCGGCAGGGACATCTTGGCATCTCGGGTTTGGGTGGTCCCACCTGCAGGGACACCTCGGGTTCAGGGGGGTCCCAGCCTGCCAGAAACGTGGGTCACGGTGGCATCGACCCTACCCCAGTGCCCCGTATATTCCCGAGACACTCCGACAATATCCTACGCTCGTCTTTTCACAGTAAAAATACTCTCTGCTTTCGGGACTTTCCTAACGAGATGCTCAACACTGTTCAGCTTATCACACTTCTTATCGGGAGCATGGTCTGTTTTCAGCAAGGTTTTCACAAAATCAGTCACCTGAGTCACAAGCTACACTGTGACCGGTATTTACCTGTGCTTTTCTGCTTGAGGCTTTTAAATGTTGTTTCTAACTTCGTTCTGTTCAGAGGTAAACAACTGAGCAAGGCTCCTCATCCGAGCATTTCTTTGTCTGTGCTATTATTTATGCAGCTTGACAATGGGCGAGGGGTTTCTGTTAGAAAATAAAGCTAGATGTGGCACTTAACCTTGTGCCTCGAGATTATTTCTAGCACTCTGTATCTTCTTGAGCGATAGCAGACTTGATGGGGATTCAAGTCTATTTCTTTTATTATGATTATTATTTTAAATTATTCTGTTAGGAAATGTTGATGTGACTGCATGCATTATTGAAGCCAACAAGGCATTACTGCAGAGTGGAGAACTGTTTTGTGTATACATTGATGTCTTCCCACAGTATGAAAGTTGTAAAGAAGTCTGTTTTAAATCCAGAACGTTTCCATGGGCCATAAAATCACATGTTCCTGGCATGAAGGACTTAATGTCTTCAGGGTTTCAATAAATACTTTTCATTTGTTAGCATAATAACTGAGAGACGGAAGATACTTGTTCACAACAAATGTCTGTCTCTATATTGTTACCCATCCACTGAGGTTTAGACAACACAGAAACATATGGCTAACATGGGGAAAACAAGGCATTTAGATTTTTTTCTACTGCCTCTTTTAAGTAACATATTTAAATATCACAAGCCACTATAAAACAGCCATAAAATACAACTGATGTATCTACTACTTAAATACTTTATACACATGCAGATTTAATTGCATTTCAGAAATATGTGATTGCTGCAAAATTGACTGTACAGGTTTTCCACTGAACAGACCTATATATTTTTTAATAATCACACTAGAGTCCAGGTGAAACATCCCTCTACAGGAAGTTTTTTGTATTATTCATAATCCATAAATTGCACAAAGCCATTAGTCAATAAGTTGTTAGTATTCTAAACGCATCCCTTGCCATGACTACAGAAACAACCTATCATTACTTAGCATCATACACTCCCTTTTATCTCTGCTTCACTAGAAGTCATTACACAGTCCCATTATTACACCTAATCGGAAACAAAAAAGTATATTCCTGTAGATAGACAGATAGATTTAGTTCCAAAAGGAAACTGCTGGGAATAAAATTCAATGTAACCCTCCATATTTTACAAATTGCATCTTGAATTCTGCATGGAAGCTCTACCTACAGTGGCAGTAATTTTTTTCCTCCATACAAATAGCTTTGTGTGCAAAACTGGGGGAGTTCTGCTAAACCACGTACAAAGTACCATGAAGCTCAGTGTATCATGAGAAGTCATATTTTATTTAATACGTCTCAGAAACAGTTTAGTCTTCTGTTCTTAACATGAAATGCATGTATACATTTCTGTCATCCACAAAGGTTCTGTTTTGGCTGTGTTACCTCAGGGCAGAAAAGAGCCCATCACACTTCGTGGCAGTTGAAATTTCTTATATTAAGCTTGTTCAGAACTTCTTCTGTTCTTCCTCAGCTATCAATAACAAGGGCTGACTTAAATAAACATCTTAACATAATTCTTTCTGTCTCTGTCCATAGTGTTCAGCAAAACTTTTAAAAGTCTCATCCTGAGTCCCATCATCCTACATGGACTATTTGCTCTCCTCCAGCTCTCCCAGGCAGCAGTGCTCAGTGGCAGCGCTGGTGGAGCACGACAGCCCAGAGATTGCAGTGGCTGCAGCTTTTGCTCAAGTGGAGCCCAGCCAATGCCCACCTGCTTTCTCAGTGGGGTCTGTAACCTCTAGGAGGCTAAGAGCTTGCTGCATTTGGGCTGTTGAAAGACAAAGCCTTTTCCTCCTTCCTTCAGTTCTCAGTGGCATCTTAAGCACGCTAGAATCATTCCTTGAGCCTGGCACAGTTTGCAAAATGCAACTGCTTTACAACAATAAAGCACCATAACCTTCCACTTCATGAGAGAGAAAAGCAGCTGCTGTCGTAATAAAGCCATGCTCCTGTTATGCTTCGGAAGTCAATATACCTATCTTGAATTTCCTCCTATCTCATACTCCTCCAAAATGTGTTTGCTAAGGGCTTGTTCCCATGCTTCAAATATGCTCTCTCTTTCATTTCCATACACTCTTATTTGGTAAAAAAAACTCTACAAGCCATAAGTTAAATCTTTCCTGTACATTAGTTTTGGTCTGTTTCAGTTAATACATTGGATTAATTTAAAAATCCAAAAGAGAATTCTGTAGCTTCTGACCCAATAATTCAACAAGCACCCAGGGCTAGAACAAATTACTGCTACATTCCCAACCTTCCAGAGGACTACAGAATTATTTCCAACTCCTCCAGGTTGCAAGAATGTGGACTGCAATGATTTAACTTCCTGCCATTCTGCTCAGGCTTCTCATTTGCATTTTGGCATGATTTTAACAGTTAATTTCTCACAAACAAGTAGTGTTAGGAAGTAAGGCTTCTTTCCACACAAAAGATAGAAATTATGGCTGCCTGTTTCCAAAACCAAAAGGTGTAGTAACGCCATAAAAAGCTGAAAACAAGCAGAAAAAAGGCAATTAAAAAATCTCTTAGTAGTTTCATGATTTGTTCATTGAAGCCAAAAGCAAAATACTGACTATAGAAGCTACAGTGACCCTAATGAAGGCAGTATCAAGCACAAGTCAGAATATTATTTTTTACTTAATAAATAGTATCTACTTGCAGCCTTGTCTGCTGCACTGAAAACAAGTGAAACCCCAAACTGCTTGCACTGCTAAGCAGTTCAGCAGAACTCACTCAAGTAACTGCAGAACAGGATTCCAAGAGCTGCAGTGTTAAAAACAAGGAGCGTATTTGGTGGTGTGCATTACATCTTGCTCTTAATACACATACAAACATATCCAAAATGCACCACTCTGCAACATAACTTCAAAAACATTAACTCCCTCATTTTCCTAAAACATAGCTGACCATGACCACTAACATTTTTACAGAATTAGTTGGTTACAATTACATTGATTTTAATAGAAAATTTCAGTGTATAAATCAGGTATATGGCTGTAGCCAAAGTACAGAATAACACTGGATTGAAGCTAAAGGAGCTACTGAATTATGGATCCCTATCTAATGAAAAAGTTAAGATTTTTAGCATCTTCCTTAAGCTTTAATTCACAGGGAGAGATTAGACAGAAAAATAACCCCTGAAGTAAAACTTTATAAGCTATTCATAATTTTTGAACCTGTCAGAAAGTCACAATTTAATTCATTGCAGACATGAAGAGAGTTGCTAATTGCACATACTCTTGTACGTGTAGTTTACATATGAAACAAATCCATCACTAGGTGTATAACCCATCTGCACTGAAAGAATATTTCAGTGTCTTGGATTTAAATTGGGGTTCTAGCACCGCAAATAAGCTTGCTGCTTTTCTGCCTTATATACTCCAATTAGTTTTTTAATTAATGAAGCACTTACAGTCTAGGAGAACTTAAAGAGCTTGCTACCTTCAAACAGCTTGCTGCCTCTGTCAGTATATGACTGGCAACTGCCACCTCAAATACTTCACTCAGTTTTCTATTACTACAAGGCTGGCCCCACTATGCAGCAGGAAAGGATGGCCAACATGTTAACAAATCGTTTCACAAAACCTCTGTCTTTAGCATACGGTAAATTTGATGATCACAAAGTTGTCTCTTTTTAAGGGACTGAGAGTGAGGAGCTGGAAAAGAAAAAATTGTACTCTGTACATAAATTGTTGCCAGACATGACAGAAGATAGCAGAAAAGCACTTTTAATATTAATCCTGTAATAGACATTCCAGAAAAGATTTTCACTGAAAAATACAGTATATTGCTAATAAATAAGAGAAGATAAAGAAGTCTAGTATAATCTGATCGATTTTTAAGTCAAAAGTATCACTATCCAATGTCTCTAGGAATAAGTTATCTCTGAGAAAGATGTATTCAGAATAGTCATGTGCATCAGGATCAGCTCTGTCAGCTAGAGGGAAATCATCTGAACTTGAAGTCAGTGTATATATTTTAATAAGGTTTTTGAAACCCCTCATCAACATGGTTTGCACATGCAGTCTTCTCATCAGTCTCTTGCTGCACACAGCTTAGAGATGAAAAAAAAGGCTCTTCCATATTAAAATGAAAGTTTCTATTTTAAAAATGAAAGCTATCATTCTTCTGGCAGAAGTTTTGCTGGCAGACAGACCCAGGGATGGATTATAAGTAACAGGATGTGGAGCAACTGGTAAAATGAAGCAGCCCACAGCTGCTTATACATTTCTAATGGAGGAAGGGATCAGAAATGTTAATGTTTTGAGCAAACCTGGAGGGGACTCTGTCATAGATCCATCCAAGCATGAATTGTTCTGGAGATGATTTTTATCAAAGGGACGTAGGAGAACTGCACTTACTTCCTGAATCAGTTAACCTGGTTTCTCTGCAGAGACAGAGTCCCAATTTGTTTCTCTGGCAATCTTAAAGAGAGGAATCCCTACTGGAAACAGCTGGAGTGAGATGAAACTGTTATATCTGAGAATAGACCTGAGTGCATTCAGATATCCTGCTGGCAGCTAATGGCTAACAAGATTTGGATCTTAGAAGGCACCAGAGTCACTGTTAATAGCTAGTGAAACCCACTTCTGCTATCAAGCTTTTGTGAGAAGGATTAAAAATTGGTTGGCAGCTTCTCTAGCATGCTCTGGGTTAGACTTAAAACCAGCTAAAATATGTCTTGCCTGATGCACACCTTCATCTCTGTACTTTATTCTGTGGCAATCCTGCTGTATGTTCCAACATGAGGAAATCACTGGAGCTGTTAATAGGATAAGTTGTAGGCAGCCACCTTAACTGCTCTTTGATACTCATTGTACCAATCTGCAAATGTCCTGTTGAGACCACAATAGATTAAGAAATATATACAGACTATGAACTATAAAAATGTTTGGGATTTAAAAACTGCTATGTTTTCATCCTCAGCAAAAGAATTTTTAGTGTAAAATACAGCAGCAATAGATGCAATCCAGTGTTCCTTTTGCCAATTAACAAACATAGCAAATGCTAGGAAGAGAGAGGAAAATCTCATTCCTTGTAATGTACAGTTTGTGTTTCTGAACTAAAAATGGCTTGAATCTGAAAGCAGTTAATAAGCTTTTGAAAGAAAAGGAGGTGACCATCCACACAAAATTACGTGAAATCCAAAGTGTCTAGACACTTTACCTGCCTGTCTAAATCGCACAAGTTCTATACAAGACCACCCACCAGTCAATCAATCACTTTGAATTTGTGCAGCAACTAATCCTTGATCAGAGTCCTTAAAAGCAACTAAAATATGTGTCATTTATGTTGGCCGGAGAACAGGATAGGATGTGATATCATAAATGTCCCCCGCACATTAATAGCTAATATTAATATTTAGACACATGTGAGCAAAAAAATGGATATAACAGCTGAAATACTGTGATGAGCAGTTGCTGAAAGTAATGCTAATTTTAGCACACAGGGAAAATTAGGAGCTAGGTTTAAGAAGAGTACACAGAAAAGGAATCATTCCCATAAGGCAAAACAGAGTATATAATTAAGATCAAGCATTTGTTACTCCAGGCTGGATCTGCCAGAAAGAAGCAGGCATCCTGGCAAGATTTTCCAACATGCATGACCTGTGTGTTGCCAATTACCATCTATCTGGACTGTATGTGTACAAGGTGCTGCCTAATCCAGGGAGCAGAGCACAGAGATGCAATGAATCCTGCTTTAAGCAAAGTCTGTCATCTTTATCCCTAGGATTCTGGCTACCACTATACTAAGAACGTGTAATACTCTAAATGATTAAGTCTTTATTTTTAAAAATGCTGGAATTTTTCACTCTGTTTCTCAGTTGTGCCTGACTGCTCCCCAGCTTGATATTCAGCTTGCCCTGCATGCATAGATCCCCCATTGTCATCACTGAAGACAGACACTGCTCTCAGAGCCACACAGCAAATCTATCTGTTGTCTCTGTGTGAAGATCCCTAGAGCATGCAGAAAGAGCAGAGGAAAGACAGATCATAGGGAGCTCAGAGCTGCACTGTATCCCATGAAATCTGAAGAATGCATCTTGCCAGAAAGTACAAGCATATGTCAGATTTGCAGCCTAAAGCACTTGTTTTTCTAAGCAACATGCTGATTTCTCAGTATTGGGTTGAGCACCCATTTACTGTAAAACTATATTATTCTCATTTTTAGAGAGAAATAGGAGCCACATATTTATGAACCTCTCTATATATACACTCCAATGCAGAAATTGACTTTTTTTTTTTTTTTTAGCTTAGATTTATTTTTAAAAATTTAAGAAATGCCAACAAAGAACATCTTGACTCCTGCAAACAATGCCGAGTTTATTACACCAGTTCAGGGGCTTCTTTTGTATTATTCCGTAAGCCTATATTAACAACAGAATAGTAAGAAATTCCACTCTATGGTTAGTGTCTTCACTCTTCAAAATTTATACAGCTGTCTGCAGGCTATGTGATCTAAAATATTTCATGCAAAGAAGTGAAGAAAATGAAAAATCCATTCTTTTAAAAACAGAAACAGAAGCTTGCTGCTTTTTCTTTATTCCAAGTTCATGCACACACAGGTAAAAACTGTCAGAGCTTTAAATGGTAGTACAAAAGTATGCACCATAATTCATGAAATACAAATTTGGAGCAAATACCAGATTCATGAATAAAAGAAGCTCCTCAGTCTCTGCCTCGGTGTCCGTGCTGCTGTTGGCTTAACGATGGCCTCTTCTGCAGGGTACAGATCATGAAGTGGAAGCTCAATGTAAGGTGCAGAAGCTCTAACTTTTATTACATTTATCACCTAAGTATCTTTAAGTTCATAAGGTCAGTGTCCCATAGCTCAGTACTCTCTGGTAGAATTCTCACCATACTCCTCCAGTAAAAACACAACACTGAGCTCTCCCCTTGCATCCCTTTGATATTCAATGCAATCATGCAATCCTGCACTGTCTGTGCTGTTGCTTACATCAGCAAGCCGCGCTCAAGTGGCATTTTTACTCACTACTTGTGCTTCCTATGCCATAAAAGACTATGGAGCTAAACCTAGACTTATCTTTCATCCACAGTGAAGAACAGTCATGTCAGAGAGATGTGTAAGAGAATTTAAAAGAGGGAAAAAGGAGCAGAGGAATACTGTGTCTCATTGTAAGTTGAGGTGCATTATGACTATTTGAATTGCAGTTTATTAGAAATAACAAGATCATTCTTCATCCTTCTGGAAGTGCTCCAACACTCTTAGTGAAAGTGATTTGGTCTCATGACTGTGTCTGTGTCCCTGCATGCAGTGCCAGGATACTGGTTCAGCACTAGCTCTCCACTGCACCATCCTCTAGGATTTGTCACTTCCCTACACATCTTCCTTCTTATGGATTTGTATTGTCCAAATTAGTCTTTGAGACTTGAAATTATTTTTCCAGGAAGTAGTATGGATTTAGGACACCAGGAGATTGCTTTGTTGTTTTTAAAATGCACAAAAAATGGGTTAATAGAAAGAGTCTGAAAGGTCTAAAAATATCCTGACTGACTATTTTTTTCCTTTTCCTTTCATCCTGAATATTGATAGACCTTGTTTTCAGCCCCCAAACTCCTGTTTGCTTTCACACATTATACAGTGTCATGTCAATGCACTCAGTTTAAGGCAATACTACCTCAGGCAATCCTGCCCAGTACTCAAAGGAAGAACAGGTAAGTCCTCTGCACCTTTTTGCCAGCAGTGTCACACAGATAAGGACAGCACACATCCAGACTAGTAACCAGAGACACCTCTTTTCTTTATCATACTGTCACCCAGGGTAAAAGTAGTGGCAAAGGAAGACCTTGGAACGTTTGCTACCTGGGCTACTCTGAATACATCTTAAGGGTTGTTGAGAGCAGGAGAAGGATGGGCATTGCCAGGGAACGGCAAGAAAGAGGTGGAAGAGATTAAAAGTGAAGAGGGTGAAAAGGGCAGGGAACAAAGAGAAGGTGGCCCATCCTGTTTCCACTCATCCATATAACATGGCAAAAGGAAGACAGTAAGACAAATACTCAGCCCATATCTTCTGCAGTTGCCTGCATATCCATGCTGCTCTGCAAGGAATATGCACTGTTTGTTTGCATTTACACACATACAGGTGCTGGACTATTTATAGAAACAGCACAGCTTTAGTGAAAGCCAATCAGGCTTCCTGAAGTCCTTTTAGGGGGCTTGTTTCTTTATCCACATCAGCAAGAAGGGAAATCAGTGATTAGTGTAACAGAACATCTATTCTTATGTTGTCTCCATTGATACAATCACTGAAATAAACATAGATGCATACTGATATTTTAAAAAAAAAATATATATATATACTGTAATAGTGGTAGCCATAGCAAAGAGCTGTACTAAATAAAAACCAAAGCAAACCAACAAACCCTCAATTTTTCACTGTTACTTGAAAGTGATTATTTGCGTTCATTTGGTTAGTCACATGTTTATTTCGCTCATATTTCTCTGTCTGTTTGCTTTAAGAAAAAAAGTCAAAGCTCATTTTGCTGTTTGAGAAGCAACACAAGTTATACAGAGCTTTCTCTGTCCTTGCAAAATGGAGGGTGGGCATAGCACATCTTTAAGAAAGGTGAATTCAATAGAACATACTGACACATGATTTACACAGGATTGTGGAAACTGCCTTTCCTTTAACAGTAAAAGCCAACTCTGAAGTGTTGCTCCAAAATCAGTGTAGAAAAAAGCCAAAGAAAAGAGACTGGCAACTTTATAACCACTGTCAAGATTCTCTCTTAGGGAAAAGTGATGTCAAGAGTACACATGCATTGTAAGTTCATGCGACACAAACTCAGATTGTTCAGTGTACAGTTTAAACAGAGAACCTGCAAAAATAAACTGCAAATAATTTTGAAATAATATCATCTATATAAGAAATAGTAAAAACTAAAACTAGCTGAAAACTAATGTCAATCATATGTTAATAAAGATGGGATATTTGTTCACTTGCTTTAAAGACTAGTGAACATCCATAACCTGAATACCAGAAATGGGTGCTAGATGCTTTCTTGTGAAGGAGGAATTTTCAGTCTAGGGTGAGTCAGCAGTGATTAGCAGCAGATACTTTGTATTTGGATAATGTCAGATAGTATATTTTTAAGTATATTAATATTGATGAAAATGCAGAATTATTGCAAGGATGGAAATTGAAAAACTACTTAAATCTTCACCTACTCTAATATAATCCATCCCTGAAAATCAAATAGCTTCTAAGAACATAGCACTTGTTTGCAAGACCCATATGGTATTTTAGAAAACACCCACAGTTATGAACCTGACTTACACAGGAAAAAGCAGTTGTTGGTGAGGAAAGTTTCAGAATGAAACCCAGTCTGCTTCAATATAGGTAGAGAGAAGGAAGGGCAGCAGAAGCATACATAATAAAACATAAATGCTAGATGGACACTTTCAGGAGCAGGCTTTGATTCCTTTTATCTTTTCCCAAGATAATATATCCATGCCAACGTTAGAGGAGCATCTGGATGAGTTGAATCAAGATCACTGTTGTTCACAGTCAGTGCATGCTCACTCTGGAACTCTAAAGGGTTCAAAGTCCAACAGCAACACAGGGAAAGCCACAGATGGAGAAAATGCCATTTCAACTGAGCCACTAAAATGCCTGAGCAACAAGGCAGGAAAACTGGGAAAATAAAATGAACTTCTTGAATGTGACAATAAAATTCCTGCTGAAATCTCTTTTTTGCCCTGCAGTGCTTAAGCCATGCCTGCCTGACAAGTAGATTAAGAACATGGGAAAGGCCATACCAGGTCACATTAAAGGTCCATCTAGCCTGGTATCTTCTTTTACAGAGATATAAAAGCAGAAAGAGTGTAAAAGTAGAGCAAATTATATTTGCCCCAAATACATCCTAGACTTCCAACAACATAATGGCTTAAGGGGTTTCTGAAACAGATTTTTCTACCTTAAGGATGTGTTATGAAGAATGTGCCTTTGAAAAAAAAAAAAAAGAAAAATCTTTGTTTAATCTGAACACACCACCTGCTTGCTTTGTCTGACACCCCCTGGTTCTCTACTGGAAAAGAGAAGTAGTAGTTGCTCAGTTCTCAATCTCAATGATACTTGTGGTTTTGTAACTTGTATCCTATCTCCCCTCAGCCAGCTTCTGTCCAGAGCAGTTCGGGCCTGCGTAGCTAATTCTGTCAAAGATGTGTCCAGAATTTCAGAGATACTCAAGATGGAAACAAAAGAAAGATCAGAAGCATGGCATATTAATACACTCTGTTTAATTCTCTTACCCTTCTCTTAGGAAGGAAGGAAGGAGGCTCTTCATCACCAGAACTTGCATCTGCCCATTTTCTACTGCCCCATCATTTGCAGAAATCCCTGGTACTGTGTGGCAGCATCACACAACCAGTCTTGCAAGTGCAATTCTGTGAAATCTATGGAGGGGTTAAGACCATGCAGTGTCTCCTGTGGTATGGATTAATTACTTGGAAGCTGGAGAAGTCTTTTGCACACATTATGCAAGTAGAGTTTTAGGATAAATATGGCTCATTACAGCAGTGAAGCATCTTGTTTCAGGATATTAAAGTTTTATAGACAACAGATATAATGGAAACTCTAGAAAATATTCTTAAAGTCCCCTCAAACAATTAATTGCTGTTCTCATACACACTTTCTTGAGGAACCTGGAAGAAGGACCAGCAGTGCACATAGACTGCACTGGTTTCATAAGTTGAAATTTTAAAGAAAACACAAATTAATTACATATTTTTGTATGTTCTAAGTTGTTTTGGTCAGTGATGCCAGGACTTGCATGAAGCGGGACTACAGAAAATGAATCTATAACTTTGAAGAGTTACTGATGTTTCTCCTGTCCAATTTCTCTCATCAGTTTTGCTGGTAACAATCCTGGTAGTGGAGGGCATTGCCGTTGCACAGAAGACACAAGGTACAATTTTAGTTTGAATATTTTCTCTCAAAAAATGTAACAGCTTTATAATTTTTAATTGAGCAATATAAGTGAAAGGAAGTGTTTGCATTCAGATATTAATAGCTCTTGAATTACCAATATGAATTGTAGTTATTTCCCATTTTCCCCCAAGTGAACAAAGCCATCCAGTCACAAAGAACATGGAAGTTTCAATTTCCCAGGTAAAGTTCTACAGTTTTAGATGTTAGAGGGGGGAAAGAAACCACCACGGAAATTCATGTTTTCTGTATCTGACAACAAGCTTTTCAAATAGTCCACCCACAAACATTTTTGAAGCCTGCTGAGTGGGGAAGGAATCAGTTTCACAAACCTTATTTTTTCATATGTGGGATTACCCACACTTAAGAGAGAAGAATTCCTTGAACTGCCACCTACAGTATTTCCTTGAAAAATTTCTGCAGGAGAGAGTTTTCACCCCCATAAATCAAAAAGCTGTCAAGATACCAATGGAAGGTGATGTAACTTACTGGAGGCCTCTAAAACCTGTACCACTATGGATGTCCTCTCACAGGTCTGCAAATTAAAACTGTAAATATAAATAACACTGTGAGAGCATGCTGTGAGATTTAGGAAATATCTATCAGAAACCACATATCCTGTGTCTTTCTCTCTGCAGTTCTGCTGATACCAAGGAGAAGGACCAAAGCTACTTAAGCATATCAGAGATCTCATTATTCCCATCCTCTTCTCTTGGATGAGGAAATCCAAACCAAGCTCCTGTGAATGGTCCAGCATGAAGAAGTTATTTACTAAACTACATAATCTCAGTCCCAGAACACATTTCCCTGTACATCTGGAAGAGGAGTTTTGATCTTAAATGAGACCCTTAGCTACCAGGGCAATCTACCTATTGCTAGTAATTTTATTAACTACCATTGCTGAATTTAGTGTATTTGCATATTGTAATTCATTCTGTTGTAAACATTCTGTATTCCAGCAAATTACTATAAATAGATATCCCACCTAAGGATAGCATACTCTGGAATCAAGGTCAAAACCAGTGAAAGCTGACAAATATTTCAGATTATATTTACATAGGAACGGAGATGACATAAGCCATAAAATAATGGAATTGGCGGCAACTGTGACTATTTCACTTAGAAAGAAGAGTATCAAAAACCTGGACTGACTTGGGTTAAAAAAAAAATAAAAATTACTCCCTCTCTTTCCTTTCCAAGGATCTCTGGACATATTTGATATTCAAAAACTGATATATCTTTAGAATATGCCCCACCACAAAATTAAACATAAGATTTTCCTAGATAGATACTAATGAGTGCTTACAAGAGGGTTTGCAAACAAAGTAAAAACCAAAATAAATTACTTTTTTCTTTATAGGCTATGTGTCATGCCAGAGTTGTACTTCAGCAATATCAAGTCTGCAAGCTTGCAGAAGAAACTAATTTGATCACTTTTTTTTTTTGCTTAAGGTGGGCAGAATATTGGAGTGAATCGCATTCCTCCCACCCAGTGCGACAACTGGGTCCGAACCAGTAATGGAGGGCATTTTTCTTCACCCAACTACCCAAACATGTACCCACCCAATCAAGAGTGCATCTATATCTTAGAAGGTACATGCTGTATTTCTGTTTTGTTGTGCTGTAATCTTACATGGAAAATCTTGAACTGTTAAAACTGTTCCCTTATACTGCTGTAAAGTATTGCATTGCCATACTGGTGATATAATGAATTCTGCAATTATTTACTTGACTAAGAAGCAAAATTTGCCCTCTCAAGTAATAATAACAAACTAATAAGAAATGCAAAGATTAAGAAATTAACTATGTAGTATAAGACATACCCTCACAGCCAGGAAAAGCAGCAGCAGGTCTACTATAATCTATGGAGGCACAGAATGATTAAAATAAAAATTGCAGTTTGTTATCTTAATATCACTGATAATAGATTGCAAAAGATTAAGACTATTTCATACTATGCTGTATTGTTGTAGCTCACCAGCAGAAAATCTTTATGCTGTCCTTCATTAATAAAAAAGATGCATCTGGCTGCCATAGCACTGTACTAAAAATACAGCAATTCATTAGCACTGAGGTCACTATTAAAATAATGTAGTGAGGACAAAAAAATGTCATTAACTAGAATAAAACCATATTCCAGTGAGAATATCTTAAATAAAGGCTGCAAGACTTGAGACACTCCAATTATTTTTGCTCTTATTACAATGCACCCAAAACCCACTGAAGTCAGCTAAAAATATTAGTCAGCCTAATCATCAGATTCATATCAATTAATTGAAATATTTCAAGTAACGAGGTTGGGTGAGTTTTTATTTGTACAGTACAGTGGTGGTTCCCAGTCCCCTCCTTTTTGCTTGTTCACATGCACATCTTGGTTTTGTCCCTTGCCTGCCTGGTAGTGCCCTGGAGAGCAGCCAGCCTGTCCTGCTGCAGGGCTGGGGCTCAAGGCAGCTCTCCTCAGTCCTTCCACCTCTCCTCAGTCCTTCCACAGCAACGTTGTGGGTGCCTGAGTGGGGCCAAGGCCCTCCAGGATTTCTAGCCAAGATCTGCTCCTTCATGCAGACCACTGCCAACATGCACAGCAGCTAGAAATGCGTGTAGCTCGTGTGAGTGAGGCAGGAGGTCTGAGGGGAGTGCTGGAGACGTGCGAGTAAATCCTTTCTGCATTCAGGAAAAGCAGGCAGCGTGTGATTCCTCAGTGCTGTCACTGCAGGTCCCAGCCAGGATCGGGAAGTTCACATAGCGCAGCCGATGCCAAGAACGAGGAACACTAAAGCCATTCATACAGGAGAAAGTCTTGGGATCCAAACCACAGATGTGAGAGTCAGGATTTAGGGCTCTGATCCGAATCCTTGTGTTAGGCTGCCACTGGCTCAGACTTACCAACATCTGTAGCCATCTGCATATTATTGACATATATGAAGCACTTACACGTCTGAATATTCTAATAAAAGATGTCTTCTGTGAAAGGATCTCCAAATTTGGACTTTATATTTAAGAAGTAGTGAGTAGTTCTTCGTATCTTCCTCTTTTCCATTCTTTCTGCATAGCTGTGTTTTGTCCTTTTTTAATGTATTTTGCTTTCATAGAACACTTGTTTTAATTTATATCTTAATATTAAATGTTGTTTGAATACCTTTGCATATATGTTAATATCTGCTATATGTGCTGCATTAAATTAGTGTGATTTCTGAATTTTCAGCAATTAAGATCAGCAACCAAAAAATTCTGTAAGATTCTGTGCAAAAGTACCTCTTAGAAAATAAATTTTTAAATTTTTGTAGCGGACTGCAGAAGTATTTTGAGAAGTTCTCGGTTTACTTTTTATGTTGCTGTTTTGGAGGCCTGTCTCTTCATTACTTCATGTCTTTGTGGTTTTTATCTAGATCTTCATTTAATCTTTTGCTCAATTTTTTTATGTCTAGCTGCTCCACGACAAAGAATTGAGTTGACCTTTGATGAACCCTATTACATAGAACCCTCATTTGAATGTCGGTTTGATCATCTGGAGGTTCGAGATGGACCTTTCGGGTTCTCCCCTCTCATTAATCGTTACTGTGGTCTGAAAAGTCCTGCACTAATTAGATCAACAGGGAGATTTATGTGGATCAAGTTTATTTCTGATGAGGAGCTGGAAGGAAAGGGATTTCAAGCAAAGTACTCATTTATACCAGGTAAAGATGTCTAAAATTCTGTCTGAGTTAATGATCATCTGCCCCCTTTGAACTCTGTGGGTGTGACTGTCCTCTAAGCCGAGAGCTGTATTCCAGTATAAGCACTTAATGAAGGTACAGGAACAATGTCACAGTCTCAGTCCTGCTAATCCTACAGAGTACGTGGCTAAAAACACTCAGTGAATCTTGACTGAAGGAAATTACAGGTCTGTAGTTTGCTAGTGAAGAGGACAGTTGAGCTGGTTCATGCTGAAGTCTTCAGGAGCTTCCCTGTCTATTGCTCTGACTCGTACCAGTTCCACCCGTGGTAGGAAAGGAAGGAGTATTTATGCAGACAGAGCTGCCTTTTCACCAGCCTCTCTTCTAGGAGTATAAGGCACTGGACAAAAACACCTGAAGCAGTGGTACAATAGCACTCCAGCCAGACGCAAAACATTTTACATCTCCATTCTGAAAACCCAGAGCAAATATCTGCACTTCCAAGCACGGGCTCTCGCTATAACTGGATTGCCTCAACCCTTGGGCTCAGACAACAGAGCTGCTGTTTGCTCAAAGTCCTGTGTAGTTCACAGGTACAGAGGAGAGGACAATGTGCTGACAGTGCCTTTAGACAGACAAAAATTACATCTGCTCTGTGGGGCTGTTTACACCTGGCAGGGCATCCTTCGTACATGAAAATTTGACCTGATGTCCTTGTGCAATGCTTGACTACAGTACTTCAGAGATACTACACGTGTAGTTATCAGCATTTTATTGTCCTTTGGGACAAAAGACAATATACAAGTGTCAGCTCTACTACTTCGATAAATGTATACACAAACATAACTTAGTAATGTTATCTTTACCCCTACAGCATATGAAAACACTATTCCTGGTTATATATTACTGCTTAGGGATTTAGACTTTGTAACTTCAGATTGACATGGTGACCAGACCATTGGGAATAACAAAATAAAATGTTTTCACAGGGACAGTACTTATGCATTTTGCTAAGTCCATTTCCAAAGCCATTTCATCAACATCGCTTTCAAAACTAAATTACAATAGTTCCAGGCTGGAACTTTAAATATACATTTAAACTATATAATATTTTCACAATAGATTGCAACAACTGAAGGACTGATATTTTTCTTTTCTTTCCTCTATGTTTATATGAAGTGTGGTAAAATATTTTATGATTCTGAAAATGAAAGGGAGCATGCACATACACCTGCTTCATAAAAACTCAGTTTACAAAGAAGGTTGAAAACCTTGCAGAATTTTGCAAATAGTGATCATAGATTTCACTATAGGTAAATAAAACAGAGGAGGGCAAAGAAGGCATTTTCTGAACTGTACTGTCTTAAGTTCAGGACTGAGGCATTCTAAGGGAAGTGATAAACTCCCTATATAGAAAAAACCATTTATAGGATCACAGAAAAAGCCAAATTCTGGACCTTCATTTGGAAAGGAACTTTGTACCAAACAGGTGTGCGCTTTTGCATGAACTAGTGCTTTCTTTGCATAGAACAATATTTCATAAACCATGTCTAGAACTGTTCTACGTGGCCTAATACAAGAGACACAGATACCCCAGCATAAAGTACCTATAGGACTGAGTTGTCCTTCTTCACATACTTTTTTTAGACCAGTTAGCAATTTGAAAGTGTTGATATATTCTGCTAAGCTCAGTTCAAATTGTTCAGAACTACACAGACAGCAGTCTGATAAAATAAATCTAAATAAGCTTTTTGCACAGAGAAAGATCCCCTGTACTCTTGTGGAGCTCCAGTGATTTCAGTGAAAACTGACATAGTTCAATTCAGAATATAATGTAGGCACAAAATACTGAATAGTAATTTTTGGTTTTATGCTAGAAATCTGAGCTGTCAGGATAGAATTACCTTTTTCAGATAAGGTCAATCTTTGTGGAATAATGTTCTCATCTAAAAAAACTTTGTCTCTATATGCTCCAATTGATTCAGTAAACTTTATGGCAATTCTTATTGTGACATAATAAAAAATGGACATAATCTGCAGATAATACTAAACCTCGAAGTGATTCTCAAGCACTGATAGCCCTTGTGATTCATGACTTCTTTCTATTACAGATCCTGACTTCACTTACCTAGGAGGTATTTTAAATCCCATCCCAGGTATAGTATTACAGTAACAATTTCTTTATACATGAAATTTTAAATTAATGTCATATTGCATTTGACAGCAAGGTATATCTTCTCCCTAGACTGCCAATTTGAGCTCTCAGGAGCTGATGGAATAGTTCGTTCCAGTCAGGTAGAACAAGAAGGTAAAACAAAACCAGGACAAGCAGTTGACTGTATATGGACAATTAAAGCTACTCCAAATGCTAAGGTGGGTTTTGTTCACATAATTCAGTATATAATGGGTTTCCATGATATTAGCAACAGGTAATGGTCATTAACTGTGATTTGCATAATGTTGTACTTTCACTGAAATGAGTCATGTAGCAGGGGCTTAGGAAATCCCAAGAGAGAATTGGTTCTGAAATTAAACTTATACAAGTTTGTGGTTCTGGCTTCCTATTATTTGAAGCTTCAAATACCAAATAACTGTCAGAACTGTTTAAGCAACAATTTTCAGGGGCATTTGACTTGGACCCTGGTTTTATTGGAAGACTGCAGGCAAAAATGCTCGCTGACATCTTCAGTACTTTCCAGTAAATCTCACTGCCAAAGTTTAACGTTTTGCCTCCAGTGTTTCTGTTGGAGAATTGGTTGTGTTCAAAGTCAACAGAACATGTGCCTGCTTCTCCCATCTAATTTACAATCCAGCACCCTAAACCCCACTTTCATCAGCAGTCTGAGCTAAATGGAACGGCTTTATCTTGTCAGGCAGAGAGAAGGATAAAATCCTATTCACAACCCCAAAATACAGTAACTGTAGCCTGAATCATACTACTTTCAGAATCATATTTGTTAAATATGAGTTGCACAGAAAAGCACATACTTTTCTCCATATAGCATACACCGTTAATTTTGCTTCTGCTTACACATACATAAAAATTAAATATTTTGAAGCAGTAGCTGCCAAGATGACAAACCTTCCCTCTGCCTTCTTACACACTCCTAATAGTTAACTAACCAGCCCTGATAACCACCTTGCAAGTGCATTCTAAAACAGCAGCCAAAAGATGATAATAAGAGGAGAAGACAAGAAAGAAATTAAAAGTCCATTAATATATTTGAGCCTTTGAGGAAGTGAGTCAATTCCCAAGAGCCCTATACTAGTCTAAGTAATAGTAGCAGTTCTTCCAGAAACAATAACAAACCCATTTTCTCTCTACATTGCCACTTGAGTGCACTAGGTCTTGTGCTTAAGTATTTTAATAAATTATTGAATGTTGCCAGAAGGCAGAGTTATAGTTGGGTGAGTCCTGAAATTAGATCATCATCCTAAATTATTGATTTAAAACATTACAGAAAAAATAATTCTTAGTATTCTGACAGTGGTTTCTCAAGCTTCAGTTCAGGCAGAATTATGATTATAAAATCCATTAGATCTGATATGGTGCAGTCTCTTGAGAAAAATAAGCATAGACATTTTTAATTTCCTCAATTTGATTTCGTAATAAAAACAAACTTTTAAACCTGACACAACTGCAGCAATGGAAGTACTTTTAAAATCTGTATAACAGATAGTTAATAAATTACCTCCAGATTTCACAAAATTGCCAGAATAATCAATGTAATGTAAGAGTAAGGACCTTTTATACTTGCCTAACACATTAATCCAAAGGAGCTCATGAAGGGGTGAGCACTTCTAATGGGATTATTCCTTCAGTATCATACAAATAATAGCTGTACTAAAAGTGTGCTAGATTATTTTTAGTTTCCATTGTAATTTTGTAGCAGATACATAAAGTCAACCATTAAAAGAGAATACCATCTCTCAGCCCAAATACTAGCAATTGCAGCTTACATCCATGTTTTTGAGAAACACATGGAAGGAGAACACGTGGAAGATCTCTTGGATAGGGGAGGAGCACTCAGCCTCCACCTAGACTCATTTCTGCTCTGTCAACACAATGGCTATCTAGGAAGTTTTAGAGTCTAAAATGGCCTTTGCAGCATGCTTAGGTGACTTGGTTTCATATCTCAAAACTTTCAGTAGAATTTTGAGAATTCCAGTACAGCCATTGAAGAGATTAAAAAAGCCTTATGATGTGTTCATGTAATTTTAACTGAATTACAATCTTGTATGAGTTTCCTGCTCCAGCAAAATAAATTATTTACTTACTCTTTAAATGCCATCTCAATCTTCTAATTTCCTTGCTGCACATGTTCTAACACATATGCTGCCTCCTCTTGGATTAGATTTCTGCTTTTCAAAGTATTAAGATTAGCTTAAATTTATTAATTCTTCCACATAGCCAGCTCACTTTTTCTCTCATTTCCATTTTTATTCAAATTACTCCTGACTTCATGGTTTGTGTCTTCCATAACACAGCTATGGTTCAGTAATTAGCTTTCATTCTGAAGCAATAAATTTTAATTTCCTTATTTTACTTCAGAGCTTTTCTGACTAGGCTTCTTCCCTTATATTTTAACATTGTTTTTTATGAATTAAAAAGAAAGGAAAGAGAACAGTCAAAATACTATAAAAATTATTTTAGTATATTTATGTACTCTTCTAGAGAAATAGCCTTCACATTTAGCAGAGCTTCTTGGGAGTTTCTTCAGAAGGTGTGTTACTTGTACTGTTTTTCCAAAGGAAGCACAAATAAATCAAAGTAAATTTTAAAATAAAGTTCATTTTAGGGAGCCAGGAAAAATGAAACAGATACCCATGACAAATTTCAGGTAACACTCCACATGGACATCTAATGAGAAAATGTAAGTTTAAAAGTGTTGTGAATTGGGAATTATGTATGTGTGTAAGGAAACAAAACATCTTATTCAAGATTTGCTAAGAAAGCAAACTCTGTATTCTCCTGAAGACATTGATTTCTCTTTTCCAACAGATCTATATGCGATTTCTGGACTATCAAATGGAGCATTCCAATGAATGCAAAAGGAACTTCGTTGCTGTCTATGACGGGAGCAGTTCCATAGAGAACCTGAAGGCCAAGTTCTGCAGCACGGTGGCCAACGATGTGATGCTGCAGACGGGCACGGGGGTGGTGCGCATGTGGGCAGATGAAGGCAGCAGACTGAGCAGGTTCAGAATGCTCTTCACTTCCTTTGTGGATCGTAAGTAGATCTGAAAGTGCCAATTCTCCTGGTATCAGGGTACTTCAAATATTTTAGGGAAAACAGCAGCTATATATTACGCAGCAGGAATACACAAAAAAGATTGTTTCTGTTTCCTTCGCCTACTAGCAGGTAAATTAGATAATTGCTTTATTATAGTTGTAAGATGGTTCCTGAAGAAAAGCTCCCCTCCATTCTTAAAAGGTTTATTTTCCATTTGAATTCAGCAATACTGCCCTGGGCAATGTCCTTCTCAGAAAGAGACATCCTTCTCTACAAGTGAGCACAGACTTATTTCAGAAAGGGACTGAAGTGTGCTCTCCCAGCAGCTCCCAGTTCCTAGCCAGACACCACAACAGGCTCTTGTCAAGCCCACTGTGGATGTTCAGAAGACTAGAAAGCATGCCTGATCCTGAGGCTCTCACTCTCCTTCCTATCCACAGCTCTATCTTCTCTTGTGGGTCTGGAATTACACCCCCTCCACCCAAACTGCTCCCTTATCCTCAGCTGCATTTGGCTCTAAAGGACCCCACACGTGCTTCCTTAGCAAAGCCCTGTTGTGTTGCACAACCACAGATAAGCAGTTAAATTCAAGTTTATTCAAGAAGATTGTAATTAAAGCCAAGTTGTAAATGCCATCTGGATTTTTGTTTGGATTCCATAGCCTGGGTTAGAGATATTCCTTATTCTCATTGTAAATTAAGATGTTTCTTGAAAGGTTTTTCGTGAGAATTTTTTCTTCTAAGTATGTTCTCCCTGAACTTAATGGAATTTTGTTGCCTCACGTATTTACAGAAGACAGTACTGTCCACTTTGCAGAACCTGAAAATAAATGGTTCTAAAGCAGACGAAGTTCAGAACAGCAGAGCAAATGTGAGATACATGGGGAGAGCCGAATCAAATGCTCCCATTTCAGGAAATCAGACCTATGCTTGTGCTAAAGGTTTTTCAAAACGTTCTGCTTGAAGAATAAATAGTACAGGTTTGCTGACAAAAAAATAACTTTTCTGACAGATCATGTCTGTAGCCAGTCCTGAAAGAGATCATGGTCACTACCTTGCAAGAAAGTTCAGGTTACAGGTAACAGGTAGATTTTATGTTCTGTTCCATAAAACAGTAAATTTTAACATAGGAGAAAAACTACCTTTTGTAAAACAATCTTTCTAAAGTAACAGATATGTATAAGAGAAATAGCTTCTGGCTAACTTTGAATGCATGGTAGTAAGGAACAATTGCATGTTTCAAGCTAATCTGCTGCTTAACCTACAAGAGGCATTTAAAAAGCTTTAGATATTGAGAATTTAAATAAATGTCAGTTTTAAGTACAACTTGCAAAAATTGATAACTGCTTTTCCAGTAGCTTTTATTTCAATGCAGTTATTAACATTTGTGATAGCACAAGTTATTCCAACTTTCAAGCTAGAAAATGCTATGAACTTTGCCAGGGAAATTTTCTATTTATATTATAAATATTGGAATGGGTTTTTATTTGTTTTTGAGTTTGGATTTTTTGGGGGGGTTGTGGGAGTTTTTTTAATGCAAGAGGTTGAAACACTAAGTACTCCTAAAGGTAGATAACTTTCCAAATTTATGAGTTTAAAGCAACTCAAAAGTCATTGGTAGAAGAACATCTGCAAAGGTATGTGTTTATTTTTATTTACTTGAGATACTGCATTTCTTGGATAGGGTGATTGAAAAGTATGTGGCTGAAAAGTGTTTCAAGTATTTCTATATAATCTAGTCATAAGCATTTTTTCTAACTGAAAAAGGTGAATCTGAGCTTATCTTATTTTCAGATTGTTAAGCTATCTTTCTCTTCTACTTTGCTAATGATTTGTAATTATATGAAGCCAACCATGAAAACAATCAATATTTCTGGAAAGATTTCCATAAATGAACTAATAGTGCATGACAGTCACCTAACACACACCTAGTGCTGCTTGCAGATTTGTCTAAGTAATTCAGCTAACAGCAATGTGAAAAATCAATGTATTTGATTCCTGGCTTGATTCAATACATGAGTAATGCTGGATACAAAGAACACTGTGAACATTGCACCACTCTTGGGCAGCTGTTATGAGCTATGTCCTTGAAGTCCTAGGCTGGAGCTGATGAATCATTGGGACTTTTAGACTTCAAACTCCCCAAATAAGAGACAGAAGGAGAATAAGTCCATTTGCCCCATCTTCATGAACTGTGAACAAAAGCCATGCCCACAAAAAGTTAAAGAGACTACACAAACATGTAAAATAGAGACTGTGCTGGCAAATGGAGAAGCAACAGCAGAATGCATCATCCAAAAATACAGAACTGTAAAAAAAAAAAAATCTCCTGTTCAGGAAAATAAGAAAGGGAACGTGTCTTACATTATGACATACTGACAGAATGGGCCTGATCTCGACCTTCTGAAGGACTGATCCTATTTTAAAGCAGTGTTCTTCAGACTAGATCTGCTTTCCAAACAATTAAATTCTCCACCCACTTGAGTGAGGAAGTGATGTGATAGCTACCATGACATTTTTAAGCACTGAAACTACACAGATGAACTGTTCCAAAATACATTCTAAATACGTTCTGTACTCACACGTGCACTACAATTAAAGCAAGTTCTTAAATGGAACTTCTTGCCAGATTTTAGGGTTAAGCACTAGCAGCTGATACAAAAGCTTAAAACCAGTGAGTGTAGGTCACCAAACTTCAGTGGAGTAAGCAATGGAAAGACAATACATATTTAATTTAGGAATGCAAATTCAGAATTAAAGATTTGAATGTTCTTTTTTCTTAGACATAATTCCTCTTTTTGTCATTGAGATTCTCAAGCCTAACAGGACTAAGTGAGAAATGCAGCTTTCAGGAGAAGTCATTCTTTCTGCTCCACCCCTTGGGTTTCCCACTGTGTTTCAGAGAATCCAGACTGCTCAAGAACACATTCTTTCTCTAAAATCAAATTGTAGGATGTCTATCACATATCTTTTCTGTTTAGTATATAACTGACTCCACTAATAGTAGACATTTCCATCATAAAAGACAACACATGACTGAAACAGAGAAGGGGAAAACCAATTTCTTGTCCAGTGCCCTGAATTAATAAATAATTCCCTATATATATTATACAACACCCTGAAAAGAATTATTACTATATTTAATATCTTTCTTCTAATGTCAAGGAGCTGTAACAAATACTCACAAAAACATAGGGCAGCTTTCTAGTTAATTTCTTTCTTCAAATTTCTGACTATATATAGATAGATAGATAGATAAAAAGCTAAACTGTACTCTCTCAATCCCTGCATTAGCTCTAATAGGAGGATCCAGGAGCTTTTGATTCACAAGCAGGAATGACTTAGATGCCTCTAGTTATTGAAATCTCTTGCAATTACTGAAACTGTCCTCCACAAGTTGAAATCTGATTTGCCTTAAGATATTAATGGGCTCTAAAATGCAGATGTTCAGGGACTGCTTCACAGCATCTACACAGCAGATGCTCCGTAGAATAAATATATAATTGATGGCAAGCATGCGATTTTTAAGTATTACGTTTTTAAAGACACATACTAAAGTCTTCTTCCATTATCTGTGTTTTGTGACTGTCTCTGTTTGCTACCTACCCATTTGGAGCAAGAACTGGTTTTCTAGCATTGATAATACACTGAAAGCAATCACATGAAGAGAGAGAAAAGCATCAGATGATTAGTGACGTGCAAGAAAAGCAATTGCGTTTGAGGCAGAGAGGAAGAATGAATGTTAAAAAAGCCAAATATAGGAACTTACTGGTTTTATTGCAAGGCATCAATTACTGACAATTCTGAATGTTTTCTTTCTCTTCTCTCCTGCAGCTCCCTGCTCAGGCAACACTTACTTCTGCCATAGCAACATGTGCATCAATAATTCTTTAGTCTGCAATGGCATTCAGAACTGTGCATACCCTTGGGATGAGAATCACTGCAGAGGTGAATATAGTGCAAACCACAGCCTTTATGAGCTAGGCTGGTCAGTTTGCCTTTCAAGAAAGTCATGAAATGTCTTTTTCCTGGAAATATGCTGAAGACAGCTATTCTACTAATCTCAGGAAGGTGTTCCAAATTTTTTATTTAAACTCAGGACACATGTAAGCATCCTGAATATTGATCTTACTGCTTTTAACTAAATTTCTTCCTCTTCAGCATATACTCTCTATTTTAAAAGGATATCAGCTTGATAAGAAATAGAATTTAGTATTTTCGAGGCTCATCCTATCCATTTCTAAACTTTAACTGAAGCAAGGATTATAAGGACAGGTAACACATCTTAGAGATAAAAATAAAGAGCTGAAAAACCACAAGTTTTCAAGCACAGAAAGCCTCTCTTAGGGCTGAAATAGAAGCAGTGATCCTCAAATGCAATTTTAAAACATTTGTTTTGAGTTGTAAATCACAGGCTATTTCAGGATAAATTCAGCTGCTGTATATGGTGTGAGAAAGGATGGGAGGAAGGAAGAATTCTTAGGAAGCAGGAAATAAACACTTATGGAAAGCGCACATGTGTAAATTGCTGCTTCCAGAACATGGGTTGGGGAGTATTATTTCAATGATCACAATTACAGTAAAGACTGTTTCAATATTAGGCTTTGTAGGAAAAAATTCTCATGATTTGAGGAAATTGTTATTCTGTTAAAGCACAAACATTCTCCTGTGCTTCAAGAACAGCTCAGTTGTCAGAGTTAGAACAAAACCTGTCTAAGGTCAACCATTTTTCTTGCTAAAGAAAACAATAGAACAAAAACATTTCAACTTGTTTGGTTGGGTTTTTTGACAAATAGAATGGCATCAATAGGTCTGAACACAAAACTCCAGAAGATTTAAATATGTATTCCATTTCAAAGAGAAACTGACCCTGCAAAAAGGGTCAAAACCTTCTCTATAGAAAATCTTAAAAGAAAATGTCTTTTCAGTGCACAAATCCTGGTTGCATTTTTTTAGTAAATAAACATTAAAAAACCTTACTTTTTAGTTGCATTTTGGAGAAACAAAGAAATTCCCACCACTAATAGATATTCTTATTTAACATAACTCCCCATTTTTCAGTGTAAAACTAAGCTTCCTCAAAACAATCCTTACCTTTGCTAATATTCAACATTCCCTCTTAAGTTCAATTTCTAGATCTCTTTCCCATCTTTACCAGCTGCTTTCTAGACTCTCCCCTTCTACACTCCACTCACATACTGCAGTATTAAAAAAATTAATTCCACAAAAAATGTCTTTTGCCAATATTTTTAAATTGCTGTATCTGGTGCTGAACAACCTATCATGTTTTATGTTGAATGCAATCTAAATTCTGCTGTAATACTTGCACAGCAGAAATTAAGAGACAGCTGAAGACTAGATCCACATTGCCAGCTAAGGGAGACTGATTCAACCAAATAAGCAATACTTAGCCTTAAAAAGAGAGCTGCTCACAATTGTGCTCAGTTCCTGGAGGCACCCAGAGTTCTCATTTAGTCCATATCAATAGCTACATAAATCTGAGCATATTGTGACCTACTTATGCCTAAGCCCTGTAACACAGAAATTGATAGAGAAGTCAGTTGTGTGCAATTTATTTTAAGACACTGGAGAAGACATCACCTTTTGCAAAACAACTTTTTGATTAAAATATCTGCCAAGAATTAAGAAACCTAGCTGCAGACAAGAGAACTGCCATAGCACTGAAATTCATACCTCCCACCACGGATGGTAACAGAGGGATCTAAGCTGGGCAGGACAAGGGGAGATAGCCTCCTTCACTTCAAAGGTAAAAATGTAGCTCAAAGGAAACAGTCCAAGCTCTGAAGCAGAAATGTAATTTCTTATTAGCCAACTCCTTGGAATCTCTTCTCAGTATATGGATTGTTTCAAAAAACACCTGATGGTATATAACTCCCCTCATGCACTGTGTGTGGTACTTAGGTACATAACACACATCTTCAGATGCCAGGAGCCAGGTATCTAAAAAATGTATGCAAGATTTAGGCTACTACGTTTTCTTCCACATAGTCTTAAATGCTTTTCTCCCACTAGCAAATGTTGCAGTGTAGAAATCTTTCAGGCCCCTAGGACAAGAACTTCTATGGAACAGAAATCCAACTGGAAAACTTTAATCTTCAAATAAGAATTTTAAATATGGAAAACCATCTTGTTCTGATGCTGCCATCTTGTGTGTTTTCACATGAAGTACTAGCCAAAATTGCCATATGATTTGGGTTGGTTGGTGTGTGCCCTCCTGCCTTTTCTTTCTCAAGTAACTTGATTATTGGACTTTCAAAACTGCAATATAGGTATGTTAAAGCTCCCTGTGATGAATTAGGTATAACAGACTTACACAACGGACACAGCCATTACATTTCTAAGAGATGTGAAAACAAACAGTACAGTCATTCTTATATCTGATAATATTTCACTTTTAAAGCAGAACTAGACAATTTTAAATCTAGGTTTTCTTCTACTGTCATCACTGGGAATGTTACCAACAGGAGCAAACCATTGTAAGAGAAGCATCATCTGCAGCTGGACTTAACCTATTTAAGGTTAATTTAAGCCTGTTTAACTCATGGATTTAGGAATAGGAGCTGATCAGTAAAGGTTCAGGATGGCAGTCACACCCCAGCTGACTCAGCGTGCACTGGTTCACAGAGTTCCACCTGGCACTGAATTCTCATATGGTAGCCACTAATGACAGGGAATTAGACAAATCCCATTGACATACAGGTCTAGTCTCCAGTCCCATTAAGTCATTTCATCACTTGCATGGCAATCACAATACAGTTTGCTTTGTTTAAATACATTATCAAAAGTGTGGAAATTAATAAATGTGTTGTCATAGTAATTTTTTCTTTGCAGAAAAGAAAAGAACTGGATTGTTTGAACAAATCACCAAAACCCATGGGACAATCATTGGCATCACAACAGGGATAGTTTTAGTTCTTCTCATCATTTCAATTCTAGTGCAAGTAAAGCAACCTCGCAAAAAGGTTATGGCTTGCAAGACTGCCTTCAATAAAACTGGTTTCCAGGAAGTATTTGATCCTCCACATTATGAGCTCTTTTCACTAAGGGACAAAGAAATTTCTGCAGATTTGGCAGATTTATCAGAGGAACTTGAAAACTATCAGAAACTGCGCCGCCCTTCAACAGCCTCCAGATGCATTCATGACCACCACTGTGGCTCCCAGGCCTCCAATATCAAACAGAGCAGGACCAACCTGAGCTCCATGGAACTGCCCTTCCGCAATGACTTTGCGCAGCCCCAGCCCATGAAAACATTTAACAGCACATTCAAGAAAAGCACTTACACTTTCAAGCAAGCTCACGACTGCCCCGAGCAGGTCATAGAAGACAGGGTGATGGAGGAGATTCCATGTGAAATTTATGTGAGAGGGAGGGAAGATACAGCACAAGGTTCATTATCGATTGACTTTTAGCTTCCTACTGAAGGTGGTATCAGTGTATATACAAAATGCTTGTGTACAATGACAGTGTATATATTAAAAGTGTACCATATGCAGCGTGTGAGATGCACACACTTTTAGCTTATTATACTTCATTTCAAAAAACAAAAACAGTCTTCATAACTAATTCTTTCTGAAAAATTATGGATTTCCTCCCATCTTCCCAGGCTACCTATCTAGTGGAGTAGTAAGACGGAGGCTTTGCATGGAAATTATAAGATAGGATATTGGAAGAAAAAACCCTACAACTACTAATCATTGAACACTGAAAACAATGACTACTATTCTCTTCTTCGTACCATTTTCTCTTCTTTAGATGTCTGCTTTTCAAGACAATTTTAATACCTCAGTTGCATAAATAAAAGTAGTTAAGTGCACCACGTGTATGTCAACATAGGTGTCTTATTGTATTTGTCAAATTGAAATTAGAGTTAGTGTTAAGTGCCAGTTAAGACTCAAGAATTATGTTACAGCCATCTGTTTCACTTGCCTTTAATTATCATTTCCACAGTCTATGCTTTGAGAAATAAGTGAAAAGGGTTACTGCCTTTTAACAATATCAAGTTATATTCATTTTAGTACATTTGGAAGTATCTTTGCAGCTTTCAGTTAAAACACAACTGAGTAGTCATTTTATTCTAGATGCAGACTTTTACAACAGTTTTCTTTCAAGAAGGTTTAGGATTTTAAAATGTTCTGCCATATATTATAGCTCCATATGGCGCACTGATTTCACAGCTCTGTACTTAGGAAACAATTTTGTTCCTGAGTTTTCCAAGTATTTACATAAATAGATTGTACTGTACATTTGTCTCTTAAAATAGCTTTTTACTCCTTGTTGCAGCCAATCTTCCCTACTGAAATCAGTGATGATACTTTTAGCTCATGTCCTACTTGCCTGAAGAGAACTGCTCTGAGGTCTGTGTGATTACTGGGTATATGAAGGTACTGGAAACAAAGAAATCACAGAGCAACTCTAATTAACCCCTACAGAATCCTTCTTGTGCCCCTTGTTTCCACTTGCAAAATTGCACATTTCATACCTTTTTTAATGGTGGTTTGGACCTAATTTTAAAATTTTTACAATATAGAAAAAAAAAATTTAAAATATATTCTCACTGTGGTTTTTAAGCTTTTTATATAGTTTGATACTGTACAGACTATTTCTTAAATCCAAGTCTAGCACCTGTGCAGCAGACTTCTTTCTGTCCCTCTTAGCAGCTCTGAATAACCTGCAGTTGCTGCTGCACACATCACAATTTGCCAAGAATACTTATAATGACTTCCACATTAGCCTACATTTTCTTCCCTGGGTAGTTTGAGTTTATTTGGGTATTTTGTTTACAGATAACCTTTGACTAAAGCTGATCCCCCAGCTTGCACTTGGCATAGCTTTTAATTACAGATGCATGTCAAACCATAGGGTTTTGCTGACTGTAGTACAGAAAAACCCCAAAAAACATCTTAACATATGACCCTTGCAACTGAAAAATTATTTCTTTGAAATAAAAGATGAACAACAGTTGTAATCACAGATTTTCATTAGAATGATAACTTTTTTTGTTTTCTTTTTTACAAATGCTTAAAATGTAAAACATTTAAGGGGGAAAAAAAGGGGGGGAATTGAGCTTCTTCAGCTCTCCCCAACTTCAAAACTAACCCTGTCTGATGTCTAGAAAGAACTCAATCAGCTCATATATCAGACCCATAAGGCTGTATCCTAGTGTCAGTTTCTGTGCTGGTCCCAGAATGTATTTCAATTTGAAAGAATGAAAATGGGCTTTATTTCTAGATGCACTACATGCAGAAAATAAGTGTTAAAAAAAACTAGGTAATTTTAACTTGAAAACTTTTGAATATTTAATTAAAACATTTGGCAGATTTTATTTACTTTTCATTGATCTCAGGAATAAATGTCTCACCATGACCTATAGGACACACAACGTTATTTGTGACAGTTTGTTAGTTCCAGATTCTTTCAACAAGTAATATGTAGTTTTACACAGGCCATTCTTATCCATATAACTCTTGTAAATGCTAGGTTTGCATGACTAAGTTTTCTTTTTAAGGTATATTTATCCATGTGCTAAAAATATGATCCCTACTCTTTCCTAAGCTATATTGTCTTTGAACAGTAAAGCTGTACTAATAAAACAAATAGGAAGCCTGCAGAGCCCAAGTCTGTGGAGAAGAGGGAAACGGAAGAAGTTCCCAAATGGCCTGACTGATATTTCAGTCTCTGTCGTAGCTTTGTGGTTACACGGTGAGAACACAGCTACCCCAGAGCACACAGGGGATCTCCCTCAAGCAGTCCTGGCTTTTGAGCATACCTGTTTGCAATAGCCCATTGGTGTGTTTAAAAACCAATAATCCTGTACAGCCCAGGCAGGGTGGGGCTCAGTTACTGAGCTGTGCTTTAAGGAATGACTCGTAATTATTAGAGCCATAATTCCACTTTCAGTGTAATCAAATTCCCTTCACTACAGAGAAAAACTAACTGGGTAGACTGCTTGGTATCAATCAATACAGAAAGCTGACACTTTCAGCAAGAGAATCTAGCATTGTTTTGGCAGTCTCAACCTGACTGAAGCTGATGTTGTGGTCTTTAAACTTTTTTGGGCGTTAGTGAAAAACACCACCTTTCATACTAGTGCAATATCTAAGTACTATTAGCCTATTTCCATTGTATCCATCTTAAATTCATACATTTCTAGGAGCATCCTAATTTTGCCCTCCATTGTACCTGTATCTGCAACACCGTCTGTTAGCACTGAATGCTCCCTAGCAAAGACACACTCACTAGACACACACTGACCAGGAAAAGACCAACAGCATGGACTACTTTTTGGTATTTATAATTCATTTTTACCTTTTATCATAGTAACTTAGGCTAAGCAAACTATCTGACAAAGAATGAATTGCGATGAAAATTGTATAAGTAAATCTACAGCCAACATGAAAATAAAAGTGACTGTGATTCACAATTCTTGTGAATTCTGTGAGGACACGTCTGCATTTACAGAGATGATGACAGTGGCATGGGAAACTCAGTCTTAATGCTGTTCCTGACTCCTCAGTGATCACAGAAATACCAATGTGTCCTTTAAATGCACGACATTCTCTTGTCTGCTATAGACAAGATGACCTCATAGTATCTACAAATTACAATGGCATATTGCGATAATGACTGTCTATTTTACTAAAGCAATACAAAGAAGGGTTATGAAAAGAACTGTCATTGATTTACAATAAAAGGAGCTTGCCATGTGAGCACTTCACAGAATCTTTGTCACTAAAATACACCTTGCTTTGTTTTTTACTTGGTACAAAGAATTCTGTGCGCTAGCAGCAAATCTGCTGAATGAGAGAAAAAGACTTGTCTTATTTGTAAAACAAATTTGTCCCTAAATAAGGTTCTTGTATCATTGATCACGACATTTAATCTTCCAAACTCTTCAAGTACAGTCCTTTATCTGAAAGGATAACAACATCACAAGTAGTAAAAAAAGGAAATTAAAAAAAAAAAAATTAAAAAATCTTAGCACTTACACCTAGGAAGGTGAGTAAACTACTGCTTGAAATGGAACAACTGAATTCATGTGGATGTACCAAAGCACAGCTACAGTTTGAGCTTCCTGTATGGTGAGGCTCTATATATCTGTTCCCAATAAAACTCAGTCAAGTCCATTTACTTTTACATGTCCTTATTTGAAAGTTGACGTTTAAGCCCTATGATTGCTCAGAAGGTCTGTAGACTGTTTATCAAAACAAGATTCCTAATCTATGTCAGCCTGAAAGATAAGCTGATTTTACACTGAGATCACACTGCTAAAACTGCATATTAATTATAATGAGAGAAAGGATTTTAAAATCAAAAACCTGGATGAGTTGATTCATGCTTTGAAAATTAGTATTTACAGCACCTATCCCAATCTAACAATATAAAAGCTACTATTTTTGCAACTGCAAAAATCATTCCTGTGATATCTAATAAGCATCTTTGTACAGCATAAATCCCTCCTATAAATGCACAAATCACATGTCAATATGCTGTAATAAGTGGTTCTCTGTCACCATGGAACTGCAACTTTATTTTCATATTCAAATTCCTTTGCTACACTCCATTTTACACAATCAGCTTAACAAAAATCTTTTTCCATCTGTTTCATAGATCAACAACAGTAATTTCTGAATGGTCAACTTGTTCCCTCTTATCTCACTATTGAAGATAATCTACTATATACCAGATAAAACAGCTTAGTTTTTATAAGTCTGTTCTTACAGAGCCAGGCTCAGGGAGAAACAACTTGATGTCTTTGTATGTCCTTTGACTACCATCTCATAATTTATGGTAATAACTCGTATACTGGAGAAACCCCTAAAAACCTCAGGCCAGATTCTGTTCAAGAAAAACGAAGTATTATAACAAACCAAATAATAGTACCTATTACATAATAGTACCTATAGTACCTAAGTACACACCTCAAAAATTCAAAATAATTTGCTGGTTTGGAATCTGAATAATTTCTTCCGAAGGGTATAAGCTGTCAGGGGGTATAAGCTCTTAAAAGATGCACACCACATCCTTTTCCCTGAACAATTACTTCTCATCCCAAACACAAGTTTCCTAGACATCTTTAATGTGCTAAAACTTACTTCAATATTTTATTAATTTATATATATAAATATATGCATATTACAACTTATAATTCGCCTCAAAGTTCATTATCACCTACATGAAGTTGCTTCTGTCTTCCTTCCAATTGTTATTTAGGAGCAAGGATTATACTGCAAAGTATTTATCATTAAACCACAGCATTTCAGAGTTTAAGCACTATGTTAATTTCTGAGACTATACTGCAGCTTATTTTCCACCAGAGAAGTGAGAGACTACAAAGAAAACTCAAAGCTCACAGGATTATCTGCTTAACCTCAAATGAATATGGCTAAACTGGAACAAAGCACATCAGTGTTCTAATACTCAAGGTTTAGTATTTCATGGGGAAGTAATATCAGCATTAAAAGGGCCTGTGGTTTTTTGTGAGAGGATTTGGTTTGCCCCTGGTTGGTTCATAACACATGTCTGTAATAAACTATTACATTCACCTGTGAATAACACAGGGCTTAAGCTATTTGCAGAGACAGGAAAGGAGTTGAAAATTAAAGAATTCTTTGTTTAAAATACAAAAGGGGAAACAGTCAAATATTAACCACTGGACATTTCTGATACAACATTTAACTCACCCTTCAATACAATCCAATCACCCTCATGATAATAAAGCCCAGAATTGTACCTAACCAATATTTTAGGTTCCCTCACTCCAGTAAGCACTCTCCAATACTCCTAATAATTTGGAAAAAGCCAGCTGTTAGGACTGAATTTACTGGCCAGCATTCTCAGCTACTACTGATTATTATAGAAAAAGATGATTCAGTGGTTAATGGGGGTGAGAAAAGCAGGAAAATACTCTTGAAAGCAATTATGAGATAAAAAATTCCTAGGAAGACAAGTCAATAAATCCCAAGTCTCTTAACCATTGTAATCAATCTTCTATTTGTAAAGAACAAACAGCCAAGGTACATAAGGAATACCACTCATTACTGGCCCTTCACTGTATTTTTAATAACCCAACAGAGCAATTGAAGGCCTGAGGCCAAGTCAAATAATTTTAATTTTTCTGTAGCAAGGAAAAACAAAGAGCTCTAGTAGAGTGAAGATGTTTGCTTTGCACTTACCAGAGGCAAAAGATTCTGCACAGGCCATTTAATCTTCTGTCATCATTAAATGTTGTCTTTAACAGTAAAGGGAATTCTGGAACATAAAAAACCAGCACAAACTATCTATGTATAATTCAATTGTATAGTAAACAAACCAAAAGTAACAGATACTTTAAAAAATCTAATCTATTAGGTAATTTTTAGACCTCTATATGACTCCTAAGGTTATCACACTCTCCCAGACATTTCTACATTCTCTCTGTTTTAATACATTTGAACATAAGCTCTCAAATCTGTGCAAGAGAAGTAGTAATAAAAGAAAACTAAGTTCTTTGCTTTGAAGATCCAGAACTAATAAAGCTTCAGACTTGGAAAGCTTTACTGTACTGCATTTTCCTCATCAGAGCAAAAGCAAGGACAGACATTACCATAAAAAAAAGACATCCTTTACTTCAACTATCAGAATCCAAGCATGACTTATGAATTGTTAGAACACACAGTTTGGTGTGTTTGGATGTTTTTTAATTGTAGTTCCAACTTTCTTTCAATTATTAACATTGTAAGATAAAATGCTCTCTAAAGCAAATGTGGAATTTTACCCACAAGAGCTATAAGAAGTAGATTTAAATATTGCAGGACCGTGTTTAAAATTAAGAAATATCTGGTTTAAATGCCAATTTATAAAAGTATAAAAAGCTGCATTACATAGATTCAGAGAATAGTTTCCATTACAAGTTGCCAGATGTGTAACATCAGGATTTAATGACATTTTAGCACCACCTGTAACACTACTGCAGCTGTCAAATACTAATGCTCATCAAGAGGAACAAAAAGCATAAGCTCACTTCTTTTTCAGTACTCTCTTTTCCCCTCAGGAACACAAGGCTCCCAACTGCCCTTTAACAAAAGTACCAAACAAGGAGCTCAAGGTAAGAAGTAGCCCTCAAGGCTTAGGGGGAACATCACCAGGAAGTAGAAAAAATAAAAGTTATTTCTGCATTAATTTTCCTATTCCTAAATAGATTTTGCATCATTAAAAAAAAAAAAAATGGAGAGCGATCATAAAAGGACCAAAATTACTGAGGGAAATGTATGTAATTGAATTTAGTTTTATGTGAATAAGAACTGGAGGTCATGGCTTATCCTTGCCATAGGACTGCACAGAAATTAATCTTGCCAAAAAACCCATAAGATAAGGAACAGTCACTCCAGACTGCGAGTATAATGAAAAATTGCTTCTGTAAAACTGCAAGAAACTGCAGCTTGTTTGGTTGTCTTGTTGAGTTACAAAGAACAGCTGACAGCGACTGAAGGAAGTGGCAGAAAGCCAAGGCTATCTCAAAGCAGAACCACTTGTCTGCTGTATATTTGCAGATGTAGTAACCAGTCTCCTGCTTGCCTAACCATAGGGCTACTTTCCCTTCTTTCATCATGGAAGCACTTCCAGGACTGATGGGAGAATATTTGAAATGAATGACAGTCCTGCCTATGGGCCCCAGGCCAATCTTAACAGAAATACCCAGCATGATATATCCAGGGGGAAAAAATCTGGATTCTCTTTCAGACAGGAGTCAAACTCTAGGGTCTAATATAAAGTCCACCAGATTCAGTGTATATGCATCCAAAAAAATCACAATCTCCTAAGGAGCAAGAGCAGGATGCCCTATGAATAATAGACATTAGCTTCACTTAACGTACTGAAATACTTTTCCACACAAAAGCATACTCAAGCTGAAAGATTTCAAGACGGAGCCAAATATCTAGAGTGCTATTTTGAAGGGTAATTCATTATGTTAGTGATCCTATTGATTAACAGCAAACCCCTGTTATTAAGGTTAGATGTACATATTGATTTTCTTCCTTTTTAAGGAAGACTTTGTATGAATATTAATGGCTAATGCCTAGAATTGAAGAGCTGAAAGATGATTTAGCAAATTAAATAAAACCAGGTTCTCTGTTCCCAGCAGCCAAGCTACATAAGCAAAATGCCACATCTGATCTAATGCTTATTTTTATTATTTTTAAAAGGCATTTAGAAGAAAATCTTTGACACAACCTCTCACAGAAAGGGAATAACTGGGTAGGAAAGTATAAACAAAGAAAGGTTAGGTTACAAAAGTATCAGAACAGATACTATACAACCACAGCCTACAAGGGGCTGAAAAATTGAATTGTGGATGTAACCCAAGGCATAACTCATGTGTCTCTCTAACACCAATATAAAGCTGAAAACTGAAAATAGGTTTACTCTTCTAGAGCTCAGAAACACAACAGCATCATTGAAACACACCAGTCTTCCAGTGCACGATTTGTTTCATTTATTACCAGTGAAGTTTATCCCCCATCTATGGGTCTAATTTTCCTGACAGTCCTGAACGCTTTACACTGTAGCAGTCGGCTGCAGAGATGCATCTCTCATGATCCTGATGGGGCATAAAGTAGATAAACGACCAAGTTCCTCGTTTCTAGTGCAAAAAACCTCTTAAGCAGAGACAAATCTGATTATTCAAGAATATTGTCCTCTTTAGCCTGCTCCAGCAGCAAACATTTTAAGAAACAGCTAAACCTATTTTCTCATCAGATGGGGACCATGTGTCCAGTAATGTCTGCACACAGCACATCTAAATAAATGTATCTTCATTAGTTTCATGTCAGTGTTAGCTCAAATAATAACAAAAGTACCCTCAGATTGAATATGCTGCCAAAGCCAGCCAGCTCTTTTTTCTACAGTATTATCATCCATTAAAGCTGTTGATTATGAAATTACTTGCTATCCCTGTCCTTCACACCACCTGACCAAGCTCAGACTACTGCTCTCTGCTGTCTGTATGCAGATAATAACTCAGATTCCAACTCAAATAAACACAAGAAAGTACAAAGTTATGTTCCCGTAGCAATAATTTAAAATATTGACCCATTAATATCTTTCACAAACAGGGGAGACAATCTGCTAAACAGCTAACCAGCAGCCCAATAAAAATATGATTTAAAATATGCATATTTTCATCTTGGACAACCTAAATTTAAAGAAGTATGTATAGAGGAGAGAAAGAAGAATATTGTGGAAAATATAACAGAGGAGTTAGATATTTCCTGTTTTATTAGCAGCTTACTATCAGCATTAAAGATGAATAATGCATGACTACCTAGAAATTAGACATTCAAACAACTGAAGAGAGAGGTAAGCTTGAATAACCCATCACATCAATCTTCAGGGAGACAAATTAGGGTACATTACTGTCACAGCTTTTGCTTGACATGGTTTCAGATTTTAATCCAGTTACGTGGAAAGCCTTGGGAACATCAAAGAAATAACTTTTTTCCCCTCTCCTGAACACAAACAAGTGAAAAGGCTTTTTAATAAATCCTTTAAGCTGGATACATAGCTCATACAGAGGGAAAAAGAACATAAAAAAATATATTTCTCTAAATTCTTACTTACTCTGGAAGAAGGAATGATGCCTCAATTACACCCCTACCAAAACAGAAGCTTTTAGAAAATTCTTTCACTAGACAGCAGTTCACTGAATTGCTACACTAATGTACATTTCAGGCTTTGAAGTCAGGGGGCCAAAGCAGAAATGGATCAAGAAAAAAGGCATGCCATGCCACCTTTACCATTACATTAATTATTTTTCCCACCTTTGTGGAAAGGTTATTTACTGTATTCAGATTTCTCATGTTCCTAGCAAGACTGAGTGGGGAGACAAGATAAATACTTGTTATTTCATTTACAGAACTCATAGAGCTTACTTATTTCATTAGATTTGTCATGACTTGCAGTGGTCAAAGTAAGAGCACAACTCTCTTTACATCCTGATAAGCATACAACTGAATGGCTTCTCTTCCTCCATTCAGGTCAACCAAAGCACCCTGAGGGCAGAGTAAATAAGCAAAGAACAGATATAAAAAACTTACTTGCAGTGATGAGATATTCTGGTAATAACTAAGTCATAGCATTGTCACGGAAGAAGAATCTCAGGAGTCAAATACCTAATTCCTGTAGCCATTACACTTGCAGACTCAGAAATCACTCAGTAAAGGTTGTGAGTAAAGGTGCATCTATGTTTGTGCCTTTCTAATTCAAGTATTCAAACAATTTCAAGATTTCGTCTGCAGCTGTGGACTGTAATTTTAAGTACACAACTGTACTACAATCATATCACAAAATAATACTGATTGGATAGGGAAATGGATGGAGTCAAGTTCCAAAAGTCATGATTTTTCTTCCCAATTCTGCTGTTGTTATCTGTGTTTTCTTGGTTGAGACATTGGAGATCAAATGATCCAATGTGTCTATCAATTTATTGGATGCAGTAATAAAATGCAACTGTCTGCCCTAAATATTACCGATAGTGTGACAATACCAGTTTGCTATAAAATTCAATTTTACTTTTAAATGTTGCAGCCAACATGAAATATTCACTTAGGTGTTTCAACTTTAGACTGTTGTGTGCTCCTGCAAAAAGACAGCATGCACATCACTAACAGGAATCTGCATTCTCCTCATTATATTTTCCTCCAAAACAAGCTCTGACAATTTTCCAGAGCTACTTTCCCAGCATAGAAAAAAACCAAAACAACAATGAAGAAAGAGGAGTATTAAAAAACCACATACAAATAAGCACTTTTTCCAGGCTAGAGGGAAAGAAAGAAAGAAAAAGCCAGCAACACACAGAAGTTTTCCAGTTCCCAAACAGCTTAACCACCTTCCACTTTGATACATGATTACTTTCCTGCATTCTCTGGGCAAAGTGCAACCACTACTCTCATTTGTGCTAAAAAACCAATAAAATTGTGTTATGGCATATAAGCAACAAAGAGCAGAACAAAATCTCACCACCATGTCCCTTTCATGATGCAGGGCACAATGCTTCTGACAAGCCTCAATCAAAAGATCTCTTTAAAATTAGACTTAAAACCATCCAAAATGAACAACCAGAACAGCAAGGAGGCAAGTATAACTTTCTGGCAAAATGTTAAGTTAGCTGAAGACATTAGCAGGATCCTGACAACATAGTTATCACATCTTGTCCAAATTCTTTCTGCTTTTTCTTTTATCCAGGTCCTGAAATATCAGCAATGAGTGCGTTTATTATTGAGTAAATTATATTTTTTAAAAAATCAGAAGTAACTATCCACACAGAATTGTAAATACACCAGGTACATTAGTGATAGATCTTTTCAATTTGCCTGCACCCAGAATATTGGTGGTGTTGTTGCCATAGGGATTATGCTGACAGTAGCTTTTGGCAGCATATGAACAGGTGACATTTATTACTTAGGTCATGTTCTTCTAGAGTAAACATTTGTATACAAATTAATGCTTAAACTGCCATTTCCTAGCCAACAGTAGACTCATGTCATCTGGTTTGGGCACAGTTCCTCCCACTTCTAACAGAGAGGATACTAGAAGTCCGAAAGAAAAAAGGAGTCACAAAATAGATTCAACTGTTTTGACACAGAAAGGAGCATAACAGGAATGACTAAACTCTGTTCTGGACAGAGGCAGCTAACAAAGGCAGGGGAATTGTGTTCCCTTTGTCTTTCAGAAGAAAAAAAAGCCAGCAAAACAAAACCAAAATCCCAGTAAAAACCAGAAAAGGGCCCAAAAAAGAACAAACTCATTTTCTCTACAGCATCATAAAAAAACTCTTTGTAGTAACTTTGAATTTTGATTCAATTTAAATCAACACAATTCTATAAAGGTTGGAATGGTCACAGAGAATGGCAGCAAGGGTTAGTGACCATACTAGATATTAAATTGAAATGTCTCCCTTTGCTGGCTTAGATCCATTGAGTGATTTTTTTAAAAAATCTATTGTTTTTAAACTTATGCTCATCTCTATATCTAGTGCTTAGTCATCTCTTAGGTTGAAAGTAAAAGCAGCCTTTCCAGCAAGAAGGGGAGTTTAAGATTACAGTACTGAACAAAACAGTTCATTCCCTGTTGAAAAAAGCCCATAATATTGCAAGAAAAAAAGCATCTTAGTAATGGATTATTTAAAGCCTCCAAGAAGACTCTTCTTTGGTAGAAACTAAGCAGAAAATTAGAGAAAATGGAAACAAATACTTCATTTATACCTGTGGCTATGAAAGCAGATTAAAAAAAGAAGATGAAAGGCTGCAAGTGCCACTGCTGCATATCCCGAACCACAACAGGCTCAAAAAGCTACACACACATTTTTGCTCTCCCAGGGAAAGAGAGGACTAGAATAGAAATTCTAAACTCTGGAGATGATCCCTATGCTTTCAAAACATAACCCAATAACAGATTTTTTAAAAATAAAAGTAAATATCAAGAGAACAAACTAAATATATAATAGATTTTAAACTGCTCTAGTATTGGAAACATTTGGGGATTGGTATTTTTTTAAGAGCAACCTAGGAAGCATATAGAATCTAGTATAAATAATTCTCTAATGATTCTCAAGCCCTTCTACATTTATTGCTACTGACAACATTCAAATACAAGACAGTGTAATAATACCACAATTAATTATGGTAATTAAGTTTCTTTCTACTGAAGAAACCGACTGCTTGACAAGAGATAAGGGATACATTATGACTTACTCAGCTGAGCAGTTACCTGTGTCAGCAGCCTACTATCTTTGATAAATCTAGTCAGTAAGTAATGACTGTGTAGAAACAAGTAGTTTTTATGATAAATGAAATCCTTATTTTCAGGTGCTCATAAAATCTCCTATTCTAGCCATAGAGGAGAAGGAGCTCTAGGCACAGGCAAAGCAGGTGGCTGCCCAACATGGAATCTCCTGGAGGCAGCAAACCTGCAGTAGTGCTGCCACCTGCTATTCCTACAAGTGATCAGCTCTACAGAGATCCTGACAGCTGACTTTGTGGGTTTTTATAGCTTAGAGAGTCTTCGCTGCTCCAGGGTCTCGACCTAAAAAGTTAGAGACTGAGCAGCAATTCTATAGAATGCCACAACCTCCATAAGGAAAATAAGCTGTAAAAATCTGCTCACTTGCTTTCCACAGGATAACGGAACAACATGGCTCCTTTAGGCAAAAGTCTACTATAAAAACAAACAAAAAGAAGTCAAACAAAAGCCCCCAGATTTTTCACCCACATCTGTCTGCTTTTGGGAAATTCAGCAGGAGGTTCTAGAGAGAGCAAAAGGAAGACTGGCACAGGGCAAGGCTTCCTTCTCTCGCCTGTAGAGCCCACATTTTGGGCTCACATTACCCTATCCTACTCATTTCTGCACCACCAAGGAAGAGATCACAGGATTTCTGTCTTTTGAGGAGTATCAGTGATGCTTTCCTCATGTGTTTTTGTCATAGGAGTTTCCATTCTTTCTCCTGGGAAAAATGCTTACCAATGCTATTCTAATACCGTTACAATATAACATTTCCCATCACTATTGCTTTGAAGATTTTATTTCCAGACAGCCCTGACAAAACAAGTCTGTCTCAATGCTACTTTATCCAACCTTAAAACATAAGGTTTGGAGATGACAGTTGAATATTACAGTCTGTGTTTTGGCAAAGCACCATATATCACATCTGTCCAAGTTGTGCCCTGTGAAACAATATATCCTAAGCACTAGAAACCTCAAAATATAGATCTTATGTTTTAAAGAAAAAGTGGATAAAACCAGTCCCTTTTCTATTTGTCTTGCTTTCTTTTTCTTGATTCAGCATTATTTACAGATAAGTTACAAACTGTAGAGAGGCAATAAAAAGAAAGCTGAACTAACAAAGCACATGACAGTAAACCGCTTATCAGCAAGGGCTGTATCATCTCCTTGCCTGTCTCTTTCAAGTTAAAGGAGATCTAGAATTTATAGGGTGCTGGTAAACACACTTTAGAGATTTGAAGCAGACACAGGAAGAATGCAACACTTCCCAAAGTCCACATAAGGGCAGAAAGATATGAACAATCATTATCTGTGCAACTCAGCTGAGAAAGCTCCTCAAAAGTGTGCAGTGAGAAAAGACAGGGCTGCAGAGTCAGCTCACTGCAGACCTTTCTGCCCCAGCTTTCCCAGCTGACGTAGCAGCGCCTGGCAGCACCATAGAAAAGAAAACATCACAGATTTTTGGGTCAAGCTGTTTTTCTCTATGGAATTTGGCCTCAGATTTAGAGGAGACAGAAAATAGATTACTAGGAGGTAATTGTAACTTTTATCTATAGATATCTCAGACTTGCATGATTCAATCCTATGAGTAGCTTTCAGTACATTGGCTTTTTTTTTAACCTCTGCTAAAATAAAAGCTCTCTACTACACAACTGATCTTGCTGTTTCCCTGAAGCACTCACTTCAAGAAGTTTGAATTCTAAAACACCAATATTTATACAAAGAAAAATTGCCTTTTAGCATATAAAGTTGTCAAGACAATAGAGATTTATTAAGCATTAATCAATTTCTGAATGCATTCGATTTATAGTCCAAAGCTATTCCTATACTCACCAATATAAATTTTGGTTAGGGAAACAGCTCTTGTTTTGTGCTGCCATAGAGCCTTAAAAGGATACATACACAAACCACTGATACGCATTCTGCACTCGTTTTTACATAGAATTATAGAGAGGATGATTGGTCCTTTTGTAATAATTTTTACTTCAGTTGTTCAGCTATGAGATGAGCAGGACACTTTCAGTACTAATGAATGTAGAGCTGTGTTGAGTACACATCACTGGGAGAGCTCAGAGAGGAAAAAACCAAAAAGCCTGGAACACCAAGGGAATCCTGTTAAAGCAGAAAGATGTATTAGCCTTGAAGCCTTCCAGGACATTATCTCAGAAGCAACTCACAGACAAAGGTCAGAAAAGAAGTAATGAGGCTGCCCTGGAACTATGTTGAGCAAGGAAGACTGCAAGACTCTTTGTAATTTAGACAATGTTAAATCAGACAGTACAGTATTATAGAAATGCTTTTTAAATTTTAAAAGTATAATTGAAACCACAAATTCAGGGTTTTTTTTCAAATATTTATTTTTGCAAATACTCATAAATCCTCATGCATTTGTCCAAATTTACCAAAGGACTAATCATCACTGCTGGTTTAGCTTTTTTAAGATCTATTAAAGGCAGTTTTGATTATAATGGCATGAGACATGTAAGCATACATTTGTACAGGTGCACATCAAAGCTTCTGAAACCCAGTCCTAATTAAACTTCTTGCCTGCATACTACTATATGTACCTCTGTGATCCATTTTAGCTACCAGTTTACTTTCTTTGGTGTTCCCTGGGGCTTACAGGGAGGATGAAAGAAACATGCTCCTGTCTTCCAGTGTTTATACTGGTTCATGATTGCAGAATAAAGAAATTTGTAATTGTATGTTTTTGGAGAACCGAAGGCCATGCCAGCTACAATTCCTCCACAGTTATATGATGTATTGTGCTAGCTTTTTAAAGGATAAAAAAAAATTAATCCTTGCACTGAATAATGACAGTACAATAAAGTAAGATATATTATTGGAGTCTCTAAGTCAACTAAAACATGACTTTGTTCCAGAATATTTTTAACTGGAACTAATACTTATATAGCATTGCCCTAAATTCTGGCCTCAGGTACAAGGACTAACACAACAGTGAAACCAAAGATCCCCAGCCTATAATAAATAAAAGCATGTGCAACAGCAGAAAAACATGTCCCGATTCATCACTGAGGAAGTACACATGAAAACTGAGAAGCTCCTTAAAAATTTTAAGAACTGCCCAATATTCGTAAGAAATACAATAGTTTAGCTGTGGAACTTGAGACAAACAGATAAGTACATCAAGCATGTCTGACTGACAGCAGTGATAGAGTCCAAATTAAAATATTCATCAGCTTAAGTGGACAGTAAAGTATATGACAACTTCAATTACAAATTTAAATTAAATCTGAAAATGTTATGTATGTGAAATCAACCTTTAAAGATAGGCATTTTTCAGGAATTTCTTCATTTGTAGGTATCATGTCAAACTGGCCATAGGGACAGAAAAAATGGCAGGTGATCTGCTGTACTGGCAGCCTTAGACATAAGAGTGACAGTTCCTTAGCACCTTTCAGTATGTAGGTATGAGGTAACAGATGTTGAAAACAGTCTTTTGGTAATGAGGAAATAGGGATTACTCTTTACAGCTGTTATTCAAAACTTCCAGAAGTTCAGTGTGAAAAAAGTGAAGCTTGAATCAAGTCTTATTAGGTGTCTCTCCTCATAGCTGACCTGCTGATATCAAGTTAAAAACGCCTTAACCAGGTCATAAAGGTGAAGTTTAACTCTACGAAATACCAGCTTAAATCCCATGCACCAGCTGGAGTTTACATAAAATTTAAGAAGCACACAAGTCTTGCATCAACTTCCGGCTCAGGAATCAATTTTGCCTTAACATACAAAGCAAACTACAGTGAGAGAAAGGTTATAGCATAATATTTAAAAGAAAATATGACATTCAGAAAAAAGTAAATATCATCATAATCTCTATAGTCTTCACCTCCTCACTAAGCTGAAAATGAATAGGATAGCTATCAGTTCACTGAAGAGGAGTCTGCATAATACATTTAAAACAGGTACATGATTACTCTTACTTTTATATGAAATCCAAATTTTCTACACAAAAAAGTTCTAAATATGATCCCAGATCACATCTTTCTTTCTTTTTTTGCTGTAAGCAAAAGAAAAAAAAGAAAAAAATATTTTAGAACAATCTTCCTGCCAACACCCCCTCCCTAACACACCAAGCCAAGAGGATCTTCAGACTGGAAATGATTGTAAGACTTCAGACATTTTTTCATTGCTCAGACTGACAACATGAAATGAAGGCAAAGAATCAACCAGCTAATGACCTACTTTAAATTACATCAAGTTTTGACTGCTAATGTAGGTGTACACCAAACCAGCTGAAGGCTTTTCACCAGTGCAGGCAAAATTCAGTACGGCAATACAGCAGTAAGGGCCCAAGAGTGGAAGGAGGAATTAGTGGCCAGGCCAGTATCTTTCTCATACTTAATACAAAAATGTAAAATAGCTCAGTCCTCTCTTCTCCTTTATTATCTCCTGCAAAATTTTAATCTGAACAGTGTTAGTATAAATTTATATCAGCAGTACACAGGTTAGAGAGTATAAATTAGGAGACTTATTTGTACTGGAAGGAAAATTGGAGTATATTAAGACAGAACAAATGCACATGACGTAAATCTTGCTATTACTATCCATGGTGATATTGGGTCAGAATGGAGAATGAAGTAAATCTGGTTGTTCTGAAAAACAAGTTATTTACTACTTGGGTAGAAGTGTTTGGAACCTTAGCGCATAAATCTAAGGAGCTTACTCTAATTGTTCAGGAAAGCAGCAGACACTAGGATTAAAATCCTAATTTACATTTTAAAAGCAGTCTGCTTTGATCTCTCTTCTCTTTAGGACACCACAACCCTATGAGAAAGGGGTTTACTAAAAATTTAGAAACTCCTAAATCTTCACTTCCATGTAAAGTACTCCACAACCCACATTATCACCTCTGCTTTGAACAGCTGGCTAATTCATACTTCCTTACCAAGGTTCTCATACAGTTTAGCTCACGTGTGATAGTCCAGCATAGTTACCCAACATTCAGTTCAGCTGAGTAATTTCATGTCTGTTCAGTATAGATACAGAACTAAGAAAAGGCACTGCTGGCCAACTAGCAGGGGACAAAACCAAAAAACCATATACAGGCACACTCTGAGCATGCTCTTTAACTTTGCAAGGCTTCATGCACACACTATAGAATAGAAAAAAGATCCTTTTTAATACATATGTAGTTATTTCTATTTTATACCTAATACTTGTCTCTCAGGATCAATGCAATATTCAATCAACGCAATTTGCCCTTTCCAAAGGATGACTAAACCATTTTGTAAGGGATGATTCCCTCCTCTATCGATCTCCTCTAGCCATATCACACTTCTTTTGATACAGCTCTGCCAGCAGTAGGAGGAAACTATTATTTGATTTAGCTCATCTTGCTGCTGTGTTGTAGGCAGGCTCTGTGCCCTCTGTCAGCTCAGAAGCAGCACTGAACCCTCCTTGTCCCACTGTTATGGCAGTGCTTGGCTGTCCCCCTTTGTCCCAGGGCATTAGCCAAGATGCTTCCTGTCAGGAGCATTGGGCTGTTATTGCCCACGTGTCCCCACGCTTGACAGGAGCAGGCAATGCTGAAGGTAGTGTGTGTGTGAGCTGGAGCAATGCTGGAGGGCAGCTGGGCTCATTACCCCGTTCTCCAGCTGGAAGCAGAGTATTTATTGTTGTGAGACCTTACCCCGCCGGGGCATCTCAGCCCCGAGATTATCAATACACTCAGCCTAAGTCAGCTGCTCATTTAATTGTCAGTATGTCAAACCCCACTACTGTAATTTTATTACCTGAGCCAAATCAGCTTGTTTGATTAATTGTGATTGTTCCTGGGTTTAGCCAATTGCTGAATGAATTAAAGACCCTAAGCTTTCAGATTTTTTTCCCCTATATAAACCAAACTGTTTTAAAGCTTAATAAGGCAACAACCACTTAGCAACACAGAGACTGTTTTCCCACATGCAGTTTAAAAAAGCTTCTCTCCACTGTTCAGCGAATGTAGTTAGGAAGGCAGTCTGCACCACTATTACACTAGTTCTGTGGTGGAATAGCAAAGTAAAAAGCCACAAATCTTAGCTTCATTTTTATATAGGTTATAAATGATGAAAGAGCAAAGCTGAGTCTCTTAAAAGGATGTATTTTTAAAAGTCTGTCCTGAAACCTGAAGTCCCTTGAAATTATACCTGGGCTGATGCTAACCTACTTGCCTAGAAATAAAAATTTTCAAAGCAAATCACTATCACAACTATATATATGTTATATAGTGAACTATATATGCATAACTCACTCAGGATGCTATCTTTAACATCAGCTGACATTAATAGTCGGAAATAAGCAATATGGTTTCTACAGGGTATTTTAGAATATTATTGATATTGTTACTATGTCCCTTTTTTTAAAATGCACGCACGCACACACACAACACCCCCTAGAATTTAACAATTTTTATCACCCTGCTTTGTCCTCAGACTTCTTACTTTACAATTTCCGGTTTCTGCCATCCAGTGATTTGGCACCAGTGTTTTATCTCTGTTAAAGGACAGACTACATTCCTACAATCAAGAATACTACAGAAGAAGCTTCTCTAAGTCTCTTCTGTACTTCAAATAATGAAGTTTTTGCTCTTTCAGCTCGTAATCAGAAGCCCCAGGATTATTGCCAAATGTGTGTTTCTTGGATACCAGGCAAAGGCTTCCTGTCTACCATTTAGATCTTTAGTTTCATTTTCTTAGTCAAGCTGAAGGCTCAAAAAATATATTCATTCACAGTTTACAGACTTGTAAAAAGGAAAGGGTTGTCTTCATTAACTCTTAGCAATCAATAGAAAAATAGAAAATTTAATTTTGACCATTTAAGTTCAAAATTATTTTCTGATTAATTATTCCATTAAAAATCACCTAACTAACATGAAAAAGGGCAAGGAGATACAGGCCTTGTCATTACTTTGATCCCTAGGAAATAATCTCTAAACTTCTTAAAGGAGTACGTTTTTCCTCGTTTCCTCAGAAGTGAAAGAGAGATCAGGAAGTGAAGAATTCCCTTAAAAAACAAAGCTTGATCTCTACTACAAGACAACATGGGGTGCTTACAAGTCCTAGCTATAATCATGAGACACTCACAAGAGGTGGTTGCACTTCCAATGAAATGAAACAGAAAAGAGGCTTTGGCTGCCACTCCCCATGACACAGCACTTCCCCAAACTGCCCTGTTACTGCAAGATCTGTGGCACATACAAGTCATCCTCTGCTTTCCATTTATCTGCCATTTACAAATCGTTTTTACTTCCTTTTCAGCTGTTACCTGTAGATTTCAAAATGTATTATTTTCCTTTCTTTCCAGAAGCATGACCTTATTCTGCTCACTATTATTTCTGTTACCAGGTCCAAACAGAAGCACTGGGTTGTATTTAAATTGTTTTCCCCCATGGTAAAATATAACCAACAGCAAGAGCTATCTGACTAGGCAATATGAAGCAGATTTTGCTGAAAATGACAGTTTATTAAATTTACAGAAGTCCCATTACCAAAATTATTCCAAATTTAATTTACTGTCAGTTTAGTTGACTGTGTTTCCAAGCATCTATTTTCAAGTTACTATGGAAACAATTCCTGATACTTCTGTCATACATGAAAATTTAAGACGAGCAATTTTAATGCAAAATATTAAGTGTGGCAAAGTGAAGTTTGGGGGGTGGGGGTGCTAAGCAGGATTTTAGGTGTGGGCACGGTAGAGGCAGGTGCAGGTGGAACCGGAGTCATTTCCCGAGCAAGAGCTCCCTCGAGCGGTGAGAGAGGCGGTCCGGGGGCTGCGGAGCGAGCAGGTGAGCCCCGGCACACACGGGCTCAGCTCCTGCCCACGAAAAATCATTCCTTTAGTGAAAGGAGACAATTAAGAGGGACAACTAATACCCAGAAGATAAGGAAGTTCCTAACATTAAGGTCATTGAATTCAATGGAGGTCAGCTGCGTCCCAAACTGTCGCAACACACGGAGTACTTAAAAAAAGAAAGTCAACTTGGATTTGGAAAACTGCCACGTTTTAAATAACAGGCTTTTTTCCCTTTCATTTTTTTTCTTCAAGATTTGCTGATAAAAATGATAAAGGAACAAGAACGTTCTTTGAACTGCATGCTTCAGCTTTAATCAGAAATTAAGTATGCCCATTTCACCTTACTTGAGGGGGACTAATTTCTTTCCAGATAGAAATAAGATTTCAAAGTTCAAGTTTATCTGAAGATACCCAAGATGAACCACTCTGTTTTCCTCCTAGAGTGCCTGCTTCTCTAACAATTAAGGCAGAACAGGAAGACTTCAGCAACACAGTGTACTGCTGCACTGCTTTCAGCAGTACGGTCCCACAGCACTAGGAATATCCACAATCGTTATCACAGAGCCAGACTGCCTCTGCTTCACTGCCACATGGAAAAATTCTGAGATGCAGGGGGAAAAGCAAAAAAGGAGCAAGAGAAACGAGTTGAAGCCCTTTACCACAGACTTTTCCTGAAGGGAGCTGCTAGCATGTAACACAGCACAAAGCACACCCTGCTGACGGCAGTCGTTTGGCACATGATCTTAAAGAACTGTTCTCAGCTTTAATCAGAGATGGCTGGAAAACGTTCCAGGGAGAGCTCTGGCCTTGAGAAAAGCCTACGTTCCTCAAGCCTCAGAGCTCCGGCGGAGAAGTATTTTGTCAGTGAGTGCCACCTCCAGTTCAGGAGAGCCCAGGCGCAGCCCGGCTGCAGGAGCTGCCCTGGCCCCAGCTGTGTGCAGGGACCCGGCCGCGAGCTGGGGGCAGACTTGCAGGGCGGTGCAGTGGGTATCCACTTGCAGAGATAAATAAAGTGGAACTAACCAGTTCTGCAGTTGCTCTTGGCATTATTTTCACAGGAAGCAAATGTCAAATTCCTTCATTCCTTACAGAAATGGGGGGGGGGGGGGGGGGGGGGGGAAGGAAGAAATCTCCAATACTTGTCTGATATGCTAACTTTCATGTCCAATATAATACAGAGTATTTAAGTGGCATTTAAAAGGTGGGGGAAAACTGCATACACAAAAAAAGTCAGTTTCCCTTCACAGACCCCTTTGTCTGGATTCCTCTCGTTTCCTGATTAATTTGCAAACGAGATTTGAGCTGGAGATGCTGCATTTATTTCATGAAAGGAATAACTACTGTGCTCTATTAGAAGCATTAACCAAAATGCATCAATGGGGCAAGTTCTTTAGAACAGCTTAGTATCACAAATAGTCTTAGATGAGAATGAGGCAGGATGGACTTTATTTTGGGGGAAGCTTGATTAGAAGATCTTAAAACTCCCAGTCTTCTGCATGAACCCTGTGTCCAAATCATGACAGCCATCTTTGAGCACTGTGAGTTCAGATATCTTAAGTATTACTGTTTCTCACAAATCCTTTCATTATTTTTTTTCAGGCCTTTATTTTCCCACTTTGAATTACAAACCACCCCCCCCAAAAAAAACCCAACAAAACCCAAAACACAAACAAAGAAAATACCCACCCAAGAACCCCAAAAACAACCAAAAAAAGTATGCAATAAATAACACAGGAAGAGATTATATTTCCTCATCTTTCCCCCCTTCCCAAACTTCTCTTAAGGAGTCAGAAATGAGTCATTATTCAAGGGAAGGAGTATGATGACAAGCTAACAGTTATTTTTCACATTTTCACAGAATACAAAGGTAGCAGAGGCATGAGTAAACAATTCCTGCTTTTAATACTAGAGAGGATATGCAAATCAATTTTAGTATGTTTCTCCCCTAAGTCACATATTATTCCTGAAGGTTAAAGAGTTTGCTGGTAGCTGAAAGGCAAAACTCTCATTTTCAGATACTCTGTCTACATTATTAGTTCAGTGACAGACAAAAAAGCTATTCCAATTTTAACTTGTTATTCAAACATATTTCAAATTGGCAAAGATCAGACAGACATTGGGTGACGCTCCAGACTTGCACTTATGCTGAAATCAACAGTAAAAGTCAGATCAACTGGAACAAGTCTGAAGCTAAAGTTATGAAGTAACCTTTAGAACTACAACAAATAATGCAATAGGTATTGGTGCATGGTAAAACAAACTCATAAAAATCTCTATATAAGGACAGATGTGCCCTTTAGTACACAGCTCTGAAATAGCACTCTTGAACCGGTCAAGAAATACTGATCTAGCTTGTAAAATTGCTTCATTTTGGAAAGCTCCTAATGTGACAATCCTTTGCATTTTTTCTAAGCACAAAGATCTATCTTGTACATAAAACTTTAAACAGATTCAATTTCTCCAAAATAAATCATAACTCTAGACATCAAAATTTTGGCTATATAAAGGAAGAGAGAAAATGCAGATACCTTCATAACTTAAGATGAAACATTATTCTTTGTCCCTTGTTTTGCAGTCTTTGCACTCATGAAAATAACTGTAGTTAAATATTTTGTGTAAACTAATTTACCTGAGAGACAGTGTAAACTGGAGACAGCATGTGTAATGGAAAATGGAAATGTAGAGATCTGATATTCAGCAGTTTCTAATAAATTCCTTATGCATTTCCTAAACACTGACTATTAGTGTGTTGATCTAGTAATAATTTGACTCTTAGCTGTAGTAAGATTAATTATAAATATAAGCTCAAAGCATAGATGAAAGAGTCACAATTCATCACCAGCTGGAATTCAGTAACAACTTTCAGGAATCTGTTTGCTCTGTTGAAGGACAAGATTCTGTCAAAAGCTGGACTGGCTTAATTTAAGATGGATTATGGGTAGGCTAATGAGCAGGATACCCACACCTGCTCATAGAATAAATAAGTTATTGAGTTATTCTGTTTCTACAGAACACCTTCATTGTAGTTGATACATGTCCCAGCCTCAAAATATTAACCTTTGCTGCCTCCTTCCTTCTCAAAAGATATGTTGTATAGCAGATGGACACCTTCAGTGGCAGCTCCTTACCTCCAGAAGCCACATTTCTGTTGGGTTTGGGTTTCTATTAAAGCATTCTCAAAATGAGTAAGCATTAAACAACTGCTGTTTGTCCCCCAGTTACCTTCTCCAATTGTTTCTTTCACCCTGGCTGAAATCTTTTTACAGTCTGTCCAGCACTACCTTCACAGTCATTCCCCTCTCACCCTACTTTTAGAGGGCCTGGTTTACTTCTAACAGCTGCAACATACTTCAGGAAAAATTTAAATATATCTAAAGCTGTAGCAACAGGATCATTACATTTATGTGACATGAAAATGTCCTTGTTACTCTCCTTTTATTGAGAACAGGCCTTCACTTAAAGAACAGACACAACACAAAGCAGGAAATGAGGGAATGTTTTTCTCCACAGAGAATGTTTCCACCCATTACAGAAAACAGGCCCTAACAAGAAAGACTGTTAAAAGCATATAGCTTAAAATAATAAACTTTAGCTGAATCCAAATTTTAAGCATGAAAATACAAAACCTGTGTAAATCTGTGTTTGCATACAGAGATGGTGGGTTTATATGGTTCTTAAAAAAATGTAGCCTTCATCTTAAGAATGCGAAAAAGTGTACAAAACCACCAGGGCTTCAGAGTAATGCGCATGAAGAGTTTCTAGAGTGTAAGTGACTTGAATTGTTAGTAAAATTAAAAGATTGCATGCTTACAGCAATGGAGACTTTCTGCACGCTGGAAAAAATAAAATTCTTATATAAAGTAGTGAATGCAAGCATAACACAGTTATACTATGAACCATGGCAACTAAAACAAACAGCAAGGCCACTCCTTACATCTCAGCTGTTACATGCACTACTACATCCTAATCAATTGAAACACTTTTTCCAAACAAAAACATTTTGTCTATTATGATTACAGTAACACTGAGATCTTTACAATGGGAAAAGAAGGAAGCTAGACCTCATTCAGTAACTTAGAGGGACTGCAGCAGGGCTGGTTGATTTTTTATCCAGCATTGATTTTTATACTTTCCCCTTTTCCTCTAAAGTTGTATTTCAGCAAAGATGTTTTGGTTTTGCTGTTTTTTTAATACAAATTATGGGTTTGAAATGTATAAATTATTTTGCTAAAAATTAAGTATACACATTTTTGTACTATCCACTCCTTGCTCTCTTTGCCACTTAAACATGTGGCCTTTTTCTCTCACTGAATAACCTAAGATTGAAAAAAGTTTGTTTTTCCAAGTGAAAACTTCTCACAAACATTCTCAAGAATTAAATTAGGATCTCTAAAAGGTATCAAGAAAAATTTCTTAAAACCACATCTTTTTGTTTAAGGAAAAGCATTGATTCCTTACAGAAACTAATTTTCACAACACCTTTGCTCCCTATTGACAACCATGTAACATACCTGTATCACACTCCTATTGCAATAAGCTCTGCATTCCATAAAAATCCCCCAAAGCACAGTTTTAGCACATCAGGAACAACAGACAAGCTAAACGATTGCACAAGGTGAACCTGTCAAATAATAACAAAAATTCTGTTTAGAATAAAATAAAATAATAGTGTGTTGGATGCTTATCCAGAGTTAAGACATAGGCACAGATACAAACGCACAGACTGCTCTAAAACATTGCTTCGTACAGAGTTTACAGGGAAATCAACGATATGGGTTCCAGTCAGCTGCAACTCAAATGGAGAAGGAAGGTCTTTGCAATGTCAACTTTTCAATATGTATATGCACGCACACACTTTTCAGCTTTTTATATACGTACACACTTTTTTCTTTACTGATCCTGCTCTTACTATAGGATAAAATAACAATCCTTTTGAGCTTTCTCCCAAGCTTAGGAAAAAAGGCTTTTCATCTTGCTAAAGACCATTATAAATTCAGCCTGATAATCTAACTTAGCACTTCATAACTTCAGCTTGGAAACCATATGCCAAACCGTGCTGAAACTTTCAATTTACCTTGGTCTAGCTCACAGAGGAAGGTCCATGACCAAGGGTTTATTAGGAAAAGTTTAATAAATTTAATTCATATATTTTTCTGATCGTTCCCAATCTTGAAAAAGTCTATACATAATACCCAACACTGTTTATCACACAGAAATCTCTTTCAGTGAGGAGTATATTAAATCCCTTTCCCCTCAATCTATGGTACTCTATCACCTCTGACTCAATACCCAAAAGCTCCAAAACCTAAATCCAAATTCAAAATACTGTATTTACAAGAAAAAAAAGGATTTGCCACATACCCTTCAGATGGAAAAAAATCTAGTAAAGCCCAAGGGCCTTGATAACTTGGCATGTAAAAATGTAGAACTCCTAAATTCTTCTTGCTAACTCAGAAGGAAAATCCCTTAAGCTATCTCCCTCCCTGCTCCCCCTTAACAGATCCCCACAGTACAGGCTTTTTAGCTTGTTTAGCACTACCTGCCAGCGTTCCCCTCCTCACTGATGTCCGCTTTAATTTTGTAAGGAAAACATGCCCAGCACTGAGATCAAAGTAACTAAACTTCCTGATTTTCTCTCAGCTGGGTTTCAGACAAATGACAGACCGGGGAGTCGGTTTTGGCATGAGATTCAGTTAACTGAACAAAATGTGTGAAACTCCTGACATGACATAAAAAAATATCACTAGGAATTACAAATAACACTATGAGAGAGTGACAAAAGTTACAGACAGTGCTGTGAGGGTGGCTGGATCCCACAGGTGCTTAAGGAGGAGTCAGAAGAGAAATTGGCAGACAGCAGAGAGAATTGGAGGGGACTGCCAGGAACCTTCCAGGGACTAAAGTCACACAAGGCCACCAGCCCCAGGGTAACCGTGTCAGTAACACCATATAAGGCTGGGATTATCTAAGTCACGGTATCTAAGCAACCCAAGTCTGAGTGCAGATGTAGCAAAACTGGGGCCAATGGGGAATAAGTCATTAGGGGTGGATTGTTTGTTTGGGAGGAGACTGCAGTGGAAAAACAGAGGTGTAATGACAGCAAAAACCAGGGTCAGGAAATGGCAAAAGGAGTGAGGTGTGCAACTCTTTCCTGGTGCTGCACAGAGGCACCTGTCAGGCAGCTCTGGGTTTCATCACCACACCCGGGCAGGACAATAAACCAAACCTGTGGTTCTGACCATAACAAAAGCTCGAGCCTGCTCCACTTGTCAGGAGAATTCAGGGAGAGGCAGGCAGGGCGCTCTTCCTCAGCAGTGAGGGAACAACTGACGGGCTCTGGTTGTTGTGCCCTTTACAGCCACCCACTTCCTAACAGGCTCTCCAGAGTCCTAAAATTCTCTACAAATTTCATATTCCTTCTTTGTTCTTTACTGGCTTGCTTTCTCTCACAGAAAAGTTCTAGAAATCAGATGGTGTGCACGATACACCAACTGCTTTATCTGATAAAAGCTGATACCAAAAACATTTCAAAGCAATGGCCATATACGGTCTGCTGGGGGTTTTTTGGTTTTGGTTTTTTTTGGGGGGTTTTGGGGGGGTTTTTTGGGTTTTGGTTTGGTTTGGTTTTTTGGGGGGTTTTTTTGTTTGGTTGGTTTTTTGGTTTTTGGGGTTTTTTTGCAGTGTAACTGCATTCTTCAGCAGTATTTAAACAGAACACCTTTTTTAATTTAAATTTTATTATTTAGTATTAAAGCAGGAGTTAGTGATGCCTGGTAATATTTTCATGTTAAGACCACATTGAACACATAAAATAACTCTATAAATAAACCTGAAGTGAGGCTATTTAATTTGTAGTAACATGAAATTTATCTAATTTTCCAGTGATAAACATAATATTAATTTGATTTCTAACAAAGAATAGTAAAATGCTTCATTTTTAAAAAGAATTTAAATCTCTTTTATATAAAGAATGAAAAAAAAGTCTGAAACAATATCTGAATTTGAATAGTCCCTTTTGGTGCCTGTGTAAAACAATACCTCAAAGAGCTGAGAATTGTGCAGTCAATTTAGAAGAAAATCAAACCTTCATATAGCAACTGCTTTTTAACATATTTTGTGATAATAATAGCATTAGAATTAAATGAAAAGCTGTTATCTGGAAGAATAAAAAAATAATTTTAAAAAATGAAAGAGACATACAAAGAAAACAAAGAATGTGCAACCGATAAAAAAAAGCGGGGAAGGACACATTTTTGGACTCCAAGAAAAGTCTCAATTTGGACGTATTTTGGAAGGAACTTAAATGGTGAGATATGGCCAGCTGTGCGTCTAATGTGTTCTGTCAGTAGTAAAAGCAGTGTGCAGGAAAAAGAAACATCACCTTGCTCTTCCATCTGCATTTGAATTTAATAAAAAGTTAATCATCCCAGATTATGATTCTTTAGCTCCACTTGAAAATACAATGTAAAGTTTCACCACAGTGGAGTTTTCTTATTTATTACACAGTTTGATTATGCAAGATATAAACCATGCCTGTAGTAACAAGGCTGTTTTGGCAGGGAAGAAGTATGGAAACGCTGCTTCTGAACTGCCTCTTTGGCTTGTGCTCCAGCTGATACCCCAAGCTCACTTCCCACCCCCACAGTCCATCAATCTGCGGCTCCTGCTCTGGCTGCCAATATGGTCTCAAGATGCCAAGTGGCTTCAGAAGCCACTCATCTCCCAGGACAGGTAAATCTGGCCTGAATCATAGTTTGAGTGAACTTCCTCCCTTACAGGAGGAGATAAGAATGGCACCTCACTGGTTTGAGCAAACCCACCTTCTCAGAGCTTTAGATTTTGTTCTTAAAGAAAACATATAAATGCTATGGTACACTAAACATTGCTTATATGTAAAATACTGCTTATATCAGTAGTTCTATTATTAAATACTGCTTATGTCCTGCTGATTCTGCTTAACTCCTAAAAATGCAAATCTGACCTGTAGGGCAATGAAGCACTCCTCCACACACTCCCGACTTTTCTTCCTACCTGACTGCCCACTAAAAAGAAATACTTGTATGACAAAAACACACCAAAATATCTTCTGTAGAAATAGATCAATTTGTAAGTAAATACAATCCAAAACAGTCAAGCGTGGTATGCACGGCAGACAATTCTCAGAGTAGCCGTATTTAGCCTTACCAAAATAAAAGATGAAGCCAAGTAAAGTAATATACAGGTAAACCAAATCATGAAGCCTTCCTGGGTTTAGCCATATAAGTTAAACCATGAAACTCCCCAAGGCTCTCCAAAAGCACCAAAGAAAAATACCTCTCCTTACAAGGGCTTTTCTTTCTTTCTGTGCATTTCTGAACCAGACTAGTAATTACAGTCCATAGGACTGTCTTTCCAGTAGCCATTCTCTGCCCTGCCACTCTTTTTCTCCCTCCAATTTCCTTTGAAGCTCTTGACTGCTGCCACACCTGCAACACCAGAGGCAGGTACTACCATCATCTACTGAACCAGATCATTCCAAACCCAATAGACACATTGACGGAATTTAGGGTCCCATAAACACCTGCCCAAGAAGCAGCAGAGAAGCCACCAGCAGACATTACCTCCCAATCCAGCCCCTGCACCCACAGGCTATGTCAAGGAACTCTGTCAAGATGACACAGACAAAGAGAGAAGAAACCTTCAAGCACTCAGATCTGTTCCCCTTAGGCAAAGGACCTATTCAAATTTCCATGCCACAGGCCAAATAATCTTTTCAAAGGGCCTTTTCTGCTCTCTCTCACATGTTAGGCCAGTAATCTTTTCCCAGCTGCCTCTCCTCAGGCCCCAGCCTTGCTCACCTCTTCCTCAGGGAGCACCCTTTGAGGCACAACTTTGGCTTACCCAGAGAGAAGCCAAGCAGCCAGTTTTTGGGTTTTGCCTTTATGAAAAGCTCATACCATCACCTTCAGCTACACACCTGCCACAGCTCTTAGAGCCTTCAAACAGCCCCTGCCTAATAAGAAGATAACAACCAAGAGACTACAGCTGAGGAAGGGCTCAGGAGCTGCTCTCCTAGCCAGGCTTTAAGAGACAAACATCTAATTAAACACAATCCAGCTTTTCATTTACCTGCTAGGAGTGGTGCCCAGCTGGGGCCTTGGGGCTGCTGTGCTTTGTGAGTCAGTCTGGGTCCCACAGAGCAACTGGTGCTTCAGATCTCAGCAGTGGAGCAAAACACAAAACCAGAGCAGATGGGTACCAGTGCTATTTATAACTACATAGCAGTGTGTCCCTAAAGGAACACTCACTGGTGCCTGAGGGCAAGCAGCAGGTTGGTGTGTGGGTGCCCTGTGCTCCTCAGTGGCACACTTGGGGACGCAGGAGCTGGGGGCTCGGGGGAAGTGTGTGCACAGACAGTGACATTTCAGGTTCGAAATTTCAGGCCAAGACCAACAGTATGAGGTTCAACAAGAGCGAGTGCCACTCCTACCCTTTGGCCACAATAACACCCTGGAGCACTCCAGGCTGGGGGCAGAGTGGATGGAAAGTGCCTGGTGGAAAAGAGCCTGGGAGTGCTGGTTAACAAAGAATGAACATCAGCCAGGTGTGCCCAGGTGGGCAAGAATGCCAACAGCACCTGGCCTGTATCTGCAATAGTGTGGCCAGCAGGACCAGGGCAGTGATTTTCCCCCTGTTCTGGGCACTGGTGAGGCCACACCTCGAGTTGTGCGTCCAGTCCTGGGCACCTCAGTTCTGGGAGGACATTGAGGTGCTGAAGTGAGTCCAGAGAAAGGGCAATGGAGCTGGGGAAGGGTCTGAAGTACAAGTCTGACGAGGAGCAGCTGAGGGAGCGGGGGGGCTCAGCCTGGAGAAAAGGAAGCTCACGCGTGAACTCATCGCCCTCTACAACTCCCTGAAAGGAGGGTGTGGCCAGGAGGGGATCAGGCTCTTCTCCCAGGCAGTAAGTGACAGGATGAGAGAAGAGTCTTAAGCTGCACTTGGGAAAGGTTATGTTGGACATAGGGTAAGAATTTCCTCACAGAAATAGTAGTTAGATATTTGAACGGGCTTCCCAGGGAGGTGGTGGAGTCACCGTCCCTGGGGGTGTTTAACAAAAGACTGGACACTGGACAGGGCACTAAGTACCATGGTCTGGTTGACATGGAGGTGCTCGGTCACAGGTCGGGCTGGACGATCTCAGAAGTCTTTTCGAACGCCACGGACTCCACGCAGTAAGAGGCGGGCCAGCCGAGGGCGCTGTTTCCGCTGCGCGCCTCGTGTCGCAGTCCCCGCTCGCGAGCGCCCCCCGTGCCCTCACAACCCCCGCGCACAGCGCCCCCTACCGCGCCGCGCCGGAACTGGGTCAGGGGGGCCGCGGGGGCGGGGCCGCGCGCCTCGCGCGTCGCGGCGCCGTGACGCAGCGCGTGCGCGGTGACGTCGCGGCCGGTCCGTGTCCGTGTCCTGCCGCCGGTCTCGGCCCTGCCCGCGCCGCCCTCGGCCCGCCCGGCCCCGCTCGGCTCCGCCGCTGCTCCGCCATGGCCAACGTGGCCGACACGAAGCTCTACGACATCCTGGGCGTGCCGCCCGGCGCCTCCGACAATGAGCTCAAGAAGGTGCGGCGGAGGGGCGGAGGCCGGGCTCTGAGGGGGGGGGCGGGGGGTGTTGGGGGCTTGGTGTGGGCCCGGCCGGGAAGGGCCCCGCGGGCGGGCGGCGAGGGCACCGGGGCCGAGGGGGGTGCGTGGGGCAGCCCGCGGGCGGCGGGGCTGAGGCCTGCGGTGCGGGCGCGGCGCGGTGCCCCGTAGGCCGCGCCCGTGGCGGGGCGGTCGGGAGAGGCCGCGAGCAGGGCAAGGGCCCGGCGGGAGGAGGGGGCGGCGAGGCCTGGCCTCTCTCGCCGCGTTCCTGTCCCGGCGCGTCCCGCGTGGGCTCCGGGCGCGGGCGGGATTCGGCTCGTCCCGCCCCCGCGGCAGCGCGCCGTGCGCGGCCGCAAGGGTTTTTTGGGGGTGAGAATCCCTGCGGGTGGATCCCCACTGTTGCTATTGTCTGCCCCACGTGCAGGCCTTGGGAGGGTTCGGTTTCGCTCAGAGATGCGATTCCTCCCAGGCCGAAAACGGCAAGGCAAGGTAAACAAAGAGGGGAGGTGAAAACTTGGAGCCAGGTCGTCACTATAGCAATTCCATCCTGTAGTGTATAAAGCTTTTTTTTTTTTTTTTTTTTTTTTTTTTTTTTTTTTTTTTTTTTTGTGGAAGGCCTTAATGACCGTTTACACGTGAGGGAGGAGAATGAACCAGACGGTTCACTAGCAGTGGCTTCCGCGGGTGGGTGGTGCTGGCACCAACAACTGCGCCTTACCCGTCATGCACGCGGCAGCCTAATTTGTGCAGGGATAGGCAATTGCAGTGTTGAAATTGTGCTGGAGATGGAAGGCAGGCGGTGAGAAGGTTGAGTTTTGTATACAGCACTGTCCACTAGAATATTTTATTTTCTTACAGAGCTTGCTTAAAACTATCTGTGTCCTGTAAGAGTGAAATCCAGAGCAGTTTTCTGCTAGAATAGCCTGCACCACCCAGTATTAATTACCACATACTAGACTAATCATGGAATGTAAATTTTCCAACTGTCTGCAACAGCCAGGAGTTAATCTATGTCTTTTTGTCATTGAGAGGTTTCATGGATGCTTTAAAATCTGGTGTTTTAACCTATATGAAAGTGCAGAAAAAGTGAAAAAGAATCAATGATATTTAGTCAAAAGGGGCTGAGAGAACAGGCTTTAACAGTGGCTAAATTAACTTTTACTGAAGTTATGTGTTCTCTATATTGCCAGTGTAGACCTTAATTCTCGATCTGGTTCTGATTAAATAAATAGTGGTGGCTTCCTTTAGGCCCATGGGTAGTTGTAAGAGTTGCTCTAGCCTGGAATGCTGTTATCAGCAAAGATGTGAGGGCTTTCTCTTTTTAAAGATCACCACTGCGAGCTCCTTTTTTCCTGATTTGATAATGTTGCTTAGGTTATCAGGTTTAGTGGTGTTTTTTTCTTGGTTGGGCTCCTTAAAATATATGGGGGAAATCCATTATAACAAAATACGTAGGTTTGTGGAAGATTATGCTTTGTTCCTGATGGGTGATTTATTCAGTAAAATGTATGATTGTTGGCTTTTACACTTACTATGCTTTAGAATATTAGGTTTGTAATATCAACATTATTTTTAGTTCATTAGATGTCTTGATTGCATGCAGAAGTACAGTGTTTCAAGATAAAATCAATAATGAAAAGTAAACGTACAGATACTAAAAAAAAGAAATTTACTCATTCAAAAGTTGTGAAGTTGTGATCTCTGAAAAGGTTTTTCTGTAAAGCTCTTAACATTGTAGTTCCAAAGAGTTTGTTTAGGTGCTCAAGTTTTTCAGAAATAAAGCATTTGAAAAATCGTCTCCAAGAACTGATACTTTTTTGCAGTTGCATCACTCCAGCATTTTTTAATAGGTGTCATTTGGAAAATAAAAGACTGTCTACTATGTTTTTTTTAATATCTGTCCCCTGATTGTTTCTGAGGAGTTTTGAGGTGGAGTAGAGGAAGGGTTGAGGTTTTTACTGTTGTTAACTCCAGTGGCAGGGAAAAGTCTCTGTCTGCTGTGTTCTTTGCTTTGATCCTCTCAAGTGTAAGCAGAACGGAGGAAGGGCTGCTGAAGAGCCAGTGATGGTCCTGAGTGTCAAAGTATTGGTCAGAAAAAAGCATTCTGGAAAGTCCCTTCTGGAAATTTGGCTGTACTTACTCCTCCTCCTGGTTTACAACAATGAAGTTAAATGAAAGCCGTGCTATGTACATTTCTGCACATGCAGTTCATATACGTAGTTCAAAGTGAGGGGAGCTCTTCCATTATTGATAGTTAGGGAAGAACAAACTGATTGTTGTGAGGAGTGGTTGTAGGGTTCAATGAGAAGCTGAGGCAGCCATTTTGTTGCTGCTGTACTGCTGTGATTGAGGGCGAAGACAAACAGGTTCAAATTCACTGTTGTGGTGTAGAGTTTGAGTGGGTTTTAAAGAATAGGTAACTTTAATGAAAGTCAAATGGGATTCTCCCTGTAAGTCAATGAGGATAAGCAGGAAAACTAGTTCTAGCCATTGTGTGCCAAAGCTGTGTTTAAATACAAGTGTCGTTAATTTATGCATGTAGCAATGTCAAAATTTTTTTAGGTCGTATCAATGTATGAGTGACTTTGAAACACCAGAGTATTTTCACTTTGCCTTGTTAGGATTTTCTTTCTTCCTGGGGACACTACTTGAGTTTCTCAGAAAAGAACTTATTAATGGAAATTTAAACTAATTTTCTACCTCTTTCAACTAGGCATACAGAAAACTGGCCAAGGAGTACCATCCCGATAAGAATCCAAATGCAGGGGACAAAGTAAGAAAGACTTACTCATGTTTTTTTTTTGAATGCCTTAAGTTTGCCATTACAGTAGCATCTGAGGAACTGAACACAGGTGTTGGGGGCTTTCTGTTCAAGTTGTTCAAAAATAATAACTGTGAGAGGGAACCCTGTCTGGTCAACTTCTTCCCAATCTCAAAATCTGCCAGTGGACCTCCTCACAAAATGTAGCAGTTGGTGGAGTCAGATTGATTGAGAAGGTAACTCTGAGGAAAAAACTGCCTCTCATTTGCTGAGATAATGTCAGCTGGTATTGGCATCTACGTAGGTATATGAAAAAGATTGTCATTTTTTCAAGTTTTTCCAAGATGGAAAAACGTATGTGTAGAGATTCTTAAAACTGCTGCAGCATAAAATAAATTACTTTTGTGGGAAGGTTGACTTAGATTTGTTATGCTAAAAGCAATTTTAAAATTGTTAATTAAGTTGACTCAGCTGATTAACAAAATTGAACTTCTGATGGCTACTTAGAGGTGAGCAGAGGTGACTGTGAAAAGATACTAATTTGCCATAGAGGCAAATACATTAATATACATTTCAGTAAGCTACTTAATTGTTAGTCTATTTTAGGTGCCCAACATCTTGAAGTCTTTGCTGTTAGTATGTAAGTGTTGGGTATGCTGCCTTTTGGCTTCTGCAGTATTGTGTACCTGGGGGTTGTCTTGGGTTAGAATTTTTTTTTTTATTTGTAAGAAATATGTCTTATGCTTGTAAAGAACAAAGCCAGCCAAGTTTTGCAGTAAAATGTCTTATTTTATGGTAAGATGTAACAGAACTAAGCCCAAATCTCTGACTTGTAAGTCTTGCTTAGAGTAAGTAATGTTAGAATGAGGGTGGAAAAGTGTTTCATTGAGTACCTTCTTAATTAATAGGTGTTGATGCTGGTGGAGAAACTAGTCAAATGCTGCCTTGAAAATCTAAGTTATCACGCACTGTTTTGACTCTCATCCTCTTCTAGTTCAAAGAAATAAGCTTTGCCTATGAAGTATTGTCAAATCCTGAGAAACGTGAGTTGTATGATAGATATGGAGAGCAGGGTCTCCGAGAAGGGAGTGGAAGCAGTGGAATGGACGATATTTTCTCCCATATCTTTGGTGGTGGATTGTTCAATTTCATGGGTGGCCAGAGTAGAAGTCGCAATGGTAGAAGAAGAGGAGAAGATATGATGCATCCACTCAAGTGAGTATCTTGATGCTGCAACTTGTACTTTGAAGCTTTCCTCATCAGTACTTGCCTGCTGGTTTCTCTTCTTGATACATTTCTCAGTTGCGATCCTCTGCAGTCTACACTGCTTTTGAGGCCTGCATGTTGTGTGTAGAGCAGGGACCAGTCACCTGGAATTACTTTTCATGGTTGGTTAATCTAGAGACTACCGAATATTTTGCCAGGTTATTCAAATGTGTGCACTTTGTTAGCTTTATTTTCTTTGTTTTGCTCCTTAATTATGTTTAGTAGTTCTAATCTGAAAAAAGCCTTCAACAGCCAAGTATTGCTCACTAGGCAGATCTTAGGAAGGTGGAGGTGCTCTGGAAAGACTTGAATTCATAGTGCAATGCCAGCTGGAACTATGGCTGAACCTCATAATTAATGGAAAAGTGTGTGTGGTGGCTTTGGTTTTGGTTTTGTGTTTTTGTCAAAGCCATTCTTGAATATCACATCTAATTGTGTTTTGTAGATCTCTTCTTGCAGTCGTGGCTGGCTTTTTGCCTGCCAAGTAGGTCCTTTTTAAGAACTTCACTTAAGCAACGTCTTTCGTGGGGTTGGCAAACCGTGCTTAGTGAAGTCTAATTTCCCATGCTTGCTTAGTTTAGTAGCCAGTACTGCATGGTATATTATTAATGAGCTTTGATTTTGTTGTTACTTGTAAATACGGATGCCAGGCAACCTTTTCTCAATTCATTGAGTTGAAATTTCTATCCACAAACAAACCCTTTTAGGAGAAACACTAAAAAATCAAGTGGCCTTGGGGACATGCTAACCCCTCCCCACTGAACTCGCTTGTGTAGAAAACCCAATATGGTAGTAGGTATTCTGTATGTGTTCTTAGGTGTTCATGCCATAAATATTGTCTGGACTATTTGCAGAGGTTTGTTTCCCATCTGCCTGGTAGAATTAAAAATAATAATTAATTATGACTGTATAATAACACCTAAAATTCTAGATAAGCTTGTTTGCTATTGAGAAACACAACCAATCCTGTGTGGTTTCTTCTGATTAAATTACAGCTTTTCTCTGAAACTGTTCAGATTTACAAGTGTATCTTGATATGTATGGCATTTTTCTTCAGTGACTCTTTGTGAAAGCCAAAATGGTGCTTTAAAGTCTTATTTTTATAGCAGATTTAGTCTTTCTAGGAATATCTGGGGTTTTTTTGTTTGTTTGTTTGGGGGGAGTGTTTTTTGGTTTGGGTTTTTTTTTTTTAAATTTGTTCTAGGCAAGTATTTTAATTACATGGGGAAAGTAAGTTGTTCAGTGATAACCCAGGAGAAATGCTTTATTTTGTAGAGTCTCTTTAGAAGATCTGTATAATGGAAAGACAACTAAACTACAACTTAGCAAGAATGTCCTTTGTAGTGCATGTAATGGGTAAGTTTGCTTGTATTTTTGAGTTCTCTGGTTGCTTTGTTGGCAGCTAGTGTAATGAAGGGTCTCCTGTGTCAGATCTTTATCAGTATTTGACTTACTGGAGCCTGCTTTCAGACCAGCAAATTGTTGAACTTGAATGATACTGTTGATGGAACTGGAACTATTCAAGGGCTTTGTGTGGGGGCAGGGTGGGAGAGCAGAGAACCTAATTGTAATTGGCGGTGCAGTTGGGCATGTAGGCATGTTAACCTACTGATGGAGGGGGTTTCTACTTACACCTTTCTGAAAAACTCACTCTTCTTGCAACTGGTGCTTTGTGCTGCAGGCAGGGAGGGAAGGCTGGCTCCGTTCAGAAGTGCAACGCCTGCCGGGGCCGGGGTGTGCGCATCATGATCCGACAGCTGGCCCCGGGGATGGTGCAGCAGATGCAGTCCGTGTGCTCCGACTGCAATGGAGAAGGTAGGCCAGGCTCTGCTCTGTTACTAAATGTGCCTGCTTGGATCCAGCCTCCTGCTTAAATCTCAGGAGGAAATTATCCAGGACAGTTCTGCCCTTACCCAGTCAGCTGCGTCTCACTCTGGTGTCAGCGTGGAGAAATCATGTCACTCAGAACAGCAGCAAGATTTAGTGTTTAGTGTACTGAAAAGCAGCCTAGAAGCTCAAACAGTAGGGATTGATGATCTTTGAAAACACTAAAATGTGAATATTACTTACCACTATTACTCTTGTGTCAAAGTAAAAGCCCAAGATGTTGCTGGTTTAGGAGCTATTTGTCTTTTTGCATCTCCTGATATCCAAGGACAGTTGTAGATTAAAAATGGGAACTTAAAGTTGAATTTTTAATTTCTTCAAATTAAGATAGTATCTTTGGCTGAATTGATTCTGTTTTGGGGGAACAAGTTCAGCACTTCATATAATTTATTTTTAGGTCTTCTGCAGTTGGCAGAGTAGTAACATCACCTTGTGGATGATTTTACTCATCACAACACTAAACCTACAAAGAGTTGTATTTTGTGACTTATCAAAACATTTCATAAATTATGTTGTCTTTAACATTTCATATGCCTAGCCTACATATTTTGTAGTTTCAACTGCATCATAATGTTATGCTTTGTTTCACAGAAAGATGGTTTAAGCTGAGAAGCTTAATATTTTAAGCCAAGTGCATCTGCTTGTGGCACTTAGTACTGAAATTTTACAGTCAATGTGCCCTAATACTTTGGTTACTGTGTATAAAGACAAGAGCTCACTGGAAAAATAAAGGTGAGGTAGAACATAGCATTGAAGCCATTTTGGATCCTCATCCTTCAGTTTGCTGGAAACAGTAATTACCTTTGTAGGGGTGAATCTGACGTGACCAGCTCTCTTCCCTTGATCCTGTATGCAAGACTCTAGTTCTGCTGTCTTGTGGGGATATATTGGGAGATGGGGCAATCAGGGAACTTTTTTCATTTTCTTCTTCCTTCCCCCTGTCCCAGCTAGGGTACATGAAGCCTGGATTTCCTCTTGTGAGGAATTCATAAAGCAACATCTAAATCACTACTTGTATTGCCAAAATTCTTCAGCTTGTTTTCAAATAGTTTTTCTTAGGAATTGGATGTGTCTATGTCAAAATCTCTGAACTCAAAATTTGTCTTTATTTAGGTGAAGTAATTAATGAAAAAGACCGCTGTAAAAAATGTGAAGGGAAGAAGGTGATCAAAGAGGTAAAAATACTTGAAGTCCATGTAGATAAAGGCATGAAACATGGGCAAAGAATTACATTCAGTGGAGAAGCAGATCAGGCTCCAGGTGTGGAACCAGGCGATATTGTCCTTTTACTCCAAGAGAAGGAGAATGAGGTAATGCTTTTGAGTTTATCTTTTAAATGCCTTTTATTCCAGTTGTTAATATTTAAGTTACATAGATGGCCATTCATTTAAAGTAATTGATAACAGTTGCAGCTCTGGGAGAGATGGTGAATGGCTTTTAATAGATTTATAGTGTATAACATGGCTTTCATGGTGAGCCAGGAAAAACTGAGCAAGTCCTTAGGCAGAGGACAGGCAGCTTCTGGTGCCTCCTAATGCTAATAAGAGGTAGCTTTCTCAGATAAGCTCAGACTGACTTTGATACAGTAGATGCAGTGAAGAGCCATTCAGGATGTTAACTTTAATCTGCTTTGCTTGTGACACTAACAAAATGCTAAGTGTTGCTTTTTTCCATGTCTTGTGACATGGCAAGGAGCTCCTGATAAAATCCCCGGGTGGTGCTTTCTGTCTGCAACTGTGGTTCTGGAAATAACACAAAATGGTGATGTTGCTGATTCACTTAACAAAACATTATTATTTTATACTCGTTTGTTAAGACTTATGCTCACTGTATTCTGGCCTATATACACTGCACTTTGGAATTAAATGTTACAGTTTATCATCTCCTGTTAAAACTCACGTGGGGCAGAATTGAGGTGTTTGCTTCTTTTTTAATTCTATTGTTAAAAAATACCAGGTATTACTATGATGAAATAAGAAATAGTTTGTGTGTTACACTCGAGGAGGGGTTTTGTGTTGTGACACAGTAGCACGGGGTACAAATTTAAACTTCGGTCATATATTAAGGATATAATGTTGGTTATCTGATAATTAGGTACTCTAAGCTTTTCAAAGCTTTGTCAAGGACTGCTAATCTGTCAGTCTGTACATTGTCCTAGTGAGTAAAAGTAGACTTTGTGTTCTTAAAATTTCCCTTGAGATGGGACTCATGGTTCTGCCAGTGGATAAATTTTAAGATTTATTCTGATTAAGAATCCTGACTTATGTGGCTTTAAAGTTCATTTCTGATGGCTGTGGACTAAGTGATCAAAGTTCTGCTGTAGGTCAAGGTAGCTAAAGCAGATGTGCATGAGGACAAGAGTTGAGAAGAAAAGATTTGGTTTATATACTCCAGTGCAGGGGAAATGGTGTCAAACTGTTATTAGTTTTGTTTATAGGCTGCTCATGTGGAAGATATTGGGGGTGAAAGAGCAGTGCTGCTGTACAGGCCTGCTTTAATTTGAACCTTAGCTCAGTGTGTGGTGTGGTTTGGCTTGTTTTAGATAACATTTGGTCAGGCACAAACTTCCCCAGCACATTAAGCTGTCTGAATTAACAGAATCAAGTTCCCTTCATACAAAGGCCATTGCTCTGACATTGAATTTTAAGGATAAATAATAATGAACTCTCAGTAATGAGTCTGGTGGAGTTGTGATTATAGTACTAGAAAGGATATCTCCTATTTTGTTTTCCAGGTGTTCCAGCGGGATGTGAATGATTTGCATATGACACACAAGATTGGACTTGTTGAAGCACTGTGTGGATTTCAGTTCACATTTAAGCACCTTGATGGACGTCAGATTGTGGTTAAATACCCTCCTGGAAAAGTAATCGAACCAGGTAAACTTGACCTAGTAAGGATTTCTTTGTTGATGCTTTTGTGATTGTTCAACACTTAATCCCACCCTTGTTGTCCTGTTAACTGAACCTAGGCTGGGGAAAGAGAATTGTGTGGAGAAAGAATGGTTCTGCAGTAGCACTGTCCTGCTTACTTCTCTTTGAATTCCAGGTTGTGTTCGTGTAGTCAGAGGTGAAGGAATGCCACAGTATCGCAATCCTTTTGAGAAGGGGGATCTCTACATTAAATTTGATGTTCAGTTTCCTGAAAATAACTGGATTAGCCCAGAAAAGCTTTCAGTAAGTAGTTTTTCAAACATAAATGTGTTCTTACTTGACGAGTGTGCAAAGAGCCTATGTTTTACCTCATGGGCTTACTTTTCAGTGCTTAATTTAGATACAAATAAGGTTCTTCTAACCTTTTTTATGGGCCGTGTGTTACTTGGAAATACCCCTTGGAATATGAATTTATGGAAGCTGTGTTTAAGGGCCGTGCAGAGGGTACACAGACCATGGCAGGAGGAAGAATCTTTCTGTTGCTCTGTGATAAGTTTGCAGAGTGCAACTGTATTTACTGATTGCACTTTTGGTTGATGATAGTGGAGCTGTTGGTTTTCTTAAAGTGGTGTCTTCCAGTTGATACAAATATTTTTAAATGACTCTGCAGTTCAGGGCTTTCATCAGCATAGACTTGTAAACCTGCTCTGAGAGGTGTCTTGAAGTTGCAGGAAACTGGTCACTTTATTTAGCAGTTGTAGATGCAATACTGAATGCATTTCTTTCTTTGGGGCAGGAACTTGAAGATCTTCTGCCAGCTAGACCAGAATTTCCTAATGTAATTGGTGATGCAGAAGAGGTAGATCTTCAAGAATTTGATACCACTCGTGGTTCAGGTGGTGGCCAGAGACGTGAAGCTTATAATGATAGTTCTGATGAAGAAAGCAGCCATCATGGACCTGGGGTACAGTGTGCCCACCAGTAAACATTTGTCTAAAAAGTTGCACAAGGATTTTCTTTCAAATTTTGCCTGACTTGTTTTCAACAATCCAGCTGGATTGTATAAGTAATCCAGATGAACCAATGGACATCTATTGCTGTATGTGTAACTTTTAAATTGGTCTATAGTATCTACAGAGTGTAATTTAAACTAACCACAAGCTTACATCTTCATTTTGACTGTGTAGCAGAATAAAGCACTTGAAAGGAAGACAAGACTCCTTTTCACATGGGTTTTAAGTTTGTCCTCGTATCTGTGCTTGATTTTTACCAGTTTTGTGTAGATTTTAAGTTTCATATTTTAAATTCAAATTCTACATTGTAAAGTTTGTGTACAATTTGTCCTGAGGCTTGGTATTTGGCTGCACCTGCATAAGCTGCTACAAGTAGAATCAAGAATTTCATAGCCTGTATCTATCATCTAGATGCATGGTAAATGGGCTTTGCACATAATGGGTTTAGAGCTGACTGGGAACAATGAAAGACTAAATTAGAAGTGGTTGTAAGTTTTTTCTACCATCTTGTGAACGGTTTCTGAAACGAAATAAAAGCAGTTGGTGTATAATATATTTCTTTTGCCTTGTAACTCTTACTTTTCCAGTGGCTTTAACTAGTCTGTGTATGAAGAGACTATGTAGATGATAGATATTTTACAAAACACAGGGAGGCTGAAGCTGCTTTAAGACTAGGTGGAGGTTAGATAACAGTTGTGTGCCACATTCAAGTCTCTTCCTGAAATGAGAGATGACTAAATGGGCACAGGGAAGGCTGCAGCCATGTCCTCTTTGTGTGAACAAAACACAAGGATATCTGAATTCAGTCTAAAGATAACAAACCCCTTAAATGGGGAATGATTAAATTCTGAAATAATGGTGTCTTTCTCTTAGCCTTTGAATCCTATTCAAAGCCTGATTCAGCCTCACTTCCTAGAGAAATGTTTCCAGTTAAAAAAAAAAATTGTTTAACCTGGAAACATAAAAAATGTAGATGGTTTTGTTACTTTTCTAGTAGTTTGCACTTTGGTTTAAGTATGAAGACATTAAGTTCTCCAGCTTCAGTTCTATTACTTTTAATTGGCAAAAATGCCAGAACAAAGCAAAAATGTGACCTTAACTAAGGAACTGCTGTGCATGAACAGTGTTGGGTTGGTAAGCTGCCTCTATAGCAAGGTTTCTCTCCTGTTTAAGTGAGAAAGTTGAAACTCTACTTTTCTTTACAAATCTGAAGTGTGACTTGTTTAGTTATTTCTCTGATAGTTGTTGACACTTTATTAATGAGGTTGGAGGGACAAACTCCAAGGGTTTCAATGTGCTTGGGTAGGCATTGGCATTTGAGTGTTGCTGAACATCCTTGTTATACTCTACAAATGAAGCAAAAATAAATACTGTTTGATCTGTATTTCAGTATTGACTTATGATGTGGCATTTTCTAGTGGGTCTTTTATTTTCATTTATTAAAACTTGGGGTTGCTTTTTGTGAGGCCGTGGTTGCACGCTGATCCTTTCTCCTGACTGACCTCTCCAAGGAGTCAGTCTTAACCTGTAATGCTTAATTACAACACCTGTCTTGTGCTTCTAAGTAATACATGCCCTTGGAAAATGGAGTAATATTCTAAACCTTTAATCCCCATTCAGATTGGGGGTTTTTGAGGGAAGAGAGGAAGGGATTCATGGTAACTTTTCAGATAGTTGAAGTGAAGGGCTGGAGGAAGAGTTGATCATTGTAGGGTAATTGTGCTTCAGTCCTGAGCTGGCATTAATTTGGGCTCCTGCCAGCAGCACCTTTCAGTGACTTCCTTCAGAGTTGCCCTTATCACAGGTTCTCCCTTTACCAAGTTGTATAGAAGAACTTCACACATTCTCAGTCTGCACTGTCTTGGTTTCAGTGTTTTAAGTTGCAAGTAATATATGACAAGTTAGTAATGCTTGAGTAGTTTACTGATGAAATGAAGTTCTTAATGTAGCTGGACTTTAACTGGACTAATGGGAGTGTCCTGTGAATAATCAAATAAACATTAGTTGAGGGTTCCCACCAATATACAGCTGCAACTTAGGTACTTGTGTTAGAAGTGCTACTGTAACAAATGAGTATTCTGTGTGTGGGGAGGAAGAAAACGATCACAACTATATTAGAACCATTTCTAACTGATACTTTTTTATATCTTTAGTACTGGGCACAAGAAGCTGAAAGGAAAAAGCTACCTCTATTTGCTGGTGACCAAGCGGGAATAGAGTTTTAATCTAACTTGATTTCCTTTACCGCATTACCCATTCCTTTGAAAACTTTTCTCCTTATTTGAAACCTGCAACCTTTGTTTCCTTAAGTAAAGCAAAGAGTAGAAGCAGAATTCAGAAGTTAGATTCCATTCTTAAATGGTTTCATTTCAAGATTGTAGCAGTCTTTCATACCACCCTTTATTGTGGTGAAAACATTTTAACTGGAATTGCCACTGTCAGGGTAAAAGCTAAGTTCGTCCTCAAGTTCTGACAATGCTGCAGCACCCTCAGAAGAGCTACTGCTGGCCTGGCATCTTCACCTGGAAAGATTTTTAAAAGCTCCCCCTACAAATTCATAGAAGGTTGGAAGGGATAATAAAGACCATCTTGTTCCACCCATGGGCAGGGACACCTTCCACCATTCCAGGTTCCTCCAAGCCCTGCCCAGCCTGGCCTTGGACACTGCCAGAGATGTGGAAGCAGAGCATCCAGAGCAGCCACAGCTTCTCTGGGCAACCTGTGCCAGGGCCTCACCATGCTCACAAGGAAGAATTTCTTCCTAACACCTTATCTAAACCCACCCTCCCTTGGTTTAAGGCCATTCCCCCCTTATCCTGTCACTCCCTGCTCATGTAAGAAGTCACTCTCCAGCATTCTCATGAGCTTTCTTTCAGTCCTGCCAAGTGCCATAAGGTCTCCCCAGAGCTTCTCCAGGCTGAAAATCCCTAGCTCTCAGCCTGTCTTCACAGGAGTGGCGTTCCAGCCTTCTGATCATCTTCAGGGCCTTCCTCTGGACTTGCTCCAACAGGTCTATATCTTCAAAAAGTACAGAATTTGGAGAATTTGGGTAGGCAGCACAAATTCTAATAGTCTGTGTTACTAACTGTCTTCTTGCATATTACTGTCATGACATTACTGTTATGTCACAGCACAAAACTGGAAATAAATTTTATTCCTGTGTTAGATTATATATGCTACCACATAACTAAAAGTGTCTTAAGGCTGTTCAAAAATTTAGTACCTTGTACTTCAGTTTATCTGTGAGTTGAATATCAGAGTTAAACTTATTTCCTATATAAAGCCTCTTCCTGTTCATTTTACTGTGAACTTAGTTAAAATCTAACCTAAGCCTTTTATAAAGAAAAAGTAGCATTTTCTTCTGCTTTGGTATCCTTCATAACAGGAAGTTAATAAGACACATCACATGATATAAAAGCTTATAAAAACATTTACTGGGCAGTACACAGCTTTATTAAGACATAATAGACATAATCTAAACACTCTGGAGGCAGCAGGCAAGAGCTGTCATGAATGTTCTGTAGTCACAAGACAGTTCCATTAACTTGGTTTAGGTGTTGCCTTTCCACATAGTACAGTCAGCTCACTCTGAGGGGGAAAAAATTCATTTTAGCTCAAGCTACCCAAAAGAACTTGGAAGAAAGGTCACTATTGCTAAAGCAAGCAGTGAGCACTCCCTCACTCACTCCCCACTGCCTATAGAGGCAAGGTCATGGCAAAAAACACAGAACAGCTCCCACACCTTTAGCTTGACTCAGCTGCACTGGTCTCAACACCTGCACAACTGTAAAGCGGTTAATATCTCTCTTGTCTGGATAGATTTGCATTACTTCAAACAATAGCCCAGGTACCCCCATCATCAAGGGAGCTGGGCAGTATGTGCTACTTTTTTTGTTCCACTTCAAAACCATTAAGTTCCTGTTCAACTGCAGCAGAGAATTAGCGGGTGTAATAGTTCTTACTCAGCAAGGGACACATAACAATAGATTATAAGAAGAATCAAAACTTAGCTGTAGCTTTGTCAGCCTTTGTGAATGAGAGATAAGAGAATGGCAGTTTGCTCACATGGAAGGAAAGACACCAGAGCACTGCAGAAGGAAGAGTTTCTGCTCCTGTGGTTCCCTAAGCTATCACTAATCTGCACATGCTTATTTAAGTGCAGTTACTTTTACACATGATCCATGTGCAACAGTTCTCCCCCGCCTTCCTCCCTCCAACTGATGCCAACCAGTTCAGGCTTAAACTCCAAAGAGTTTAGAATTTGCATTCATGACAGTATCTGACATGAAAGCCTGGGCCCAGGTGTCTGAATACACAGAGCTGTAAGCCTCCTAGTTCAATCTTACCACCAAGTTGTGAATGTGCTGTACTGTATCTTGATTTAGGAGTTGCACGTCAATATTACGGAGGTCTCCACCAGCTGTACAGAATGTCTGTATGTGAAAAAAAACAATTATAAGATTAGAAGCTTTTTTTTGCCTGCCCAGCTTCTCTGGAAATCATGTGATCCCCCTGTACACTGCAAAACTTTCACAACCGTTTCTCCTTTTGTTTAGCAGCATCTCATTTAGGAATAGCAAGAGCTATCACTATCAGACTGTTTGCATTGATCAACTACTCCAAGTTTAAAATGTTTTGAAGAAAGAAAAAGATACCTGTCCATCAGCCAGGGGAATGTTTACGAATGGAACCGTTTTATGTTGGGGTACTGATTTACTTCTTTTTAACATGCCTTGAACTCTTGCACTGGCAGGTAAAGTTCTTGAGACAGTCTGTTGTAATCCAGCACTAGAATACAATGAAAATGTTACTCTGAGGTTAACTTTCTATGTTCTGCTGGAAATTTTCAAGCATGAAGCCAATGCAAGTAGTAAGAAATACACCTAGGAGAAAGGCAGTTATGTTTAAATTTTTCCAGGTCTGTTGGTAGACTACAGCAATCCAACCACCAGCAGCACTTAGGGGCACTGCTGGGTAATCTTTTATGACCCTGCCCCTACAGTAACCTTGTAAGCCTGTGACACAAGATGACATTTTGGCCACTCAGTAACAAGAATATCCACTCTCCAATATCAGCAGTGAATGTTTACAGTTTTGGAAAGAGGAAACTTCGTGCCTCAGGGCTTAAGATAAGACATGTGCTGTGTCTGTCTACTACAGAGGGAGATATCAATAAATACCGAGGGTGCTACCTCTCAGAGGCACAGGGCATGTCTTATGCCATGCAGAATTCCTAAGATTTCATTATACAATTGTTCTTATTCTACAAAATGTAATATTTGGGTGTGTTCTGCCTGGAAACAAGCCTCTGACATTCATAGCAGGCCAAGGTGAAACTGAGCCACTTACTGGTTTCAGGACCCATTTAAGTTGTTCACCTCTCACTTCAGCTGATGACTTGTGCCAAAACCAAACTCCGTAGTGTATGAAGAATGATACTAACTGAAAATCTTGACTATTCAAGACGCAAAGAACTGATTATCAATGTATTTGGTTGGGAGGTTTTGTGGGGGTTGGTTAATTTTCAACACAGCAGTATTGGTGACGTTTTAATCAAGGTTTGGCTCTGAGAATAAGTTTGAGCAGTATGCCTGTAGTCAGTGAAACAATTTATACTCTAAATACATTTTTTTAAAATTCACTTTCATAGGACATCAAATCATGTGCCTCCATGAGAATATAAGTTACACCCAAAGCAGGAGGTGTAACTGGTTTGGCATCCCTACTGTCAAATTTAGTGGCAGACCATGAAGATCTGTTACATCTAGATTAACAATAATATAGATATATAGTGTCTTGGTATGGAAAAAAATTATGTATTAAGAATGAGCCAAAAGCCCCTTACCTTTTAGCTGCCTTTGGAGTGGCTTTGAGATTTGTGGCACTAAAATGAGAAGAAAAAGACTTAACATCTTTCTGCAAGCCACACTTCCAGAAGAGTAAACAAATACACAAAAAGAAGTAATTACTGGTTTTGTATTTTGTTGGGGGGTTTATTTTGTTGATTTATTATTTTTATTTATTTCCTCCTCATCTACTTCTAATGCAGAGTTTTACCTAGGATGAAGGTAAACAGACAGTGGATTAGAGAATGCTGAAGTGCCCCATGACAGGGATCTAGTGTGAAAAACACATGTGAAAAAGCCTTCCTGAGGTAAACATACAATGGGACCTAAAACAATACAGGAACAAAATAATAGTTTATGTTACTAGGGAAGGGAGGGCTGCAGTACCTGAGCTGGGTGTTTATTACAGAGCAATTCAGTAGTACTAGCAGAGCAAAGATGCTTTCCTTACATGCTGTCTTCCATTAGTATTGTTTGGGAATCTGTACTGATTCCCTAAGTTCAGAAGTCTGCACCATTCAGTCATTCGCATGCCTTCATCAGCTAGAGGTGCTTTTTTGTTCAGGTTCACATCACCACAGTGCATCTCAGGTTATGGAAGAATCCTTATCAGATGTATTTCCATTGGGCTAAAGTCTCAGCTACTTTATTTGAAAATAATTGTGTTCAGCACTCACAAATTCAGGTAAGTTAAATAAGCTATGAGAGGCCAGTCTTACCTTGAAAGAGAGTTCAATTTGCCACTTAAACCAGAGGCCAATGAAACCAGCGACCTGGTTTTGGAAATCTGAAAATTTATATGTAAGACTGCAGTTTAAAAAGGTGGCATTTGAAAGCAGAATGATAGGTATTTGCAGGAAACAATACTGTAAAAATTCCCTGTTGAAAAAGGGTGGTTAAGCCCCGTAGTACTGCCTTTCATATATATATAAAATGCCAAACATGCATTCTAAAAGAAGTTTTATTATGCCAAAATGTATTTGTTCCTACTGAAGTTCTGCACAGGCAACCACCTGTCTAATATACAGCTTTCCAACTCTGAAGCCCTTTTACAGTAAAATCCTGTAACTGCACAGAATCATTTTTGTATTTATTGTCACCGTGCTACATCAGTGTCTGGCTGAGGAGTGACATTGCACAGACAGACTGAGGTGGTAAAACTAAAACGATTTGGTTTAGAGGCAAGAATGCACAACTCAGTTATAGCAAAGCATGGATTAAAACATGAAGTTGATTTTAAAAAAAGTTTCAACAAAAAATGGTTCCTCAAACCATCCAGACTTACTGGCAAGTCAAGAGAGAATGACTATGCCAGTACTTGCAAGCCTGTATGAATTAGTCACTAGAAGTGAAGATACCATATTATGAAAATAATTTACTGTTTAGCCTTTATTAACTTCAAATACGCTAAATTTAAAATAACTGACTTTTCCAACAGACAGTAGAGCACGGGCCTGCCTGGTCACAGAGCCAGCAGGATTCATGGCAGGTCAGAACTGATTAAGCCCTTATGTTTTTTGAATAAAAACAGAATAAACTTACTTGTTTAGCTACTTTCTTTCCAGAACTATGCTTGGCATCTTCATATTCAACAATTGTAGTTACCTTAACTAGAAATGTATTAGCAAGACAAGGAAAATAAAAATCTAATGAAGAGCACAAAACACCACTTCACCCTCATGTTTGAAGCCTGTTTCCCCCCGGACAGCTGTGGATCCCTTCTGCTATCCCATGTCATTCCCCCAGGACACAGGTCAAATCAAACTATGTGTGCTCATCACAGACACTGGGACACACAGGACAGTTAAAAGACCTCAGATAATCCCTTAGCCCCCAGACAAAACAGAATTACAACCCAGTGACAGTGTCCTCCTTATTGCATATTTGAGGACACAAAGAAAAATGGTGTTTTTCTTACAAAGCTCAATGGGCAGAATGTCAAGGGGAACCTAAGAAAAGAGGGGTGACTTGCCTAGCTCTCCTGCTGTACTGTAAAGCCTTAAATCTGTCTCTTCTCACTATTTGCCCTGATAAATCCAAAGGACAGAAATTATTTTCTCATGCTTCTAAGTACCTCAACAGTAGCACAGCTCATGATCCTCCACACTGAATGCTGGGGGGGGTGGTTCTGTTACGCACTTTTCTCTCTTGTACTCTACAGGCTTAACATTCACTTTACAAATGCTCAGTTCGAATCAATTTTAAAAAAAGAAAATGTAAGAACCACTGGCTATATATGAATGAATTGACTTGCCTTTTTTGCTGTTGGTCCTCACCAGTTTGGAAGTTGGCATGTCTTCTAGGGAGCAGTCAGTCTGAAAAAAAAATGTTTATCCAACAAGGGAAGTTCATCCGATTTTAACCAGTAAATGCATATTTTGTTACAAAAGGCAATGAACTAAAAGAGCATGAAAGTGACTGACAGGAAGTGGGATTGGCTAAACACCAGTTTATTTTTGTGGAAACATCTGAACTTCTGACAGCAGAAAACCCTAAATTTTTAGATAATGTTCATAATGGCACCATGGCTGGCTGTCTAGTCTTTTCATATCATCTTCTATTTAAACACACAGCCAAACGAAATAATTTGTCTGAAGTATTTACAACAGGGAGAGAAGAATTCTATTCTGTAAACTGTGATAAAATTTGAAAACACACACTTACTGCTGCAGCAGCAAGAGCCACTTCCTCCCGTCCTCGCAAATCTGTAACTCAAGAAATTATAACTTATTTAGATACTATTACTTGCATAATTTTTATCTTCAGAATCTTATCTTATGGGGTCAGAAGCTGAACAGGTAATTCAGGATTACAGTGGTTAAATAGGTAACCTGAAGTCAGCATATGTGTTGCATCTGAACAAGATTTCAGTGTTGTAGGACAGTCACTCCTACAAAACAATGAAAAGCTAAGGCCATTTCAGTGTTTAATCATTGAAAGAATCCTGAGTGTAGTCACACAAGATATCCCCTGGATTCAAAGAACCACCACAGGCATGCATTGCACTGCAGAACGACAATGCTCTTAGGCAGAAGTTTCTCAAGAAGAACACCAAAATATATACTCAGGCTTACAGTAAACATTCTTCAAAAGTTCGAGGTTTGATCTCTGTGTGGCCCCTACAATTTCCAGCTGCAAGGGAGGTTCCCAAAACATCAGTTCTCACCAGAATATACATCTGATGCTGAGTGTACACATCTTAAACCTCTGCATCAATGGGAGTTAAACTTGTTTGCTCATCATCACAAGATGAGAAAGGCTCAGTAGATTTCAAATTGACAAAGATAAAATAATCTCTGTGGCTAAGGATGAACAATTCAGATGAACAAAAATGCTTGGTTTTACACACAGACAATACTAGGTTTGTAATTATTCCTTGTTTCTTCAGACTTTAAATAAGATTACTTAAGCACACACATAACAGAAAACTCCAGACTCTACACACTGTCACCTACTAATTCTATACCCTGGGTTATACAGATCAGTCTACTTGAACAAGAGTGCTCAGCGAGCATCTGCAGGGTAGCAGCGCTGCTGATCTGCTTAAAATACCGAGTAGACAAAGCAAACCTTTCCATGAAAGCCACCAAGTTCCCAGGTTTTCTCCCGTAGCCCCGGGCACATCGCTGCCCGCACTCCCCGAGCACGGGGCACTCTCACCGAGCAGCTCTTTCCTTTTCATCTTCCTGACGGCAGCCGGCATGGTCAGCAGCTCCACCGCAAACGCCTTCTCCGCTGTCTGCAAAAGCGAATCGAGCGCTTTCTTCATCTCCTGGATGTGCTCTTTGGCTTTAAAACAAAACACGCTTTTATTGCCATGCGTGTTGCATGTTTCCAAGTATAAGCACTACAAGACCGCGCTATAAAAGAAACTTAAAGCAGCGTTTTATCCAGAGAAATCCGAGGCGGGAGTCGGAGCGGCTGGAGCCTCCCTCACCCGCCAGCCCCTCGGCGGCCGGGGACAGGGGCAGGCGGCCCTGCCGAGGGCGCGACCCCGCGGGGCTCTCCCAGTCCCAGCCCTGAGCACCGTTCCCTCCCCGCCCCGGGCAAGCCCGGCCCTACCCTGCTGATCGAAGTCGCTGAGGAAGAGCGCGATGCGCTGCTCCCTCTTCTTCTGGGAGAGCGCGGTGCGCTGGTCCCCGTCCCGAGGCAGCGGCCCGCGGTCCGGCTCCACACCCGAGTCGCTGCTGCGCTGCCGGCACGGGGCCTTCCCCGGAGCCATGGCCAACACCCGGGCCGAGCCGTGCCCGGAGCCGCGCCCACAGCGGGGCCCGCCGGACACTCCCCGGGGCGGGCGCCGGGCGGCCCGGGAGCCGCCGGGGCGGGGGACGAGCGGAGCCCCGGGTGTCCGGGCGCTGTCCGAGGGAGGGAAGGGCGTGAGGGGAGGGACGGAAGGGCGGGAAGGGCGTGAGGGGAGGGAGGGAAGGGCGTGAGGGGAGGGAGGGGCGTGAGGGGAGGGAGAGAAGGGCGGGAGGGGCGTGAGGGGAGAGGGGGTGTGGTGGTCTCGGAGGTGCCTCAGCGGTGGCCGGAGAGGCACAGAGCCGGCACCTGTAGTGACAGGACAAGGAGAAACGGGTGCGAATTGAAAGGCGGGAAACTGAGGTTAGATAATTGAAAGGATTTTTCACTTTGAGGGTGGCGAGACACTAGAACCCAGGGAGGTTGTGGATGCCATAACCCTGGCAGTGTTCAAGGCCAGGCTGGATAAGGCCTTGAGCAGCGTGGCCTAGTGGGAGCTGACCCTGCCCATGGTGGGGTGGCTGGGACAAGCGGATCTTTAAGGTCCATTCCAACCCTTTGACATTCCACTAATCTACGATTTTATGATCCTCGTGCCCTGACAGCCGTTGCGCAGGTGTACACACACACATACATGCACACACATGTGTGTACACACACACACACATACATACACACACTCAGTGCTGGTGGCACAAGTGGATTGTGCTGTTCAAATGAATTTTGTTCTGTTCGGAGCAGCCGCTGCAGCCTCAGGCACACAGGAGCTGCACTGGTGCAGGTGAGCGTTTCCATCCCCGGGGACTGTGACCCAGGCCGGGGGTACCCGAGTCTGGGGCAGGCGCTGCTTGTGCTGCCAGGGCTTCCAGAGGTGCTGGGAAGCCTCTGTGCTCGATAGGAGCTCAGGTTTTAGGGCTCAGGTTTGGGTTTATCTGCTTTACTGCTGTTCAGTGTGCAGAACACAGGGCTTCAGAGCTAGCAAAGGGAATAACCTGCTCTGTCCGATGCAAATGGTTACAGGTTGTGCAAATTCTGATCAGGTGAGGACAGGATTTAATAAACATGTAATAACATGGAACACTAGAAAGATGTGGCTATACCAAATATTGAATATATAAAGATATTTGAATCCATATCATTAAAAGTAGAATTCCTTGAAAAAACTTATTATCTTGCAAGTTTCTAAGTAAAAAATAATACCGGGGTATGACTATCTTGGGTTTTGTATAAATTTGACCAAGAAACTGTGTAAAAAGGCATTTAGATAATGTTTTAAAACACTAGTGGTTTTCACATGGTGTGTACTGATGCTGCAAGCTCTCTGAGTAGCTCTTTCTGTATCATGTGCATCTGGCACATCTCCTGAGCCAGATGGGACAGCCTACGTCACTCAGAAAAAGCTCTAAAAAATCTGACTGACAATTCATAAAATCAGCATTTTATATCAGGCATGTTCTTGTTTGTAAAACAAACAACACAGTCCCCTCCCAACTCCCACCCCCCTCCAAAAAAAACCCCTCCAAACAAACTGGTAAGTGTTTCTGTTCCATAAAACACTCAGAATCCTGATATAAAGAAGAGAATATCCTGGTTCTGGGGTACTTTTAGTGGTTCTGGAATATGCATATATGTTTAGGGAAGCAAGACCAGTTTCCCTTTCTCTAAATTCCATTTTCTTTGAAATTACAAAACAAACACCACTTAAGTAATTCTGAGGTGTCACTGCAAAAAGACAAGATAGTGTTGTTCTGTAAGTTTAATCTCCTACAAGCCATGGAAGAAGTTCTTTAAAAAAGGAACTGTTTTTAAAACAAGCAAACCCCTCATCAAAGCTGTCAGGACACAGTTTATCAGCCTCAGCTGACTGGCTGATCCTCTCTGTGAAGAAAGAAGTCTGGCTTGCTTAACTCCTGGTTACAGCTCCTTATATTATAGGATTAATTACAAGCATAAACTTGCCTAAGACCATCTCTATTTACAGTTGTGCACTGGTAGAGAATACTTTTGTGGTAACCAGTTGGACAAATTTCAAGTCCATAAATTGAAGTGATGAAGAAATAAGTAATCTGGTACATGGGTACTAAATATTACTAAATACTGGTCTGAACATGGGATTAAATGTGTCGTAGTGGAATCCAGCTGGTGTTGCTCCAGTGACATAGAAAATGGAGAAGTATTACCATTTTTTTGACATGTGCTTTATTATTTGGAAGTCTCATACATCTGAAGTACTGTTATAAGGAGCACCTGTAGGAAGATCAAACCTAGAAGCATGCATTTGAAAGGAAGGATTGTCTGTTATTAATGAAATATTTCAAAGACATGGAAAATAAGCCTTTTTGTCTTAGGTTTATGGGGTTGTTCCACAAAAATGCACATTGACCTTATCACAATACATACAAATATTGTGGATGGACAATAGAAATCACCACCCTTCCATATGAGATGCATCAAGAACAAATTGTTATCCCTTATAATGTCAGAAACATAAAAGGCACCATAATAGAATGTTTAGAAAAAACTCAGTTTATGCCATTACATTTTGATTTAAAAGTGTAAGAATTGCTGTCCCGACTTAAAATGAAAAGCCTTTCACACCTGTAAATTATCATTAGAAACTTGTAAACCTTTACATTTTTTTCCAGAAGTATCAGGTGCAAATGCAAGGCAAATATAAAATCTATTGACTTATTAGATTACAAATACTACCCCATGAAAAAGCTGTAGTTACAAAAATATAAAAAATATTCTAACTCCCATTGTTAGATCTTAGTTTTAATCTACACTGTATTAAGAGTCCAAAGCCAGATCTGATTTGGACACATTCCTAGAGTAGGAAAGTGCTGTTTGTCTTATTTTTACATCATTATTCAGACCTCCGAGCACGATTTTGTTTTGTGGATTTGTTTTAATAGTGCATATTAAGGATGTCAAGTGGAGAGTGCTGACAGGTTGTATTTTTCAATGGATAGTAGCAGCATAAGTGTTCTCAATCTGCTGTCCTCCCAGAAGTGCATTTCTCCGAGGAGAAAAGTATCATTTTTTTCTCCAATCCACAGTGGCAATTTGTGTAGCAGCTGAGCCATTTTCATCCATAACCTGTGACCCCTGGCAGGTGACTAAGATTAAATTCTTCTCCCAGGCCTCAGTAAGGAACTGTGAGAAGCTCATCCGCTGCTAATGCTGGGTCATAGACTGGGGCTGCTGTGGCAAGGACAGTTATTGGCAACATTTCCTGTCTTCCTCACATGATAAATTGGCACAGGTTTATCTCTGTGGTGTTTCTCTAGCCCTTGGCTTTAGTAATCTGGATCAGCACAGGGTGTTGAACCAGCTACAACAGCAGTCTCACAAAGTGCCATTAGACATTAAAATGAGTTTACTTCTAAATAAGAACTTAAAATTAATGACTAGATTGGATGTGATATTCTTAATGAATAAACTCTGTAAATGCTGAGCCTAAGCCTGACAAATGCTAATGCTTTCACATTTGAATACTGAAAGCTCTGTTCCTTTAGCCCTTTATCAGAGCTAGCAGAAGGTGTCCAGCTTCCAGCTCTAGAGAAACAGAAGCTGTCCTTTGTTTTGCAGGGAAGCTGGCGGAGATTATTGGAGTCACTTAGCTGTACTCCTAGATAGCCACCTTGTTGAGCTGGGCTTTAAGAAGCACTCAGGATCGTTCAGCCAGCAGTATGACTGTGGAAGATTTAAGTGTCAGCTGTACTATCATTATCTTTATGCTTGGTGCAAGACATTTTCCTTTAAATACCTTTTCCTTTATTAGAATCAGCCCCAGCATTTCTCCTGGTAACAACGTGTCAGTCCTTGCCAGTTCAAGCTGGATTTTGGCCAGCTAGAGGGGCTGTGTCATGTTTCCAAACAAATGTTCCCCACAGACAGAGCGGTTCTGAAAGGGCTGTGTTTTACCCTACTTGAAAGGATTGACTGTACTCACATCTGCTTTGAAACAGTAACTTACCCTGTTCCATGTGTATAAAAGATGTGAGTTAACAGGAGACCCCTGGAGTTGTTATGGCAGGAAGTGTTCAGGGCTCTTATGCTGGGATTGTGTGTTGAATAGCACAGGAAGAAGATTGTATTCCTTGCTATGTTTCAGTTTCAGAAAGATAGAGTTCAAGCAGACACCATGTTCACTCCTCTGATCAAAACTGTATATTCCATTCCAACTATGCTGGGATGGCAGGATTTCTTTTTAGCAGAATTTCAAAGGTGTCTGCACACATCTGCTGAAGATTTTTTAAAATAAGCTTGCTGTCCCTATATGCTTGATCAGGTTTGGAGAACACTTCACACTTAACAACAAAAACAACAAAAATTAAACCAAGCAATACCTATAATGTAGGGGTTTGGATTTTTGTGTTGTAGAATTTTAAGATGGGAAACACATTCCTATCTAGACTATTGATCTTGGCATTTCTGTTTTGTAAAAAAACCCACATGACAGTAGTGATTTTAATGAGCAATTCCCTTCCCCAACCTATTGAGTCAAAAGTTCACAAATGTAACTTCCAATCAAGGCACAAAAACATTCACTGACTCTTTTCTTCTCATCGCTTTCTTCACATTCTTTCCCTTCCCCTTAAAAAAAAAATTTGGTGTACCAATGTCTTCTACACCAGACATAACTTTAATAGTCCAATAAGTTGTAGCAGTATCTGAGTCTGGTCCAATCTATCTTGAATTTAGTTAAATTAGATAAACAGCACATTCTCAGCACAACATTGTTCATTGTCTGCATTTGCCTTGAAGGGGAAGGGATGAGGGGGGAAAAGCCACAGTAGTTTCATGCATATTTTTCAAGAAACTTTATGTGGAAGTCTTTCACTTTCTCCAGTAGGATCTTCAGCTTCTCTACTGGAGGAAGAATGGTCATTCTGAAAAATAATATTTAAAGAAATAAAAAAACCCAACCCACATTATCTTCAGAATCAACTAAACTGTGATCTTTCTACAAATCTTGATTAATCTCAAGGCACAGCAAGTAACATGTTAAGTTTAATATCTGTTTGATGTGATTCTCTCATTTTCTGCATTTATACTTTAAAACTGGACTATCCTATTAAACTAGAGCAATTGGTTTCAATTGGATAGACTACAGGAATTCAAGAACTGTTATTTTCTGTTGAGTGGTATAGAAGGTTATCAGTAAGAAATAACAGCAACTCAGTTTCCACTGTTGGGTGGTTGTGCCAAATTATACCCAGTTTTTTTGAGTTTTAAGAGCTGTCAGTTATGAGTAAATATACATTTTTTCTTTAATTGAAAACTGAATTCGGAAGCATTAAAACAATGCAACATATCACTCTGCAGGTTTTAGCCCCTTTTTTCTTTCTGCATAATCTGAAAATACCATGGGGTGTGGATGCCAGGCTGTATGCAAGACCCACAGAACAAAATGGTTTTCCCACACTGGTGCAGGAATGGACTCTTGGTTTTTTCTGGAGCTGTGTGTACACAGGGATCTAGCTCAGCTGGCTGTGTTGCAGAACTGTCAAGGCTAAAGATACCCTCTGTTGTGTTTCAGACTGAAGAAGACTAAATTCCATGATAAATTCTAGCTATCAGGGGCTCGGCTGGAGCAAAGTTCTGTTTATTGGAAGCAAAAGCAACACAGTTTTGGTATTAGATTATTTGGTTGAACATCTTGTTTTGGTAAAGTTATACAGAGTGTTTAAGGAGCAGATTTGTAGGGAAGATACTGCATTTTTCATGCAGTTTCTCCACGTGGAGACACAGTTTAACCCCCCTCCTCCGAAGAATGCAGGGCAATTTTTGTAATTCCATAGCCAACTTTAAGATTAAAGTCTAAGCTGTTACTGCTGTTTGTATTCCTGGAGAAGGCATTTCATGTGCCAGTATGTAAAAACAGAATAAAATTATGTCAGCAAGCTGTGAAAACACCATAAAACTCAAATAGCTGATCTGGCAGACCAGGTCTGTGACCTTGCTGTCAGTCTACAGAAACTGTCCAGTGGAAACTGAGACAACATAAACTGAAATAAAAATCCTTGTATTTAATTAGAAGAGAAAGAACTGAGATGATACTTTGCTTATTACTGCTAATTTGTTTTTAAACAAACAGAAACTGTACCTGAAATGGTAGGTTCCTTCTCTTTGGCCAAATCCACTTCCAGGTACAACACATATTCCAGTCTCTTCCAGAAGTTTCATGCAATAGAACATATCAGGTGCCATTTTATGAACCTAAGGGAATGGATGCCTTGGAATTATTGAAGTAAAAATATTACTAATATATAGAATTCCATGATTGGTTTGGGGTTTTTTTTCTGAAACCTTATCTTACATTATTAGTTTCTTATTCAATTTGCTAAAGAAGATGAGGAACAATTGATGATGGGACAATTCACACTGAATTAAATAACAGCACTTTATGGAAGAACAGGGCTGAAGTACCTACACAAAACACTCACTTCAAAAGAAAGGGTTTAGGTAATTTTGTTATTCTCCTTGACTTGCTTGCAACTTTTTATCAAAAGTCTCAAAGTTGTACTTGGAAAAATCTAAGGCACTGACATTTGATAAGATTAAATTAATTTGAGGACTGTGTGTTCCAGTTCTGTTGGCATTACTATTTTTTTCCCTGAATAATCTGCTGCCTAGGAAGTCCCTTGATTAATAACTATGAAAAGTTCTTAAATATATACAGGTTATATACCTAATCAAATAAGCAGATGAAAAACAGCCCTATTTTTGTTCGCAGCTGTGCTAATAAAATTCCCTTTAAAAAATGAATAGTACAAATTAGGTTTCAGAACTCTACTTAGGAACAGAAAGACTTATCATTATTAATATAGGTTACTGTCCCAAAGACAAAAAGGTGGCATTTGTAAGGAAAGCTCCAGCCCTCTTTCCCAATCCTGCTGAATGGGGCTTCTGTTGTAGGGTCAGTAGCACACTGCCACTCACAGGCGCTGGCCCCCTATCCCAGGCACAGGCAGCAATTTGGAACTGCACAGGGCCAGCCACTTGTGTGACTCTGACACCAATGCCCTTGGGGACACTCTCAACCTGGGAGCCTTAGCACTGGGATGAAATGATCTGTTTTGTTTCCCTCTCTCAATATAAAAGTCATGTTATAGTTAAGATCATACACAGCCCATGAAATACTACTTTTGTACTTCATCTCTGGAATCAAAGTTCATCATCAGAAGTGGCAGGCACAGGTGAGAGGAGGTTAAAATGGATTGGGTTAAGAATGACTGACTGACCTTGGCTTCCTCAATGGCTTTGGAAGGAATAAAGATCCGTGGGAAGGCGTACATAGCTCCTTGAAGGGGATTGCACTGAACTCCTGGGATCTCGTTAAACATGTCTTCTGTTAGTTTGGCTTTTTTGGCAAGATTGTTCAAAACAGACTCCTTCTCCTGTTTAAAAGGAAGGTGTTCAGTTGGACATATTTGAAGTGGCAATAAAAACACCAGAGGGAACGATGATGTTTCAAAAGGCCTTCCCCAAATGAAACACTGATAGGGCTTTGCTGAGCTGTTAGAGCAAATCATGTTTCAAATTCCAATTGTGCTCTTAAAGACAGCAGTGCAAAAAGGCTTTAGCGGGATACGATTACAAAATGTTATAGACAGACAATAACCTGCAGAAGTGCCCTCTTCTTACAGCCTTCCTTCTGAGCATGCACTCCTGGCTATTTTTAGAGACCACATTACCTGAACCTTTGATTTGACTTGATAATGTAGTATCTTAAACCAGACTCAGCTTCATTTTTACAAATGAGAAACTACATGTATACTTCCGATTGTCATGTTGCTCAGTGTATAGAGGCATTGGGTATTTAAGAAAAAGGCTGATTTTATAACTTTATTTAAGCTTACATTCCTGTTTAGATTTTAGTAACAGCAAATCTTATTTAGTAAACCTTTCGTCCTATTAAACACAGAAAAAAGGTTGAATTTATCAGCAAGAAAGCTGATTTGATAATACCTTCCTGGTATTTTTAAATGTCATACGGAGTTAATTTTAAATACACTGCATAGTTCTGTAAATTTATGTTAATACGGGATTGTCCAAGGAGAAAGGAAAGAAGACTGGTCTCTGTGCATAATTTGAGTTCCCAGTACTTAGGATAGGTTTGGAAAATGCATGAAAGAACAAGTATGCCATTGCTGACCTTTATGAACTGTGCATAAGATTCTTCTCCAGGTACTGGAGGATTCACCACAATATCCATGGCCGCTTGTCCTGAGACCGGAGGACAAAGGCGAACAGAAAGCAGCTTAACGAGCTGTCCTTTAATTTCTGGGTGCAAGTTAATGACCTCCATGTAACCTCCTCTGTAGCCACATCTGTGACAAAGCGAACAGAAGAGACTGGTTAACCTCAAGGGTATAAATGCCACAAAAGCGATGAAAATGACTGCAGAAGTGGAAAGACAATTAATGGGAATCTTATAACAGGTAACATACAGGCTGTTGAAACAGCTGCCACACTGATAATGGTTGAAGATGGAGCTACATGACATGTCATTAAGTCCTAGTATCCCATACAGAGATAAAGGTGGACATGCAGCTTCCCTGTTAGGCAAGTTAACAATTAACATGGATCTTTAATCTTCAGAACAAGAGCATATGGCTGTAGCAGCACACATTTAGTTAAAAAATCATTTTTCTTCCATCTCCTCCTCCCCAAAACAACCAAACCCAAACATTTGTAATATCAAACCTCCCAGTGATTATTGAGCTGTTCCCTTGAATGTTGGAGGCCAATTTTCCTTTATCACAGGTCCAGATTGGGACTGTAGGATTTCACCTTTGTGGGACTGAGGCATTAGGTGTCTGAAATAAATACGCTTATTATTTGGTACTTTGAAAATCACTGAGTTAATCCATTACTCTGTGCTTGTTTTTCTTTTCTTAATAGTCTTTAGTTAAAATTAATAGAGGATTAATTACGGTGGATTACCTTCAGGTCAGTAACATGAAAGGGCTGTCCAACCAGATTAATGAGGAAGATGAAATAGAAAAAAAACTAAATCAGACTTACTCGCCCATGTATCCCTTAGAGGTGGAGTGAAAAGAGGCCAGCTCAACATTGTTATAGTACTCGGGTCCCATCTCATACAGAATCTTTTTGAAAGAATGAAACTGGCATCCTTCAGAGTACACATTGTCCTGGTAAACCTGAACAGTCAGAAGACATTAATGTGCTCTGTTCCCCCAACTAAGGATAAAACATGGCCTTTTAGAGAGGCAGATCTGAACTGAAGAAACAGTGCTTACACTCAAAACTTAAAAGCTGTTAGAAGACACAAGGTTCTTTGTTAAGTAATAGTTACTGTAATGATACTTTTTATCTGATGTGACTACATTTAGAGGCTGGGCTTTTGGAAGAACAGTGAGCTTCTTTGTATGATTTAACCATTACTTGTATCTTTAAATTGATTTTCCTTCCATTTCTTTCATTTGAAGTGGTCTGAGCACCATGTAGGTTTTTAGATCCGTTCCAGCGAAATCCTTCCTTGTGTGCCCTACACTTTCTCTCTAGTTCAAACCCAGAGCAAGCCTGTTATACTGATCCTTTGATATTAAGAATCTTGCATGTCTGTTCATGTCTTAATATGATAACAGAAAGTCTGTTCCCTGTACTTAAAAAATACCAATAACACACAGAACAAAATTATACCTCATATGAGTACTCTTAGCTGTGCTTTTGAAAGAACAGATTATTCCATTACCTCATCAGCCAGAAGAAAAAGTTTCTCTTCCCAAGCAAAGTGTATCACATCTTCAATGCACTTTCTGTTTTGCACCTGTCCTATAGTTTGATTTTTAAAGCAAGAAGAAAGTTAGTGGAGCGTACACATACAAATCTTTTCACCCAGACCTACTTAGACTACCAACTTTTCAAGAAAATATCCCTCTTCCTCAGAAAAGTGCTATTGAGCTTTAGAATTCAGTTCACTAAGTATGAAATTAGGGAGCATTTTTGGAGGAATTATGGTACAAAGTACTTTAGTCCATCTCAAGCAAAGGATGTGTGAGATACAGTACTCAATCAATGACTTATTAACAGTACTCTGTGTACAGCTAATCACTGTAAATGCTCACACGCATGATGGCTAAGTGGGAACTAGTTTCTCACCAATCAACCTCAACTACTCAAAAAGCTAAATTCTGAGGGAGGCAGTGGTTACTTCAGTGGAAGCAGTAGCTTCAAAAAGCAGTAGATTCAGTGAAGTGAACCTGCTCCCTCCTTTCTGGAGTTCCATGATCCTGAAAATGTGTTTCTAAAAGTACAACGGTACTGTCCTACTTAGAGCACTGATCTCTGCAGTTCAGCTTTACATATTTGACATGTACTTAGGATTTGCTTGCAATGCCAAATGAATTAAAAAGAAAATGGTCTTAAAACTCCTTCATTAAACAAAGTTCCTACAGACCTGTGGGATTTCCAGGGTTGATGATGCAGAGGACTTTTGGATTGCAGTATGCCTTAGCTTCATTCAAGGCACGGCGAAGTTCATTCACATTTAGAGCCCAGCAATTTTCTTCATCCAAATAATAGTTCACCTGGATAGCATCCAGTTCAGATATGGCTGCTGAATATAAGGGATACTGGGGTATGGGAATCATCACTCCTGTTCGGGATTTTCCACCTCCTGAGATCAGGATCTTTAAAATTGCCTGGGGAGAAAGGAGGAATTAAAAAAATAAAAGAAAAAAAGGTCACAGACCAGAATAAATAGTATACTCTGGAATAAGTTACTAAACTTCCTTCCTAAAAAACTTTAGAGTTAAGGTGGATTTCTGTTCTAGAAGCAGGTAATCAAAGAGCATTTATTTATTTCAAGTTGTTACTGGCTGAGTGAGGATGGCATAAGCTTAATGGAATCCTCTCATGTCATAGCTTCCAAAGATTGTGCCTGATCAACCGCAAAATTTAGGAAAAACATTCTAAGCAGAAGGCACATTGGAAACAGGAATATCAAGATCATGATTTTTCTGCTGTGCCCTGTTGTAAGCAAAGAAGCTTCAGCTTGTTCTTGCTCATTGCCTTCCATTCACTTTATCTCATTAACCATAAGAGACCAATAAATAAAACCATAAATTAGAACTGGGGCCTGTGCAGATTCTCTCTTGGAACAGAGAAACCTGTTTTACATTAGGAGCAATTACGTTTTCATTTTCAAGTAACAAAACAGACCAAAAGTCTGCATGTCTCGGGATGGAAATATAATCATATGTAGTTTATGCCCAGAAGATACAGACAGAAAGGTAATGTTTGTGCTAAGGTCAGTCCAGAGGATTTCCTTGTGCCCAGTGGCTGTGTGATGTGGAGGCTTTGTACATGTGAATTAAATAAAACAGTACATGAGGTGCAGGAAGTAAAGAGATTTCTTGCCTTTATAACCAAGGGAGAACTCTGAAGTACAGGTGCAATCAAAGCAAGCATCCTTATCAGCATGTAATTGGCATCTAAAGCCAAAAATATCTTTTCTCTCAGCAGCAGTATCATTTAGTTTCTTGGTGATTCCAGTACAAAATCTGCTATTCTGTGCCTCTCATCACATACTCAGCTGCTAAGCTAATAATTTATAATCAACGTAATTTTGTACCCACCACTAGTTTAAAAATACCAAGCATCTAAAATGTATAATCAGGACCAAATGCATACTTAAAAACTCATTAACACCCTCTGTCCCCTGAGGTGTGAAACAATAGCTGTTTTATCTTTTGAAGGGCCAAATAATGAGACTCGTTGTAGTGCCGACTGTACGTTAGTGCTGAAATCAAGTCAGCATGGTGCAGATTTGATGTGCTGCACTGCCATTCCTGACAAGCTGCCAGTGTCAGAAACTCTGGAAAGCCGATTGACTGCAGACCTCTGGAGAGCTTTTCCTGCCGGATCATTGTCATTCTGAGCTCTGCCACTAGATGTCATTTAAAAAACCACCTTCACCAACACGCTCTCAAGGGCTGCCTTCATAAAAGCCAAGAACTGCTGCTGAAGTATCAATACATGTGGCTGTGTAAAGGAGCAATCTGATAGAGACACTTATTCCTGTCTTAACTGAGGGCAATTTTTGAACCTTGGTTGAACCCAAAACCTGAAATTTTTCCCAAACAAAATAGATCTTTGGGATTTTCTGGCATTGATCTGAACTGGACTAGCAGAGTTTACTTGGAAGAAGATCTGCTAAGACTTCTCACCTCTGAGATCATTCTGTCTTCCCTCTGCCATTGACTGATGCCCTCTAATCTTCAGTGTTTTCATGTCTTAACCACTGAAGACAACCATTATTTAGTCTGAATGGCCTGAATCTTCTAAATTTACATTTAGGCACCTGTAGTTCATACTACCTTTACAGAAAGGTACAATTTAATGTATATTAGGAGACCTTGCACTTGCTTCTTAGCTGGCACCTGACGCCCACACAGGGGGTGTATTGGATATTCATTGAACATGGCTTCAGTATCTGCCAGATCAAACTCATGGGATTTTATGAGACCAGAGGTTCAACAGTGATCTGTATTTCCAGAGGTAACTGCTAAACTACAGTTTGTACCAAGAAGGGACAGGATTAATTTTAACACTTACAGAAATGCCATCACTTGCCCCAGTGGTGAGATAAATGTTATCTGGATCTGCAGGAACCCCTCCATCTCTTCTTTCAATATACGAAGCAACATCTTCACGGATGCAATTTATACCTTGACTGGCAGTGTAGGATCCTGTGGAAAACAGAGAATAAGATGAGAATTGAATACAATGTATATCAGATTTTCTACTTGATAGCAGAACTCCTGAGCTAGTAGTGTATGGAGTAGTTTATATATAAGAGCCATATTTATATGGATCTCCAGGATGGGTTTGCTTTTTTTCCATGGCGGAGGAAAGGGAGCTGGTTTGTTCATAGAGCAAAAGAGTTAATTTGGAATTAGAGAAATACAGTGAGTATCAGTAAAACACAAAAATAACATACTGGATTGGTAAAAAGCATGATTTCAACCTTATTTTGTGAACTGGGACAGCAATCCCATTTTTACTATCTTTCGGTTGCTTTATGTTGGAAGCGTTTCTGAATGTAAACAAACTCCTAGTTAAGTGATGGGAACAAGGAACAGAGGTTGTATGTGCAATAGAAAGGGAAGTAACTTCTTATAACCCATGATAAATCTAAGGGTTTTATTTGCAATATGAAAACAACATATGATTTTCTCCCACAGTCTGAAACCAAAAAAATCCTAAACTGCTTCCCTCCTTCCCCCACAGCATCTCCCACAACCACTTTTCAGCAGAAATGTCTAGAATCACCCCAATCTCATGTGCAGTTTACAGAGCACAACTAATAGTCTTAAATAAAATGAGATGTTAGATGCCTGTGTGCATCACTGCTGAGTACGTGCAACAAATAAAGAGTAAAAATAAGCCTAGGTCAAGGTGAGGAATGGATTCAAGCTATGAAACCTAAGACTGATGGACAAAGAAGTGACAAGTGTACATCTATTTTCGAACGCTGTCAGGAAGCTGCAGAATCTTCTTCGCTTGTTGCGTGGAGTGGAATAATTGTGCCTGACTTCACTCTTATCACTCAGTTATCTGCTAGTAGTCTGCCTGGTAGTACTTCTGGGAAAGCATGATTGAAAAAGACAAAGAACCTTTGCAAGTACTGCACAATTGCATAGGACAAAACAGTAATTCAGGGCACAAAGTTCCCTGATGTCCTAAACATTTACTTTTACAGGACTAGAAGTTATTTTGGGTCTATACACAGGTCTTGGAGCACAGTTAGGAGGATGCTGTTAAAGGAGAACAAACCTAAGCTGCCATTCTGTCTTGTGCTCCACTGGGTGCTGAAGATATGCAGAACACTTAATTGCACTGTACTTCTACACTTAATTGTACTCAGTGGATGGCTTTGACTAGAACCCATGTGTTCGCACTGTGGGATGCAAATAAGTAAACCCAACACAAAAAGCTCCATATATTATGTATTTTTATACATAGGAGAGGGGTAAATTTCTCAAATGCCTGGTAAGATATGCCAGTTATCCCACATGCAGAGTAAGTGATGTCAGTAGAATCCCAGGGCGTTTGGACACACGAGAAGTTGAGGACACATCTGAGCTTTCACACATGGCCTGGGAGTGGCAAGACTCAAAACCATGAGTAGGGTTTTGCCAAATGAATGTTCACTGGAAGTGAGGCTATTCTAGTTGATTTCCAGAGGTAAAGACATTCATACTAACTTTGCAGTTAGTACATTTAAATAGGCTGGTATAGATGTGGGTGCAAAGCTTCAAAAGGCCACATGTAGGGATTTCACCTTTGTGTTGAATTGACAGATTCATTGAAAAATAAGGTTTTGTTATAACACAATGCAGCTCTTAAAGCTACACACAGGGCTCAGTTCTTAATCTTTGCTTTTTTCACAAGAAAGGCAACTTCTCCTTCTCAGCCATGAAGAGAGCAGCAGTAAGTTGTCAGACTATCAACAGTGTGTGACTTCCATTCAGGTGCACATCCCTGTGCCTCCAACTGTGTGTTTTGGGATGTTGTACAAAGGCTGATGAGCTCCAGAGGCCAAGAGAAGGGCTGACACACCATACTGGAGGCAGGGAGGGTGGAGAGGAGGCAGAAACCAGTACAGCAGACCAGTAAGGTTTCCGTGGTTTTAGTTGTCAGGAATTTAGAGATACAGTTGTTCTTGGCATACATAATTTCAAGATAAACATTTAGACTCCATTTACTTACAGAACCTCCATTTATCCACTGAAATTAATAGGGTATATTCAGAATTATCATCTATTTTGAATATTGCAACTGTTTCAGGCCTACTTCCTCAGAATCTAAGCTAACAGAAATTATGAGAAATACGTGATCTTTTGAAAAAAAGGAACATATTTCTGAAATATTATGCAAGGCTGAATTTCTTACACTTTACTTCAACTTGGGGCTGTGGTTTCCCACCATTTGCACCATTAAGGGGAAGGGAGCACCAGGAGCCCCATATTCATCATTCTGAGGACTCCTTCCATGTCCCTGAATTTGAGAATCACTACAAAGAAAGACTGAGTCGAAATTCAAATGTATCCTCAGCAACTCTTATGTGCCAACAGTACTATGTGGGTTTATTGTTCCAAAGTAAGACAGGAAAGGAATTTGTTGAATTAGAGGAACTTCTCAGCTTTTATAAATGTATTTTTAATGTCCTACATTAACAGACAAACCAATACAAAGAAGGTGAAGATAAAATACATTCAGTATTAGGCTGTGTTGTTTGGAATAGTCCAAGGTTGAAATACTGCTAATGCAATCACTGTTTATGTTTTGTTTATTTTATTAAGTTTCACAGCCCCTACTCTTAAAATATGCCAGGGCAAATAGGCACTGCAATCACAAAGATTAAGAAATATGCCAATTACTGTAACAAGTCTTCTGAAATGTCACGGTTTGCCTACTTGAAAGAAGTTAAGCATGCCAGATTCTTTGCTGCACCCAGCGGCAGTAGCACTATCTGCACAGTGGAAATTCTAGTGGCACTTGCCAGGTACAGGTAGGCAGCACAGTTGCTAGATGAGAAAGAAATTATCTCTTCAATTTCTTTTCTATTGAATATGCAAAGTTTGTGTTTACTTATGTGGATATTACATGTGTACTCTTGTAAGAATAGTGGTTGAAGAACAGAGCTCTAGTTCTTTCAAGAGTTATTTTACCTTGGAGAAATAGAGCTTTGACACCTTCGGTTAGAACTATCTCAGCTAGGTAAAAAGCTACCACCTCTCAGCAACGTAGCTTTCCTTCTGCAGAGGATTATCACCTTGGTACCTGAATTTCTGATACCCCAGAAAACATACTTGGACTGATGGTTTAAAATTAAGGTTCAGGAGTGTGCACTGGATCAGCTGAGATGGACATATATTGTTTGTTTACACCAGCATTACAGGGGCAGCAGACTCCTTGGCACAGAAACATCTGGAGAGGGTAAAACTGTAAAACCCTCCACCCAGTCTTAGCAGGAGACACAGAGCCCCACATTAAGAGATGCCATACCAACAGCATAGAGCCTCACTAGTACTCTCTAACACTTTCCTAGTACAAAAAATCTCAGCATTCTGTTTAGAGTTCTGCCTAGAGGTTATTGTTTTGAGGGCTCCATAGATGTATAACCCTCACCTTCTCCTCTGTGACAAGTCCCACCAAAAGTTTGCACCACTGGTCACCACCCATAGGTCACACTGCAAACCTGCCCCCATCAGCTGCAGATACTGAAACCACCTTTGTTATTTCTAATACCAACAGGAGCAACTGGACCAGAGCCTTACCTAAGCTGTTTCCTCCACAGCCCTGCAAGATCCGTCTGGCTCGCTTTTTGGCATCCTCTGGAAAGCTTGGGCTGTCCAGCAGGTTTGGGTATGTACACAGTGCCACTACCTGCAGTGTCAAGAAAATGTAAATGGGCCACTTTTCAATGGTTATTTTAAGTCAGGGATATTACTGTTAACTTTCCTTGGAAATGAAGATCACAAACACTGGCTAATTTAAAACACAGGTTATTGATGAAGTGTTTGCGGTTGTCTTTTTAGGGGTTGTGCTCACAGAAGAGATCTTATCAGGTTCCAAGTTAGGCTGATGAAAACAGTTCTAGAATTATTAACTATTTGTACTACAGACAGTGAAGACTGGAGTCCAGGTGAGCTCAGCATAGTGCAAACACAGTAAAGCACAGTTAATTATTCCTATGTTATCTCTAAGCAGCTCTATCCTCCACACTTTGTGTATTACTGGTCCACTTTATTGGCAAGAAATCAAGTCTTTAAATATGGAGCAGAAATGGGAAATACAATCAAATTCTGAAGTCCTAGTTGCATGTTCTAAAAATCCTTCCCCAAAATAACTTCTGGTTCTTACTAATTTGAATTCATGGGAAATACTTAATTAAAAAAAGAAGTGGTGATATAGAACATACTAAAAGTAGAAACACGACCCAACAGAATTAAGTTCATGAGGGAATGTAAGACACAAAGAACTGAGAGGTCTCTCTTGAGATCAACTTAATTTATTCCAGTCTCTCTCATTTTTATGCTTACATGGTGTAATATGGATAGGCTGTTGTCATCTTGTGGGACAATGACAATGAATTAATCCGTGTGTGCACACAGTCATGGGGAGAAAGGATTTCCCATTTTATTTAATAACACTGGAATAACCTGGAATACATTTGAATAATTTGTAACAAGCTCAGGTCTCCCTAGTTGGCTGCACAGTTCAATTTTATAATCTCATCACCTGGACCCTCACTTTGATAAGGCTTCAGTTTGTCCTGGAACTCTCTCAATTTACATTATTATAGACTGAGCATTTTAGATGAGTGTGTAAGGAATGCTCAGTAAATAGGATAATACTCATTTTAACCTTATTTGTGTTTTAGGAATAATATACAAGTAAGAATTCCGTTGCAATCCTTACCAAAAGTTAACCTACCAATTAGCTTGCCCGGAGGTAAAATGTGCAAAATGAGACACAGAACAAGTAGTTGAACAAGCTACGTGCAGATCTCAAAGTATACTCTCAGATGAAGAAAGGCTTCTGCTTTTTTCTTTAAAGACAACCACTTCCTTTCTTGAAGAGCATTATTGATAATGAATGTGCTGACTGATAACATTGAAGTGGCAGGAAAAAGTGTGGGTGGGGAATAATATGAAAACAAAGGAAAGCTACTGTGTTAAAAGAGGACAATCAGCAAGCAATGGGACTTTGGCTCAGAAATGAACCTTTTTAATTCTATACAAAAGAACTATTTTAAGTATAATTGCATCAAGGGATCATTTATATTAATACCCATATCAGACAGCTTTTAAGGAATTCTAATAAAAAATTAATAATAATATTTTATAGTAGTCTTACCTGACGGAGGAAGGTGATTGGTCTCTGTCCCATTGCATGTGCATCTCCAATGTTGGCTTTAATTACTTCAGTGAAAGGTTTTTTGATTCCCTAGAAAGGGAGAATTCAGAATGTTTTGTTAGGGCTGAAGTAGATGATTCTTTTTTGGTATCTGTCATATGGCTGTAACTAAACAGTGCCTGATCTCAGAACAGCTACCGTGTTTAATCTAAAGTGTGATACATTTCTTATACAATACTGCCAGTAAATCTTAAATGGTTTACAGAAATTGTGTGGACTGTGGCACATTTTTAAATGACAGGCTGGCTTTTATTTTTCTGCTAGCTGCAAGTAAGAGATTGACTTGGCTGGAAACTACACAGAGAAGTAGAAGAGACGAAAAAAAGTATTTTGAATTGTCAGTATTAGAGCAACTTCTTTGAGACACCTAAGGGAGGGATGGATCAGTCAAGAAGCTAAAAAGAGTTGACAACATTTGAGAAACCATAAAAAAAAGAAACCTCAAGATCTTTAGTTTTTTCAGAATAAAATTAGTAAAGATACTGCTAGCTTATTTATTTTATATTTAGATTAAGTATTCCTTGTACGATGACCCCACTTTTCCATGTAAAGATGTTTCACAAAATGTATCATAGTGAGGCTCTGTATGATAAACAGCAGAAGTGCTAAATAATCACCATGAATATTTAAAAGCTTCCTAGCCTCCAAAATCTGAACAGCCAGCCATTTTTTCCTGTGAGAAACTGAATACATCATGAGAACACAGGGAAAGAAGTTAATGAATGTTGATTAGCAATCACAGCTCTTCAAAAAGCAAAAAAATATAAGGGCATAAAAAAGGCAAGGAACTGACTGGTTGAAAAAAATGCCAGTGGTTTAAATAAAAAAGATTAACTGAAAGTAAAGGCCAGCATTACAAGAAGAATAAGTGAGATAGGCAATAATAAATTTATAGTTGTTCGAACGTATATTTGAGAAATAGTAGGGAGGCCTCCTAACAGTGACAGAATTGCCATGTGGACTAAGGAACTGCAAAATTAGACTAATTAGTTTTCTGTAGAAAATTACCTATAACAACTTGCTCTGGGTATGGATTCAGAAAGCCTCTTCCTGATCCATGTATTTACAGCCAATTACTGTATTTGGATATAGAATATGTGCCTGGCAAGCCTTATCTAATTTTTGCTTTTCCATCATGGACTATGTGTTGGACTTCAATGACAGAGCAGATGTGCAAAGATAACAGTAATACAAGTAGTCACCAGGGATACAGATTCCCAGGTATGCCAAGATTTGGAGGTTTAAGGCTGCATGATCCCCACCATGGATCCACTCCATCATCTAACTGAGGGCCTTTAGGTTTCTTTTCTTTTAAAATTAAATATGTAGTTAGAATGGCATTAGGACCAGACAATTGGGTTTACATGATCCTGATTGAAAAGAGTCAGTTTTATATGGTCTTACATTTAGCAGCAACTGAAAAAATGTTCACTTAAAATAATTGGTAGTGACACACTGACTCCATCAAGTCATTTGCTTTTATGCTTGTTGATATAAGTGAGTCCCTAAATTAAGAGCTGCATTTCAGCTCTAAATAAAGAATTAGGAATAGGGATGCCAGATAAAGACTACACTTATCTGAGGCTGAAATTTAGTAATTTATGAGCAATGTAAACAGCTAAAAATGTGTTCTCTTCAAGCTATGTGGGGTCCACTGACAGCACAACACTGTTTCATTCTAATTACAAATAAGCAGGAAGAGAAAGATGTATGTAGAAGAAGAACAAATTCCATTTGCTTGAAATGAAGAAAAATTCCCATGTATTTTGGTTGCATTTGGTCCTTACAGCAAATTGAATCAGTTTCACTAGATCTGCAAAGTAATACAAATCTGTTAAGGAATATGGATGATACTTTCTTTGTCTTAAGTTAGGCAGTCTGAAAAAACAGCAACATGAAATAGAAATACGCTGTTTTATCAGATTAAAACCAAAACAAACCAACTTCCTAATAATATAAATACCTTACATTAGACAAATATGATTTTTTCCTCACAAATACTATTGTGTTCTGCAATAAAAAATAGCTGCTTATTTGGTTCACGAAATGCTGAAAGGTACCTGGCATTTCATAATGTACTTTTGGAGTTTTTATTGTGGTATGGCCTTTAAAACAAAGGTAACAGAGCTTTCTGGTGTCTGTGTCAGCTTTATCATAAATAATGTTGTAGCTTATTAGCATTGATAGCATCCAGCGTTTTACTAGTGCCAAACTCTTTTTCTTTGCCATCACTGCAAAATCATCACCTACTCCACAAACCCCATGCTGCTTTTGCTACTCAAATGGTGGACCTGGAAAAAACAGCAAAACAAACACAAGAGTTTTCTCACTATAAAATCTCTTTAGAGAAGGAACACTGGGTTTTCTGTGTTGTACACACAGTTCCCACATGGACTTAAAGGCTCATGGTCATCTTGACTAATTTGTATTTCTTGGTCTCAGCTGCAAGAGCTGTTGTCTTTTCTGTCTTTCAAAAGAGAAATGCTTTTAAATAACTGGAGCCTTTTCCTTCCCTGACAATGAATTAATATCACCAATTCTGTAGAACTGTCTTCGTGAGACTTGCTATATCCTCTCCTAGTGAAATCTATAAAAAAATTGCTATGGCCACTTAATATTTTTCTATTACTTGATTTCTAGTCTCTCTATGGAAAAAAAATAGTACCATAAGTTGTTCAGATTTAGTTTAGAACAAAAAGTTCTAAACAAGTTCTTAAAAAAATTCTTACAAAGTTCTTCAGAACAAGAAGTCCCATCTTACCATTTCACAAAGAAGGAACAGAAAACAATAACAGGCAGGAACAAGTGTTGAATGTTAATGGGTCAAAGTTTCAAAGCAGGGATATCAGAAGGTGGCAGCAAGGGAAGTCTAGACAGTGCCTGTGACTCTGCAGATGAGTTCAAGGCAGAATTCTACTCAGATCCTTCAGTCAAAGTGGCATTAGCCACTGGTGACTTGTGTCAAGGTTTCTCCTGTGGTGATGGCACTGGTGGGTGTGGGTATCAGGGGGGGCGATTAAGCCAAATACTTTTTTGGAAGGTCTGTGAAAAGATCTGTAGGAAAGGAAGAAATATGAATGTGATGTTCATAACCTCAACATCAAATTGTAGAGCAGCAGGAAAAGCACTGCACCAGGTCAAAGATTTATTTCACTGCAGAAGGCTAAGCAGTCTTTAACCATGTCAGCAACACACCTGGGCTGAGACAATTTATGTCCCTGCAAGCCAAAGAACACAGGGGGAGCAGGAACAGGGCCATTGGAGCTGTTTTGCTCTCCTCTAGGGATGCCCCACCACACTTGCCTGTGCCTCATTCCCTCCCTCTGGGCGCAGGCAGGCTTGCAAGGTGTGTTCAGAGGCAGTCTGGCTGGATTGAAGCAGGCAGAGCTTTGGAAAAGGGAAGCTTGCATAACAGGAGCTCTAATAACAAACTCGTGAGCAGTAAGTTCCACAGTGATACTCCTGCCTTCTGAAGAGGGCATGAACCACATCAAGGAGGAAAACCAATGCCCAGCCCTACAAAACAACCTCTGCTCCAGCCTCCTGCCTTTGGCGGCACCTCACACTGTGCTCACAACGTGATTCAGCTTCAGCTCGGAACAAGGCCAGGCTCCTGCCACTCTTCTGAGAGTGTTAGCAAACAGATTCATCATAGTAGCCCCTTTTTAAAGCTGTAGAAGCCATCTTTCACGCGTAAAGGAGAAAATATAAAACATGTACTTTCTTCTTTCAGTAGCTGTCTTCTGGATAATGACAGGATTTTTATGGAATGAAAGAATCTTCCAGAATTTGGAATATGCTTTTTGGAAATTAGTTCCTTCAACAGCTAGTTCTGTCACTCTGCTCTTTTCAGAGGAAATGCATTTTTTAAGAGACCAGATGAAAAACATCTGAAACATGAAGCAAGCCAGACACAATTATCCTAACAACTGTATCTAAATATCACACGAAGTTGGAAAAGGGGATTTTTATACATGAGCTAGAATTGACTGGTGCAGAGTCAATACAAGTCTTTGTGTAGTTTGCCAGGTTTGGGGAAGCTTCCTCTTCCCCTAGACATCCCCACAGCTTCAAAAAATCCAACAGGAAAGGGGAACAGTATGAAATGATGAGCTGTCTCTCAAGGAGAGAGTCGTGTTGCAAGAGGTGTTGGGAGAATTACTTGATCAAAGAAAGAACGTGATGCCAGAACATACACCACCCTAAAGAACTCCCAGGAGGGCAATGCCCTGCCAGGAGCTGGTTTGTCACTTAGGAGTTTTAGTGTACCTGGAGGTTCCCTTTACAAAGGTACCACCTGAAAATGCTGGCAAACTGCAAAATACCACTGTGCCCAGCAAGATTAAAGAAGGGTGCAAACTGACCTGATACTGTCTTTGCTAAATCTTCAGCAAATTTCAAAGGAAAACCATCAGTCTGGTGATAAGCATGTGTGGATTTGGTAATGGCAATAGGAAAGAATTGAAACGGGTTCGCTTGAGGAGGCCATGAAAATGTGAGCTGCTTTTAATTCCAGAAGAGCAACATAGTATTACACCTATTTCTGAATTTCAGAATTTGCCTGCTCCTGGCTGCTCCCAATTGTTTCATTTTCATCACCATTGCTTTATGCCTCCTCTTGATGGTTATCAGGCAATAACATCACACTAGGAAACACTGTACTATTTCCTTGAGACTGGTTTTGCTGCGACTTGCACAAACAAGCTGTACAATCAGAGAGCTGGCAAACCCAAACATTTCAGCATAGCTGAGATCGATGCTGTAGTAGCCAAGTTGCTTGCTTGCTTTTTTATCTCCTCCTCTCAAGAGGCCAAGAAAGCACTGCCCAGAGGCCCTTAACTAATAGCGACCTGAAGACCTGAATTAGCATTCCAGTCTTTTTATTAAAACAGCTCACAGCAGAAAAATAAACCTGACCTGCTTACCATGGAGTAAGGCTTTGAGTTTGCATTATGCTTGTGTAATTCAAGCTGACATGAGCTGTTCTGGGGAGGAAGGAGAAGGCAAATTCTGGACTTTGACTTGAAATGGCAGTGATGACTTGCATGCCCCCTAATATCACATGAGAAATCGGTGGGGCTGATCATTCATTGGCAGATCTGATTCAGAGACTACAGAACAGGACTTGTCCTCAAGTTACTTTTGCCTGACATATTGTTCAAAGTGGATTTGCATTCAGAATTTTTGCCTATAAAAAAAAAGCACTAGATTTCGTGACAGAATTAAATGACAGAATTAAAATAATGCTCATTAGAAAGTGATTAGACATTAGGACCCTCTTAACTTGAAGAGTTATTGGAAAAGGTCTATTTTGGAATAAATCTTGCTAATATATTCAACCAGAAAATATCCAAAACTGGATCCTGTGGGTTGTGTGCTTCTGAACATTTGATTTTGATAATTGTGCTCTTGAAACCAGTTTTCTTTCACCTTCATCTGCAGTAGTTTTTGCCCTCTTAAAAAACATGGGTTTTACTACAGATTCACTTATGTATGCAACATGTACAGACAACTGAGGAACAACAGTTCTGTCTTAATGAGGTCAGATGCTCTTGCCTGGGAGATACTTTCTTAGTGTGCACACAGTCACGTATTCAAAGCAGAAAATTATAGGATGGTAATTTAAGCTTAACATCTTTCATTACTGGGTGTACCAGTCAATCTTGTATCTTTTTCTTGGCATGTTAAATTATATTTCTGCATGTCATTGTCTAAATTGTGTTTTATCTTTCCAAAACTCCTAGGGACACAGTCAACTCACATTTACAATTAAGGCTGGATTCTAAGTCAGAGTTTTTCTATTCAATTTAAAAGCCTGATGAATTAGTGAGGGGAAAAAACCCCTCTACAGTATTTTAACCAAAATACTTTAGCAGAAGCTGCCTGAGATTTCAGCTACATAAGCAGAAGGATTTTGGTAGTTTTACTATCTAAATAGCAATGTAGGGAGTGTACAGGTGGCTTGAATAAACGTGAAACAGGAACCTATTTGCAATAGTTATGCAAATGAAGAGCGTGGGCACGAGAGATGAGCATACAAACCTTTTACTGGAAAGGTAGTTCAGACCCCTGGGGCAGTTCTGAAGAATGGGGGCTTCAGTGTGTAGAGACTGCACAGTGCCATTGAAGGCCCAGAGCTGCAGCCCAGGGTGGGGATGTGTTACCCACCTGTGCTGTCTGAAGGAACTTCCTACATGCTACCAATACATCCCTGCACACCATCCCTCTCCCCCTTTCTACCCTACAATTCTGTTTCAGTAACTTGAGAGTTTTGAAGGACCTTGTGTAACTTACAGTGAGCCAGGCACTGCTTCCAATGTTACCTGAGCCGACTTGTGGATCCCGAAATGCTGTTTAATATGCACTTGCTTTGCTAGGAGATGTAAGTCAACTTAACCTAACACAGAACTTGACATTATGTAAAACCCAACCAGGAACTGGGCAAAAAGGAGAGTATGAGGGAAGAGAAATGTCAGAGTAACAGATATGAAGGGATTTTCCAAAACAGGGTCAGTTAAAATTTGCATGAATGCAAAGCAACAAATCAGGTATGTGTCCTGCCTGTGTAAAGATAAGTTAGTTATTATTGATTAGGCAAAGAGAAGGGCTCTGTCCAGAGATTACATTATTCTTGCATTGAATTCATGTTCAGGAGCAATTTTCTAGTCTGAAATGTAATTGAAGTCAATACTTGACACCGTGACCACCTGTTGGCAAGTCCACACAAAGGGGATAAGAAAAAGGTCTTACTTGATTGAGTTCTATTTAGAGTGTAAACATGTATTAAAATTTGCCAGTTCTCTAGCTTGCTTTAAAAAGTTTTCAGAAACACCAATGAAAATGGTTGAAGTCAGTTCTTTCTGTGTCATCTTAGTAACCCAGAATCAGCTGATTACTACCAATAGCAAAGTGGAAGAAAAGCCAAGTTTTTACTTTCGAAGCATGATACGGTTTCAAAATTATGAAAAAAAAGGTTCAAGAAAGTAATTCAAGTCACTGATTTTGCATGAAGATTTCCATCTTGAAAGACTTAATGTAGATCAAACCCTGATTTTCCACCTAGATGAATACAGGTCACAAGCCAACAAAACTTGTGAAATCCAGGTACAGCACGCCTCACCTGCATTGACCAATCAATCTTACTCTGCTTTAATTGGGTATTCTACTTGTCACTTACATTGGCTTAGTCCCAAGCCCATGAGCTAAAACTAATGCCTCATTTTTATTTATTTTTTAAGGAATATCCCTTTGGTTGCCGAATCAAAAACTTCTCAAGTAATAGTTTTGTCCTTATTTCTGTGTGCACGGTGGAGTTACAGCTCCTGTTGTGATCATTTGCAGTTAATATACAGGAGCAGCAAATGCCAGATAGAATAACAGAGGAGCAGCTATTGGGGATCTCAGACAGCAGAACAAAACTCAAGGAAGATGAAAGCTTACACTGTGCAAACAGCTCCGAGTAGCTGTTTTATAGTCCCCATAACAGCTGTGTAAGTTACGCAAGTATGAAGAGTAACCAAATGGAACCAAGTTTAAACAGGGAGAGTCTCTATCACATCTGATTAGACAATGGCTGCATTTGGGGTGCTTTTAGTTTAGAAACAAATTACCTAAAGGCATCTGGGCAGAACAGGATAAGTACAGATTTACTGCCATTGCTTCACCTCTGCCTGTTCTCATTACCCCCAACCACTGCAGTGCTTCCACCTCATACTGGGGAGCCTGTCCTGTCCTGTCTGTGCAAAGCTCCTTCCCCACCAAATGTACAAGAGTTGCTGTGGGGCAGCTCTTGCTGTCAGTGAAGAGCAGCTGTGGATCTAGAGATGCTGTGGGGCATCGCCTTCCTCTGCCAACCACTTCAGCCTCTTCCCTTTATCCAACAGTGGTAATTCTGGCTGGCCTAACTCTGTAAACTAAGATTGAGAGGGATGGAAAAAGCTGTCCAATTTAATTAAAAGGAAACAAAGAAGTGTCATTGACATGTGAGTACACAGAATTGAATTTTAGACACACACACAAAAAACCCAGACTATTAGATAACCTATAATAATTCAGTTATAAGGAACCTAGGTATTACTCAACACTGTATGCTTTAACAAACAGTTTGATTAAACAAGAGAAGAAATAACAGTATTTTTATCAGAAAGGCAAAGAGGAATGAATAACTTGAGAAGTGTGGAAGAAAGTAAAGTCTTTCTGCTTCCTGAAGTTGATTAGTGTTCTCTGCAGATACACTGTCTCAACTTTTGCAGTAATTCTGTCCTCTTTCCCAGCCAGCTGGAAGGTTTGTTTGCATTACTGGTGTTAAAGCATAGTCACCTCTAGGAATGCTCGTAGCCATTATCAATGGCAAACATTATTTCATGAGACTGGTTCCAGGGGAAAAAAAAATTTAAATGGAAAATGCCACATAAGTCGGCACAAAACTGACATAACAATCTTTTAACAAAGCAATCGGCAATGATTTGCTCTTATATTTTTTCAAAAGTGCACAGAAGATTATTCTGTCTGCCAGTGACTCAGCTGGTAACTGGAGTAAGCAGGGGAGCTGGGAGGAGTTGGTGAAGGGCCTTTTATATTTGTTTTGTCAAATAATATCTTCTGCTCTGCAATGTTAACTTGAAAACAAACATACTCAGTGAGAACACTGGAAGATTTTATACTCTGGAAAATGCACCCACTAGGGAACCTAGTTGCATAAACACAATGACACCTTTATAAACAAGTTTTAAGGCAAAAATCAAAGCAGATGTTCTGAAATTAATTCTCCATCACCACTCTGAAGTTTTTAAGTAAAATTAAAAAAAAAAGAATCTGTTTTTAATAATTAAGTTAGACATAAATAATTTATGTATATAGTACAGTGAGCTGAAAACATGCTTCACCTTCTAAAATGAGGGGAACCAAGTAGCACGAAGACCAGAGAATTAATCTCTTATGGTTAGAATTGCTGTAGCACTTTTTTATTCAAAGCACTTTACATGAACTAATGAAAATCATCTGCGGTACCTGTAATAAGGTATTAGAAAGACTCTAAAGCAGTGAAGGCAGGGAAAAATATCTGAAATGACAGAAAAACTACTCTACCAGATGCTTTATTCAAAACAAAAATAAGTCCTTGTGCTGAGAGGGGAAGCTGTGGTTTGAACAGTAGAATCAAAAAGCCATGTCTGTATTGCTAAGGATTTATCTTTTTTCTTTTTTTTCAATACTCAAGGTATAAGACAAAAAAAAAAAAAAGACGTGAAGAACCAAATGTAAGCACTGACTGATTTGGATGCTTTGTTTAGCACATTTTGGGACAGACCCTTAGAATCTGCTTTATTAACTGATTCTCCTAAGAGCACCAACCACCTCCAACTTCGGGCAGCGTTACTGAGCGTTTGAGCTCTGAAGGCTTGTCCTCGGGCACCTCAACTTCTGCCATTAAAGCAAGAGGAGCACATTATCGGTGGTCTCTTTGGACGACCCAGAGCAGTGCTGGGTGAGGCTGCGGAGCAGCGCCTGGGCGAGCCGGGTCCAGCTCCAGCTCACCTGTCAGGAGCCTGCCGCCGCTTTCAAAGATGCCTCCCTGCCCCGGCCAAGGCAGTATCTCTAAAATCCTCATGAACCACCTAAACGCTCTATCAGGATGATGAAAGCTGGTCACTCACCCCCTTGTATAACACAAAGGACACGGGATTGCAGCAAAGGGTCAAAGTGGCCGGGGAAATGTAAACAGTGCTTTATGGGGGTGTCCCGTATTTGCCTCCGGCAGCCAGTGACACCAGACAAACAGTAGCCGGCCCGCGGGTTCCTTTGTTTCGTGCCTCCGCCGCCTCCCGCGGGAAGGGGCGCGGGGCCGGGGGTGCCCGCAGTGGAGCGGGGCCGGGGGCGGCCCGGGCACGGCGGGAGGAGCAGAGCGCGTCCGGCCACGGCTCGGGGCAGCAGAGGGATGGGGGAAAGGCTGCTGTACTCCCAGAGTTTTTAACTTGGTAGGCGGCACTGCAGCGGCACTCGCGGTGCCTCCCGCTTTCCCGAGCCTTCCAAAGGGTCGCGTCTCAGCCCCGCGGGGTGTCACGTCCCCGCCGAGCCCCGCGACATCCCAACCGGGAGCGGCGGCGGAGAAGCGCCCGGGGCAGAGCCGACGCGGGCGGTGGGGAGCGCGCCCTGCCCTGTCCTGCCCCGCCCTGCCGCCCCTGCCTCACCTTCCGCAGCTCCTTCTCGATCTCCCCGGCTTTCAGAACGATGGGGCCCCGCACCGCATATTCCACCGCCTTCACTTGCGGGTTCATGGACTCCAGCGTCAGGATCTTCTCCCTGCTCGCCTTCTCGTTGATCTTCACGGCGGAGGCCTTGGCAGCGCTGCTCCAGCGCACCGTCCCCTCCCGCCGGGGACCCCGCGGCTGCCGCCCGGCCGCCAGCGAAGCGGCGCAGCGCAGAGCCATGTCCGTCCTTCCGCCCCGGCAGCCCCCCGGCCCGCGGCCGCACAGCCTTGCCGCAGCTTGCCTGGCAACCAAGACAAACCGATGCATGTTTTTTCGGGGAGTTCCCAAAGCCAGATTAACGATACGAGGGCTGAGGATCGGTGTATTTTGTAATCGGAACCGGGCGCTAGTCAGAGGCACGCGAGCAGGAGGTGCAGTCAGACGAAATGCCGAAGAGCTGGCACAGTTACGCGTACACGCGCGATCCTCTCATGTCCAGATCCCGCAAACTTAATTGCAATGGATACAACTGATCTTGCAGTGTTGCGATGCCGCCACAGGAGCAATAGATCCCACCATTGCATCCGAACAGCGCTGCAGCCCCCTATCCCCGACAGAAGTGCCCGCGCTAGTGCTCTGCAAGAGTCCCGGGCAAACCCATCCTTCTCGCAGCCGGCGCTGGCCCCGGCCCCGGGGCGTGCTAAGGTGTGATTGCACCAGCCGGGCTGCGGGCGCGCTGCCTGGCGGGGGCTGTAGTCCCTCTGCGCCTGCCCACGGCATCAGGTGATGGGCAAGGAACTACCGCACCCAGAGGCCTCCTCGGGCCGCTCCCGCATTGTCTGCAGGGCGGGGCGCGCTCCCGCTGCCGGAGATGCTGGGGAAACCGGGGTCAGGGCCAGTCGGGGGGCTTTTCCTAAGGGAAAGGCAAAGCCAAGTGTTCTCGGTGCCAGGGAGCGCGTCGCTGCCGCTCGGAGCCCGCGGTGCCGCCGCCTGGCCGCGCACAGAGCGCTCCCTTTGTCTGGGTGTGCTTTTCTGCTCTGGGTGTGAGAAGTGCAGTGTTGCCCACCCTGACTCCCATGTGCCCGTGGGGAAAAGGCCGCCTGCGCTCGTTGCCCAGCCTGACGTGGCGCTGGGCATGCGGCGCGGGGGGCGCGGAGGGGTCTGCGGGGGGGTCACCTGTTGCGGCATCGCTGGAGAGCGGCTCTGGAGCCGGGCAGGCAGCGAGGCTGAGCGAGCGCCAGCGCCTCGTCCGTCACCCTGTCACCCTGCCAGGGGAGCATTTGCTCCTGATCCTTCCCTCCCGCAGGAACGAGCCGGTCCTCTTTCACAGTTTCCTCATTGTTTCCAGATGATGAAAATGTTTTTATCTCTCGGGTTCAGTTCGGCTTTCATAGCAAATGACTGGAGATCTGCCATGAAATACAACAGCAGCAGAATTCAGGGGAGAGAGAGGTAAATGCGCTCTCCTTCTTGCTGCCCGTGGGGAGGAGAAGGCCCTTTTTACCCGTCCTGGGTGCCCAGAAGAGCCTCCTTGTTTGTGCTCAGAGAGTGGAATAAGGGATCATTCACTCAGGAATATTCCTATGACCTAAAGTTACCTCCCTGAGTAAGAGCCTGGGCTGTAAATCAGCCTTATTTGTGAATTGTTTTTGTAGAACCTTCTTTTTACTTTCTCTTTCGCCACTGACTTGGAGAGAATATAGCACACTAGCTTCCTAATTTTAGGTGCCTAAATTGTATGTTTTGAGACTTGGGTTCTGTTCTGTTTTGGTATCTTTCCTCAGCTGATGAAGAGCAAGGAAGCTGCTTTTGCTGTGTTTGATTTTATTTCATTACATACAATTATGTCTTGAGCCTTTTCTTCTGTCTTTACTGTTTCCTCTTTCTAACAAGCTTCTGCTTGCCATAGTGTTTAGTTTCACTAATAATTTGCTCCAGTCTTTATTCTATTTGAAGTGTGATATTTCAGTACTTGCTCTGTGCTAATTTAAAAATAATCACTGCTTGAGGATTTTAGTCAATTCATAGTTAACAAAATAACAGAGATGGGATGTTTTTTGTGCTGAAGGAACATTCTTGAGGTGGTGCAGAAAACTCATTTGTTTTCTGTTTCCAGTCATTGTACTGATTGTACTAAGAGTTTTTTCTTGTTTACTGTTCAGTTTGTGAAGGCCACGTGGAGTGTTTCTGGCCCTGCTTGTCCTCCCTCCAAAATTCTGCCCACAGAATGACCCAATAGAATGCTCTGTTAGAAATTCAAGTTCCAAGAAGTCCATTTTTGTTTACTTGAAGCTGCAGTAACTGTTCCAGGACATTGCATCTGATTTTTTCCCCCCATATTTTAAACCTTTTAAACTTTTGAAATGTCAGGTTTTGGACCCTGTATGTTTTGACACTTTACTTTTAAAGTTGTCATCAGTCATGTATCTAGAAAGCCAAGTGCTCTCGGAATCTGGCAGTTTGATTGATAATTAACAAACAGTGCCATGGTGCCTTTTCTCCAGGTTTGATAAAAAGTAGTTCAGAAGAAAATATTTCAAGCTGTGGTAAGATATGTCAAGGTTGGATTTACCACAACACCAGATCTGATTTTATAGTATGCTTTAATCAGATTACCTGAAATGTTCAATTTATTTTAAATTCTAATATTTACTTGCAGTGCATACAAGTAGATCGTAGGTATCTTAATTCTGGGAATTAACCATGTATTTCACAGTTTCTTAGAAATCAAGGTTGAAATGCTACCCAGACTATTAAAAATCAAAGTTTGGATTGGAATTTGGAAGCAATGATTTTGCTGGGGGAAGAACACAAATTAACCTTTGCTCTGGGTCCACACACTGCTGTTCCACCCCCAATCCGCCCCCCCAGAAAGAGCTGGCGTAGCAGAAAGTGTGCAGCCAGCACTGCCCCCGTGTCTCGGATTGATCCCTCACAAGTAAAGGTACAGACCCCCATCATCACTGTTTCTGCACTAGGGACAATCCAAGCAAGCCCTCAGACCTTGCAAATTCTGTAACTCTGCTGGTTAGTGTGTAACACAGCGCAGCCCTGGAGTGAGGCTCAACACCTGCAAACGCACCTTGCACAAGCCAAAATGTTTTTGTAAAACATTGGAATAAATATATGCAAAACTGGAATTCGGTAGTCTGATTAGTCTGCTAAGGTTAGAAATGCACACAGGAAATGAATAGGATAAAACAAAGCTTTTCCATATTAAATGCACTATGAAGAGGTGTCATAGAAAAGTATCTCTCTCTTTACAGGTGGTAAATGTATCTCCAAATGTTATTTTAGTACAGATGCTTTCCTGAAAGTGAACAGTGTAGGATGAACTTGCAATGTTGAGGCAAAGTTGTTCCTAAACAAATGAGCAAATCATATGAACACGAGTTTCAGACAAGCCAGACGTCGAAGGCGGATAGTACTGCTTACCAAGGTGCCTTGATCTCCATGTTGCATTCCATCTTCAGTCATAAAGGCACAGGCTGGCTTTCTGGCAGTTATAAGAAGCTAAAATAATGAATTTCGTGTTGATGGTGATGAGCTAGAGATACAGAACAGCAGCAAACGCATAAATACATAGAAAGGTAGATGGAGAGCTGGAGAAAAAAAAGGATGAACAGACTAACAGCTGCTGCCGCATGTTTCCATCCTGACAGACCTTCAGCAAGCTGCTTTGCCCTGAATAGTCGCATGGTTTAAACCCCATGATTACTGTAATGACATGTGGTAACTGAGCATTCATTCTGCCGCTGCTGTTTCATTGAAGCAAAGGCACTGGATAGAAAACTGCTCTCAATAGCTTAAAATGCCAAAGTGTTGTTAGTGATACTTAGGTGTCTTCGAGCACACTAAGTAAATGGAAACCACATTATGAAAACTAGGTTTATTTAGACAAAAAGAGCAAGGTTTTCTGTATTCTGTGTTATACAAGTGGGGAGGATGTTTTTTTCCTATGGAATGCTGCTCATGGTAGTGGTTCTGAATATAAGGAGCATCTTCAGAGAAATTACTGTTCCTACTGTTCTTCAAACTGAACAAAAATTTTTAAGATTTGGTGCAGAGCTCAGTGCAGTCCACTGCAAAAGTGCCAGTTAAGTGACTTCATCTCTTCATGTTTAACAGCTCTCATTATCTCATGGTAAGCAAAAACAAAACAAAAAAAAAGCCAACCTCCTACCCAAAAAACAACCTCAGTTGTGGAATGTGTAAAATAGTCTATTGAATTATCTTCATAAGAATTAATTGAAAAGATGCTCTATGAAAATAATGTAAGTTTTTTGTGAAAATAAGTTATTTTGTAAAAACCAAACTGTTCTGAACACCATGTGGATTTTAAAAATGTTTTCCACAAAAAAGGCCTGATATGTAAGAATAAAATGTTGGAAGCCTTTTTTAGGGAACAGTAGGTGCTACTGCCATTAAATAATTTAAATTATTGATATTTTAAGAAAAGCTTATTCTTTAAAATCTGGGGCCATGGGCCTTTTTTCTCAGGCAAGCTTTAATATGCTCAGCTGAGCTGGACCCAGGAGCCAGCCTAAGCCTGGCTTCCTGAAACCAAGAGGCATCAATGCTTAACAGCATTTTGAATTAAAAAATGCTTTGTAATTGGGAAACGCTCAATATTTAGCTGTACTTGGAGAACAAAGCCAACATTTGTGCCGCTTAAATGTTGTTCTTGCCCAAGTTCAGAGTAATGGGATCTCAAAGGACTTGTTAGGCACGACTTTGATTCTCTGTGAAAGGACTCAGAGGAGACTCAGATTACAGCTGCCCTGAAATCTACTGGTGAGAAGCACAGTAACATTAAGTATTACAAACTATTATTGCTATCAAAATTGCCAAAATCAGAACCATAAAATAGGATTAAAGCTTGTCTGTATAATCAATGTATTTTTAATATAGTACTTTCTTCTTGCCAGTTGAATACTGTCGTATTACAGCTTCAATTCCTTCGTGGTAACATTGCAAATATTATAATCTAGCTCTTCCTATTATTTATAATTTTGCTCTCATACATCCTATTCTTGTATTTTAGATATAACTTAAGAATTCTCTAGACAGTACTTAGTCCGTGGAAAGAATAAAACCCCTGCTGACTATAGCTGACTAATTAGGAAGTTGGTACTTAACCAGGATGTGTTTTATAACCTTTTTGACACAAGGTTGCACAGCACCTTAGGAATTTAATTTCTCAATTTGCTGTGTTTTGTCAGCACTTTGAGGCTGACAGAGCCTGAAACTGTCAGCTCTCCCAGGGGACGCTGCAGGAGAGTAGGATGCTTCCGAATTGCCTGGAGTGCTGAGCAGAAATACAACTCAGGAGTGCTTCTCTCTCTCACTCTGAGGTGGATTAAATATGTGAATTGTTCCTACTTTGGGATTTTTGTTTCCTTGTAAAATTATAGTTGCAGACCAAAATACTGCCCTGTGCAGGCAGTTGATGTGTCAGGCAGTGATGAGGCAAACATCTCAGATCATTTAGCTCAGCTGGACTCTGGTGACAACAGCAAAGAAAAGAAGCCATCAGGCACTCACGATGTCATGTGTAGCTTTTCATAAGATAGAGAAATTGCATCATTTTCTTATTTTCTATTTTAAATTGGTGTAAAACACATTTTAAGTGAGGCTTGGTCTTGCAAAGTGCCTCTCATTGACTCTGTTAAGAGAGAAGGTACCTGTACCCTTAAAAAGGTATTTGTTGGTTTTATCTCAGTGCTGGATTACACGTCTGAAATTATGTAAAAAAAAATAGTCTTGGACTTTCAGAACTCAAAATTAACATGTTAAAAATTAGAATAGCAAGAATACATATGTGGTAAATCAATTTTCTAGCTAGGAACTACCTTGTTTGCTTTCAGTAAGGGCAACATTTTTGTTTGTGTGGAATAGTTGAACAGCTGTCCCTGACTACTTTATTTGCTCTATAAAGAAAAGCAGGGTATTGTCATAGATCTCTGTGAGCTCTCTTGTATATTCGTTAATTTATTTATTAGATACTGTTACTGTACTCAGCAGAGCCCCCTGCTGTTATAAATTCTCCTGAAATGCCTTTCTATGTTTTGCTATGTCTGGACCTTATCAGTTAAGGAAAAAAATTTAAAATTCCAAATGTAAACTCAAGGTCCTCGTTGCATGGATTTGTTCTGGATTCAGGAATTAAATCTGGATGTTGTGCCTACATAGAACACGTTTGCATTTTGGCAGCAGTCACAGTTTATATGGAAAATAAACCCGTCTTGTCTTTGTGTATCTCTGGAGAAAGATGTGCGCCAATGGACTGGTAAGGACTGGAAACAATATGCAGGGAGAACAGGGAAACAAATCCACCCTCTGAGTCATAACTTAAATACTGAGGAGAAAAGGAAAGGGGCAAATGAGGCAGTTTAGTACCTGTGTCCACAGCCAGAGGCCACCACACACATGGGGAGCCCCAGGTGCTCACAAGGACAGAGCAGGGCATTCTCGTGCTCTCTGTGGGGACCAGGCTCAAGGCCGAGACTCGCGGAAGAGAAAGGATTGAGAAAAACCCCAGCAGGTTGTACTGGCACAGGAGAGGACATTGCAAACGATGTTTGATTCTTTATTCGTCATACGATATTGGTAGTAAGGATGGAGAGGGCTGGCATGACAATCTGGGCATCTGGAGGACACTCTCTAGGGCATAAATGCAATTTATGTGTCAGAAATTCAGGCCCTGCTGAGATAGCTGTTCCTGCTGCTCTGGTCCTGGTAGTGGTCTGACAGTAGCACACTGCTGTTCGAGGACACTGCACTCTAAAAACATCCCATTTGTGAGCGAAACCCCGCACAGAGGCATGCCCGGACACCCCGCTCTTGGACCACTAGGCTCCCAAAAGGCACCAGCGCAGCGGGTGATAACCATCCCCCTCCACTCTGGTCTAGTCTCTTTCTGAGTTGAGATGGAGAGCAGAACAACGGTGTTCGGTGCTTCCTGACGGCACGGACATTCATTTCCGTCAGGCTCCCGCCCAGCCCGGGCTCCCTCATTGCCGCTCCCCTCAACATTCCCGGTCCCCTCAGCCGCGGGCCGTTCCCAGCCCGGCCGCCAGGGGGCTCCAAGCGCCCCGGCGCGCAGCCAATCAGGGCCGTGGGCGGGGCCGACCCCTCGCGCGCGCGGGGGTGGGCGGGGCTCGGCCTCTGTGAGGGCTCGCGGGTCCCCTCAGGCTCCTCCCGCCTCTCGTGCTCCTCCCGCCGGCTCCTCCCGCTCGCTCCTCCCGCTCCAACCGCCGGCTCCTCCCGCTCGCTCCTCCCGCTCGCTCCTCCCGCCGGCTCCTCCCGCTCGCTCCTCCCGCTCCAACCGCCGGCTCCTCCCGCCGGCTCCTCCCGCCTCTCCTGCTCCACCCTCCGGCTCCTCCCGCTCGCTCCTCCCGCTCCAACCGCCGGCTCCTCCCGCCCGCTCCTCCCGCCCGCTCCTCCCGCCCGCTCCTCCCGCCCGCTCCTCCCGCTCCAACCGCCGGCTCCTCCCGCCGCCTTCTTCCTCCCGCCGGCTCCTCCCGCCACCTCCTTCCTCCCGCTCCTCCCGCCGGCTCCTCCCGGCGCGGGCGGCGCTCCGGCCGCGGCCGTGTCAGCCCAGCCACGGCAGCAGCGAGCATGTCCTCCAGTAGGGCCAAGAAAGTGAAGATGGCCACCAAGTCCTGCCCGGAGTGCGACCAGCAGGTGAGCGGCTGCCGGCGGGCGCTAGGCTGCGGAGGGCGGAGCGGGAAGACCGGCTCCGTGCGGCTGCGGATCGATGTTTGTGTGAACTAAATGGTTGTTGCCTTTGCAGCCTCTGCATGGAACGTGGGTTGAACACCGCGTTCCTCTGGCAGGGTAGTGGAGTAGTTGTATTGTGCTGAGGGGTTTCTGCGCGACTGCAGAAAGGCTGGTTTATGTGCTGGTGTTGTTTAGTAGCTGTGTGATCTGTTAAAAATTCAATGAGCTGGGTGATTTATATAATGCAGTTTGCCCTTTCGATGACTAATGTGCTCAGGGCTGGGCGGGAGAGTGCTCAGAGGTGTTGTTTTCTCATGGGGTGGTTCGGAAGCGGCGAAATCGAGACCTTTGGTGCAATTTCTGTCCTGTCCCCGAGTGCCCACGTGAGCTGTTCGTGTCCCACTGCGGGTTCCTTGTGTGCACAAAATGGAGCTGCTCACACTCACACACTCACGGCGCTGCTTTGTACCGCTGCCGTGTCAGGAGCTTGTCTCCATTTAGTGGGAATGATGTGAGTATCAAAAGCAGGCGAGTTTGTTCCAGCAGGGCTCCGAACAATGGCCCGGCGCTGCAGCGGCGGCCGTGGGGCTCGGCCGAGGGGCAGCGCCTGTCACATGCACTCCTGGGAACCTCGGCTCTGTTATGTGACCCTGGAAAGTCACCCCTATTCACTGGTTTAGCCATACCTAAAAAAAATAAATAATCTCATATCATTTTTCTCTACTTGTATAGCTTAAAAAAATCGCATTATTTGTTCTGACTTGCATAGTTTTTACAGTGTTCCTACTCATCCTGGCACAGTTGGGAGTGCTGAGCTGTGTGTGGGCGTCCTTTCATGGTTTAACCAACAGATCAACCACTGCAAATGCACGTTGAGCACGTCACTGAAATACTATTTCTGAGAAAGAAATCGTGTGCCAAGTTCTGGTTAGTCAGTTGGTAAAATGAGAAATGAAAATGAGTGATAAGTTATATGTGAGAGTGGTGGTGTTTTTGTTTGTTTGTTGGTTTTTTTTAAATAAATGTAGTCAATGTCAAGCTACCAACAATAAATAAGCAAACGCTGTAGGCTTTTTAAGCTGATGTGAAAACTTTCACTTTGTTTTGCACTTACATGCATGTTATGTGTTCTAGTTTTGGTCAATGTAGATTTTCTGCTAGCAACTCTTCTGTGGCTTGCATGGATTTAATGTGTATATATGGCCTGCCTAGCCCACATTGTTCACAGGACCTTGTTTTCCAGTGCCAAAATATTTGAGAGGGAGCAAGAAACTAAAGCCTACAGTACAAGTCAGCCCTTTGCAGAGCGTGGGGAAGCTCCATGTAATCTTAAGTGACTGTGTCCTGTACTGGTGTTTCTTAAATTCTTCCATAAGCAAGGGCTTTGCATTTGTTTCTGATTTTTTTCACTAGAAGTGGCATGCATGGAAACATTTAGACAGCCACAGTTATTGGAGTGAAATATTGAGTAACACTTCTTAGACTTTAAAACATTTTTCTGTTGTAATTTAGATAATACATAATATTTCAATATTTTCACAACCCATTAAACTAGGGAGCCTGAAGTACTTGCAGTCAATCTGAGGAAATAATTATCACTTCTTAATTTAGCATCAGGTAAAATGTCTTGTATGAGAAAATTTCCTTTTTGTTAAGAAAATGTTAAGCAGAGTGAAATAGTGTTTAGGACTCCCTTGCCTTAATTATGCTAGAGGATGTTATCAGTGTGGGTCTTCAAAGGATAACTGATAGGTTTCGGTGATAAACCCCTTCCCCCCAGGCCCCCCGCCCTCAAATGATGCACATCCCTACGTGCTAAACCTGTAACACGAGAACAGTATTGTTCTGTTAAACACAGTTGAGTTCGTTGGAAAATATTGACTCTGTTCCAATCCCCTTGGGTGGCTTTGCCAAATTTTTTTTTTAGGCTGAGCCTGGAAACATAATTATTGGAGAGACCCAAGTGTGCAAAAATGGATTGAGCTGGAACTCTGTATAACCTTAACAACATACACAAATTATCTGCTAGATTTTGGGGCTTTACTAGTGTTATATATGAACAAAGAGACAAGGGTGTACACAAGTCTCCTAAATTCTGAGCTTTAAGGTTCAGTAAACCTCTCTTGGACTTGTTTTTTTGTATGTCAGTGTCTCCATAAAGAGAATTAAAATCTCTAGTTCTGTAAAACCTATATCAAAAAGTCTATCTGTAAGCCTTTTGTGGGGTGAAGTGTAGGAGTTCAGATGTGCTACAGAAAGCAAAATAATTTGTTTATTTGAGTAGCAGTTAAGTTCTCCTTTACAAATTCATGTACTAATTTGGCAGGGGGTTTTTTGAGATAGTAGAACTTGGGAACTTGTTCTTCTCCATGTCTGGTTAAATTGAGGAGGCAGTTGTGGTTCTGTGCTCCTGTTTGTTTCAGTGGACATTGGCAAACTTGTAGTGACCTGTCTTAAAGAATTACGTTTGAGAAATTACCTCCTGCTTTTCCCCCCCCCACTGTCATGCTTCAACATGACTCCACTTTAATGTGTGTTATTTAATCTCTTCCAGATCTGTGCTTAAACTTGCTTTGATTTGTGTTTTCAGTCTTAAACCTAATCAAAGCAACATGGTGTATTCCTTACTACTCTAAAAGATCTCAAAAGATCTTGGTGCTAAGGTAACGAGGTTTGTAATTTATTAGTGTTGCTTTTTTAATTTGCTCAGACTGGAGCAAAATTTGTTATTTTTCATATCAAATGTGGCATTTCTTGTTTTACACTGTCATTTTCTGAGGGGGCATACTGCTGCTGTCTGCTTAGCTGATCAGAGGCACTGTATTCTCTCAAACTCCTGGGCCTGCAGTCAGTTTTTGCCTGGCTGGGCTGGGTTATTTGCATTTTGAATTAACGAGGTCCTTCTGTACCCACCCGGCCTTGTCTGCAGCGCTGTAGCAGAGTGCTACAAATGCATCTGTTTTGCTTCAGGCTCTATTGTGCCTCTAAAGCTGCTCTCTAAAGGAGCTGCTTTCAAATGCTCCTGAAAGTGAATGCATTCACAGTGTACTGATGGTTTTAACTCATAATTATTTTTTAAGTAAATAGAGGAAGCAAAACTGGAAATGTCTGACTGATTTGACTGCTGATATTTGAGAGCTCTGAAGAGAAATTGTGATTCTATTTTAATTCAGCCTTCCTTTAATGCTCTCTGTTTTCCCCCACCCCCTTCCTGCCAGTCTGGGGAAAAGTAGTGCAAAGCAATCACAACAGCTGTACATTTCAAGCTTGATTTTTAACAACTGCATAAAGAAAAGGCTTGCTGAGTGATTTACAGCAGAATCTGGTTGTATTGTGTTTAAATACAGTAACAGTACAGGCCATAGTTTGCAATACAGACTGAATTTGAAGAGTTATCTCTGAGGACAAAATGTGAGTTACTAAGTGTTTTTTCTTCATGAATCAGGAGTTTTTTCATAATTTGAAATGATCTGAAAAATTTGTCTTTTGTTTTCTCAGGTTCCTGTTGCATGTAAATCATGTCCCTGTGGCTACATATTTATTAGTCGAAAACTCTTGCATGCTAAACGTGCTGAGAGATCACCACCCATCACAGGTAATACTTACAGGGGTGGGGAGAAGGGGGCAACAGTTCTTTCCCCTTATTTCCTGGGGGCAAAAGATAGAGTGTTTTACTTCTCTATGTAAATTGACTGTTGTCAGTTCACTTTCCCTTGAATTTGTGCATGGTAGACTTGGAATTTTGAATTTTGAGGAGAGGGGGAAAGCTGGTGTTTTCAGTCTTCCTTTGTACTTGTGATGTTGGCATTTATTCTGTGTATGTTCTAGCTGCAGACACTGGTCACTATGCAAAATAACCCCTTAGAGAAAGCTTTGTGTTAATCCTGTTTTGAAGCTAAATGTGTAGAGTTCCCCAAGAGGATCTAATTTCAGAGTGCATGCTGACGGAAGCTGGGTTTTCTGAAAATAAAAAATTGGTCATAATGTTTAATCTAAAACTGGGTGAGTCTTGCTTCTCTTTCCATGATTAAATTAAACAGTGCTTTTTTTGTGCCTAACTTGTGTGTCTTTTGTTGATGGACACAGTAAGAAGTCAGTTGAATGTGCATTCTGGCAATGAATAACATTTTCCTTGTGTTCATTTTTATCACTTCCTCCAGTAACAGGAATTAGTCGGAACAAGAACCTGACAGGAGAGTTATATATTGAAAAAAGTCCCCAAACCTGACCCAAACCCAGGAAATACATGATCTATAATGTCTTAAAATCATTTACCAGACCTACAAAATGGAAGTTATGTATTTGATGTTTTGTGTCAATGTTTTGAAGGATAGTTGTAAATTACCACTTGTAGGAATTAGGTGACAACTGAAGTTACAAGGTGGAGGAGGTTAAGAATTGTCTGTGATAGGTTGAAAGTGTTGGTCAATTTTCTTTCCTCTTCACCATTTGTTGATGAAGTAGTTACCAAATGAAGCTGAAGGCCATAATCTCGTTGTATAATTCAACTTTGTACATAGGAGATGCACCAAGGGAGGCAAAGTGAATGCAAGCTGGGGGCCATTTTGCTGAAAAGCAGCTCTGGAAAGCACTGTTTACTGTGAGGGTGACCAAGCATTGGCACAGGTTGCCCAAAGTAGTTGTAGAGTCTCCATCTTTGGAGGTCCTCAAAATCCTTCTGGACATGGTCCTGGGCAGCTGGCTCTTGGTGGCCCTGCGTGAGCAGGGGTTGGACAGGTTGGTCTGCAGAGGCTCCCCTGCTACCTCACCCTGTCTGTGAAATACAGGTTCTGTGTTAACATTAGTGCCATGTTACCCTGCTGTCCAGTTCGTACACTGTGTATGTACAAGATTAATGGCACAACTGCTGCAAAAAGAAATCAGTTCCCCAGAGAAATACAGTAGGAGACCATATATCTGTATTGTGCTCATAAGGTAACCACAACTTCTAGAAAATGTTGTTTCAGCAGTGCAGCTACTGCAGAATGGTGCTGCAGCCTTGCAAGTGTGCAGCTAATCCAGGTTGAAGAGTGTGCTGTGGTGACTGCACTATTTTTGGTACCCAAGCTCATTAATTCATACTTAACTTCCAGATAAAACTCATGTAAATATTCTTTTTTCTTTCTTTTGTAATGACTTTGGTGTTTCGGAAAACAATGCACTTGTTCTGCTTTAGGCATGAGGAGGCCTTGTCATAGACTGGATGTGGTGGGACACGTACTCTGTTTTGTGGCATTTACTGACTGCATCGTTGACTCAGCATTTGATTTGTCTGAGCAGCAGCAGTGATTTCATTGTCAGTGTCAAAAGAAACGCAAATGCTGTGGTGTTTGCTGTATGATAAACTTTTGCTAGTGGAACAAATACAGTGGGCTGTCTTAAAGGCTGTGATGTGTGCAGTTTGTGTTCCCATCTTCTTTGGGAAACAGCTTCTTGTGTACCAGCAAACATCTTATGCTGCACAATGCATTTGAAGTAATTAAAGGCTTGATCCTTGTTATCGAGAAGTGAAATGTCCTTCTGGATCTGACACCTTAATTTCTGCATGGATATCGTTCAATTGTTCGGTAAAGGTATAGGCATCTGACCACTTTAAAGAAAAAGGGTAATTGGGTGGGGTAAGCATTAAGAGTAAATTAAGAACAACCCTGGATCATGCCATTTCTGTTCGTTTGCACAGAAAACAAGAGTGAGGCCAAAAGGAGGCGGACAGAGAGAGTTAAGCGAGAGAAGATAAATTCTGCAGTAAATAAAGACTTAGAAAACCGAAAAAGATCCAGGTCTAACAGCCATTCAGATCATAGCAGACGAGGAAGAGGAAGACCTAAGAGTGCCTCAGCGAAAAAGCACGAGGAAGAAAGAGGTATGAGAGCTGGAGAAATCTGTTTGTTGGATTTTCTATTTGCATCTTTTTAAAATCAGTAAACCTTTATACCATTCAAACCATTTAACTAGATTAGTTCAGCCAGTAACTGATACCTTAATGTTGGGAAGGGACTGTTTCACATCTGTAGAGACCTCTGGTTTTATGTTTCAGTGTCTGGTGAGACTAACTACAAAGATCTAAATCTGTATTTTTTAGCCAGTGTATCAAGTTTCAACAAGTAGGTTGAAAACCATTGGACTGAAGTGTTAAGTAGGCTTTTTTACTTTGTTTTTTTTTTTTTTTTTTTGTCGAGGTACTGCTGCACTATATCACAAGGACAAACCATATAATGATACCTGTTGTCAGAGGGCATTAGGATGACTGAATTGCTTTAAAAGTTTCTTGAAACCTTTTGGAGGACCAAAGTAAAAAAGGGCATCTTGAATCACTGCTGTGACCTGAAATTTGGTCCCATGTTTCTAGAGGAAAAAATGCCTCCTTGCCTGTTAAGTTTCCTTGGTGACCTGCTGTTTTTAATCATTGTACAGTAAAGAGGCTGTTGCATGCCTACAGTAATTCTAGAACCCCTCAAGAATGTAAGTGCCACTTAAGGTACCTCTTGTTTTAAGAGCCTGTTGACACTGCATTTGCTATCTGTGTGTTTGGAGATAGTAATTTTAGACCTGAATTATGAATCCAAAACTTAGCATGGGCTTGAAAAACTTTGAAGGCAGATAAAAGGGAAATAACAAGACTTCATACAAATATTCAGAAGATATTTTTCCTAAAACTCATGAAGCCTTGAAATATATCTTGTGACATAACTCAGAAATACAATTATTTCTTCCCTTCCACCTTATTAAAAAAAAGGGGTGTTAATCCATGTTCCAAATTCCTTTAATTTCTGACTTTTCATAACCTATTTTGATATCTCTGCTGTTTAATATAAATCTTTAATGTTTCTTTCATGTAAAAAACAAGTATAAATTTGGATTTGTTGCAGGTTTTTTAGTGCTTTTAATGTGGGAAGAGGAGGTGGAATTTAATTTCTGTATATTTTCCAGATGGCAATTGTTTTACTGTTACAGAAATGCACTTGTAGTATCTAATCTCTTCACTATTGCATATTGATGTGTATAGTTTCCCTGTTCTTCAGTAAAGTCCAAGCTGGACTCTAGTAGCTTTAGAGTCCTTTCTAGGCATTGAACCTCCAGTCTAGTTCACAAACAGCCTTGGTTTTAAAGTTCCAGCAAGGTGGTTGGGTTGCCCTATAAAACTGAATCTTCTGTCCCCTGACAAAGAGGAAAGCAACCTTAGCAATCAATAGAAAAGATCCATTCTCTTGAGGCATGTTTTATAGTTTCCAAAAAGCAAGAATTTGACAACAGGAGGGATATTTGGAGAATGTGTTTTCCTATCCAAAACGAGGCTGAATATTTCTAACCTCTTGCTGCAAACTGAAAAGTGTGACAATACTCCAGTGCTTTGAGGTGGAAAACTAGAGATATGGCTGTAGTGGGATCTTTGCATGAGTGTGTGTGGTATGCCTTTTCTTGGTGTTTTTTAATGTTGAACCTCACTAGATAAGATTGCCTTCATCTTCTTGTGGTGTTTTTGCCATCCCCTTTACTGGATCTTGTGATGGCTGTTTCTTCCTCAGCCTCTTGTGCAGAGCTGGTGCAGGGGTTGGGCTCACAGGCATTTGTCATTGTCTTTGCTCCAGTACAGCACATCTTATTGTTCAGGAGTAAGTAGGCTTAGAATACTTCCTTTTTTTTTTTTTTACTTTCTTCTGGTTATGTCAGGCTACGTGGTGTGTGTGGACCACTGTGAGGATTATTAGGCAAATTTTTAAAAAATTTATATATAAGGCTGGCATGGCTATAAAAATAAATTCAGCAGGGAGCTCATCCTTTTGTAAGTAATTAGTATAGAACAAGTTAACATTGACCTCTCCCTTTTCAAGTTGCTTAAAGAATTAGAACTATTATGTGTGGAGTAATTAGTGGGAATTTTAGAAATATTCTTCCTTTACCACACCTGCTGCTTGATAGTTTGTGTTTGTATGTATTAAGCAACTGTAATTCTACTACAATTAAGGTGATTTTTGTGTGAGTGGTTGCTAGTCCTTGTAGCCTCTGTCTAGCGTTGAAAGTCAGCTCTGTAGTGCAAGATGTCAGCTTAGTGTGTTAGACTTTAAGTATCTTATTTCCTTGCCTGTTTTATGTGTCTAGGATATTTTGGGTGCATGTTACTTGCCACTAGAGGTTGCGCTGTCCTTTTGCCCCAAAGACTTGAAAAGAAGCACTGCTTGCCTGGGTGTTAAACATTTGGTTCGTAATGCATTTGTAGATGGAAAAGCAGGCAGACAGAAAACACCTCAGTTGTAATAATATGGAAGAGCAGATTATCTGTCCATTTGAAGACCACCCAGCTGTGAAAATTTCCTTCCTAAAGACCCCCATGACATCTGTGGCTTTGCTTCCTTGCTTGTCGTGCTCTTTCCATACATGGCGTGCTTGTTCCCAGTTACGTGTGTGCCTTTGATTGGTTCTTTTGTGTCCTTCGTGACTGGCTTACATTAGAGCAAAGAGCTGCAGCAATTAAGAAGAACAGAATAAGCAAAAAGGCTTTTTAAAACAAGCATATTTAGCAAGAAGGAATGGAGGGGGAGGAACAAGGAAGCAGATGTAGACTGAGGGGATATGGTAGTGCTGGGTCCCAGAAAATTGTCCTATCACATGTTTCAGAGCCGTGTGAGGACCCTGGAAAATAGGAACTTCTCCCTGCAGTCTTGACTTGTCAAAATTGTCACTTAATTTCTTTGTCAGACATGCGACAGGGTATTTTGAAAATACAAGCACTTCATAATAAATTGACTCTGATTTTGTTGTGGAGGTGTGTTCTTTGTTTTACTGTGTGGGACTGTGTCACACAGCTAGACTGGTTCCCAGGCTGAGTTGTTATCTGGGTAATAACCCTGATTGTATTAAAGCAAACAAAAACCCTTGTATGCTGGAGGAAGTGGTGTTGGTTATTCCAAAAGAGGTTACCAGCAAGTAAGGCTCAATAAAGTGGTCTGTAGACTTGCTAAAGCAGACTTCTTGCTTAGCAAGATAAATCTTCATAAAGATATATCTATATACATTTCATTATCCAGACAAAATTTAAGCTGAATTCAATGTCTTGATGTGAGTTTTCTTTTTCTAGTAATTTCCAGCTGTATTACTCATACATTTGCTTGCCCATTGTGCATATTTGAAGTAACTTACTGTCTTGAGGAATGAAACCATAGAGAATTTGTGGAGGGGGAAGTTCACCTTTGACTAATACATGATCACAGTTTTAAGGGTTGCAGTATAAGTGGGTTGCAGGAGATCTAGGATTCAATAGACAAGCTCCAGAAAAACTATTTTTGCCTAAATAGCCTCTTAGTTGAATAGCAAACCCCCTAGTATTTAATGTCTTACTGTTTTACAGAAACACAATACCGTTTTTCTTTTGCTTATAATAGAGAAATGAGTCAAAACTACTTTCAGGTAAGACTGAAGTGGAAAGTTTTTGGAGTGCGTTTGGAAGCTGTGATATCCTATGAGCAGTGTCTGATAAAATGTCATGCAGGCACAAGCTCTTCACTTGTTACTGATGAGAACTGCAGTTGTCCTGACAATGCAAGAAGCTTGCACACCTGTGTGAATCCCTGATACTCCTTGATATCAAGATTTCAGTAGGCTGAAGTCTCTCAGAATAAGCCTGATCTGGGAGGGCAGGGAGGAAGAGAAAGTTAAGAAATCCACAGTTTGTTAACAGCAAGCAGGGCACGATGAGGGGGGAGTATTTTTAATTTTGCTGGGTGCTGATATATTCAAGTTGTGGCTGGATTCATTTGGATCAGGAAGCATGAAACAAGGGGTGGGGCTTAGATATGAAAATATAAAAGGTTAATGTGGAATAACCAGTGTGTGTAGTGTCTGTGCTGAGAACAACTCTCAGCATTGTTAATTTTTAAATGGTGAGAGGGAGGAAGTGGTGCAACCCAGAGTGCACATTCAGAAACTGATTTTTCTTAAACTGCAGGGTAGGACTTGCAGCGAAACTCAGTTTCAAACTCAGTTCGAACTCAATACACTAGAGGATATTGTCTTGCATAGTCAGGAAGTTAGCAAAAAGCTGTTTCTGCTGTTTCTGTATCAGTATTGCATCAGAACACAGTGGTAAAGGATTTTTGAGCTTGTCCTACTTAGCTGTTTAACACAAGTACTTGATTTCACACAGACGGCAGTCTGTTGGCATTCTCTCTGTAGCTGTAACACAAATGTGAAGCCAAATCTAAACCCATTGTTAAAAATGTGAACCCACTGAAGGATAACCAGGTGGGTAGGTGGAGATAGGAGATGCTGGGATGTTTTTTCCACGTGGTGCCTCCCATTATTTCCAGTGCTGCCTTTCCTTTGGCTTTCCCATGCTAGTTTAGGTGTCTTGGTGGAGCAGTTGCCAGAGTGTGAACATGTGTGACTGTGTGTTAGTGAGACAGAGGGGTCTGTCTGGTGAGCTTTGAGATTGTAAATGAGTCCAGGCCACTGTGGAACCTGGATTAGAGGTGGAGTTCCACACCTGAAATCTCTGAATGTATTTCTCTGTTCCTTTTGTCTGCCAGCCTGGTCTTCTGCTGACAAAACTGTTTCTTTGTTGGCTTTATTTCTTAACAAATTGTGTCAGCTACCTGTGGCTAGCTAAATTGGGATAGAACTAGTAATGATCTGGATTAGGTGGTATTTATGAAGGTGGTATTTCTCAAATTGCACTATTTTATGATTTTTTGGGGTGTAACTTAGTTTATTTGAGCGCTGCAGTATGGAAACTTTTTGATGGCTTCCTGTTGTGTGTCTGTGGCATTGAAACAAGCCAATGTCAGCGCAGGGACCTCATGGGCTTTCACTTGCTCCATGTGGTGTTAGCATTGTTCTACAGCTGAGATAAGATGGAAAGTCTGCAGTGTAGAAAGTCCAAAAATGTTCATGATGATCAATTTGGAGCCTGACTTCATCCAAAGACTTGGCCTTTGACACTGTCATTAAACTCTCGGGTTTCTTTTATGTAGTTGTAAAGTATGAGGATAAATGTTGTGTTTAAGAGGATATTGTAAAATAACTTTGTTTCTAGGATGGGTGGTGTTTATGTAAAAGAAAAAAACCCAAACCACTAAAACCAAAAAAATCTGAAGGAACACTTGAATACTTGTTTATCGTTATGTTAACGACTCATTCTTCCTTCATCGTTACAGAAGAGAAATTCAGTCATGCTTTTGGATGACTCATTCTGTGGTTCTTCCAGCACCTTTGTGTGCCTCCATTACTTCCTCTTCTTTCCAAGTCCCTGCTTGCACAGGAGTTGATTGTCTAACTTCAATTCCTCTACCTCACATAATTTACTAATTTCTGTGTAACTTGCATTAACTTCAAATAATGGAAAAAGCTTCTAATAGTGACTTTTTTTTCTTCTACAGAGAAACAAGAAAAAGAAGTTGACATGTATGCTAACCTTTCAGATGAAAAGGCCTTCGTATTTTCGGTGGCCTTGGCGGAAATAAACAGAAAAATTATCAATCAAAGACTTATTCTGTAACTTGTGAGCACAATCTGATGCAGTTTTATGCAGGATGGCTAGCAGATTCCCAAGGTGCCATGGACTCTCGGAAAGTGTGTTGTCTGCACCAACAAGGACCATAGCATTTCCTGTTAAAATTCTCCTGCTGTTCTTGGAAATTGAATTCTGTCTCTACAAGTCAGAAAGAAAGTGGTCACAAGATTGTGCTGTGAAAAATCAGAAAGCAGATATGTTTTACGCCTTGAAGACAAATGCTAGACAAATGCACAGAGAGACTGCACCCATTCCAGAGCACTTCTTTTGAATTTGCTGCCAGAAATGCAATATTTTAAATATTTTCAGAAATAAATCGTTTTCCTTTAAAATTATATATTTCAGATTTTTCAGCTATATTGCAATTTACGTATGTACAGTTCACATAACTTTTTAATAAATTGATATTCCAGTATTTCATTGAACTGAGAACTAAGTACATTTGTGATACTCAGGGTGTGTTGGTTTTAATCCTCTTACAAATCTGGTATTCATCCTAGGTATGACTTAATTTTTACACTTTTTAATAGGTGTGATATATTTATGAAAGGAAGAAAATTAAAGTGATTTAAATTGGGGGGATTTTGTTAGACAATTTCATATTGTTTATGAATTATCTCTAGAAAATAATTTCTTGCTACATAGAGTTATTTTTAAAAATCATATACTTTTGGAGTCAGACTCCTGAAGATAAGAGAGCCAAACACTTGTTTTGTAACAATTATTTGCTGAGTGTCTGCCTTGTCCAGCTGGTAAGTTCTTGTCCAGACTCTTTCTTGGTCCATTATTTACTGGTTAGGGAGACATCAGACAAGTAGATCTGGAGTTGGCATCTTCTTACTGGTATTTCCAAAACATGAGGATGTGGTAGTTCCTTTTACTCCCCATAGCTTTTTTTGTCTGTCTTTTAAATGCATAGTTCTTATCAGTATTGTGTTTCGACTGCTGACTGTAAATACCAAAGCAAAGTCTACCTGAGCGTGCAAAAATGAACTGTTTTGATAGAAACAGTTCTGGGGAAGACATTAAACAAAGTAGTCTTTCTTAAAGTGGTATAGTGCAATTGGAGCCAAAACTCCCCTTTTAGTAGCTATATGGGGGTTTTGTTTCACCAAGAAAAAACCCCAAAGCCTCAAGCTGTGCAAAAACCTGAGGGAGGAGGTGTAGGAGATAATTACATTCATAAAATCTGACACACCGGGGTTTTGTCACCTTTCATTTGCTCTTTTTTAGGAGGGGGATGCAGCTAAATGTCTTTTTCTTCAGTATTACTGGTGCTTTTTAGTATCATATTGAGTAGTGAGAATTGCCTAGTGAGGTTTTACTACAGAGCTGATTTCTGGGTGGAAGCCAAGAGGTTTGTTAATAAAGCTGGACTATCAAATTCTGGCTGTTTATTAGTTACTGATTAACAGAAGGAGCTGTGATAGCTTCAAGTTAAGCCACAAGGCACTGATCGGATGCAAACTTTGTAAGTAAAAGCAGGAAACATGGAAAGTGATTTTTAATTCTTAATTCCTAAGGAATAATTTGCATCCTTATTATTAACACTGGATGAGAAAGATGGTGTGGGAATGTGCTTAAGCCACTAACACACATTTGTCTTTATTCCAGTAAATGAGAAATTGCAAACACAAGACCTACTTCTCTGCATCATTAAACTGCTTTCCAGAACTGTAGCCTGTCACAGATACCAGTAGTAAGGACAGATGAGTCAATCTTAAGGACAGAGAATATGTTTGCATGGTAAGTTGTTAAAGTCACAGTGACAAAAAGGAAGCTCTAAGTTAAGGATGTGATCAGGGTGGTATTGATTCTGTTGCTAGCATGAGATGTGCTGTGTTAGGAAGGGACAGAGGGAGCTGCCAAGGCAGGCTCTTTGGTGCTTTCTTACAGGTTTTTATCTCTTTCTGCTCCCGCACATGGAATTGGTTACCTTCACAGGACTGAAGTTAATGTTCTTGGATGTGACAAAATTGTAAGTTAATTTATACATTTAGATTGGTGCCTTTTCCAATCAGTACTTTTGAAAAATATGTTCATACCTCAAAGGTGCAAAGCCAGTTTTTCTCCTTCATTGGTGGAGGCTCTCCTGAAACAATGGTTGAGTTCTATTTCAGTATATCTTCCTTTTGTCTTCCCCAGGCCTCTGCTGTCAGCTCTTTCCCTCATATCCTCATGCTACTTTTCCTCCCCTGATGGCTTCCAGTTTTTTTGAGAAAGCTGTCATGGAAGCAGGTGGACTTGAAAATTCCCTAGGGAGAGAGTGGTTCTTTGCCAGGGGATCTGGCAAAGCAAGAAATCTGAGTTTCTCTTCCCACTAACCAGAAACAAGCCATTCTTTCCTATATAGACAGGACATTTTGGCTTCTTCCAAAAGCCCTGGTAACGGTGGTATGCCAAGACATAGATTTCTTGGAACATATTCAGTAACTGAACTGGAAAGTGTCCACATTATACAAAATAGGCATCAACATGATGGCATCTCAAGAGCTCTTCCTTTGTGTGTTAGAGATGATCCATGGATGAAACGCTGGCAAATCACTGTAGATTATAATTGTAAATTGTATTTGTTCTCGGTCTATGAAACTATAAAATAAAGCCAGTGACGGCTGAATGATGAAAGAGTAAAATTCTATGTACTGCAGCTCTGACTTGCTTGGAAACTGCATCGTTTCTGAGAAGCAAAAATAAATATGGTAAGGCTTCAGGAAGTTGCTTACGTGAGGCTTTTTGTGACTCTAGTTTCAGTGTAAGATTTTAGGCCTTGCCTTTGACTGTTGTAGCTCAGGCTGACTTCATTTGTTTCCCTGCATTTTTTGTAGCATGCAGAATGCTACACAGAAAAATAGTCTTTCAGAAAAAAGTGAATTAGGCTGCAGCTTTTTAATGAACAAAAGAAGATAAAGTGAAAAACCACTTCACCTCTGTACATGGTGACTTGCCTGACCGGATAAACTTTCTGTTGTGAACCGAATAGTTAGGATTGTACTGGTTACTGCCTCTTTGTAAACCACCATTTAACAAGTTCTGCTTTCTGCCACTTCTTTTCCAATTATTTTTTCTGAAGATCTATGCATCTAGTGTTTATAGCTTTGAGTAATAGCATGTCTGACCATCGAGTGGGCTCACAGTTCAAATTTTGGCTTGAGATTTCTCTGCATTTCCTCTGCTCTGCTCCTAGGTGGCAGCCGTATTCTAAACAGCCACTGTTTGTTCAGGCGTTCTTACCATGGAGACCAGGAAAAGGGTAGTGTTTAGTTTTCAGCGAAGGCACCCTGAAAGATTATTTTTTTTAATAACATCACTCCTACCTAACACGGGAAATTAAAATCCTGCTAATGGGTGTTACTGGCTGTCTGCACTGAAACGCTGCTTCATCAGTTGTGTGGGATGTTAGCTCTTGAGGTGTGAGGATTGGTGGAGTTGGATAATTTGTCAGGACCAGAGAATTCTGAACTTTAAATCAGCAATCAAATAGAAAATGGTTTAAGGAAACTTTTCACCTCCCCTGAAGTCCCCTATATGTAAGGTTTTTTTGGTCAAATTTTACAAACATCTCTTAATTTTCCAGTTATTTTTGTTCTGGTGGTGTTATGGTTGATTATAAAAAGTTGAAATTGGAACAAGGTGTTGGGGAATCCTTTGAAGATTATCATTGCCCTGTGATTGGGCAGCATTTATGGAGATAAATGAGATACTGGCTTTGAGTATCAGTTTCCAAACAAGGTCTTTAGGCTGGTTTTACATAGTGCTTTTTGATTTTTTTTTTTCTTTTTTTAGTCTTTCAAGGTTTTGGGGTGTTTCAGAGTGACACAGTGATTCTGTAGGCTGTTGGCAGCACTGTGTCTGTTCCTTGTGTCTTGGACTGTACTAGCAAGGATGCTTAGTATCTTGTTGCCTAACAGTGCTTGATTTCTGATAACCTTTAAGGTATTGACAATCTGGGAATAAACAGTGTAACCAGAAAGCTGTGTTAAACCAGAGTTTTGGCCTTTTTGTGTTGCTGTGTTTGAGAAGGATCCCTGTGTGGGCATGAGCATGTGCAGGCGTGTTGTTATCTCTGGGTGCACCTCTGCAAGTGGTTTTGTTTGGATTGGGAGTATGTGTTCCAAGCAAATCTCACAGTGCTCTGTACTTCCAGTGCTTAGATTTGCATCATGGAGTGATGTTGGGGAGCAGATAGAGATTACTTTTACAGAAAAACTGGCCTGGAAGATTCTTCAGCTGTCAGTGGGTGTTTGGTCTGCAGGACCAGGACTGGCTGTAGCACGTGTTGGGCCTTCAGTACCGTTTCACTCCACAGATCTCATCTTGTGCCTCGCATCTTGCTTGTTATGGAAATACAGCAGAGCCAGTGTTAACAGCCAGCACTTTCAGGTGAGTCTAAAAGCAATTTGTCCTTCAAAGTATTGACAGTGTTGTCAGTTTTTTTGTAGTAGGCTTCTGTTTTGTTTCATTGTTCATTCTGGCAAATAACCTCTAGCAAATCTAACTGCAGCATTCCAAGGCGTTGCCTTCCCCAGTTCTTTGCCTATCCTTATGGAGGTTGCCACTTTGGTAACAGTGGTGGTAGGACAGCTCTAATAAATAATAGACTATTTTTTCCCTCTTTTTTTAGGCTATCACTTTCAAAACTCACTATTAGTTACAGAATACTAAGTCTGGCTGCCCCAAAGTTATATTGCTTAAGCAGTTTTTCTGTTGAGATGAAGATGATAAATTTTTCTGCATTATGGCAGATCAGACACCGCGTGATTACTACAGATATTGTGAGTTCATAATGAACTGAAAATATCTGTGGATCAATGTACTAAAGTGTTTGGGGTTTTTTTTCTCCTCCACTTATTTTAAAAGGGTTTCTGGCAGCTGCCAGCTGTTGGTTGGGGTGTGCCATCTAAGTAAGAAGCAAGGAATGGATTAGGCAGGAGGCAATGAAAATGGATAAATCTCTGTATTTCCTTTTTTCTGCAGAAGAAAACCTAAAGCTGCTTGCACCAAAGTTGTTTAATTTCAAGCCCAGAACATGGTTCACATGAATCATTGTCATCTGGGAGCATTTCCCCAGGAAAAGGTCAGGTACCTCTTCCTCATTTTTGCCTCACTCCCCCCCATAAGCTGCTTTTCTTGGCACTTCTTAACTTAGTACATCAAACGTGAGCTCCTTCTCAGTTTACTGCGTTTGGTCTCCTACTATGTGTTATTTTTCTCAACTTATTAATTTTGTTAATTAGAATTAAGAAATAAATACTATTTTTAATCCTGGACAGCGCTGAGGACCATAAAATGCTGTTAAGAGCAGTGAGTGTTCCAGATACCATGAGTACAAATATTAATAGTTTGGCAGTTTACCAAGTTGTGGTGGTTTCTGTTTTGTCTTGGAACAAACAACTTATGAATATTTAATGGAAAATATCATGGTAATAAAGAGCAATCTTCAGACTGAGGTCAGAATTGCTTTATTTGGAGAAGTTGTGGAGCAAAATGTTTGTGTTTGTGTGTGTGTGCGCGTGGCCGTGTGAGCAGGCGTGGTGATGAGATGTGTGGTTGGAGTCTCTGCTGTGAGGGTACTCTGGGCCCCAGCTCCTGGTTCTCAGCAATGCCAAGGAAGTGTTTCAGGGTCAGTGAACTTGCTGGAGCAAGAGGTGACACAGGAGTTCTGGTTTTCAGTAAAATGAATAAATTATTTTACTGGCACAGCAGTCTGTACTGTATTTGAAAGTAATGTTTATTGGTGGAGTTGACTTCATTGGCAAATAAAAGATTCTGACGTGTTAAAGGACATTTTTAAGGAATGGCATAAGGTTTATTAATCTTTATATCTAGACTTGTCATAACCTGCATAAGAGTGCAGTAGGTATTAAATCTATCTGAGAAACCACATACAGTGTCCTGGAGGTGGTACAGGTTTTGTCTTGAACACAAGGCAGAGTCAGAGGAAAGGCAGGAGTGTAGGAAACTCTGGAAAAGAACAGCTGTTTGCTTTGCATGAGTCTCTCAGCTGGGGGCTATTAAAATTATGAAATGTTGGTGTGTAACCTTAGGTGAATGAAGTTAGAATAAGGCTCAATTTGTTTAAGTTCACCAGGGAACTGTGGACTGAGGCTTAAGGTAAAAGTGCCTTTTATTGTAGCTTTCTGAAACAGTGGAGGATAAAGATTGCTTCCTGTCATCTTGGAAAACTAACAAAGCTCTCTGTTCTTTCAGACAGAGCAATTCCAAAGAAGGAAAAATGATGCAGTAAGTTAGGAAATGCTTAGGAGAGAGATATTGAGTCTTGGCCAAGTACTGATTCAAAGCCTGATCCTGAGGTACTTTTACCTCTGATTATATTGACAAATGTGTAATTTAAAAAAAAAAAAAAGTTTTTAATTTAGTTTCTTAAGTAGAATTCCCTACCAAACTGTGTGGACAAATCTGTCTTAAGATTGGAAGATGAGCATTAGATTTACTCTAGGATTTTTATACAATGGCATGTCTTGACATCCAGTGAAAGGTTTTCAAAAAGGTACTTTTAAAAAAAAAATTCTTATTTAACTGAAAGATTACAATTATTATTTCTAACACTAACATAGAGGAATGTTTTGAAAATAGTACCTCAAAGGAGTGTATAATGGTCTGAGTGGATATTGAGCAAGAAGCCTAATTTAGATAAATACTAATAGCTGCATTCTGAAATACAGCCTAATGTTCTGCTAGGGAAGAGTGTCCTGCAGCGTTAGGATTACTCATGAGTCTGGTCATCTCAAGATCTATTTTTCTTTCATTGTTCCTCACACCCATTTTAAGAAGATTGGGAGTCTCATCCAAAATATTTAGCATACATTTCTTGACGCTGACCAAATTCCAAACTTGGCAGCTGTGGTGCTGTTGCTTACAACAGTGGCAGTGCTGGCTCTGGCACACAGTTACTTAGCAACGGGGAAGCTCACGTTTGCTTACAGCTCATGCGTGTGCATCTAAATGTAGTTCTGGAAAAAAATAAAAGGTTAAAGGAGTTTGGAAGGGGAAACAGATACTTGAACAATTTGTACTGTTCAGTGGTTGAGACTGATGGCCCTAATACATAGGAAAATGAGTCTCAAAATATTTTGTCTTTTAAAATCTTTATTAGACTGTTAATGTGTTGCAAGAACTTGAAATCCAAATGAACACAACCCTACCCCTGCCAACTACAGAAGGATCAAAAATAAAAATACAGCAAATGGTAAAGAGCAGGGGACATGTTCTATTTTGAATGCCTGTGTTACAAATTCATTCCTTGGAAACAAGAAGATTCATTATTTGAACACTGGGAATCTGAGAAATTCACAAAAATTATGTTTTGTGAGACTAACAGATGGGTTGAGATTATATTAGATTAATTACTTCTGATTGTTGATTGCTGCTTGTCAGTTTTACCAGTGCTTTTTTTGCTGATCAAGCTGTGATATCTTAATGGGTTTTTGACAACTTGCAGTCTGTTGCTGCAGTAATACGCAAAAGCACAATGATTTAAATGGCCACTGTCAGACTGTCACTGTATTATGATTACAGTAATCTCAATTTCTGGGGTTTCAGGCATGCAGTTTTCCTTATTAGCCAGCATTGGAGCTGCAGTGGAGTTTCCTTATATAGCAAAGGCAGGAAGGTGATTGTGGCTCGCTCCAGGCATGAGGCGGAGGCAGGGACCAGAGAGAGCAAGCCAGGAATGGAGAGGGTAGGGAAAAGACAAGCTGGACTTGGCTAGAGAATGGAGAAAGGTCTAATGATGAGAATACACAATGTGTATGTTCAGGCTGTTTGGGAGAGTGACGTGGACACCTTCTGCAGGATATCCCTGTGAAGGAAGCACTGCATTTTTTCAGCCTTTGGGAGCTGGGAGGAGGAGCAGGGCAGTTTAGAGAACAAGGATGGTGACTGGAGAGGTGCTGCATTTGTAGAGGAGTAAGGATGCTGCTACTCCAGCTGTTCCCAGAGCTGAGCAGTTCCTTTACACCTAGAAATTAAGTGGTTTGAGAAAGGAATTCTCCAGAGGCTGTGCTCTTTTGTTCCTGTGTTTGATCTTCCCTATCTGTATCCTTAGTTGTGAGTTTACTGGGCTTTTGTGTGGGAAACAGATTCAGACATGATATGGAAAGTGAACAAGATCCCACAACCACTGGGTGGGATCCTTGTGTTTCAGAGCTGTCAAAATGGGGAAACATCTTGTAGAGAAGGTTTTTGAGGGCTAGAAGGAACCTAGTTAGGGGACACTGATTTAAAGATAGGGGGGAAAAGTCATCAGTCCAGGCTGCCAGAATCAAAATACAGCTGAAGTATTTATCTTTGAATTCCAAATTCAATATAGAGGATTCTGTAATTCTGATTTCCACATGTATATTAATGTGCTGCATGTGTACTTTATGGGGATTACTCACAGAAATTGTCTCCTCTAGTTAATGGACCATTAAGTGAGTGGTAATTACCAACTCTGTGGCTGCCTTAGAGTGGGCAAGAGGATATGTGTTAATTCTTTATAAAAATGACAGGATAGTGCATCTGCAGAGTAGGAGCTATGATAGATAAAAATCTTACCATCCCATGCAAGTGACAACCTACTCATCCCATGCTGGAAAACGTGCCTGGTCTGTTCCTCTCCCTGCTGAAGGCTTTTTAGAAGGCAAGTAGAAGGATGATGTAAAATACTTTTGTTTCCAGTTACCTCTCCATGTTTTAAACTAACATGCTGTTGAACATGAAATCTGTGCTACAGCAATTTTTACCTTTTGTAAAGGTAAAATGAGAAGAGTTCGTCTTTGCCTTTGCTTTTTCTGTTCATTCCTTCACTAGTGGAGATTCCTTCACTAGAAGGACACAGGTGCTGTCAGGTTCACCTGTGTAACAAAGCTCAGTGTTTCACAGAAGGAAGAGACTGCTACCCAAAAATTGGCCCCCATCCTTACAGAGAAGTCTTCAATCTGTTCTCGTTTGGAGCTTTTTTCTGACCATCAAAGCCAGGGTTGCTGTGTAATGCTCTCAATGCAAAATCATCTAAATCACCTGCCTGTGTTTGCCAGGAGATAAAGTACGTATTGAGTCACTTTGTCTCTTAATTTGGTTTCTTATGGTGGTTGTCACTATTTTCAAGTCTTCCCTCGGTAAGTTGTCTTTCGTAAGTTTAGTCAGCTGCAGACATTATATGCACTCACTTTGGCAGCTGGAACAAAAGCAGAATAATGAATTAAAATTTTCTGGCAGTTATATTTGTGCTTTGCAGGCAGGATTCGTTGTAGTGCAACTCTTTGTGGGCTAATGAAGTTAGAGCAGGGCTTTAGATAGTATTCTTTTAAACAAAAGCAGCCTGCCTAAAGCTGTCTCTGCTAGTATTTTCCTTCTGAAACAATGAGAGCGAATGCTGCAGGTTTAAAAATGGAATATAATTTATGAGGCTTCTAGCCTTGGGCATGAGTCCTTGTGTAACTGGAATTTAAAATATAAAATGAATATTAATGAGGTGGGGAGGCTTGCAGACCTGTCCTTTAATACTAATCCATTGTGAGTGGAGCAGCTCTAGAAATGAGCTGATGCTGGCACAGAGACAACCAGGAGTTGACTGCTCTTAGAAAATGCCTCATCAGTCAAAGTCTTCACAGGCTCCTGAATACTTGTCCTAATCAGATTCAGAAGGGCACCTGAACATTTCTGGTATCCCTGCCTGCTGCTTCTGTGTGCATTTCCCTCTGGACACTCCTGTATGCTGGCTTTCAGCTCTAGCTTGTTGCATGGATGGAAGCGTAATGAAAGGGTAAGTTATCAGTACAGTTTGGAAGTGCCTTTGGGAGAGAACTGTGAACCCTCAGTTTGATGTTTAGGGCATAGTCACAGTGACTTAAGCTGGGTGACATCAGTATCAGTAGCTCCCTGCCCCTGATTATTAATGACAAAAAGGTTCTAAAATACTTCAGTGATTTCATAACTCTTAAGTGTGCATAAAATAAATGTGCCAAGTGACTAAAGCTTCTCCTCATTTTCAGGAAGGAAGACACTTTGTATTAACCATTTGATCTAATGAATGTTGTTTAGATTATATTCCCTGAAAATGGGATGTTTGTGGACCAGTGCACCGTCTCCTAATTCACAGAGGCTGATGGTGGGAGATGAGAGATGTCACCTCAAAAATGCTGAGCCCCTTAATTTTACTCTGTAGTTAGTGCAGGAGTTGGCAAATCTGTCAGCAGCTGGCTGGGGAAGCCAGTTATAATAACCTCTTTACCTCTTCCCTTTTCTTGGTCTGTGCTCCATATGCTGCTAACTTCTCTTAGTTTGAGAGAGGAGTTTTGGAGTGTAAGTATAGCATATTTGAAGAGTTCCCTTAAAAGATGAAGTACTAACTTTGATTTTCATTTTATTTGTTGGATGCTACATGAATGATTTGTGGTAAAGTTCTGCATTTATTCTGTAAGTAAATGGTGTCTTGTGACACCTACAAAGCCCACACTCAAAGTGATCACTTTCCTTGCCTCTAGCTCATAGTATTTCAGGGCAAGGCACCACGCTCTCTCTTTCCTTATATGTAAAATCCATAAGACTTTACCCAGGTACTGAAGAAAACATAATCTTGTGTTCATTGCCACAGTAATATGTTTAGCTTTGTGAAAAGTGGACTTGTTGTGGATTCAAAGTTATATAGTTGCTACTAATTTGTTGCCTTTAATACTCACAGAATCACACAGTCGAGAGCTGACATTGTGAGACTGGAAGTGAAACTGGGGGAGAGAGAAGCTCCAACATAATTATTTCTCAGAACCTAAATGGAGAAAAAGCAGTCAGTGAAACTCATCATAATAATTATATTCTTAATATCAATTGATGCAAATAGTGCAGAAAGGTGTTGTTTTACACTACAGTTCTGTATTTAGATTTGCTAATGGAAGGTCACAGGCTGAGCATTGCTCGTTCCAGAGTTCTTGCCAAAGTTTCTAAAGGATTCTCTTTGTCATGCAAACTTTCCCCCGTGGCATGGTGCTTGCATGCTGACCATGCCTCTGCTGCCACATTAAGTAATAGTGTCTCTTTACTAAATCTAGAGTAACTGCATGGTTATTTGTGCAATTGGAATAAGTAACAAGTATATAAAAATACTTCTTTCCCTCCATTCTCCCTTGGGTCTAGGGTCATTGTTAAGCCCTGCACCTCTTGAGCAGCTCTAATATTTGTTCTTTTCTTAGCTACTTGAATGGGGGTCTTTGATTCACACAGTTATGTGTTAGTAAAAAACCGAAGGCCATGTTCAAGAGCTTGATGCCCATGTGGATGGTCTCCTGTTCGGCTGAGAGTGGCTGGGTGGTGTGCCCAGTGCCAGGAATGCTGCTCCAGGTGCTGCCACAAGGCTGGCAGCATCTGTGCCCTGTCCATGTGGAATGGCTCGGCAGTGGCAGGGCTTTCAGCACAGAGGGCACCAGTATTCCTGTGCCACTGCATACACCAGGCTGATGTGTCTTAAAAATTTTGGGGCAATTTTGACCTAGAATTTATGGTTTGGTTTTGCCCTTTAAAAGAACAGAATGGTAGTAATAAATTCTAAAGCTGTGAAAATATTCTGTTAGCTAGGAAGGGTTTAACTCTGTTTTACAGGTGGGAAAGCCAAGGCACAGAGACTGAGTTAGGAATTATGCAGGGGTCTGGCAGTTGAGACTGGTCTCACACTTACGGAGGTTTAAGCCCACATCTGAGGCAGCCTCAGGTTGCCTATAGCCCTTTAGCAGGATGTTACACTACTACCCTCTTGGTAGAACTATCTCACCTCTGTCTGTACTCAAGTCATCCTGTACCCCAGGCAACCCCTGTTCACTTGTTTGTTGAATAGCCTGAAAAACGTTTCCTGCCAGGCAGTAAAAAATACTTGCAGCACAGCAAGCATGGCCATCTCCTCCCCAGCTTTCGCCATTCAAGAGCTTCTCACTCACCTTTTTCTGGTTTTATCTGTACTTATGTTGGTCTCATTTTGTTTTTTAACAGCATATTTGTTATTTTGCTGTACAAACTCAGCTGGAAACACAACACTTGTTTTTGCTGTGAGAGGGGCAGCCAGCTCTGTACCCATACCTCTGGACCTGACATCTCTTAGATCATAATGATAAAGGTACAGTGTCTTATCTCCATTGTTCTCTTGATTGTTTCAGGGGAGAGTGCATGTGCACCCATCTTGTGGTAAAACACACTTCTGGTTTGATTGAAGCAGTGAAGAGGTGGCCCATGCTAGGCCCTGCTACCTGTCCTGAGGTGCTTGTCCCCCTGCTCAAAGGCAGGTCCATAGTGAGAAGCTGTCATTTCGTGTATCCGCGCCCGATGGACTCAGCTTAATGTTAGATCACTTCAAGCTTGTAATCAGAGATAATTCTATTACAGCTTGTTGGCTGAGTGGGAAGGCACAGATTAAAACTGAAATCAGATTTGCTTCTGCTTCTCCAGAGCTAATTTCCTTCTTAGGTCATCTAGCATCTTGGTATCTTTGTATGTTTGTCCTCCATGGACACTAACTTACAGGTAAGAACTCCAATAAAAAAAGTGTATCGTACACAGGGAAAAATAAAAAGGAATTCATTAGCTGAGGACCAAATGCTCGAGGAGCATCATTTGGGTGCAATGTGGCTGTGTATTTAACTGTGTAGGTAGAAAAAATAAATCCAAGATCTAGGGGTTCACAAATATGCCTACATGGACTTCATGGCAATGTACACTTGTGCAAGTAATTAAGGTATTTTACAGGCTGAAGTGAATGGCTCTGTGTGCATAGCATCAGATGTAGAAACAGTGCTTAAGGCATAAATAGGTATGGGAATTCTGATGGAGGATGAACCCTCCTGAATGGTTCTTTTGTATCCATTCATTTTTCCCTCTGTTCCTGTGCTTAAGAAATTGGAAATGCAAGAAATTCCCAGCTGTGTAATATTCGTGTTGTGTTGAAGCCAATATACTGCAGCAGTTATCAGTGTCACTGAAAAATAGAATAGCACTTGGATAAATGACAGTCTTGTCACTGCTTGGCTGAAGCCAACGTGCTGTCCTTAAGTTACAGCTAAAGCAAAGTAAAATTGGACGAAAATAAGTGAAGGAACAAAGAAATGCAAAGAAGGGACTGTTCAGTGACCCCAGAGGTCTGACTGTCATCTTGTGTTGTTTCTGTGGCCTGGAGTATCTGTTATCGGTGATTCAGGAAGTGAACTGCTGGGATATGGATAGAACTTAGTACTGCTGATAAGGCAGTGAAATGATTGAAATGCCTGGTGTAGTGTCAGATAAGATGAAATGCCTGGTTTATCACACAAGCAGAATTCTAGCAAGATCCAGGGAGGCTGTGCAGCTTTATTCAGTAAAAGGCTGCAGGCTACTAGGGTGACCACCATACAAGCCAAACAGAATGGGAACTTTATATCAAGAATCTGCCCTGCACAGATCCCTACGTTTGAGCATGGGAGGATTTTGTGTTTCTGATTACATAAAGAGATTTACGGTAAGGGACTCCTTATGCTTTGTTGTGAGCCTGGTTTGAAAGTGAAAACTTTCTGGATGGCACAGAATTGGTTTGTGTGCCTTTTATAAAGTGTTGTGTGTGTTTGACATTCTTGGCCAGGTTGTGCAGTCTGTTGGCTTGCAAAACACCTGCCAGCGTCAAGGAGGTGTTTCTGAAATGATGACTGCAGCCTTTGCCTTCGTAAATAAATTTGCTTTTCATGGGAGCCTTGGCACATTAAAACTTTTATTCTGACTGGAATATTTGTTATGTAGGATGGCTGACGGACATCTAAATTATGTTGATGTTAGTTGTTACAGCTTTTTGCTTTACTTGTCATATGACTGTGAGTTTTAAGTCAATGAGTCTGTTGGGCAGGCTGACACTGAGGTGATTTAACGAGCAGCCAAATTCTGCATGAGCCCATCTGACCTGTGGTAAAAGCAGTGCACTCACCTTGAGCGGTGGGAACACAGTGCCTCAAAGAGTGCTCTGGGGTAGTCCTTGGAAGCTGTGAGATCAGAACCCCACTGTGCAAAGGTCTGAATGAACAAAGCAAAGAGAGCTAACTCCAAAGCTGAACCACTGATGGACAGAGCACAGACCCCGTAAGAGCAGAGAGACGTGGAGACGCCACTGGTGGAAGAGAGAATGGGAATCTGCTTTTCTGCCTTTGTAAGCTACTCATTAAAAACCCACTGTGTTTTCAAGCTCCCTGTGAAGTTAAGTTTTAGTTGCTACCATGGTAGGAAGTCTAGGAAAAGTATTTGTTTTCAGCAGTTTGTTTGCATTTTTGAGCTGCTGAAAAGACCAGTAGCAGAAAATGTACTTAAGCAACTTTAAAAAGAATGCCATGGACATACAATAATGTTCAAGAAATTAAAAAAAAAAAAAAAAGTAGGAGTTGGATTTTAAATTAGGGTAGATCAGATTGTTGTGAGGTTTTTAAAACCGTTCTGTTTCAAAATTTTGAAGAAAGGATTTCCTCATGTATTTTGTTCAATAATAGCTGTAATGGGTTTTCCTAAAGAGCTTGTATTTGTGATCATCTTTGTTGTTTAAAGAGCCAATGGAGTAAATTAACTAAATCAACAGCAACAAACTGAATTCTAGCTCAGTTGAAGAAAAGGACAAAATTTTTACTTATTTCAATAAATAGGATACTGTTCCAAAGCCTTAAATTCCTCTAATGTAATGACATGTAGTGTATTTAATAGCCAACAGTACAATATGTTTGGTTTTTTTTGTTATCTTACATTACATAAGAAACAATGGCTCAGAAGACCAGACACATTTCATATCCCAGTGTTTTGTTGTCTATTTATGGCAACATAGCAGAAAAATGTTTTGGTCTATTAATATGAATATACGACTCAACTGTTCTTCATGTTGAAGAGATAATGATGTGTTTAAATTGTTCATGTTCTGCTTTTTGTTAAAGATCATAAACAGCCTGAAATACATGCAATTTTCTCCTGCTTTTTTTCTGAAGGCGTGCAAATGAAAGATATTTTCAGAAGGACTACAGAAGGTGGCCTTAGAACCATAAGAACAAATGAGCCAGGGTTTTTTGGGCTAGTCATGTCTTGGGGAAAAATAAGTCAGTACTGCAGTTATCTGTCTCCATGGCATTCTGTGGCTTGGCCCTGTGCAGATCAGAGTTAGTGTTTTGCAATGAAGACTGTAATGAGATTCAGAATATCTTGTTTCTCTGTAATTGATCTGTTGGGTGACTGAGTAATTCTTTCATATTCATTACTTCAATTTCCTTTTCTGTAAAATTAGTGATAATAGTGCTTGTCTTCTGAAAACACATTAAGGTCCACAGGTAAAAGTTATCTTAGATTTAGTTTGATTTATTGGTTTTCCTTGTCCTCAGTGCACTAACAATCAGAACCAACTTTGTTTTGGATGTCTCGCATTGGATTACATCACTCTGGCCAGTTTACCAAACTCATTATGTTTATCTCTTGGAAAATCATTCTTTGTTTTGTTCACAAAGCTAGTACTCAAATTCATGGAACATTGCAAAGGGAAGGATGCTTTTGGAGGATGTGACCAGCAGAGAACATATAAGGATGAATAGTTTTGGACCACATGTGCAATTCTTAGTAAAGCTGGTGAGAACCACTCTAATCTGTAAGTTTAATATTAACCCTGGTGGGAGCTCTCCTCCTGATGTCAGCTTGTGTTTGAGCCTCTCCCAGCAGGATCTGGTGTGTGTGTGTACAATTCTGATGTCAGTGGTTGCAGGGGGGAACCTATTGTTTGCGTGTTTGTGGGTTGGAGTTTCGTGGTGCAGTACTTGGGGATCTGCTGCTGCTGCTCAAACAAGTGGCTGGCTCAGCTGACTGGGCTGTTGTGGAAGGACTCCCAGCCCCAGGCAGCTCTGCAAACAGTGCCCTGAGTGTTTTTACAGATTACTTGGAAGTCTGTGTTGTTGCTCAGAGGTACAGTGGGAAGAAGGACTTTTATTTTAAGACACAGCTATTTAATGAGATATTTGAAGTCACCTAGTCATTCACATAAGTTAATCTTGATGCTCCTCTCCTCATTCCTGTTTGTGGTTGGGGGTATGCATTCCACTCTATGGAGTTTTTTAGGGGGGCTAATATCTTGCTGCCTTTGCTACTCAGAGTTTTATTTTCTGAGTCCTGTATAGAGTTATTTGGAATTCCTCAGATACTGTTGGTTCACATCTTGAACTTTGTGTGATTGTTTTTGAATGTCTTGCACTGTGCAGCAATTACCTTTGCTTTTATCTCTTTACATTGTTGTCTCCTATTTGGTGGAGTTGATGCTTGGATTGCAGAGCTGTTGATGGAGATCAGGCCTTAGCATCTGCAGTTCAGGCTCCTGTTTACCTGGGGAGTCACTCCTCTCCTCAGCAGAGCAGCTCTGGGATCCAGGCTCTGGACAGACCATGTACTGCAGGGCCCTAACTGCCCTCGTGGGGTCCAGAGTCTTGGCAGGCTGTGTGCACACTGCTGTGGAGAGCTCACCGACAGGGAGACAGACTGGAAGAAATGAATGGAAGTAGGAAGCCATTCTGAAGGATTGGGATTTTTAGAAAAATACATGATTGAAAAATTTCTGAGCATCCCATTTGTTAACACTGTCTCCCCAGGCTTTGTGGAACTCAAGAGAAAGATGTCATCTGTTCCAATTTAAATTTTGCACCAGTGTATAGTGGTCTGCAGTCTAAATATATTCTATTGAGTATCCTTTCAGACAGTTCATATCCCAGAAACTAAAGTAGTAAACTATATATAGTCTCTGACATTACAAACCAGGTTTGTTTTCACCTTCTCCATGGCTGAATTGAGATAGCAGGAGCTAACAGGCCCTCCTGCTGTTGTCTTCTATATTTGTGGCTCACCTTTCACTCTCTCATTTGTGTCCTTGTTTTGTTGTTCAGGCTTGCGCAGTACATGTGCTTTCTGACTCACCCAACTTTGGCATACTTCTGATTTGAGGTCCTGAATGCTTCCTTTCAGAGACCTGATTGCTTCCAGCACTGTCATTGCATGTTCACTGGTATTGTATGGGGCCTGGTAGAGTTAAAAAGAAATGCCCTTTTTAAAATAAATATCTTTGTTCTGGATGTTTTCTTGGTGGGTTCCTGTTCCCAGTTGCAGCTGAAGTCCCCAGAAGCACAGTGTGGGAAGCTGCAGGGTTCTGGTTAATCCTAAACAACTTTTTAGGAATCAGCAAAACTTGAATTGCATCTTCCTTGACCTATTGTGCTATGTAAAACTATAAAAAGAAAATAGTTTGCTACAGATTTGATGACTGCCTGACCTTCTTGTTTCTGGATTTGCTCTTTGCAGAATTATCAGTTTTAGGGCCAGAAGACATTGGCACAAGCTACCAAATGGCTATGGGTCATCCACTGTGTGAGGCAGTTGTCACCATGGCCATCAGGGATAAGGCAGGAAGAAAGCTTCCAGTCATTGCTGTGGGCCACTGAGCTTGTTTTGGGACACTTTTGTCTGTGTTATGGTCAGTGCAGAATCCATTCTTCACTGCATTCAGTTTAGATGAACTTTGTCAGAATTTTCCTGTTGCTCCTTTTGTGGCGGAACAAGAGCAAGACACCCCTGTATTTCACCATTTTCGGGGGCAGTATGTAGAGACTCTTGCCAGCTGTACCTTGCTTACCTCTCTGCAGAATATTACTGCTGTCTTTTCCAGCACCCAGCCCTGTGTTTTAACTACTCTCCTAATTTCATACGCTGAGAAGATCTTGATGTGCTGTTATTGGATTTCTGGCTGGCACTTCCCTACTACTCATTAGTAATGAATATTCCTGGTATCAACTAATATGAAATCCAAACCATTTATATCCTGGACCTTTTATCAGCATTGTAATTTGCTTGCTTCCCTCTGAGAGATTTTGGCTTTATGGTGCCAGGACTTGGGGCTGTTTTTGTAGTCTAGCACTGGTAATCGGTGTGTCTGCGTTTACACTACAGCTGTCTCTGCAATGCAGCTAGAGATTAATTTGTCACTGATCTAATAGCAGAATTCCAAAATCAGTGATTTATTGGTTTTAATTCAGGAGCCTCCTATGAGTGCAGAGAAGTATCTGTGTGGCTGAGGAAGGTTTATACTCTGGAGCCTGTTGACTGCTGATTTAAGGTAGCAAGGTGGCTCAGAAGCAAAACTTCCGGAGTCCTGATAGAAGCCTTGCAGAGAAGCACTAGGGGGTACTTAGTGTTTTGGGAGTGGAAATGGCTGTACCAAATGTGCTCTGGATTTCTGTTTTTGCTAGATATTTGTACTAAGACACTAACTTCAGATAGAAAAATGGATCACTGTGCTTAATCATACCACTGGAGCCCTAATTCGATGTTTTTAATTCACACTCAACTGTTCTTAAGCTATCTGTTTTAGTGAGATAAACTTTAAAAATTACCTTCTCATTCCTTGCTCTGAGAAGCTTGATTCCTGTTGTTAGTTCCCTTCTGCAATTTCACTGGCACGTGGGATAATGTTTTTTTAGGCAAGCTTTTCTTGTAGGTGTAGAATGTAGATTGTAGAATGCAGATTACATTCTTTTGTTTGTTTCTTGTATACTTCTTCCAACTTGATGAAAACCATTTTAAGTTTAGCTGATGTTTTTCACATCTGAGGTGGATGCTGCAATTTCTCTGCTTTTTGCCAGGCATTGAAGCATTCACCTAAAGGAGAGCAAGTGGCTTCTATGCGAGCTTTTGATTACTGAGAAGAGTTTGCAAAACCACTGTTTTTTGTACACCAACTCTTTTATTCTGAATCTTTTTCAAAGCAGTTTGTGTTGCGACTAAGCCTGAACTGATGAAGTTATTCCTGTGTTTGTGAATGATGTCAAAACAAAATATCAGATCTAAATCAGCAGGTGAATATAGCACATACCAGACTTCATTATAGGACAGATAAGTATTTACTTGGTCTAGAATCTTCTTTACATGGTGTTTTGATTTTTAGTCAGGAATAGCAATGTCAAAGAGTTCTTAGTTTAAAAAAATCCCCACATTGTTAAGTTCCTGTAAAGACCGTTATTAGCAAGGAGCAGTGAACACAGCTCTAGGTGTTTGCTGTACCACAGTTGGGAGCTGTCAGGCAGGGGTGTGAGTCAGAGAAAAAATTCAGGAACTGAGACTCCAGCTTAACAAGGCCCAGCATGATGGCAGTAACTCATTTTGTAATCTCCACCTGGGAAGAGCTTCCAAGGGTGTGTGGCAGTAGCCAAGGGATGCTGAAGTGCAGTCAGATGGTTTGGGAAGCTGGAGGCTGCCTCTTGCAGGGCTGTCTGTGAACACTTCGTTCACTTAATTCCAGTGCAAACCAGCACGATCTGAGGTGCTTGTGTGTTTCACCTGTCAAAGACCTAAACCAATGCAATGTAAAATTGTGCTTGAGGTGATCATACATCAGTCAGTAACCATGGGGGGCTGGAGGACAGAATTCTTGCCTTTCAACCTTGGGAATGTAATTGGAGAAGTGAAGAAAATGGTACAATATATTCTTGCAACAATTGTCAGTCATGGTGGTGAGAAAGGTGACCTTGGAAATGATGGTTACAAATTTATAAGTTAGTATGGCTCTGAGTGTGCATTTTTGTTGTATTTTTTCAGACTCGAAGCTAAAAAGATCTGAAGTAGGAAGGGAGCAGAAGTGCAGAAAGCACAGTGCAGTTTGGGGATTTTCATCTTCTCAAACAAAAGCATGTTGCTGGCAAAGCAGAAGCTTTTCTGAAGGATTTGATTTGAAGCCAGTCAAATTTCAAGTCAGCAAGAGCAATTGTGCTGGTTTTAATGTGTTTTGGAGCAAACTCTGGATTATGTAAGTTTGTTTTTCAGAAAAGTTGACTGTCTAGAAATAACCCTTTCTTATGCAACAGGTCTGTTCCCTGCACATGCATCCTGAGAGCCCTATCCCATCACTTCAGTGACAAGAATTTGCTTTCACTGATTTTATTCCTTTTGGCATTACTGCACAGCCAGGGCTACTCTTCTATTGTGGCAGATCCCCACTGACTTAGAATTACTTGTACCTGAGCAAACTGGCATTGACACAAGAGCTTTTAGCAGGTGTCAAGAGAGCCTCAGGGCTCTCTGCTGAGCTCCCAGTAGTATTGAGAAAGCATCTTGTAAATAAGAGGCTTCTTGAATCCGAGGGTAGCTTTTGTGGCTGACCCTTAAAATCAGCAGGCTTTGTGAGGAACTGACTGCATTAGATAGAAAATCACTGAAATTCAGGGAAAGCAGAATGAGAAGCATGACTTTTTTTTTGTTCAGTTTCCAGAGGAGAGCTCTTTGTTGGAGGATGTGGAGGAGTGGGAGGATGAATCCTTACCACCACACCAGGGAAACGTTCTCAGTTACCACTCTTCTGCTCCAAGTTAGTTAAATAGTTTAGTAGCTGCTTAAAAAGAAAATAAATTGAAAGGATGAAAATTCAAAGTAATGAGCTTCTTAATGTAATTTCTGTGAGTAACAGACTTGGTGGCGAGAGTAAGCTCTGGGGTCAAGCAAGTGAATGTGAATGGACAACAGGTGCCCCGTTGGTCTCCTGAGAGGCAGAGCAACCTGGTAGCAGAACTGTGGGCAAATGGTAAACAGTGTTATCTAGAAATCCCATCACTTTGATGTAAATGAAATGTCATAATTGATCTGTTCAGCTCTCTGCTGTCAGCTGCCTGACAGAGATGCATTACAATAGTGCACATGATCTCGGGTTCAGTAACCTATCCTTAGCTGTGCTGCTGCCTGGGAGACTTATCCTTAGATTCAATTGTCTGAAAAATAATGAAATGGAAGTGGGGGAGGAAGCCAGGACTTGGAAGGGTGTTTCCTTAACCTACTGTGTTAACAGTTTTCTCTCATTAAATACATGTAAAAATTTAAAACCAAATTTCCATAGTGATTGAGTGTATCTGGCACTACAGTCATGTTGTGATAGAGACAATATTGAGCTGTATCATGCCAGGGTCACCTGGGGATACCAATAGTTATCCTTTTACTGGGCAGGTGGATTTCAACCAACAGTGACTTGAGTGATACATTAAATGTGGGGTTCTTGGCCATCTAAAGCAGGTGCAGTTCAGTTCCCAGGATGATCTGGTCCCAGCAGGAAACACAGCTATTGGACTAGATGGCTTTATCCAGGCTGTATGGCATATCCTGCCTTTTGGAAGTTATTCCTCCGAATTAGAGCCAATGCCTCTTTCGTGCTTGCCATTGTGAGAATTGATCTTTGCTGTATCATTATCCTGTGGATATAATAAATTTACCTTTCATGCTGTTCATGAGAAACTAGGCTTAATGTTTCGAAAACTTAGATACCCTAAAAAGGTTCAGTTACCCTTTCATTTGCTGGGGGGGGGGAAGTAGGAAGTGTATGTTGACGAGCTGCCGCAATTAGATGTAGATTAAGTGGGTTTTCATTATAATTTGAAAAAGCTGACATCTGGTTTCTAAATATGTAAGAGATATTTGTTAGTACTTTTTTTTGCCTGAGCAGTGTTTATCAGATGTAGCCAGACTGCTTTGAGCTTATTTGCTTTGGTTTTTCCTTTTGTAAGCTCCTGGTGTTTTGCCACATTGAGTTCTCCATCTCTTTAGAACTGCAAACTTTTCCCAAAGGCTTTAAGTTCTCTATTAAGCTTTGGCTTTTTATAGGCCATATAAAAAGGTTTTTTTTTTTCATTTACCTATGTATTGTCAGCCATCTCCAGTTTTACAATGTTGTTGGAAGCAATGCAACAATCTAATGAGATGATCTGTTTGAGCAGCTGGTTTTAACCTCTCTGACATTTCTTGTTTGGGGTATAAGCCTCTGCTGTCACTTCAGTACATGGTGCAGATTTTTTTTCTTTTCGTTTCCTATTCGCCCCATCTTTGAGGGTTTTTTCCTTCCTTTGGGTCAGATGTAGCAGGGACCAATGGTAACTCAACTGTCACATGATACATTTTCTGTGTTGAACGTGAATTTTTCTCTTGTTTTCTGACATCTCTCTCTCACAACTGTGAGAGTGTGTGGGGTGTGATCCAAACAGAAATGAACTTTTTTTCCCCCCCTTGAGAATACAAGTCTTTTTGGCATCATTGATTCAAGGTCACTTGCAGTTCTGTTTCTCCAGCATTTGTGTTCCTTTTCTCTGCATTCCTGAGATACTTGATACCTTGGAGGTGTTTTAAAGGTATCAGAGAAGTTCATTTCAGTTCAGCAGACAGTGGAATCAAGGCAGCTGCCTGCTCACTCCAGATCACAGTGCTCATTTTTTGTTACCTGTAAGAAATGAGCAGGAACCCACAGGAGACCAGAAACTTTATTCAGGTTACATCCAGACTATGATGGAGACTTGTGGGTCACCAGTTTGTTTTGGCAATGCCAGCAGGGGTGACTGAGCGTAACTCTGCTCTCTGCAGAAGTCCTGCAGCATTCTCTGGTATTTGTTGTTCATATAACACTCCGTGAAATTCGGGGTGTTGAAGATGAAGCACTGTGTGTTGGGGTATTTAAGTGCAAAATGCCATTGTAAGCAATAGCTCCTCACAGAGAAAAAGTGAGTTTAATAGGCTGTGGCACTTGTCACAACAGCTGTGCTTTTTTGTGATGTCAGGCATTTTAGGATTTTTCCCTTATTTTTATGTAACTATTGAAAGGCTTGGTACTGGCAATGGAAATAAATACTCTCTCCAGGCTGCTCAAGCAATATCTGAACACTGGGCACTAAATCAATGTTCTGAACAACAGTTGCCTGCTATTGTAATTCAAAGCAAAAGGAATAAAAGGGTTTTTGCCAGTATTTGAGCATATTATCATCCTGAAGGCAAGACAAACTGTTAGACCTGCCAGAGCCATTTTTCTGTTTGTTTGTTTGCCAGAAGTGCGAAAGGGGAGAGTGGAGGAGAAAATGAAAAGAAAAAAGAAAAGCTGACCTTAACTTTGTGACAGATGTTTAAAACTTTTCACTTTGGTCCAAATGAGGTTTCCTTCTCTGTCCTTTATCCCATCTGTAGTTTTGCAATTGCTTATGGATTCACAGTTTTATATAAGTAGTGTAATAAGTCAAACAGCTGTATCTGAGTAGGAGGAAGTTGTGGCTGTATCTTCCCTGTTTCTCATACAACACTAGCAAGGAATATTTGCTGCATATTTGTAGCAAGAATTCTCCATAGAGCATTTTCTGAAACATCTCTCAGTGCATGTGTGACCTGTTATTGGGTGGTGAAATCTGTTCTGTGTATCTGGAATACACAGTGCATGTGGCTGAATCCAGAGGAGAGAGAGATGGTATTTTAATTCTTTTTGAAGGCCCACTTTTTGCTTTATACAGCATTTACCACTAGTCCATTGTATGTGAGGAGGATTAAATCAGCAGTTATATGAATAATAAAACTAGTCAATAACAATTAGGCAGCATTCATGCTTTTTGCTCTCAACTGTTAAATAACTAAGAAGGCAGTTCAAGGTTTTGAACGACACGTGTTTGCCCCCAAGCACACCCAGCTGTGCTCTTTGGTTGTACTTACATTGTTTCCTGGCCATGTGCTGTGCCTGGAATAGCACACTGGTGGTGGCAACTTGAGTTCTGAGTGTGCAGTTGGGGATGACTTCGTGTGGCTAAGTTTCCTTGTTGAAGTGTTTGCTATAAGTCGTCTGACTTTACATGCAACAATCTAATGACTCTACTACTTTCCTTTGGTCCTAAGAGGACAACATTCAAGAGGTACTCTTGATTTAGTAAATTATGTTGGTTGTTTTTATCTTATTGTCATCAATCATGCTTGTAGGCTTGAAAGAATTAATTATTTGAAGGCATTTGGCTAAAAACTCAGATTTTTTTAAACTGCAGTAGTAGAGTTGCAATGCATTTATTACCAGTGTCCTAAACCTTCAATATAGAACTGTATATTATCCTGTGTTCTATGGGATTTCATAAAACTTACACTATTCTATCCCAGACCACTGTGAAAATACCAGTGACTTTAAAATATTTTTTTGGTCTGGAGAAGTGGCATGTCATGAAATGCCAGCTCCCAAGCCAAGTTTTCTTCTAAAGTCATTGCTTGGTATTCAAACTCTCCTGTGAAGGTGATGAACAGTCCAAATCTCACAGTTTTTCCTGTGTTTGGTAAAGCTGGTTATTGGCCTCTTAGTGTCACAGAACCACCAGGTTGGCTATAATTATATGATGATATGATGGCCTTGGTAGATGTAACACTTTTTTTTACAGTAAAGGTAAAAATTCTTGTCTTACAGAAGTGGCAAGTTCTCAACATTGTCTTGAGAGGGTAATTTTAATGCTGCTACTACTCTGTGCAAAGGATTTCAATGTCTAGAATGTCCTTTCTCATACAGGAAATTCACTTTAAGAATGGCATTTTCTTTCCATATGCCCATTACAAAAAACGAGGAGGGGGCTGGAGGCAGAGGAATGCTGAGTATCCCAAAGGCTGTGGCTTTGCTGTGGTTCCACTGTCCTGTCAGGACTCCTGTGGCAGTAGGGTTTCCTCACTGCTTTCTCCTCCCTGCCGTACAAACACTCAGCAGTGCAAAGGGACCTGGGAGAAGCAGACACAGTCGTGTGACACAGTGTCACATCTGGCATGGGACAAACTGCTCTCTCTTGATGCCACAGCTCATCCTCTGTGGCAGAGAACTGACTCCCCTTCTGTGTGGTCTTGTAAGGGTACATTCATTAATGCTTCTAAAGCATTCAGAGCTGTGGCAGTGGAGGCTGTGCAGCGTGAAGTGACTCTTTCTGTTCTCCAGTGACTGTAATTTGTGTAGTAGATATGCTGTGATTCAGAAGTGAAAAGCAAGTCAGTAACAAATCCTTTAAGATTTATGATTTAATAATTTCATTGCTAATAGTTGGACTAATTTTGCTGTGCCTTCATTTATGTTATTTTTTTTTTTTTACTTCGTTCACTTTTATAGCCACAGAGAAAGATTTAATTTTAGAAGTTTCAGTTGACAAAGACATGCTGGTGCTAGATACGTATTTCAGATCATTGTCATTGTACTCTATTTTTACATTCAAGTGCCAGCCAGCTGAAAGAGCACCCTGTGTCTGTGCTGGGTGTTCTGCATCCATGCTGCAAAGCTGAATTCTTCCAAGCTTCAGCACAAGGCCACCACATTTACTTTTATATTTTTCCTGTTTAATGAAGGGAAATGTTCTAGCACCTTTTCATTATCACAGAACTAAAACTGGCCATGAAAACAATCCCCCTCCCTCCAGAGGCCTGCACAGGCATTGGCCATTGTTAAGATACTTGCCTATCAACAGCCACTAGAGAAAGAATTTTAAATGGTTTTGTGACGTCAAGGAGGCACAAGAAAACATAGTCTGGTGCCAAATTGCCTCCATCATTGAAAGCACACAGTAAGAAATAGATAACACAGAAATAAATCTTTTGTGCAGTAGCTATCTCATGATATGCTCTAGCGACTCCAGTAAGTGAGCTTGTCTGGTATAGGAATAGCTGAAGAAGATGGACTTTCAGAGCCTCATTTTCTAATTTACGATTAATGAAAAGCCAGCCTAATCTGTCTGACTTCCTGCTGTCTGGACACAATGTCTGCGGGGAGCTTGGACCTCGCACAGGGAAATGCCCTGACAAAATTTCAGCCTACAAAAGTGAACAGTTTAAGTACGGTGGATAAAAAACTGTATATCTTGAATGAAAAGATGGACAGACTGTTGCATTTCCAAGAAGACCTGACAGGCAAACTGCAGCGAGTTGACAGAGGCATTGCTGATGTAGAAAATGGCATTAACAAGCTCTCAGTATCCCGAGCAGCTCCTGATGACACAGATGCAATGCAGAAAGGCCTGAAGGTACCGGACAGTGCTGCCCAGGCTGACGTCCAGAGCATATGCTCAGAAGTGTTGAACTTGATGAAAGCTGCCCAGCTAGATGCCTCCAAGCATAAGGAGAGGCTGGCAAAGATAGAGAAACGGGTTGACACCCTGGATAAAGTTATTACATTTGTGGGAGAAGTATTAAAAAATTCTAAAGTAGTGGATTTCATTCTCAAAGGCATTGTGCCCTGGAAGAAGGGGAGTCTGCTGGAAATCCCTGTGGAGGTTGGTTTAGTTTTATTGTTCTTCATATTTCACTTTATGACATAGGGCTTTAGGCTCTCCTCTCAGTCTCTTGCATGATGTTTAATTCAGGTTTTCCATTCTATATTGCTGGTACAGGTTACTGCTGGCATCTTTGAATTGCAAGGCTCTTAAGGCAGGGACCAAGTTCAAAACATGCCTTGCAGTCCAGTGTCTGAGGTTCCTGAAGTGTGCTGGGACTCCTGTAATGACTGTGAGGAAATTGCTACTGGAAAGGAAAATTCAGCATCTACCAGTGCTCAAAGCTCAGCAATGTCGCCCAAATTAGTGACTGAATTGAGACCTCAGTGAAATGTATGAGTAACATACTAGAAGCATTTTTTCTCCTTTTTGAGAGAAACTCCTATTTTCTGGTTTGTTCACAAATTCTGAACATAGCACCAGTTCCTGAAACCTGTGCTGACTTACAGTCGTGTTACTGGGCAGATTTGCATGTCCTGAGACATCTAAGTTGTCTTTAGCTACATCTTTGTGATGCAACTGTGACTTCATCAACTCCATGGACACTGTTCACTCCTGAAATCAAGTAGTTCTTATGTTTGCAAGTTCCCAAGACATCAGTTCCAAAGCATTTCTTAATTATTGAGGACAATGAGGGAGGAATAGGCAAGACATGTACTTAGTTGATATGGTGTTTTAAAATAGGTTAACCTTGTTTTTTAAAAGGTACAGGCACCTGGAATTAGTTCAAGGTAATGAGAGTTTCCATTTTTCACTATGGCTTCTATCCCGCTGAAGGGATGAAAGGGAGGAAAACTGCAAGAGCTGGAATATGTTTATTCATTCCAAGAATCTCCTTGTATGTAGCGATGTGATTACAGTAAGGAGAATTTAGCTCAAATGAAAATGTCCATTTGTATCTTATTCCAGTTATTTTTCACCAAAACTGTAAAATGTTTTGATGGGAAGGTCCATCTAACATTTTAGAAGAACAGAGCAGTGCTTGATTGCAGTGTACCTTTTCAGGCTTTCGGTTCTCCCCTGGTCTCCCTCTTTTAAGTGCCAGAGGCTGACAAGTGAGCTGGCTGTTAGAAGACAGAAGAATTTATAAAGTGCTTCCATTAGTGTTGAGAACAATAAATCATCCATTAGTTATCAGCCTTAAATCTGGGTAGAGATAAAGCTCATGGTTGCAGTTCCAACTTCAGTTCTACAGGTTTTTGAAGAAATGGGAAATTCTGATACATTTTGGATAAAGCTGTGTTACAGACACTGCCTGCAGTCACTGGAAAATGCCTGGAGACAGATACCGTCCTGTGCTTGATTTTGTGGATAGGCAGATAGAGATTGAGAGGTGGAATGGCCTGCTGGTGACAACCTGCTGGTGGACTGGGATGGGGTGGAGGTCTCTGTCCCAGGCTCTAACCTGTGCCTTGGCTGGAGAACAGAGAGGGTGTACTGAGTTTTATGGCAAACTCCAGTTTTGCAATATGACCATCACTCTTCTCCTTTTTTGTTTCTGGTCATGAACACTTTTTGAAATTAGAGCATAAGGTCAGTTTAAGACCTTAATATAAGTTTGTCCTTTGATCACAGACTGCTGAGTGATGTAGGCTCGAATTAGTGAGGTTGTGTCTGTACGTGACCTGGCTGGGAAATGCAGAGCACAGCACAGGTGAACTTAAGAACAAATTACCTTGTGCTGAGCCATGTGCTAACTTGGGTCTGGTTTTTGCAGCCTGTTGTGTGATAGCAGCACAGACACGGCCAAAGAGCTCCACAGCTGCAGGGGGAGCAGAGAAAAAGAACTTGCTGCCTGCTTGTTCCTGTTTTCCAGCCTTTGCTGTTTGTAACAGGGTGCTGCTTATCACAGGCTGGCTTGGGCTGGGAGTGGGGAGGCCATGTTTGCATTTCTGGGTGAAGCTGTTTGTTGACAGCATTCCAGGGATGCCGTGGGAATGCTTATGGAAGAAGTTTTGTGGGGTTGGAGTCAACAAAAGACTATGAATTGAGCTTCCTAGGTTCCAAATCTCTAACTTCTTACTTAAAAACCAGAGAAAAACACCCCGGCATTAAACTGTCACTTACCCAAGGCTTTCTTTGCATGTAGGATTGTGCAAGAATAATGTTCACCCTGGTCATTGTTGCAGGTTTGCTTAGAGCTGTAATAAAAAGGGTAATGATTTTTTACTACTTTTCCTCTTTGGGTGTTTTGGGTTTCTTGGGAAGGGGGAGGTGGGGAGGCTCTGTGCAATCTCTAAGGTTGGTGCATGAAATCCTTAACTGCTTTTACTAACAGGTGAAGGGCTGATGTGCAGCTGTCTTGTAATCAGTTACCTGCAGGAATACTTTACATGTCGCTTATTTGCTTGTACAGATCAGGATAGGAGGCTGCTCATCACTAGATTTTTAACTATATGCCAACCACAGGAAATATCATGCCTTTTCCTAATTTTGTGTAATGCTTTTTGCTAAATAGTATTTAGTTCTAATTTGATTTCACATGTACTACTGTGTGAAGACTTTAGTGGCCCTATTACAAAATATCCCTCCTCTCAAATTAATTGGGGGAAAAACACCTTAAAAATCTGCTTCTGTTTTTAATCTGTTTTTAATCATTCTAAAGGTGACATGTGAAATGTCAAGTACATACACAAGAGTTGCCATAAAGCTAAAGGCTCTTTTTTGGTATCACCTCTATCAGATCAAATAATGAATTTTTAGATACCTTGAGACAAATACGTTTTGACAAATATATTCAGAAACATTACTTTTTGTTCTGTCACCAGCCAAAAAGCAACAGAAATATAGTATAATTTCTTTTTCTACTCTCTCATGTTTCACATGTCATACTTCTTAATCAATGTGAGTAAAGGTGACAGGAGGCAAAAACTATGACTGAAAATTTTGGAAAACAATGAGCTAATGTATTAATCTCTGTCATGTTGTTTTAGAGGGATGCCTGCCTGCAAAGGCTGGGAGAGGTTGGAAGAAGGAAGTAAACACAGCAGTAACTAATAATTCAGAAGTTAAGAGGTGTTACTGTCCATTTTACAGGCATTTACAATGCCTACATAGTTGGAGGAACTAGTGGAAAATAGACACTCTTGGCTGTAACTGTTATTTCTGTGTTCCCCTGTCATTTTTAGGCCAAAGATAAGCCTGAGGAGAGTGGTGCAAAACCTAAGCATGTGCTTAGTAACAGAGGAACCCAGACTGAAAGCAAGAAGCCTCTGGAAGGTATGTATCACTCCAGGCATGCTACAAGCTTTGACTCTAGAATGCGCAGCAGACAAACTGGAAATTAATAGCCTGCTATTTCCCACTGCCTGAATTACTCCAATGTAACGGAGTAACTTTGCCCCTCAGTACTGGGAAAATAGAATTGCTCTCACCACCTTCACAGGATGATTTATCCCCAGGATCAAGCACCACAAAAAGCTAGAAGAAATTAAATGGAGCACATTTGTTTAGCTGAAGAGGTGGGGGTTTTTGAGTTGGTGAGCTGAATTCAGAGAGCAGAGCTTGTTTGGAGACACTGTGAAGACAGTGGCCATATCACATAGCAAACCTAATAAGTTCTTTTCCATTAATACTTCTGAAGCAGCCCTCCCTCTTCCCCCTCTCTGAAAAAGGGACGTGTTGACACTGGGAATATCTTCTTTTGATCAGCAAGTTTCATTGGCGTGTCAGGGCCAGATTCCTATTTAGGGTGCATCTGTCAGGGCATTGCCCTGTTGCATCCATTATTAATGCCGGTGGAGTTGCAACAGGGTGAATGTGATGTGGAGCAGGCCCTGTCATGCTGTTGTCTTCACAAATTGTCAGAGAATCCTTTGCCTTATGGGCAATCCCCTTTTTAGCTTCATGGCTTTGGAAGTGACAAATAAAGCAAGGGGTCACAATTCTGACTCCAAAGCTACATGGGATCATAAACAACTCTTGGTTGGTGGTGACCTGGGCATGCTGAATGCTGACAGAAGTTACCCTAGAGATTTCCACTGTTAGTATTGACAGCCATTGATTGCTTTGAGATGGTGATGAAGACCCCTTTAGTCCTTTTGTGGAAACTGCAAGTGGGCACTGTCTCAAACCTCAGTGTCCCTTGGAGTCTTGCTGGGTTTGTCTCTACCTCTCTAACGGGATAGAGGGTGTTTTGGGATCAGGAGGGTCCTGCAGGATCTGCAGTGCCTTAACTACCCCTTATATTTGCCCACAGAGTGATTTCAGATTTTAAATACAATGAGTTTGAGCCTTGCAGGTTTTTCATTTGCTTTAAGGAATCCAAATTCACCCTGTGGCGCTGCTGGAAAGCCATCAGAGCAGTTAAATACCTGGTTTAAAGCCATGAGGATTAGTAGTATCTTGAGCTTGATCGTGTAAGGATTTTAAACCTTTTGGTGGGTTTCTTGCTGTCTTTTCAGGTGTAACTCTGTAGGTTATTTTGAGAGGTGGGTTGCTTTATTCCTTCTCTGTTTTACCATCACTTTTGCCCAGGATAGTTTATTAATGGATTATTTTATTCAGAGTCAAAAAGTGTGAAAAAGCTGGATGAAAACAAGGGAGCATGTGAGAAGGTGAACACTTCTAGTGCTGTAGCCCACAAAGCTGACTCCAAACCCCAGCTTAAGGAGACGACAGCACAGCAGCAAGTGGGAGAAGGTGCTGGCAAAACACAGAGCTCTAAGAGCTGTCAACAGCAAAAGGACGTCAGTGTCAAAGCTTTGAATCAACACAACGGTCTTCCCTTGGTACATCAAGATCATGCAGGCAACCAAAATGTTCCTGCTAAAGCACAGAACGTGGAGGGAGCCCCACGCCTTGATGAGTGCCACAGGCAGCTTGTTCATCAGAAACCTGGGAAGAATGAAAACAAAGCTCCAGCAGCGAGTGCGGCATCCCGGGAAGCTGTGCCCTCCACATCCCGGGCTATATCTGACGCGGGGTGTGAAGTGACACATACCAGGTAATGGCCTTGTTGGAGGCTTTCTGTGGGACCTGAAACCTTTTCATGTGTTAGAAGGAAAAAGAAGGAAAGCCAGGCCATTAAAGGAGGCAGCTCCTCCATATGGGATAGGAGTGGGGAGACCTTACAAGGGTTAAGGCAAGAGACTCAGAGGGCCCTGTGTAAAATTCTGTGCAGCCCAGGAGTCAGTTGGGAGGGAGGGGTTTGAGATATCAGCACTTCTGTGCACTGACATAGAAAGGTGACCACAATAGAGAAGCTCAAGTAGTTATAAACCACTCACTCCTTCCCAACTCCTCTGTTTCTATAACCGTGTGGGTGAAAGGAATTTGAGATATTTATTAGTATATGACAAAACCAAAGAACTTGTGTTTGTTTTCCTCAGTGTCTTGGGCACCTAAAGATTGTTCATTTATTCATCTCTATCAGTCTAATATTTTCCACATATAGGTGTTTCATAGTCCATTTTCCTTTGGATTATTTATCTAGGATTTTATTTTAATCCCAATTATTTAAATTTTGAAAAATCCACACAACAGAAAACAGCAAAACCCCACAACTGAAAGAACCCTACCAACTAAACCCCAAAAAATGGAACTTCTGTGGCAGATTTTAACTGGCAATGCCTTCTCTGTTGGGGTGGGTGGCTGTAAAGTGGTTTATATATGTGTGTGGGGGGTGATAGACACACTCAGCTATACACACCCCCAAATGTATGTATGACTTTGGGTGGGGAATTTCTCCTTTGTTCATGTGTACAAATTCGGTGTCTGAGCCCCAGATTTTGGGTTGGGGATGAGACAGGCCCGCAGGACGGCACAAACTGGAGCAAACCCGGGGCAGCTGCAGCCTTCCTGCCCAGGGCACTGTCATGGTTTGGAGTGCGAAGTCACATGAAGGTGGTAAACGCCTCTCTAACGTGGATGCAACTTTTAATGAAGTTTGTAAGCCCACACAGAGGCATCAAAGGAACATTGTGTTCCCCAGCTTGGAGAAATGCCGAGAGTCCCGCTGAGTTCAGCCTTGTCTAGATAGCAGAGGAAGTGTTTGCTCAGAGCTGGGTCCAGCTGCTCTCATAGCTCACACCAGAGCAGCTTACATCCACAGCACAGCACCAGGGTGTTAAAGGTGCAGAAAATGAGACATTTCAGACTCTTGTCTTACAAAAGCAGAAACATTTTCTTTTATAACATCTTTGTAATGAGGTTGCTCCACCGAATGAGGCAATAACCTTTGTGAAAATGACGTACGTTCTCTTCCCCCAGACATCAGAAATTGTCTTCATTTGCCGTTGTTTAAAACCTACTTTACAACTTCACAAGTTTCAATTCAGCCTCAGTAACATCAGACTGCTCATGACAGTTTGAGCAGTAGCAGTTGACTCAAATATGATCACATGAATGTCTTTGATGGAGTTTAGGAGCACAGAGAATTGGTTCTAACCTGTATTCTTTTTAAGCAACACAAGAGGGAAAAAAAATCATTAAACTTTAGTGGCTAGAATGCCAAGGAAAATAGTATTGATGGAGTAAAGAGTTAAAAGTGAAAAATCAAAGTTAGATTTTTTAAGAGAAAGCTGTGGAAAGAATGCTATCCCAAAAGAAGACCCAAACACAGATGGCTGAGTGTGCAGGTCAGCCAGCTGGAAGAGGAAGGGGTGGACGCAAACCATTGGATTTGCAGAGCCATATGAACAGCCAGCCATTTAGATAATCAGCCTGTAATTTGCAAAGGCAATCACTATCCTCTCTCTGCCCAGATGAGTGGTGTTTTATTAGACCAACTATAATTGCAAAAAGTGGGTAAGCTTTCAAATGGGGGATTAACTCTTTGCAGGCTGCGACATTTTGTTCAGCAGCAGGGCAGACATGTAGAGAGATGAGGACACAGAAGAAGAATCATCATGCTTTTTGGTGCTCTCCCCTTCATGTTTGTGAGTCTGTCCTAGCAAGATTGGTACAGTTAGGTTTTATTAATACTGTAGAAACCTGTGGGTTTGGAAACTTACAGATTTACAAAGTTACAAAAGTTACAAAAACTGGGCTAGCCACCTGCATCAAATGTCTCCTGTTTGCTCTGCAGAATATCCATCAGTGTACATATGACTGACATGAAAGAAAAGGTTGAGATGGCCAAGGAGGGAAACATAAGTGACAGCAGAGGTAAAGGTCCCAAAGTGAAATCCACACCAGCAGACTTGAAAGGAGTCAAACAGCTGCCTGACAAATTAAAACTTCAACAGAGTTCTAAAAACATCAGCACCGAGCCAAATTCAGAAGTTAAAGGGGACAATAAGCAAAATGAACTTGCACCTCAAACAGGGAAGCAACAGCCATTCCTGAGCAAGCCCAAACCAGGTAAAAAGGCTGAAGAGAAATCAGAATTAAAATGTGAGCCCATAACCTCACAGAATACCTCTGCAAAGGAGCCTGTGAAGGGTGCAGGGGTAGAATTGAAAATCCATCAAGAAACAGCAAAAGCAGAAAAATCCCCAGCAGATACCAGCTCTGGGAGGAGAAAATCTGAGTCTACAGCTCCAGAGGGAAGTGGACATGATGCTCATCAGTGTACAGGAGTGGCACCGGAGAAGATTAAGCCTCTGGAGGCTGGCAGTGCTCTTCCCATTCAGGGGGAAATCATTGGTAAGTTGCTCACAGTTACTCTTGAGACTTGTGTGTTGAGGATTTTCAGCTATTCCTGCCTGTTGTATAGACAATAATAGCTGGAGCAGTGCTCAGTAGAACACCTGTGTCTTACACTTCAAGAGCGTTTCGCCTTGGGTACCTTTGACTATGTAAATAACAATTAAAATTGGTACAAATTCTTTCAATAGTAACTTTCCTTTTAAAGTGCACTTTGGGAAAAAAACATTAATTTAAATTAAAATAGGGTGAAGTGTGTGTGTGATCAGAAGTACGAGAATTCTGAAAAAATCCATTTTCTTTAGATGAAGCATTTGTTCCTTCAGATAGACCACGCAAACCAGGCACACTTCAGCAACTATGGACTGGAGAGCCAGAGCACAGAAAAGTACTGCAGGAAATGTTTCTTGCCATGGCCTGTTGTGCTCTTGGCCATGGATCTCTTGGTTCCTGAGGGAACACTTGGTTACATTAGCTCAGGGAGTGCTCTCTCCTGGCAGCACATAAATGTCTATGTTCCAGAATGTACAGACATGGGCCTGACCTGGATCTGGTGTTCTGAGCAGTGTCTGGAGAGGAGTTGAATACAGCCTGAGATAGCTGGAGATTAATTATAAAATTGCTTTGAATGAGGGACAAAATGGGTTTAATGAAGCTTTACCCTAGAAAACCTTGGACATTAGGTGATCATGGTTATCTAATTTAGCTTACCACAAACTGATGAAACTTAGTTGTAATGTTAATATTTTATTTGCTTTAATTTGGAAATTGTTTGCAAAATTCTCACTGCTAAGAGGATCCTCATGATTTTATCAATCGTTCTCATTGCTGAATATGTGTGCTGGTCTTTCCAGCTGCCACAAACCAACTGACAGATGTGTAATTTTTTCTTGTCTCCTGTACAGATGACAGCCCCTCTCCTCCAGCTCCTTTCGAGCACCGCGTTGTCAGTGTCAAGCAAGGGGAGGTGACCATGTGCTATTCTGTGTGTCATCACGAGGTCTTGGGGGGGTAAGTGTCATTGTCCCCATGCTGTGCTGCTGCTGGGGAAATGCAGGGAGCTGCAGAGCTGTCCTCTGCAGCTGGCCCCAAGCTGTGTGTGCGTGTGGGGCACAGACAAGCTCCCTGCAGCCAGAGGGAACGGGTTCATCCTGGAGCCCTTCGGGCTGTCACAGCTGCTCTCCTATCAAGGGTGTCCTTTAGATGGCTGCTTCTGCCCCAGCCCCATTTTCAGATGCCTGACTGCCATCTTGGATGGCTGTTTTTTCATTTCTTATAATAATCCTGGCCTTGGTATTGTGAGAAAAACCTCTGTACCCTTCAGGCAGACAGATTCAGAGCATCTGAAGTCAACAAAGCATATTAGGTCAGGCAGCTTCCAAAATCTTTTTTCTTCTGTGCTGAATTGCACATTAAAGAAAACTAAGGAAGAGTTATAATTATTTTGACCTTACATTGAGTTCTCACTCATAGGATGTCTGCAGCTGCTTCAGCCTTTGTATTCTTGTATCCTTACTTATGTGACAAGAAGGCTTGATTTTCACATTGATCCACGTACAAATATGGCTTAATAAGTATAAGCAATGTGATGCAATAGCAGGAAAGATGGTGTTTAGAAATCATCCCAAGGGGCATTAATGTATCTGCGTGACATGGGGGAGAATTTACAGCATGCCAGCAATGCAGGCTGTGGAGTGGCTACAGTTACTGGCCTTATGGTCATTAAAAAAGTTATGAGATCAGGACAGAAATATCCTTGTTAATATACCCACTAACACATCCCTGAAGGACAGCGAGGGGGTCCAGTTACAGAAGGGAGCCAGAGCATGGCCAGGCCGTCATACCTCAGCAGGACCAACGGGGCTTAATATTTTAATGTAAGCACTGAACAACTGGCTGGAAAGATAAAACTAATCCTTCATAAGCTGAGAGAAAGAGGAGCTCCATGCTGCTGGCCACCCGACTCCGTTCACTTTGTCCTGGGCTATTTTTGCTTGGCGATAAGAATAGTTGTAGGAGAGCTTTCTGTGCTGAGCTGTGCTGAGCTGCTTTCCCATCTTTTCCTTGGCATCCACAGGGGGCGTTTTGGGCAAGTCCACAAGTGCACGGAAATATCGACAGGGCTCAACCTGGCGGCCAAAATCATTAAAGTGAAAGGAGCCAAAGAGAAGGTAACCACGCTGCTGGGAGCTCTGACCCTGCTCTCCCTGCCACACCCCAATGCCACCACCCCAAGCTGTCCCACGAGGGGCAGCTCATCATTGGGTACTGTCAAATACTGCAAAATCTTGAGCTTGATGTGACTGTTCATCGTCTTCTGTATTCATGATGAAGCCTCCAATGAGGCCTGTGGTGTAGCTGCTGTTGGGCTTTAAAATATTTCTATTTTGGTATGTTAAAATTTAAAGAGAGTATTTTGCTAATTTTTTTCTTGCTTTGTTATTTTTTTCAGGAGGACGTAAAAAATGAAATTAACATCATGAACCAGTTAAATCACGTGAATCTGATCCAGCTTTATGATGCTTTTGAAGCCAAAAATAATATCACTTTGATTATGGAATAGTAAGTTTAAATGATCTCAGGAATTGTCAGATGTTTGGGTTTTCTCTGGTCACTAAAGGAAATAGGGAATGTTCATTCTGAGCTGTAAAGGAGTGAGTGGTTTCCCAGCCTGAGAGAGAGTTGATCTCACTTTCAGAAGGAAAAAGCAATGTTTAAAGGTAATTTCTTCAGGTTAAAAGCTTGTCAGAGCTCTATCTCTGACTAATTTTTTCTTAACCTCTGTGCAGAATTAAGTTCAATTGTCAGCTTTGGTAAAACAGCTTTCAGTTTGAGAAACTTCATTTAGTAAATTTTGCAGGTTGAAGACTTATTTTCCCACGACTAGTAAGATGAGTGAACAATAGATACTTTAGAACTCCCTGGAGGTTCTCCAGATCCCATAGGATCAGCAGGTCATGTGGGTTTGGGTTTGACATGTATCCCCCCAAATGTTAGTGACAGTTTTTCCATTTCAAGAGAAATAAATCTCTGGAAGTCATTGAGGCCGCTGATACACTTTATATTGGATGTTTTGTTAGGACCCTCAATTACAGAGCCTAATTCCCAACTTGGAAATAAATTGAGCTAATGCAGAATTTTAGGGTTTTTAATGCTTTTCTATGTCAAAATTTTAGTCTTGATGGTGGGGAATTATTTGACCGGATCACAGATGAAAACTACCATCTGACTGAGCTGGATGCCATCCTGTTCACCAAACAGATTTGTGAAGGAGTCCACTACTTGCACCAGCATTATATTCTCCACTTAGATCTGAAGGTCAGTTGTTCATGCTCTCGGTGCTTTAGTGGTGCTGGTTTAGGCACCACAGAGTCTCTAATTACTGAAGAGTAATTTCTCATTTCATGGACTCATGTCATAAAGGAATACACTTAATAGCTACAGTGAATGGAGCTCTAGAGATTCATTACTTTTTGCCAATGTCTCTTCAGTAGCTCACTTGAAATAGTGAAATGATCAGGATTCTGGGCTTTTGCCTTTCTCAAAGCAGAAGCTTTTCATTCTGTGTAGCATTAAACAATCCCCTTTTGTCATCAATGACAAAAACCTGCACCCAAAACCTCCTTGGCTAGAAATGCCCACAGTGTTCCTTCCACTTCCCCTTTGTAACAGTGTTCAAATACCTGTTCAATCATCTTCTGTAGTTTGTACTTTCTACTGCCTGGAACCATCCTGCAGCAAAATTGCAATGTTTTCCTAATGGTCCCTTAATAACTGATGTTTTTAAACAGAAATACAAACTGATTTTTTCCTGCTTCTTTATACAGCACCTTACACAAATGATATTAGACCAGCTTGGCTCATAGACAGTTCTGCAGTTGTAATAAATTTGGACCACATCACCCCTGCATCTCCACCTTGAAAAATATTCTCATTGGGAAAAAAAAAATTGGGTGCATTTGATCTGGTTTTTGTGGCTTTTTATGGAGAGACTTTTATACTATCGATCTTCTGCTAGATCTCTCTTGCAAACATTTAACTCAAAATACCCTTTTCTCTTTTTGTAGCCTGAAAACATACTATGTGTAAATCACACAGGAAACCAGATTAAAATTATTGACTTTGGATTAGCAAGGAGGTAAGAAAGTTCAGTTGTGAATTTATTCTAAAAAACAAAACCAAATCAAACTTACAAATCTTGGACATCTTTCTGGTAGTTGTTTGGTGGGGGATTGTTTTTTGGTGGCTCTGTAATAATTCTCTGTGAGTGAGCAAAGCATTATGCTTTTGCAGGCATGAGTTTTCTGCTGTGTGCATTAATTATCTAATTACTTTTTCAAATAACATTTCTCTTGCATAAAGCTATACTACTGTTCTAATTATCTCAAAATTATTCCCCATGTAGAGCTTTTACTCTAGGGATTCTGTGAAAGCTCCCAGAGACTTCTTGACTGCAGGGTTTCATGGTGCAGGCTCTAATTGTAGAAATTATCTGCTAAACTCTTTAAGTAGCTAAGTTGATTGAAGGGAAAAAAAAGGGGGGGGGAAGCATGTTTGAGCCATGCCATGTGAAACAGGAAGCCCTCAGAGAAATAGGGACTTTTCTTCATTCTTTTATTTTGCTTGCATGAGTTTGTTAAAGAAAAGCTGTGAGAGCATGAGTCAATTGCCCTAGAACAAAAAGGAATTATTTCTGTTACTATGACAGTAAGAACAATAACATTTCTCTATTTATTTTCTAAACCCTTTAAGGTTTTTCTTAAGCTAAATGCTGGTACATTCATGCATATATGTATATATCTGTTCAAGGACTTTCTTTTCATAAAATACTTCTGCAAGAAAAAAAATATACACATTGAGTTGGGTGTTTTGTTTGTTTGTTTCATAAGCTGGGATGGTAAAGATATAAACTTCTACTGAAGCAGTTTTGAAAACAAGATCCTCCAGGAGAAAGAGCTTTAAAAGCAATGCTTTAGTGGTTTGTTCTGCCTGAGCACAGATGTTACTCCAGCTGCCATCAGAGACAATTGTTACTGGTTCTGTTCTGTAACCTTTCCCTGTTAAGCAGTAGAACAGAGTCATTTCCCTCCTATATGGGATCACTGTTAGTTGTTCCTGAGCCCAAATAATCCTCTTCAGTCCCACCTTAGCAGTGTTCCCCTACTGTGTTCCTGTCTGTGATACAGATCTTTACCCTGAGCTGTAGCTGGGTACCTCCTACTAAACAAATGCTCTCCGAATCTTGTGTAATCAAAGCTGCTTTGTTTATGTTTTATGGATTTTGGACAACAGCTGCTGGAAAGCATCCTGTGCTGCCTTTAGCAGAAAGTAAAGCTGCTACCACTCTTTGGGGGAGCCCTTTGTAGGGTTTAGTGTCCTTAGTCTTGCGCCTGACTTTGCTGCCATGCTCCCAAAAGCCTTGCCTTGTCCTTCCCTTGGTGACACGAGCTCCCCAGCTCCTCACTCAGGGCTCTTCCTGTTACAGGTACAAACCCTGTGAGAAGCTGAAGGTGAATTTTGGGACTCCAGAGTTCCTGGCTCCCGAAGTGGTGAACTATGACTTCGTTTCCTTCCCCACAGACATGTGGAGCGTGGGTGTCATCACGTACATGCTGTGAGTAGCCCTGCCAGGGGTCATGGGGTGGCTCCAAGGGCTCTGCAGGGCAGGAATGCAGCAGCCACTGAGCCCATCTGGCTCTGACTCCTCCTAATTCAGTTAAACCCCCCAGCTTTCAATACAAAGGTACCTCGCTGTGTGTACAAAGTCTCTAAACACCAAATAATCCTTTGGATAAATACATAAATATTCTTCTCCCTTATCATCTTATTTAGCAAAGTAAAATGGGTCAGGTCTTTTTTTTTACTCAGAAAAGTTGTCCAAAATATGTGGGAATTTTTACTTAGATTGTGTTTTTGAGGACTTCAATTAATTTTTAAACTTGTAATCTGATCATTTTATGATCTCAGACTTGGTGTGCAGCTGCACAGGAGAATTAATCTCTGTGTTAGGCCATGGGTCTAAGAAATGACATGAATAGAGCTAAAACTTTTCTCTGATATCTGGATGGCAACCAAAGCTTGTCAGTCCAAAGTCTCTACCTTCTGATGAGCTTGTTTTGCATCCCAGAAGCTTTCACAGACATTTTCTATGAACTGTATAAATTTCTGGTTTAAATTTGTATGTTAGCCAAAACGCAGCGGAATGAAGTAATAAATGACGGAAGCAATAAATCTGGGCTTAGAGACTAATTGTAAAAAGTAATCTATTGTTAGAATTCTGTTTAATTCAAGCCACATATGGATATGGGCCTCGATTTGGGAAAGCTCTTGAGTCCCTCTAGCTTTCCTAGCTGGGAAAGCACTGAAGGAAGTACCTAAATCCTCACTGAATCCATTCCTTGGGGGTCTGTTAATGGTGCTCCCTGATGTGAGTGAACTGCTTAGAGGGTAACACTGAATTACAGCACTTTATTGCCCCAAACTGTTGCCTTATCATGGCAGGGACTGAGAAGTGAAACCCTCCATAGCTGAGAGCCTTTTCCCTCCATAAGATAACAACAATTATAAAGCAGAGGATTTGTAGAAGGAAAAACACACCTTGCATATGATAACTGCTCTTCTCCCCTCCCCTTCTTTCTTTTTTTTAGGCTCAGTGGCCTGTCCCCATTCCTGGGAGAGACTGATGCAGAGACGATGAATTATGTAGTCAATTGCAGCTGGGATTTTGATGCAGAAGCATTTGAACAGCTCTCAGAGGAAGCCAAAGACTTTATTTCCAGACTACTTGTGAAGGAGAAAAGGTACCTGTGTGTCTGATTGTGAGGACAGTAGCACCAATGGTATTAAATTCCTACCAGCCAATTGTTTGGATTGCAGCCAGCAAGAGAACTTACTATGTGCCATTTTTGTGTGCTGACTCTCGGCTTGCTGGGCAGTTCCTCAGGGATTCAGAAGCCCCTGTTTTAAAGAGAAGTGTCTGTGTACCCTGACTGAGGAAAGTTGCTTTTCACAGTAGCATCAATACAGGCAGAACATAGGAAATGTGGAAGGATTTGCAGTATAGGAATCTGTCTCTAAAGCTTTTGCTTCTCTGAGCACAAACTATTTCTATTGTTAATCTGGACCCTCACAAGCCTTGACACAAATTGCAAAAATGCCTATTGAATGCCATGGAGGATAAATGGAAGCTGCTGCTGTGAAAATGTGCATTGTTTTCTCCTAACGTGGTCTAGAGGCCTTTGGGAGATATTAGGGAGCATTTGGGACTTAACTCTGCATGTGGCTTTCTCATTCTTGGCTCCACTGAGATAAAAAGTGATTGCACATATGAAACAAAGGGGAGAATGAGGATGATATTGATGCCAGACCGTGGCAGGAGGGTTGGTTGAGTAGAGAAATTTTTCTCTTGCTGAGTAGTGATACAAAACTAATCAAACCAGCAAATGATGCATACACTAAAGCAGATTGTGTGTTTGTGGAGAATTCAAAGGAGTGCTTAGAATATTAACAACTTCCGAATCATTACCTAAATCAGACAAATCAGTTCTAGTACTAATTACATCTTGAACAATAAGTCCTATGTAAAGCAAAGAATAAACTAAAATTTAGCATATTGATAGCAGGAGAGAACTAAGGATTTTTTTCTCAGATTGTGATGATGATTTGCTGTGTGACTGTAAAATTTGCTTTGGAGTCTTCAGTTTTTCTCTGCAATGGGATTAATATCTCCAGAGGGACACTCTGCGAAGCCTGGCTAGAAGCTGTGAATGAAATTAGTATATAAGGAAAGAGTGTTGTCAGTGAGTTGCAGAGAGCAGTGATGAGTTGGCCCAGTTGTTCACAGGCTGTGTGGCAGCGCCTGCTGTCCTGCAGACCAGACACCTTTACCCTGCTGGGACAGTGGTCTGGACTTGTGCAAGATCTGCAGCCCCCTCCCCTGACTGCTGAAATTGGGGTGAGCAGGCAGGAGTTGTCTTTTCAGCATCTCAGTGACAGCTCAGACTGAGCTCAGGAGTTGGGCATAGCCTTTTGATTTGAGAAAAGGCAAATTAAGCTTTCTTCTCTACACCTCTAACTCAAGATATCCTCCATTACCATTACCATGTATTCCTCAAAGCTTTTAGGATAGGCTGTTTGATTTGGGCCCATTGTTGGATGTCACGATATAAAATATGCTTAGCTTGATGCAAGTTTAGGGTGAATAGACAGCTGTGCTTTTTAAATATGAGGCACAGAATAAGCCCCCAGTGCTGTCAGGACAGACAAATAACACCACAAATGTTATTTTTCTGTTAGCAAAGTTCTGAATTCGCATAATAAAATGATGCATTACCTTATGAACTTAATGATAACTCAACCAAGCTACTGCAGAGCCACCAGCAGTCCCCCATCCCACTCACCCCTCGCACTGGAGAGGGCAGAACGTTATTAGGATGCCGTGCCCTGGGGTGACCAGCACTTTCACTTGTGGTCATTTGAGGCAGTTCCTTTACCCCCAATAAGAGGAGCAGGGGCACTGAGCAATGAGCAGCAGGGTGCCTGGGTTTTCACAGCAGATCCCCTCCCCTGCAGCTGCCGCATGAGTGCGACACAGTGCCTGAAGCACGAGTGGCTCAGCGACCTCCCTGCCAAGGCCCAGAAGTCCAAGCTCCGCCTGAAGTCCCAGCTGCTGCTGCAGAGTTACATGGCTCACAGGAAATGGAAGGTAAATACACAGGTTTGGGCTGGCAAATCTACTTCCACAGGGAAAATCAGCATAACACAGGCAGGGCTATTCCCTCCTCTTGTGTGTTGGCTCACTGGTGCCCACAGGCTTCTTGATTGTAAATATCAGTTGTGAAGTCTATTTTTATTTGTAAATCAAGTGTTTTGTCCCGTAGAAGGATACTGCTTCTATTTTTATCAAGTTTGGTTTCCATTTTCCCTCCTTCTGAATGGTGTTCAGAAGCTTTTTACATCTTTCTTTCTACACATTCAGATGTTACTTTATATTAAATGTTCATTCTCTTTATACTTTTTCTATTGATAACAGCTGCACTGATCTGTGGTCAGTATGGAGCAGGGATACAACTTAAGGTAGTTTTGCCTCCCACTGCAGAATAGAAGTGTGGGAGAGAGAAAAAAAAAATTAGGCTTAAACCCATCCAGAGAGCTCTTCAGGATCTTTCTGATAACCCCAGGCTCCTTCTGAACAAAGTTTTTATGAAGTGATAGGTAATAATTCGTTTGAGTCTCTATTTGATTGTAGATACTTGATCCTAAAAGGTGAACACAGTGATCTTGTTAGAAAGCCTTTGGAATTGTGAGGCAAACCTAGCGAGGACCATTTCCTTCTCTTCTGTCACTGGGGAGTTGCAGTTCCTTGCCAAGGAGTTAAACCAGAGGCTTACACTTTTTTCAGTCCTGCACTGCAGCTGCTCAGTGGCCAACTCCTGCACTTGCATTTTAAAGATGGCATAATCTAAAGACCTATCACTATCCAATTCATAATAACACTGTAGAACTTCACAGTCTCAGCTGCTCTGCAGGAACCACTGCAATCCACACAAGCTGGGGGTCACTAGAGGGAAATGAATTTACCAGGAAGAAAAATCCCTGTCAGCTGCAGAAAAGTTCCTTTGTCTTCGTTGCACTCACGCTCGGACTGTTCTGTTCTGTTCACAGAAACATTTTTATGTGGTGGCTGCTGCTAACAGGCTGAAGAGATTTCAGTCTGTCAAGCTTGCATGAGCTTGTGTGAAACCTCCACCACTCTTGGAGATGCACGTGAAGCCATGGAAGAAGGACTCAATATCTTCAATAATTTCTATCCCTATTTTATAACAAGGTTTTGGGACTGTCTTCCTCAGTTATTTTGTGTGTTAGTGCTCTGGTTCCAGAAGTGCCTTAAGGAAGAGGCACAAGTTTTTAGTTGTTCTATATAGTGGTGCAAAGACATGGCTGTTACTGGGGCTGACTTCTTGCTGAAGGCTTTGATTGTGCAGAGTATTGGTGTGTTTATAGCAGAAAACCCCTGGCAGTTTTCTGGTTTCACACACCAAGCATGGGATCTCTAAAGACTTCCTTCCTGACTGATGTATGTACGTAACCAGCTTTAGAGAACTGCCACAACACTGGCACAACTTCTCCCTCAGGTGTTTATTGCTTAAAACAAGATACAGATACCCTTTTCTTCTGTATTTCTTCCAAAAAGGTAATTCCCTCCCCCCCACCCCAACATCAAGATGCTTCAGTGCAACTAGATCTTGGATGGTTTTGGTTTGTTGTTTTGGTTTTCTTATTATTCTACTCTCTCCATTAAAAAACAGTCACTGCATAGTTAGGAATGATGAGGAATCCTGGTTTGAAGCAACTTAAATCAGTCCATTGCTGCTCGCTCTTACGGCAAGTTGAATTGAGCTGAACTGATTGAACTTCTGGAAGGAGATTTGTGAAGCTGCCATGGATACGAATCACCTAATGACTGTTTGGTCTATGCAAAAAGATCTTATGTTGTCCAGAAAACAAGAGATTTCCAGAGATTTTATATTTTTAAAACTTTTAAGTGCTTCTCATTGTCTGTGACTGCAGCATTTAAGTTGCTAAATTTTAGTTTGAGGATTTGTTTCTTCTCTGTGGAAATTTTCATGAAGTCTGAGAAGCTGGTATGGTGTGACATGCAAAACAGATTTCATTTCTAATAGATCCAGTGACAGGGAAACAAGAGTGTTTCCAGACTCTGCCTTTAGTCTAGTTAGGAGGTTGAAGCCCTTTTTCCCCCCTCACTTTGCTCTTGAACATTAACTCTTTTCTTCACAATATTAACTTATTTTGGATTTTAAACTCTCTTTTTATGTGTAGAGTGGGAGCCACTTACAATTTCTCAGAGACGAGTATAACATTATTTATTAAGCCTGTGGTTTCCTGTTGTGGATTCTGCAAAACTCAATAGGAACTGTATGGCTTCAGAGGAAAAATGGAAACTACTACTAAAAGTAGCTTTCCAGCAAAGGCACCTGCAAAGGCTCCTTTGAACCTTATGGACTCTCACATCCCTTGAATTTGCAGAAGTGTTGGTTGCTAATGATGAGGTTTGTAAGATTGGCTTACCCTAGGTCTAGCTATCTTTTCCACTCAAGTGCTTCTCACTTTGCATAGTCCTGACTTCTGCAGCATTTCCAGAATTGGGACAGAGAAGAATCTTGATAATTTATCACCTTCTATGAAGGCCCACTTTTGTTCATGTTTTCCTTCCACAGTGTTTCTGCATGCTGAATATCATTGTGTTCTTTGGTCTGTATATTTCTGAATTAATACTAATAAATTTCATCAAAGTGGAACAAGCCTATTCATCAATTTTGGTTTAAGCCCCCCTGCCAAACAAACCTGAAAGTATTTCTGGGTAGGTTCAGAGATACAGCCCAGGCAGAAAACATGCAAGAGAAATGAAAAAAAGACCTCTTCTCTAAGCTTATGACTGCAAAATACAAAAAAACCTGTTACCCAGTCAACATCCTTTTCCCCTGGATATCTTCCTTCTTAAAGCACAGGCATCTCCTCTATGTTTTTTATTTTGCATTCCAAGTACATGTGCCAAGAAGATGATGTCACACAATACAAAGCTCTTCCTTCCAGTACTTTTATTGTTTCTTGGAATATTTGGGACCCCTTACAAAAGCACAAGGGATTTCATTCCCATACATATGAAAATAAGTCAAATTCAATGACTAAACAAAATTTATTTAAAAAATTTTAAAAAAACAATACCAAAAACTTAAAAAAAATAAGGCTTCATTTCTCTGCTGGCTTTGCAGTTTAACAAAGCACTGTTAGTCCCTTTCCTCTTTATTTCACTGACTGCTTCCAGCCAGGGTCTTAAGGGCCTGTAACTTATAACTTATTTACAATTAAAGTAGCATTAGAATGCTACCTGGTTCTTGCAGCAAGAGAAGGAAGCTATTCTACCCCCTAATGCCACAGCCTGGTGAGTAGTCATACAGGCTTCCAGTAAAATCACATCAATCCACGGTGTCATTTATTAAAAACAACATTCTTAAATAGTTAAAAGCTAAATAAAATCAGCTGTCTGCCAGGCAGCCATCACTCATGCTACTGGATCTCTTAGAGCAGAGGAAGAGTTAAAATTAAGAGCAAGCAGCAGTTACATTACTGGGTGGCATTGCAGAGTCAGTACTACTTGTCTCTCGTGCCTTAGCAGCATTTTCCAGGATTTTCTTCTTCCATTCTTCATAGTCCTGATTTGTTTCAGTCTTTGGCCGTTTACATGGCATTTCCTCATCATCTTCAGAACCTGTGAGGAAACAAGAAAGTCCATGAGAGGCCATCATGGGCAATATTCTGCTGGGGATAACTGGCAGTGAGCAAATGTACAGACACCAGCAGGGAAACTGTCCCTGTGTTATCTAATCTTGTGCTTACTGCTCCCCTCACCTGCTGGGACAATCACCTCTTCATCTCTGTGTCTGAACAAAATAGTTGTCCTTAATTCTACCAGGACTACTCAGTATAAACCCCAGTGTCCTTCTGCCAGGCTTTCTTTGTGCTCCCACAGCCAGTGCTTTGCAGGATGGAGAGAGCTGCTGTGACCTGGAGCATCGTGGCCCAGTACACAACGGAACACTAAGCAGCAGTAAAGCTCAGAAATACTCCAGTGAGGTGATTTTCATTCACAGCTAACCACAACTTACCCTCTTCCTGCTCACACTGCTCCAGGGCGCTCTGCAAGCTGTCAGGTGTCTCTGCAGTCAGTGGAACATCTTCTAAAAAAACAGGTAAGTTGCTTTACTTTTGAATGGTATTTGGGGCTCCAAGGGTGGCCTACATGTAATTCTTTGACAGCAGTGCCACCTTCCACAAGTACTGTTGTCCAGTCAGAGCAGTTCCCTGCTTTGTCCAGACTGATGCTCAAGTTCTGCAAGAGGTGCCAGCACTTCAAGGATTGCATGGACTAACTGGTTGCTTTAATTAGCAGGCTGCTAATTAGCAGCAAACTGCTGCTGCATTGATAACCACAATGATCCACCATGTTCATTGCCCAAAGCCACAATGCTGCCCTTCTAGGTAACTTAGGCAAGATTATCAATTATTTCTTCCCCTTCTATTCCCTTCCCACAATTTTTATAGATACCCGCAACATGCAGGGGGCTGTCCAGGTATACAGATGCACACTATTCCCTGAATTCCTATGGAAATTCCCAGCTGACTTTAGTTACTTTAGTGCTGGGGTTGTGTTTGGGTTTTTATAGGGCACTGTACTATGGGAAGGTCCATGCCTAGGAGAGTAGCAGCTTTTGGGTTGGATTCAGGCAGCACGTTGCAGAAAACATAAGGGTATGAAGCATGAAGACACAGTGAAGAAGGATAACTTTCAGTGGGAAAATAAGAATGAAAGCCTGGGAAAGGGAAAAGGAGAAAAAGAAGCAGCAGAAATACAAGAACATTAAGGAATGTATTGTATTTCAGGCTTTCTTCCCCACAAAGAGAAGCAGAGAGAGCTGCAGGCTCAACAATGGGTAAGAAATATTCCTGACTTCTTCCCCATGTATGAGGAGGGATGGGGCCAGGGAATGGCTGAGTTTTATTACCTGAACAGCAAGGCTTATGCTTGTTAATCTGCAGTTGGGGAAAGGAAGGCACAGAAGTGAGTCAGTCAGAGGAAGACGTTTGAGATAATTTGTGTGTCATGTTGCCATGTTAACAGGATGCAGAAAGCAAGCAAGAGGGAGGAATCCAAGATAGGTCAGGTAGTATGGGAGAAGCAAGGAATAAACTGCAGCAGCAGAGACTGTAAAGAACAGTGAGCATTTGAGAGGAGAGGAAAATATTTTTGTCCTTGCCACTTTTTTTCTATTTTTGTCCTTGCTAAGCTATTGCGACTTCTCCAGAAGCAAGGACTGTGAGTGGGGCCTGCGCTGCAGGAAACATATTGCAGTGGATGGGCAGATTTGGCTGAAGGCGAGGGCTGAAAGAGATCAGAATGAGATCACCAGTGGAACAGGATGGGGCACTGTGAGGCCATGGGATGGATGTGCCATCTTACAGGGACAAAGCCAAAAACTTACTGCTGAGTTGCTGGCTTATCTTCTCCAGCTGACTGCACAGTCGATCAAATATTGCCTTTTTCACTCCAGATGTAGCCAACATTTTAGCCTTGTCCACTTTCAGCTTCAAACACCTACAAGAGAAAGCTATTATCTCTGTACAAAGCAACACCTCAGCAACTATCACTTAGGTGAGGTGATAGTTACTGTACCAACACTGCTTGTGAGAATGAGGAAGGCAGGCCTGACTTTTTGTCCTACCTATCCATGTCTCAGAAACAAATCTGCTTAAAAAGCAGACCTTTACACTACTCAGTCAATACAGCTCAATTGAAACTCAGGGTGAGTTCAAGTTACGTAAGGAATTGTATAAGGAAAAGGTAACTTTTCAGATTTTCAGGGAACCAGGACAAAATGCCACTACAGCAAAAAGCTGAATGGGACCCCTGTGCCAAGAGAGCCCTTGGCAGGAGCTGTGCGACTACATAGCACCTGTACTGCTGAATAAGACTGTCACAAGGTGTAATGCTGAGGGAGGCAGATATTTGCATAGAAGCAAAAAAATTCTTCCCAAGTGCTGGCTCTGAGTCACACACCTCTGCTAGCTGATACGGGCCCACAGCTATCAGAGCCATCTCCCAAAGGCTAGAGCACCCTCGGGATGTGATGGTGTAGGGCTCAGGGCTTTTCCTGCTTCAGAATGGCTGTTTCTTGGTGCTCAGAAGGCATTCTTGCACCTGGAGCAGTATTTCACCAAAAGCCATATAAATTTTTGCTTTGTGCAGGGTACACTGAAGGCTTCACTGTGAGGAAAGGCCCGGTTTGCTACAGCTGTCTCCATTTTCAGGAGCAGGGCAGCAGGATATGCTAAGCAAGACCCCGAATGAATGAGCTGCTGACACTGGTTGGTGTCTCAGCAGGCATTTCAGCCTGCAGGTCTCCCAGGCTGCACTTACCTGCATGCAGTGCATAGTGCAGCTGTTAAAAACAGGGGTTTTGAGAAATCCAGGTCCACTCGCTGTGCTTCAGAGAGGCTGGATTCATATCTAAAGAACAGCAAGTAACAACTGCATTTTTAGCTCTTCCTAATATCTAAAATTTACAATGAGATGCTTTGCATAAACCCATCCTACAATAGAAGGTAGCATTACAGTTTCTTTGATTCCTGTACTATGTATGTTACAGAGATGAAGGTTTAAATACGGAAAATGACACAGTGGCTGTGCAGCACTGAAGAATGTAATTTTTCATTGTCCACCTATCCCCAGGCTATTTTTTCCAGTTTGTATTAAGCACCACCAAGCAAGCACAGCCTTTGTGCACTGACCTAACAGCATTTAAACATATGCTATGAGGGTGAGAGCACTGCAGAACAGAGCTCTTCAGGGGCTGCTCTGGTTAAAGCAGATGATAGAGAATGGAAAATTTTAGTTAACTGTTTAATCTCCACTGAAGTGTTCCACCTATTGGTTTTACATATAAATTGATGAGCATTTTAAGAGATCTGTGTCCCCAAAAGGGAGGATTTATTTCTACTGAGCATCACTTCTGAACTGTGCTGTGATCAGCAGTTAAATGGACAACAGTGTGATGCTATGTGCATCCTATTTTTTTACGCTATTCCCAGCTGAAAAATTCCGAGTTGGACAATGACTTGCTGAGATTCACAGACTAAGTTTTTCTAACAGGCATTCTAAAAAGTAGCCCAGCTCCTGGCTGCATCATCAGTGCTAAGAACTCACCTCATTGCTCCAATCAGCAGGAGATATCTGACCCTTCCAAACATCAAGCTCTTTACACATCTCATGAACAAAGAACCTTACTTGTGGCTCCCCCTGTACTCACGAGCGCTTCCTCACCTCTGCAGGATTTCTGAAGCCATGTTCACTGCCTCTGAGCAGCAAAACTGCACAGCCAAGTCTCGCATCCCCAGCCTTTGGTTCACCTCTAGCAAACACTCCAAAGACTTCATGGAGCTCTGGTAGCTGGTCTTGTTCAAACCGGAGAGTTTGACACAATAGCTCTGTCAAGAGGACAAAGACAGCCCCCAAAAATTAGCAAAATTCCTTCCTGACATCTTAATCAGGCAACCAACACAACACCATAAAGTTCAGTTGCTATAGTAAACAAATTTGTGCAATGAATAATGTATGTTTTGACTGCACACAGAAACATTAACCACCTAGGAAAGCCACATCTTTAATTACAGTGATATATGACGTGGCCCCTTTATCACAAGGTAGTTAATGACAAAAATTACCAAAATCCGGGCAAGTCGAAGACACGAGCAACACCTTCATGCTGTCAGATGCAATTAAATTCTCCTCTGTCTGTAAATGGGCAATCCTGAACATGCTGCACCAGGCATTATTTTGGCAGCTCAGTGCCATTTACCTGGCAGATTTGCAGATGGAGGTTTACACGTACCCCTACAGTGACGGATTTCTTGGAGCAACTGCTTTCTTCCCACAGTAAAAGGGGCAGATCTTAAATTTAACATCCTTGCTGGTAATTTATTTGTTACTACAAGAGTTGAAATTAAGTTGAAATTACACCAAAGAAGATGAATTTGTGAAGAGACTATGGCACTGATCTAACTGTCCCGTTTCAAACTCTGAACAGTGAAAGGTCTAACACAGCAAACTACGGAATCTAGAGGAAAGTTAGTTATTATATCCCACTCCTGCTCCCAACACACACTACACAGAACAATGGTTTTGTGGAGTCAGGCAGAATGCACCAGCCAGCCAAGTCACACACTCTCTTACTTTGTCAACTGGTTGTTTCATGAAACTCGCTGCCAGGTCCAGGCACATCACAGCACTGCTTGTCGCCGTCATTTGAGCCATTAATCCCGTGCATTTTACCTGGGACAGCCGCAGATACTCCTCAGCTTTTCTGCAAAACACCCAGAACACAAAGCCCTCGTCAACAAATCCACAGCTACAAGACAGTCAGGATGTCCGACAGGACTCGATCCAAGGTTTCGCAGTCCGGCTGCAGCACGGCCTTAGGGACCGAGGTGCTGACGGGGCAACGCCGCCCTTTCTCTGATGGTGTGCAGCAGCAGCAGCAGCTTTGCAGTGCAGGGCTGTTTCACTGACCCCGAGCGCCTGCGGCTCTGGGACTTCCCGCACATGCACCAGAGCCAAGGCGGGCACGGCTGCCCGGGGGTGCGGCGGGCGCTGCTGTGCTGCCCTGCCGGGCACAGTCAGCGCGGGCCGGGGCGCGTCCCCCGGCCGGACCCGCTGGCCCGGGCGGGAATAGCGCCGGGCCGGCTGCGGGCACGGAGCGCGCAGTGTCCCGGGTGGGGCCGGCGCTGGGTGTGCCGGCGGTACCTGAGCACGGCGGGCTCGGCCAGGCCCAGCCGGGCCGCCATGGCCCGCACAGCCCCGCGCTCCATCGCCCGCCGCGCCTGGCGCGCACGCAGCCCATTGGCCGCCCGCGCCGCCAATCACCGCCCGCTCGGCCAATGGGAGCGCGGCGCGGCGCTTCCTCGGAGCGGGCCAATGGGCGGCGCGCGGCGCGGCGGCGGGGCGGGGCGGTGCGCGCGGCGCAGTCACATGACGGGGCGGTGCTGGTGGGGGCGGCGGCGGCGCGACCATGGTGAGGGGCACTCGCCGAGGGGCCGCGGGGTGCCGGGGAGCTCCTGCCGCGGGCGGGGGTGCGGCGGGACCGAGGGCTTGTATGGCCGAGGGACGGGCCCGGCCTGGGCCCGGGGCAGCGCCGTGAGCGGCCGCGTTGGGCCGGCGGCGCGGCGGGCCCGGCCGGGTGCGGGGCTGCAGCGGGCGCGGAGGCCGCACGGTCCGGCCCGGGCGGGGCTGAGGTGCGGGCTGGGCCCGTTGTGTCGGCGGTAACGCTGCCCGCGGCCTGGGCCGGGTCACCGCCTCGCCGGGTTCAGCCCATTTGCTTGTGGAGGCGCGGGGGAAGCCGGTGTTTTTATTGGGGAGCTGCGGCCGCACCAGCGGTTAGAGTTTCGGTCTATTTTGCCGTACTCCCCTTTGCTGGAGCCGGGGTTGTGTCGCTGCTGGTGCTGTGCACTATGTGCTGTGCCTGTCCGCCTTGCAGCCTGCGCTCCTGACCCTCCAAGACTGCTGTCGTAGGCTTCCCGAGTAAACTTCCTTTCTTTTCCGGCAGAAGAGATGGCTTTGCATTGGTGGGCACAGCTCGTTAGCGCTCTTTGCCGCAAATCTTGGTGTTTTGTTCGAGAGGCAGGGAGGCAGCGAGGTGACGGTCAGCCTTTTCTCCCAGGCAGTTAGCAATAGGACAAGAGGGCATAGTCTTAAGATGTGCCAAGTTGGACATTTGGAGGAATTTATTCACAAAGGGGTGATTAGACATTGAAATGGACTGCACAGGGAGGTGGTGGAATCGCGGTCCCTGGAGGTGTTTAAGGAAAGACCAGACACTAGACATGGCACTGAGTGCCGTGGTCTGGTTGACAAGGTGCCGTTTGGCCGTGGGTTGGACTTCATCTCAGATGTCTTTTCCAACTTCGTTCGTTCTGTGAAACCTGAAATTACCACATGGAAATAATGGGTACTGAGAAATGCTTTTCAATCCTCAATGAAAATACGGGGACAATCAAGTTTCCTAGTAAAACACAAATGTCTTTAATCTGCTTTCAGTGGTATATTCAATAAAATTTTAAGCAGCATTTGCTGTAACCACCACAATGTGTAAATAGCCTAAGTGTGGCATGTAAACAGTACTAACAGTTTATAGATAATGAGTCAGAAAATAACTGAATGCTTTATAAAGAAGATATTCCACAGTTCTTAGGCTTTTGGAACAGACTTTCTTTTAAAAGTTATATATATGTATGTTGGTATCTGCATTTTGGGGGGGGGGCAAAACTTGTGGTGGTACTTGAAAGAGGAATGTTAAATACTGAACTGGGTGATGACAAATGCTAAATCTATATAGATATCAGTCTCTGTCCCCCATACAAATAATTTGTGCTAGTCATTAACTGAGAAATGAAACAATGTTTGCCATTTCCATGGGCCAGAGACTTGTCTGGTCTTGTTGCTTCTTTCTAAGAATAGCTGTTGTCAGATGATTCAGAAAAAATAAAGTTACAGATATTAAACATGGGATAATCACAGGTGTTAAATATGGGATAATTCCCTCTACCAAATTAGGCTCCCTTGTGACTTCCTATGGTTGAGCTTGGTTTAAACCTTGAAGCTGAATCCTTAAGTACCTTTAACATGACTTGTTTTAAGAAGGCTCTGGTTGGTTTTGATCATACCCTTAATAAAAAGTCCATCTCTTTAATACTTAATAGATCTTGTGGCTTCCTGTTGCAGTAAGTACCAGTTTCAACACGTGAAAAATGCTTTCATCTCTCTGCTTTATCTCTGAGCTCCTATACTGTGAGATATAATAGACGTTCTGGAGTCTATAGTGTTGCAGAGAAATGCTTCCTCTATGGTATCAAATGCTTATGTTTTGGTTTTGTTTTTTTTTTTTAATAATTCCCTCAATATGTTACCCAGCAGGGCAATGTGTGCACCCAGGCTTCAGCTGTAGGCTGGCTGTGTCCTGATCTGCTGCTGTAGCTCACCCATCCTCTCTCTTGGGTAGCAGTAATTTGAAATGTCTCAACAGTGATGTGTTGGCAGGTAGTCTTAGTAACATCCAACTGGGAGGAGGCAGGAAAACCTCCTTGGGTAAATGTCATTTGTTGTGGTATTCAGTACAAGCATGTGAGCAAACAGAAGGAAGTGCCATGTGAATAGGCTGTGAGAACATCAGTTAACTAAAGAAAAGGACTTTTGCAGATTAGATGAAAATGCACTTTAGAATGGAATAGAAGCAAAACCTTTTACTCATCATTATTGCTGCTCTGCATGCAGAGCATAAGACAGCTGTGTGTCAGAACATGAGCTTTCAGGCTTCCTTGAACTCTGCTCCCTTTCAGTACTGTGTTCTTCTTGAGTCCTGCAAGGTAACAGGTTTGTAAGTGGAGTAAGTCATCACATTATTGTTTTGGGCCATCTCCGGAGTGCAGCTCAATGTCAAATATGGAACTAAATGTGAATCTCATGGAACTGAGTGTTAGAAAATGAGTAAATCTTACACAATAGATGCCATGTTCAGTTTGTATGTTCAGCAGTAATTGCTGTTATGAGGATAGGCATGATCCAGCATAATGTTTGCTGCTGCAATAATACACTTCCCTGATTGTTATCTGCAGGATAACTTGTATTAGCTACTCTGGTCAGCTGGTTTCAAGCTGTTTCGGGTTTAAAAAAATTGTTTTCCAAGGCAACTTACAGTTTACTAGCTTACAGTTTATAGTTTACTTTTTATTGAAAGAAAAAAAGCCAAAGAAACAAAACCTGAAAGGAACAAAAAAAGCACACCAAAAACCCACACCAAAAGCCAACTTTCGTCACCCCCCTCCAGACTGGTCTGCTGTGAGTTTTGACTTCCATAACTTGCATGTGGAAACTTATGCTAGCCCTGTCTTCAAAGCTGGAAAGGTTTTTGTGTCTTGTGCAGAAGCTGCTGGTGCAGCTGGGAGAGGCAGTTTTCTGTCCCTTCTCCACTGCTCACTTGCTTCCTTGTCGCTTCAGAGGAAAGAGTGAGTAAAGCAGAAAACTCTTCACATCAACTGTCCTTTTTTTCTTCCACGTTTAGTGTATCTGGTGTGGGATAGCTCAGACATTTCTAAAGTCTAAATGGCTGCATAACTGCTATGAATTGCTTCTCTCATGTTCCTGCAAGGGTTTATACCTTACTGTACACGTAGTTGACAGGGCAGGATATTCTGTGCATCAGTTACAGAGTGCTGCTGCTTTTGCCCGGTGTTAAAATGTCTTCTACTTCAAAACCTTGTGTTTAAGATTGAATGTTGTAGATGGACCTATGACCCCACAGTTGCTTTTTTGGTAAAATGACACTTGAAAATACCATCTTATGTTACTAGGTTGGTAATTTAAGTGGAAGATACAGAACATAAACAGCTTTATTTAGCATGGAGTCTGACAGAACTGTGTTCTGATTCAGTGTGTGCCCTGCTGGGTGTCACTGGTGGGCTTTTGCTATATGTTCTCTTTCCTTCACTTGCTTTTGTCACCACATCCTCAGACTTCAGGTGTGTGTTAGAAGGATATGTGTGTCTTGATGTGCTCTTGTGTATCACTTGATAACAACCAGATTATGTTTGGGAACCCCTACTGTTCTAAAGCTCAAAGTAGATTGCCTTCTGAAGTTGGAAGAAAAGGGTAGGCTGATAAATATTCAGACTTTGGAAAGTAAGAGTTGGAGCTTGTTCAGTAGTGCTGCTGTTCAGATGTTTTCTATTCCTTCAGAAGTAAAGCTGCTACAAACAACCCCTCAAGTAACACAACTGCTTCTGTTACATGCTTTTGACAGTAGTGTAGGTTATTTTGCTACCCGTACCACTATAAAATGCTACAGTTGTCTTTTCTTCAGACATGAAGTGCAGTGCCCTTGTAGTAAATACATGTTTGTTTAGACAGATCATCTTGTCAGTCTTCAAATCAGCACAAATTGAATTTTCCTCTTTCTTAATTCTCTGTATTTTGAAGAGATACTGAAGAAATAAGTTAACATCTTGTGTTAACATGAAAGTACTTACATTGACTAATTCAGTCATGTGTTTGGTATGGTCCCAGTATTGAGTACAGTGTGGGACCTGGCTGTTCAAATTTAGAGCAGAAATGGAAACATTCTGTGCCTTTTGTTAATGCTGCCAGAGTTTGATGTAAAGCTGATTCTGGTTCACTATAAATGAATGAAACTCCAATTTTTCCCTAACTGCTGTTAAACTACAATGGTTAAAGTTGTGTAAGAAGATATAGATGTATCTGCTGAGCTCATAGCTGGTATCATGAAAAGCATAGTCCCAAACTTGTTGTAGCCATAATGCTATAACCAGCATGTTTGCCCACCAGAAGTAAGGAAACCAATGCATATGGACTTAGCCAAATAATTCTTGGGGTTGTAGCAAATAAGTGTATGTTTCAATAAATGCTTTAGTTTGGTGTTGCTGTTAAAAAGCCTTCTTTTCTCAGCCCTGCTTGCAGTGTTTATGTGGCTTTAGGCTGAACCAGGTGAATGGTAATCTGTTAATCAACTGGGCTTGTTTTACAGTTTATTTGAAGGTTTACAGTCTAAACTACTCTCCCAGCACAGTCTGGCCCCGTGAACAGCTGGGGATGGTAGAGCAGGGCTGTGTAAACTTAACGCCCATCAGGAGAAAGGGAGCTTAGGAAGCTGTGGTTAGTGTTAGCATTGCTGCATTGTTCCTAGCTGTGCTTTAATAGAGATTTGATGTGGTCAGAGCATATGGCAGTCAGCTCAGTAGTGATTTATTTTCTCTAAAGCACTGATTGGGGTTCAGGGGACTGTGGAGTGTAACCAATGTTCTGGCGTAGACATAATTCAGCAAGTCTGTTATGTGATGTTCTGATATTGATTACTGCACACTAGTCCCAGCACTGTCATTTTATGTTCCTAAAGAGTTTGATGTGCCATTGAATAATTAAAGCTTAGCAATTACAGCGAACTTCTGCTGGCAGAACATACTTGTTTTACAGTTTGAGGTTGTCTAAGGGTTTGTAGCTATTGAATTGCCTGGGAAATAGGATCATCTAGCCATGGTTGCTGCTTTTTCCTTATGCTTAAATAATTTTTGGAAGACCTGCACATTGATTATTTATATATAGAGAGAGCTTTGTAAGAGGTGCAGTCACACTAATTAGCAGAGATGGCTTTTTCTGTTGACTAAAGACACTTCTTACTGTGCATAATTGGAATATTACTGAGGCACACAGTCACAGAAGTGTTGATTGGAAGGAACCTTTTTCTCATATAACCTCCTTCAAGCAGGTTTGTCACCAGTGTTGGATCAGATCAACTTTGGTTTTGTCCAGCTGGGTGATTGAGAAGCTTCAAGAGCAGAGTTTCACTGCCTGTTAGGGCCTGATCAAGGCACTGCTTTTTGGATGTGGGAAAGGATAGTGGGGCGATTTCAACTGCAGAACAAGAACCCAATTACATATGGGAAATAACAGGGGTGTGAAATGCTCTATAACCATTTAATTGGTGTTAAAGTAAAACTTCTCTGTTTAATGGAGGCCTCAACTTTAATCTCAGTCTTCAACAGATACTTCTGGGTACTCCACGCATGGGGCATGGGGGAGTTGGTACTGAAGACAGTTTTTAAAAACATTAGGGTGATGTAATTCGTGGCCTTCCAGCTTTTTACTGAAATGCAGTTAAAAAGTGGAGACCAGGGACCTTCTGAGCACAGTGGATGAAGAGAACAAGTATAAATAGCTGAGAATTTACTGAAACTGCAGGCTCAGAGAGCCTGCTGTGCAAATCACTATGTGCTTGGTATTTGTCAAGAGTAGAGAAGATGTAGCTGAGACGCTACATCAGGGCTTTTATCTGCAACAGTATTTTGGAGGGACCATCTGAAAAGAAACCGCAAGGTTGAGAAAGGTGGAGATCCTCTAATGAGCTGTTAAAGGCTGGTCCTGAACAAGAGGTGGATGGCAGTGTTTCCTTGTAAGGTGTTAGGAGGAGGGCAAGTGGGGACAGTATTAGGGGTTCTGGTGTAAGTAAATTTGGACATCTGAGTGAAAAACTTAAAGGTGCTTGTAGAAACCAACCTCATTATTGTGGTAGAGGGAAGGGAGCAGCTGCAGTAGGGGGAGGCCTGTTATAGCTGGGTTGAGGAGAAATCTAAGGATGTAAGCAATGGATTTATTTAATGTTTTAAGAAAATGCAGTCTGAACCTTGGAAAGTCAAAAGATGGTGAAAGTTTCAGTTGAAGGCATAGAATATGCCTTTCTGAGGGGAAGCAAGAGATTCACTCTGATAAGGTAGCTGGTTCAAGGAGACGTGAGGAGTTGTTGTTTCTCTTCAGCTTTCAATTGCCTTATCCAAGTAGCTTCTACCTTCTGGAATGCACGAACTGTACTTTATCCTTTGCTTATCTGAAACTTGTCCTGAATAGAATGGCGTGGCTCAGATAGCATTTGAGAGCTTGTGACTTGTGAGCACAGAAGGCATCTGTGCGCTTGCAGTGTGTGGTCTGGGCTTTGCTTTGAAGCTCTGTGGATGTAACAACACTGCTTCCTCTCAGCATAGTCGTGTCTTTGCATTCTCTTGGAGCTTTTCTTCCCAGATGCTTGCACTGGATTCTGGACCTCAAAATGCTGGAAAGGAAAAGTTGACCCTGCTCTGCCCTCATGACTTTGCTCTCCAGGAAACGTTGGTGCTCACAGGCTACCTGTAACCCCCTCTCAGGTTTTTGCAGAGCGCTTGAACTTTCTGCCTTACATGCCACACAACTATTTCTGACACCGCTTGAGTGGTCACACTGCAGTGTCTCTTGCAGTGCATTCTAAAGTGTCGGAGCCCAGTTTTAGTCAAGTCATAAACAGCTTCATAAAAATAATTGAATTCTGTTTTGTTTGGTTTTTTTTTTCCTCCAGCCAACAACACAGCAATCTCCGCAGGATGAACAGGAAAAACTCCTGGATGAAGCCATTCAGGCTGTGAAGGTGCAGTCGTTCCAGATGAAGAGATGCTTGGTAAGAATGTGACTTTAAAATGCAATGAAGCTTCTTGTCTGCTAGGAATAAAATAGTAAATCAATACCAGTCTCTAGTGCTGTGAGGAAAATTAACCCTTTATTCATTTTTGTGCATGAGGCTTTGCCAATAAATGAGGCAGTTGCTCACTGAGAGTGAGCTTTGGGTATTCTTTGAATGTGTCTTCTGATTTTCGTCCAGTATTTGACAAGATAAGTTAAAGATGTGCCTTTATAATTTATGTGCTTGCATTTAAATAAACCTAAACTGGACTTTATTACGAGATTATTGTTTATGTCCACCATTCTGTTGTTTTTTTCAAGCAGCCTTTTCTTGGTGTGCCTGTCAGACTGAGAGGCTGCTGATGAATTACCTGCAGCATAGGATCAATTTTGTAGTGATTAACTGTAGACTGATGTGTGAATTCTTCTATGACTGGAAAACACCACTGGCTGGTGTTCTGCTGAGACTTTTATCTTGGAATCGTAGCCAATTCAGGCAGATTATATATTCACGCATAGCTTTCTTGGGTTTGAGAAACCTCTATTTTTATTTGGAGAAACTGCTTAAAGTTGCAATGAAAACTTAAATATTCCCATATGTTTTCATGTGGTTCGCCAAGCTAACTTTGTTTGCAGCCAAATGACAGTAGCAAGAAATGTAACACCTCTTGCAGTTTTGTACTCAATGGAATGCTTTTGAAATCTTTAAGTAGCTGCAGCTGAGCTTTTCGCTGTTATCTGTGATTTAGTGACAGTATAAATATATTACGTGGATCACAGTAGCAATTCTTTTTGTTTTCCCTCAAAACTTACTGCTACTGCTTAGGATGGGTTGCTCAAGTGTCTAGGTGGTAGATTAGAGGTTTGTGGTTGGATCCTGTGATGGCAGGTGATTAAATCATCAGAGGTGTAAGTTAGATGCAGGCTAGTGAGTGGTGGCTTTCAGTGAGGTGTTTTTTGTGGGTGAGAATTAGGGGAAGGTGATGGTGGCAGTGTGTATTGTCTGTCTCCTAGAGGTTTCTAAGACATCCATGAGATGTTTGAGGTCTGGGCAAAACAACAGACCAGATTGGAGGAGGGAAACGCATTCTATTTTACTTGGATAGAATCTGAGTGCTGGGTGGTGCTTGCTGCATAAGCAGAATGATTTTAGATTTTTCTACTATTAGTATTGCAATTTATTACTGTAGCTCTATCTTCAGATGCATTTTCCTGCCACCTTTAGGTGAAATATTCCACTTAGTTAGCATGGGTGGTGTAGTATAAGCTAGATAATAAATCACTTTATTTTTTTTTTTAATTTAAGATGAAAAGTCCTGCAGTTGCCTAGTGTCATTTCTAACAGGCTATTCTCTCTTTCTTCCTCTGAAGGACAAGAACAAGCTCATGGATGCTCTGAAACATGCTTCCAACATGCTTGGGGAGCTGCGGACTTCTATGTTATCTCCAAAGAGCTATTATGAGCTCTGTATCCTTTCAAGAGGAAACTAATAGTTGAAATGTTGTATGTTGAATTTGGAATGGGATGTTCATCTGGTTTTTTTTTGGTACTGTGGTATCTTGTGTCAGATATTTATTAGCACTTTTCTTCTTAGTATTCAATTATGCGTATATATTTTAGGAGAACATAGTTTGCTCACTGTATAAGTTTATTTTTTCTCTTTGGTATAAAGGAGGTCTTTATTATCTTTTGTATCTTCTGGGAGGTTTCTGGTGTCTAGTTCTAAAAAAATGTCAGCTCTGTAAAACTACTATTTTATTCCCAATTTTGTTCTCTTTTCTAATATGCTAAAAATTGATTGAAGGTTTGGGATTAATTTTACATATTTATCCCAGTAGTGATTACTGTTTCAGAAGTACTGCCTGCCTGGGCATGTTTTTGGTCCAGCATCTTTCTTCCTTGGCGTGAATGAGCAAGTGACTATGAAAATATGTTGTAGGCATTCTAACTTAAAATCCTTAACTATGAGAAAAAGACATGGCAATTTCTGATGAGCTACACTACTTGGAAGTCTACCTGACAGATGAATTTGCCAAAGGCAGGAAAGTGGCAGACCTTTATGAGCTAGTACAATATGCTGGAAATATTATTCCAAGACTGTAAGTGTATATATTGGTGTCTGGTTTTGTTTGCTTTTTCTTTTTTAAATAGTTGTCAGACTCTGGGTTCAGACAGTGATTGACTTCTCAAGCAGTTCACAATGGTCAGTAGTATTTCTGCCTGTCTTAAGAGTGGATTACTGTGAGACTTCTGAAATCAGGCCAAGAATAGGTGTGCAGGAGGTCAGTTCTTCCTGTCAGTGTGTTAATTCTGCACATGACCAAGATGGAAGCACTTGAATCTTGGAATGAAGTTGACTTTTGGGTAAAGAGCTGGTCAGTGGAAGATGAACCAAGTACCACCATCTGATCAGGGAGATTGACTGTGCATTTATTGACTGTTTCTGTTACCTGAGGGTCTAGATCTTAGCTTCTCCCATGCAGTAGTTGCTTCATGACCTTCTGCCTTTTTAGAGAATAAGAAGTGTGAGAAGGATGCTGAAAGTTTGTGACTTCACTTTTAGAATCTTTGTGCTTCTGAATATTTTTTTTGGTGAAGTGATAGCATGCCAGAAGTGATACTGAAGGCCTGTAAGGCTTATCTTCAAGTATGTAACCGTTGGGCTGCAGCACATCTTTAAGATAGTCAGGCTTGGGATTTAGGTTTTGCTTGGTGCTCAAGTTTTTCATTCCTGACCTTATGTTCATGCCAGGAATAAGCTCTGGACGTGCCAGGCTGCATCTTCGGGCAGTTTCTGGAGTCTGGCTGATGGCTACCACAGTGTCTTCCCCCGTGTGTAACCATCAGTTGTTTTCCTGCCTGCTTGCTCTAGGCTGGTTCTCCCTGATGAAACTTGTGGTGCTTTCTTGGAGCTCCTGTGCATGAGGCACAGGAGCATGCAGGGAGGGGTGGGGCCTCTAAACATGGAGGTTCTGAGCATTGTAGTTTTTTCTTCTAAGCTGAAAGGGACTCCAAATACGTTGGAGCACCAGTCCTTTGCATCTTGCATATTCCTGCTGCCTGATACAGAAGTACTGAGGGAATGAATGCAGGCTGGGGGTTTTTCAAAGTGTGCATTTGCTCTTCTAGACTACAGTGTGAAAGAGGCTTAACTACTTCCCCATCATAGGTTACTTATGTATGTGTGCCAGAGCTGTTTTCCAGCTTATTGGGATGCTGGAGGTACGGACAAGCTAGTCTGAGAGCATTCCAAATTTTGTGAGCATTTACACATTTAGTGTATCAATCATTGTAATGAGGTCCAGTGGCTGTTTAGACTTGCTGTGCCCTGTAGCAGAGGAGAACAGGAGTTGAGGGCTGACTACATACCCAAAATTATGGGACCTGTATGATAATTTTATTGCTTTTTTTGTGCTTTGGTAATCCTGCCAGCATGGAAGAAAGGAACTGTTGTCTTTAAGTGTAGTGTTGTTACTTTATGATTTATTGTTTGACTCTGTGTCTTTTGCAGGTACCTGCTGATAACAGTAGGTGTTGTCTATGTCAAGTCATTTCCACAGTCCAGGAAAGATATTTTGAAAGACCTGGTGGAGATGTGCCGTGGAGTGCAGCATCCACTTAGAGGCCTCTTTCTTAGAAACTATCTCCTGCAGTGTACCAGGAATATCTTACCAGATGAAGGCGAGCAAGCAGAGTAAGAAGGATGGGCCTTAACTTGATAAAATTTCTGTTAATAGAGCATACTTAAATTTTCTGTGTGACTTTCTTCAGATTTGAGAGAAGTAGATATGCTAGAACTCTATAGACTTGACAGGTGTTTTGTCCATTAAGAATTCCCTTCCAGCACTAAGGCTCCTCACAAGTGAGGATATGAACTTTTCTTATGAACCCAGATATCCCACCCCACACTTCCCCACCCTTTAACTTCCTTAAAAATTGTTTGTTCACCAGTGGCTGGAAGGATGAATACTTCTGACAAGCTTTTCTGTTCTTAACCTGTTGCCAATCGCAGTGAAGAAACCACTGGAGACATCAGTGACTCGATGGATTTTGTGCTGCTGAACTTTGCTGAGATGAACAAACTCTGGGTGCGAATGCAACACCAGGGCCACAGTCGGGACAGAGAGAAGAGGGAGCGTGAGAGGCAGGAGCTGAGGATCCTCGTAGGAACTAACCTGGTTCGCCTCAGTCAGCTGGAAGGGGTTAATGTGGAGCGATACAAGCAGGTGGGATGTCTCTCCATCCTTTCTGACTTCTGCCAATGTTTTCCAAATAAACTAGTGTGGAGTTACAGATGAGCAGCTGCAAGTGTTAGAGCTGTGCTAAGAGTTCAGTAATCCCAGTGCTTCTCAAACTCTTAACCTAAGGAAAAGTTCTGAATACTGATGAAGGTGTACAACGTGTTTTGAGGCTAAGGACATTCACACATTTTCCTTCAAGTTTGTCTGTAACAGTGACAAGAAATTCTAAAACATTCCTTCCCAATTCCCATTTTCCTTGCAGAATAATGGATTGGTGTAAGGATTGCGTACACATCCAGTGTTCTGGGGTAGACTTTACACGTTGTGAGGCTGTGCTTCCCAAAGCATTCAAGAGAGCTGATATTGTGTGAAATGACAGTAAAGGAAATGTATTATTTAAAAGTTTGTCCCTTGTAAAGTTCTACCATACAGCTGCTGAAAACAGCTTTGAGTGGTGCTGCTGAGACCCTGAGTATGTGCCAGCAAAGTCAGTAGCACAGACTTACAAAATGAAAGCTTGCACAATGTATGAAAAAGACAGACTTCTGGGATCAGTAGATTATTTTTTCTTTGAAGGGTGGAACTGCAGAAAAATGGGACTTTTTATCAGAAAGCCTTTATGTAGAGAATCAGCTGAGAACTGTTAGAAATTGTGCTCTACTTGGGTTAAATGCATGTGTGAATATAAACTTAGAAGGTAATTGTAAAATCACTGCAAGACTTTTTTCCCCTATTCCAGATTGTTCTGCCTGGAATACTGGAGCAAGTTGTGAACTGTAGAGATGCTTTAGCTCAGGAGTACCTCATGGAGTGCATCATACAGGTGAGCTGCGTAAATTCAGTTGCAGTGATGGGACTCAGGGACGCTTCTATACACTTAGTCAGATTCAGGCAGCTTTCATGTCTTCCTCATGGACTAGAATGCTTCATCACTGGGACTTTTACACAGTGGCTTGTCCTATATTTTTTACCTAACGGGCAGAGTAGAGATGGATCCATTTTGTGCTTCCTCTGTTGCAGTAGCCTGTAAGCATCTGAGCAGCAGTGCCTGTGTTATGAGTTGTAATAGATAGGTGGGCCCTCAAGTTACCCATTTGTCTTACATCTCTTGCTTCATGCATTTACCCAGTCAAGGTCAGCTTCATAGGCCAGAGTGTATTTACTATGTGGCTATCTGCTTTAGAATTATTCTGTTGCATTTTACTTCTGTGTAACAATGGGCAAATTCAGTTTATAACTTGATGACTATTGATCTAAAACTTCAGGTTTTCCCAGATGAATTTCACCTCCAAACCCTGAACCCATTTCTCAGAGCCTGTGCTGAGCTGCACCAAAATGTGAATGTGAAAAATATAATTATTGCTTTAATTGACAGGTGAGTGACCAAGGGGGTGGAAATTGGCTCAAAATTAAGTTTGTGTTGTGCACAAGCAAATGATAATTCTTCTAGCCTTTGAATGTGTTTGATTTCCGATATCACTTCACTGTTTCCATGCCTTTCTATCAGCTGTAATTAAAGCTGTAAAGAATATTATTTCTGTAGCTTCTTCTGTCTGGACTCTGCTTTTACAGCTTCCAATGAAACCTTCTTTAGGGACTGATTAAAACCTGTAAACAGAATAAGCGAGGAAACAGCCCATTTAGTATTGAGCAGTTTTGTGTTTCTGAACTGAAGTGACAGCAGTGCCCTGTTTTGACAGCTATATCAGTCATAGGTATCTCTTGAAAACTTGAAGATCCTAATGGCTAAATCATGTATCAGGGATACTTTACCTTGCAGGTTTTATCAGAGAACATAACAATGCTTCTTCAGAAAAGAGCTGGTAGGAAATAGAACTACCTTCTTAATTCTTAGCTTGCCACTAGCTTGCCTGCTCTCCCAAAAGCATGTTTTTCCTGTGGAGGTACTGCTTAAAACTGCTTGCACTGAATTTAGATTCGGGGGAGAAGTCATAGAATCATTTAGGTTGGAAAAGACCTTTAAGGTCAAACTGAACACAGATTTTCAGTGAGTACCTGCACTTTCTTACTCTGCAGAAAGGAAGTGCACTTGCATGGCTTGTCTCAGCCTCAGAAAATGCCTTGTCCTTTGCATTTGCACACAAACGTACCTTCATACATCTGGTTCATGTACCAATATATGGACTTCAGTTACCATAGGGATCTTGGGTCCCCCTGGCATTCAGCAATGAGTAGGATTACTGTATCTTCTCTAATATCTGGGGAGGACTTGTGTGTAGTGAGCATGACTAGTATAACTTAGGATCTTGAATTTTTTACTTACTAGGTCTGTAGTTTGTTTCCTCCAGGCTGTGTCAGATTTATTTGTTCAAGACTTGGTTTTTATTGGAGTATCTTTCAGTATTTGTGTGTTTGTCAGAGACACTGTGCTGCCTTTGCTGCCTTCATATAGAGAAGTTCACAGTGTTCATTGATTTCCTATACTTGGCTGCTGTGGCTCAGATTTTTCATAATTTTGTTAGCTTTAAAAAGACACCCAAAGCTGTAAACCCCAAATGCCACAAAACCTCCAAATCCCAAAAAGTGTTGCCTGTAACTGATTTTTGGGACTGTCTGTCTTGAGATTAGTTTTAACAGAGTTACAGGATCTTTTGCTAGGCCTTGCCACATTGGAGTGTGGCAGTGTCATTCTTGTGAGAAGGTTTTCCTCATGTAAGCTTTTGCTGTTGTGTCTACCTAGAGGACTGAAACTTTGCTATTACCTCCACAGCAAGTTTTGTGTTCTTACTGTTACAAGCAGTGACCCTCACTCCTCCCAGACTTACCACTGCTGTGGTTTGTTGGGCCCCTGAAGGCTTCCAGAGCCCTCTCTTTGGGCTATGGGACAGGGGTAGAAAGGTGGCAGCATGGTGGTTATCTTTGTAGTATGGCAGCTTGTGATTTTGACTGCAATGTTACTGCAAGCGCTGGAGCGTATGAGTGGATCTGTCCTTGGAGTCCATGCGTGTAGGGAGGTTATGGCTCTTGTGTTGGAGCTGGTAGCAGCAATGGCCAAGAGTTTCAGTATTGTGTAAAGATGTGAATCTGCCCTGTAGAGGTTGTGCCTCTTGGCATTTCTCGTCTTTGTTTCAGCTGGCATCGGATGATTGAATCGGAGTATCAGTGACTGCTGAAGAAGCTTCTGAAAATTTTATCCTTATTCCTGTGGGGGTTTCCTGTTCAAGGAGTCTCTGCAAATAGTCTTGCTGCTTTGGGATCTTTGTTGCCTCACTAAACCATTCATGGCTTTTAATTATGCTGCCATCTGCCTGCAGCTTGTTTGTACCTTGTAACATTGCTGGCTTTACACTGAGCTTGTTGCCAAGGAAGGCTGCCTTGTCCCTCTGAGAAAAGACAGTGATTGTTCCTGGCTTTAGAAAGTCTACTTCTTACCATGCTAGTCAAATATAAGAATAGTTCAATGTCTTATTTTTCCCGGCAGTGAAGTTTTTTGGCACCCCAGACTTTTCTTATCTGTCTCAATATTTCAGACCCAGAGTTCATTCAGAATCAAAATTTAGAAACCTTGTAGAAAGAATTTTAAAAAAAGTAATGTGATGCCTTTTCCTAAATATTTTTGTAGTTCTTTCTCTAATTCAAGTAGAATCATTTCCATAATTAGAAAGTCAAGATAGCAATGCTGAGCTTCTTAAGCTGCAATTTTGGTAAGGTGTTACTCTTCTGATAGAAATGCTTTCTATCTTGTATCTCATTTTTGCAGAAATGGTGGTTGGCATGACTTTCTCCTCTTACAGATAGAAATACCTCTCACCATCTCCTGAATGCTTGCTGGGTAGCAATTTCTTGCTCCCACCCCCCAAAAAAGAGTGTTCTTCATGTCTCTGTTCTTCTCAAGTTGACTTTGTATTTTTTTCTCTGCAAATAGTGGAAGTCCCAAACATGTTGTGGTTTGTCTTTAGTGACAAAGAATGTCAGCATGTTTCTTCCGTGGATTTTTTTACCTGGAGGCTGTTTTGTAGAGAATGATATTGGGTGTCTAATTTCAGTAATATCACTGAATGAATGAATGCAGAATATTTGCTCTTCCATCAGCCTACTCTATACCTCTTTATCTGCTGGAAAAAAGAGTACTTGCTTCTAGCTGAAGAACATCAATTATGAAGTGTCCTTCCTGTTCCTTCTTCACCTTGCTTTCTCTGTCAGCACTCTTTTCCAGGACTGATAGTTACCAGGCTCAGTTGCTCATAAGGCTTCTGATTCCCAGTAATTCCTTTTTGCTTGTAATAGAGCTTCCAAATATACCTAAAGGACTTGCTTTTTCTGCCAGTAGCTCTTTCTGGTCTGTATTTGAGGAGTGGAAAAGCTATCCTGACCAAACTGCTTTCCTTGCTCTGTCACCAGGTTAGCTTTATTTGCACATCGTGAAGATGGACCTGGTATCCCAGCAGATATCAAACTGTTTGACATCTTTTCACAACAGGTTGCTACTGTTATACAGGTATGCTGGGTAGCCCTGCATGCAGTTTTGGGGGTGTTTTTTTGCTAAGTTCTGTGCTTTTGTACCAACTGCGTGCTGTCTTAAATTTCAGTCTCGGCAGGATATGCCCTCAGAGGATGTGGTGTCTTTGCAAGTTTCTCTCATTAACCTGGCTATGAAATGCTACCCAGACCGTGTGGACTATGTTGACAAGGTGTTGGAGACTACTGTGGAAATATTCAACAAACTTAATCTGGAACAGTAAGTGTATCTTGCATTTTCTTTGACCTAAAATCAGGTCTTCTGCATTTCACCACGTGTGGTGAGATAGCAGAGCCATGCTCTGGATGTGTAAGGTTCACTGCTTTTGGACTGAGCTGTAGTAGTCATGATAAACTCCTGACTAACCAGGACTTGCTCCCCTGTACGTAAGTTGTGTTGTAGAGCTACACAATGTGTGTGCTAAGCTGTGTGCAGGCATTATCAAGGCATCCCTTACAGCACTCTACAGTTCTGCCACTGCTGCATTTGCAGCCACAGTCTCTGCTTCTGTTAGCAGCAACTTAAAACATGCATTTGTCTCTGTATGTCCCAAAGAGCAAGATACGACTTATTTGATACTTTTATTTCGTTTCTCCCTAGCAGCAAGTTGCTTAGTTGTTGTTGTATATCTCAGAATTGTTTTTCTGAGGCAGACGTTAAACCTGTCTACATGTGTGAACTATTGATTAATTGTGGTTCTTTGCATATATTTTCTTTTAGTATTGCAACAAGCAGTGCTGTTTCAAAGGAGCTGACTAGACTTTTGAAAATCCCTGTTGATACTTACAACAATATCCTGACAGTTCTGAAACTAAAACATTTTCACCCACTCTTTGAATACTTTGATTACGAGTCCAGGAAGAGCATGAGTTGTTACGTGCTTAGCAATGTATTGGATTATAACACAGAAATTGTGTCCCAAGACCAGGTATGATATAAGTTAACTTGAAAATCTAGATATTTAAATGACTGTTCAAAGACCTGAAAACACACACTAAGTGGCTTCATGCAGGGCATGCTTTTTTTCCTAGCCCTCATGCCCCTGCCTCCCCTGGCACAGGCTTTATTCCTTTCAGTGATTCTTCCTCCCATGTTCCTAAATGTCTTTGCATGTGTCATCCTAGAGGCTGCTTCTGATCTTACCTAACCTCAGCCTAGACACTACTGCTGTTGGGTGTGAACAGAGACCCTGAATCCCTTTAAAACTATGTCTGCAACCTAAAGAAGGCTGCATAGCCTGTGACTCTGAATTTCCTGTGCACTTCTGTGCTGTCCCGTCCCACTTGTACTGAGGGACGCTCTTTCAGGATGTAAGGCACATATGTGTAAAGCCATAACCATTATGAGTGGCTGTAAAGAAGTTCCCAATTGCTGACAATTTATGCTTATGGACTTCTCTCATGTAAACAGAACTTACATTGCCTTTACAGGTTGATGCTATCATGAATTTGGTGTCCACGCTGATCCAGGATCAACCGGATCAGCCTGCTGAAGATCCTGACCCTGAGGACTTTGCTGATGAGCAGAGTCTTGTGGGAAGATTTATTCATCTGCTGCGTTCCGATGACCCTGACCAACAGTACCTGGTTGGTGATTGGTGCTTCTCAGTGTCTGTGCTCTCTGAACCGTTGAAGTTCTTGCATTATTGACTGTGCAAGACTTGAGTGAAGCTGGGAGCTGGGGCATCACTGCTCTGGCATTACAGACTCTGTAGAGAATGTATATAATGGCACTATATATTACTGCTAGGATGAGATGTTGTTTATTTAGAACAAGCAGGTGAGGATTTAAGCATTAGTTGATTTAAAGTTTTCATCCCCTGAAGTGGCAGTTATCTGTATTGGTTTGTGGAACTCTTAATGTTCTGACAACTTCATATAACAATCTGTCAAAAACACAGCGAGTGCTCTTTGGAGTACTGTGCATTTGGAGCAATGGTATTCGGAGTAATTACTATTTGGAGTATTGTGTATTTGCATTCTCTTGGTATCAAAATACACAAAAAACCTCAGAAAATACAGCTTAGTAGGTTTGGCATCAGGGATTTTAATTTCTCTAAGGATAGGGTCTTCATACAGCATGTAGTGTCCTGATGCTTGGTTACAAATGCTCTTCCTCAGCATGGTCCATCTGTGGTAGCTTTATGTAGCGCTCTCTTGTTAATCTGCTGTATCTGGCTTTAGTTTATTTCAAGTTTAAATGACCTCCCTATCTTGAGAAGAGTGTATTAGGGCAGAGGGCTGGGGATATTCTGTCAATGCCGAATCCACTGGGGAAGTTGGCAGAAGCTGTGCTGAAGTTGGATGCTACTGCAGATGGCACAGTTAGTTAGCTCAAGTCAGAGTCAGGCCTGCTTAGGCACTACTGTGAAGTTACAGTTTGTGCCTGAAATACATTTGGCTGACTCTCTTCTGAAGTTGCAGCAGCATCACACTGTATAAACAGTGAGAACAGACCAACAGAATCAAGCGCAAGCTGTGCGTAACATTGCTGGCGTTGATTTAGCTTGGCTTTAAGGTCTGGTTTAAAAAATTCTTGCTTGAAGTGTAATGAAACTTGTGTAATGGGGAGAAGCATAGCTTTAAGGGCTGTACAGGAATTGGAGACTTGTTTTTCAGGACCTGCTGGTCACTGGCTGCATTATTCTTGAATATTGCTGGAGTAAAACAGGAAGACTTTTGGCGGGTTGGTTGGTTGGTTTTTTTTGTTTTCCTAATAGAGAGCAAAGCTTCCCTCAGAGGAATGCTGGTATCGAGAAAATGGAGGTTTTTACCCCAAAGACTTTACATAGCAAGGGATATTGAAGCTGTTTCTTCAAAAATTCTGAATGTCAGTCTGTCTTTCTCATCCAGCAGTGCTTTGCTTTAATCAGATTGACCATGTCCAAATGCCATCCAAGGACTTGTCACATTATCTTTTGGATACAATTCTATGAGCTACTTAACACTTTTAGTAAAAATGCTTAATAGCTCCCTCAGCATCACAAATGCTTGCATTGAATTTTTCTACAATGCAGCAGCAGCAGGAAAAAATCCAAGACTATGGGATTTTCACAGTATCTCACTTTAAATTATGCATTCTGTATGGAAGAGATATGAAATGCAAATTCAAACACCCCAGTCAAAGTGTATTAGCCAGAGTGGCTAATGCAGTGTATAATGGGTGATTACAGACTTGTGTAAATTCATGTTATTTACATGAATTCTACATCTAATCTAAAAACACGTGTCAGGTTAGGCACTGAGCTTCACTTGAGTGCTTGTTTCTGTGAAGAATTCTCTGAGCTCACAGTGCTTCTGTTTCAGATCCTCAACACTGCCCGGAAGCACTTTGGGGCAGGGGGGAACCAGCGCATTCGTTTCACGCTGCCGCCCTTGGTGTTTGCTGCCTACCAGCTCGCTTTTCGCTACAAAGAGAACTCCAAAGTGGTAAGTTCACCTCCAGCTTGCTCTTGTATGCTTGCTTGGCTTTATTTTCTTAAAAATGTATTTTGTCTGGTTACATAAGTATGCTCAAACTTGATACAGAAGGCTAGTTTTGTTTGGTTTTACTTTCTCAAGGCAGGTTTTTGCTTGAGGTTTGAATGCTTTCTAATTTAATGAAGATTTTTATCAAGTCATAGTAAATTACTTCAGCACTTGAGAAATTTTGTTTGGCTTCTCTTGTTTATTCATTAAGGTGACTGATTATGTGCTTTTACTGGAGACCAGACAACTGATGGCATGAAACTGATTTAAATCTGGATATTGAAATTCATCAATTTCTAAATTGTAGCCACAGTATTTTAATGTTTCTAAACCTATAAAAAAACATTTGCTTTAACTTACACAGCAATTGTAAAAGTGTACATTAAAATAATGACTGATCGATTTTGGCTCTTTAATGCTTTCTGATTGAGATAGTTACCTTAAATATGTATTTCCTTTATTGCAGGGAAATAAGTTTAAATGCTGTTTGTTAAAATACTCTTCAGAATGAAGGTTTTAAAATTCTCTTCCACTTCTGATTGCTCTGGAATGACCAGAATTTTTCTCCCCTTAGCTAATTAGGCTTTTGCTCAATTATGTGCTAAGCATAGCTGTCTTAACTGCAATTCAGTATAGGCTTCTGAGGAAGACTCTTATGAGCTGGTAGGAAAAATGGGTGTGAAGTTTTTGTAAATGAAATAAATACTTTGTGCAGACCCCCTGAAGCCAACACAGTCCTACTGGGGCACTGGAGTGACTGGAGTGGCATCAGAGGGCAACAGACTGGAGCACTTACCAGGTCTTAGTACAATTTAGATCCGTTTTCCTTGTAGCAATACTCTTGTTCAAGCTTTTACTTGTTCTTCTTGTCTAGGATGACAAATGGGAAAAGAAGTGCCAGAAGATCTTCTCATTTGCTCATCAGACCATCAGTGCTCTGATCAAAGCAGAACTGGCAGAGCTGCCCCTCCGACTCTTCCTGCAGGGTGCACTGGCTGCAGGAGAGATTGGCTTTGAGAATCACGAAACTGTGGCCTATGAGTTCATGTCCCAGGTGAGTGGCCATTTATTAGAGTTGGTGTCTGTGCTGCCTTTGACTTGATTGGGGTAGGTTTGCTGAACACTGAACCATCCAGTGTGATTAAAACACCTGAAATGATGGGCAGCCAATGCTACGAGGTGGAAACTCTTCATTTCATTCTTGCTTCCCAGGCTGCTGTGGAATTAAGCTCCATTGCTACTGATTTGAATACTCAGTCTGACAACATGTGGTATGTTGCAATGCTGCCTCCTGCTCATGTAGTTGGCTCACTGGAGGAGTGTAGTTTTCTTAGCATAAAATGCTCCTTCACTGCTTCTGTCTCCAGCTCCTGATATCCAGCTGGTATTGCCCTGACCACAAGCACTCTTCGAAAGTTTTCTAAAATCTGCAGTGTTCACAACTGCTGTGCTGGGCTTTGCCAATTAAAATCCTTGTATTGAAACCTATTACAAACTGTTCTGAAAATCTACTCAAACTTGTAACTTGGTCTTAAGCCTTTGTTGGTGCAAAAACCTTCCCCTGCTACCCATCAGATAAAGAACCAATGTATTCCATGTTATCCATGTTGTAAGCTTTGTCCTAATCTTTCCTCTAATGCTGCTACTAAATGCATGTTTTCAGAGTTGCTGCCAAGCTCAGCTTTGCTCACTGTGTTGTATCAGTTGCTGCTGTAGCACGGTTGTGAGGATGAGAGCAGCATGGCAATTACTTTCCATTAGAGACAGGGCTCAAGATTTGTCTGTTCTCTGAAGATTCTCCATCCATGTAGCAGCAGTGCAAGTGCTTTTCTTAGCTACTCTGACATCAGTGACCTGCCCTCAACTTCTGCTCCGCTGTTTTGTGTGTTTCAAAGAACCAAATTGTTTCAAGGACTATTTCTGCTGCTGGATGTCTGTATTGGAATAGGTGCTTGAAATGAGGAAAAACCCAACCTTCATATTATATGTGGGATCAAACTCGTTTGCTATGACCACTTGAACACTGTTTCTTGTAAGATGTACTTCTGGTCTGTGGATTTAAATTGATTTTGACACTCTAAATTAAAGATCTTTTTTTCCTGCCTGTAGCCTTTAACAAATGCTGTGTCAGTAGCAGGTGTGATTTGTTTTTTTCCTGATGTGTTCTGATTGAGTCTTGGGTTCTCCCTTGTCTAGGCCTTTTCTCTATATGAAGATGAAATCAGTGACTCAAAAGCACAGCTGGCTGCAATCACCTTGATAATTGGGACATTTGAGAGGATGAAGTGCTTCAGTGAGGAGAACCACGAGCCTTTGAGGACTCAGTGTGCACTGGCAGCCTCCAAACTCCTGAAGAAGCCAGACCAGTGCCGAGCTGTGAGCACTTGTGCCCATCTGTTCTGGTCTGGCCGAAACACTGACAAGAATGGAGAGGAGGTAAGAACAAAGTGGCAACAGTGGGAGGCATCCTGCCTCAGTAACAGTTCTGCCTTCCTTCTGTAGACACTTCTGAAGTAGATACATCAGTGATGTAAACTTGGTTGGAATTTATTCTGATACATGAAAATTCTAAAGTTCACTGCAGTGTAAACTGCAGAAATAAAAAAATGGAGAAAACTCTCATTTAAGGGTAGAAGTAGAAGGCAAGCTTTTGAGTGTCAGGTAGTTGAAGGCTGGTTGACTGGGCTGCACTATGCATGTATTTATTATATTAGCTCAGTTTGCATGTGAGCTACTGAACTTCCAAATTAAAGATACAAGTTTTTGAAGTAAAGGTTAAAATTTCCTGTGTTTTTTGAGGCTTGTCACATAAGCTGTTGTCATTTTAAAGAGCAGTGTTTGAAACATATCTTTCCAAGTATGCATTGTAGTAGATGTTACAAAATTGAGTTAACTGATCTCATAATTGAAGGCTTTCAACAACTGCTCATGTTATTGTGTGATTTAACAAAATATAATATTGGTGGCAGTCAGGCAGGGTAAGCTTTCAATGACAGCTTGCTCTTTGCAGTTTCTGTAGTTTTTTGTTTCTGTGGCAGACCCCCAGGAAATGCTCTGTGCATGCCAAAGGAAGAGATACTGGAGCTCCGTAAGGTTCTTTTATTTCTTGTAACTTTGGGGTTTTTCCTTGTAGCTTCATGGAGGAAAAAGAGTGATGGAATGCCTAAAGAAGGCGCTGAAGATAGCAAATCAGTGCATGGACCCTTCTCTGCAAGTCCAGCTTTTCATAGAAATTCTGAATAGATATATCTATTTTTATGAAAAGGAAAATGAGGCGGTGAGTGGAAATGCATTCTCTGTTGGATCTTCTTTAAAGAGCATTTCTTTAAGCTCTTCGTTCACACTTTATCACAAATTGTGTCTCTTCAGCTTGCCCTGTAGTGTCTCATGAGAGGCACAAGTTCTTGTGATAACACAGGAGTCAATTCTTGATGTGCTAGGAAAACTGTTGGCTTGAACTGCATTCTTCTTACATGGGGGGACAATGTTTGCAGTTTAGTTACAAACTTAAATATTGAGAGACTTGTATACCTGAAATATTTTTAGATTAAAACTTACTGGAACTTAGATGAGAAAGTAGTAAGATTCTAGCTTTATAAGTACCTAACTTAATGTGTACATAAGGGAAATAAAATTCTTTACAGGTGTTGATGGTCACTGCTGACCATGCCAGGTTGGTGTAAGCTTTAATTTCACAAAATAGATATGACATTACGGGTACTCAGCTTAAACTGTGTGTGTGTGACCTGAGAGAGTTACCTGATCCATTTTCTGTTAGCAGATAACTAGAAAAGTTACGCAGTTTGAAGAAGCAGCTTGGTCAAGTACAGATCAGCGTCTCCTCTGTTACTGATTGAGAGCAGACATTAAAGAATACCCTGTAGTTGTGAGAATTCCTGAAGAAATTTGAGGGATTCACTGACTTTCCAAAAACTGTCTTCTCGGTATAGGAGTGCTCTGGTGTCTGGAGATGCTGTATCTGATGGAGATGAAGATAAAGCTTTGAATTTCAAAGCACTTGGCAGATGTAAAAATATTCTCTGGACACTCTGGTGGTTTGCAGTGCATTTTGTGCCATGGTGTTCTGTGTAGTGCTGAACTTCAGCCCTTAGGCAGCCATGACTTGTTCTCTAAGAATAACTCTAAATCTGGTATTACCATCTGGCTGACTTCTATAAGAAACAATTATTTTAAGAGTGCATATACAATCTGATTGTGTGTGCCATTGGTTTGAAGCTTTTTAAATTTGTATTGAATACACTGGAGAGAAACACTGTTGTAAGGGTTACAAAGCTATCAGGCAAATAACTGAAGATTTTCACATTTGCTGGGATGGAGGAATTCCCACAAAACTCTGAAATTGGCAGGGTCTTGTGAGGAACAAGAGAAGGTAGTCCCCAACCGTTTGTCTGCATACAGTCTTACCAGCATATTGAAGGGTTGGCCAAATACAAATAGCTTAAAGACAAGGCTGTTAAAATTAATGTTTATGCACTTGCACACAGGTGATGTTGATCATTTCTATTCTGCGTTCTATAGGTGACAATTCAGGTTTTGAATCAACTTATACAGAAGATCAGAGAAGACCTCCCAAACCTTGAGTCTACTGAAGAAACAGAACAAATTAACAAACACTTTCACAACACACTGGAGCACTTGCGTCTGAGGAGGGAATCACCAGAGTCTGAGGGGCCAATTTACGAAGGTCTTGTTCTTTAGAAAGACACTCACTGTACCTGTTTTCATTTACATACCATATGTTTTTTTTAAGATAGGTTCCTAGGTTGTGCCTTTCAGAAACGTCAAGTTAAGTTAACATTCATGTGTTCAGTCTGGCACTTCAAACACTTGTGTTGAGTACTCTAACAAATTTGAAAGGTTGGACCAGCAACTACAGGTTTCATCAGTTAGCATGGCTGAGACTTTCTTTGAAATCCATGTGACATGGTAGGGCTCTTCAGTTCTGATTTCTCTTCTGTCTGTTCACTGTTGCTTCTGTAGCACTAGAGCTCTTAACTGGCAGTGACTGTCAGCTGAAACTGTGTCTGATCCTTACAGAGCATCAGATGTTTGGGATTATTGTATGTCAAATTCTGCTTGTGCTTTTCTTTTAATGCAAGTTAAGACTAAGTGTAATATTTTTCCCTAAAACTAGAATATATTAATGCATGTTTGGAGAGTTTTAAAGTACCATGTTCAAAAACAGAAGTTATATTTTGCATATTAAGGCTCTGTGACATTCAGTGAGGGCCAGTACTGTGCACAGGGCATATTTATCAAGATAATTTTGTTCCAAATAGTATAAAAAAATAGAGAAATTGCAATCTATATAGATATGTATAACCTTCATTACTGTAAATTTAGGGGAAAATGCATTACACAAGTTTATTCAGTATCATGATTTTGCACCAGTGAAACAATAAAGTTGCTATTAACACCTGTGGTTTCATGTCTCTTCAGAGCCCACTGTTGAACCCAAATCTAATGTTGAACCTTCTGATAAATGTAAAAGAACTTTTGTTTTGTAGGGACAGAAAAATCAAGGCACAGTTAACCTGGCCAAGTTGGGATGCTGCTGGCATTGTGATACAAACCTAGTGTTTTTCCACATGATTCTGAGATGATGCGTGCTCACATTTCTGAATGCTTTTATGACATACCTTGAGTGAGGAAGAATCCTACTGGATTCTATGCCAGAGACCTGAGTGGCAATGAAATGACAATGCTATAGGAAACCGAGCAGTAGAGAATGGCCAGTGGCAGCTCCTGTGAGACTGGTCTGGCCCATGGATTAATGCCAGTTGCTGACAGTTTTGACCTGTCTGGTTTGCCTTTACTGAACATGGTGTTCTAAAGATAACTGATTGAATTGCATTACTCCTTGAGTGACCACTGTTTTCTGAAAATGTGTCCTGGCTTGATTGGACAGTAAATGAGACTTTGTTGGGATTATTCAGGAATTTGGTGCTACCTGTTTTTTGAAAAAGGCAAATACAATCCTAGGAAATAAGAATTCCAGAGTAGACAACAATTAGAACATTAATATACTGATGAATAAGTCTGGCTTGGAGGGGAGGAGGAATGAACGGAGAGATAATTTAAGGGCTTCCCCAGGGTTATAATTAATGCTAATTCAAAAATCTTAATGTTGCTCTGTATCTGTTGATGCTGTTCCTTGTAGGACAACTGTTAAACTGTTTTGTTATAGCACATCCATAGCAGAATGTGATGATGATGATGATGTGGATACATTCATTGTGTAGGGATATGCCCTCCTAGTTAACAGTATTTGCTGACCATGTTTGTTTAGTTCTCAGTGTCAGTCCTTGTAACTTAGGAAGTGTCTTTGAAGTAAGAGTTTTGCAGTTTCAACTGCAGTCACCCAAAAGTTGTAGGCTGGTGCTTTTTCCCCCTCTCCCACTTGTTAGGGCTACATAGTTACAACACTTCCGCAGCTCTTAATTACTTTATTGAAAGTTTACAAAGTCAATTTCACAATACTGCCTCTAAACTTTAAGATCAATTGTACTACCGTGCATTTTGACTGTGCAATGGACAACTAGAGCTGTTCAATAACTATCACTTGTCAGCAAAGGAAAGCACCTGTTAGGTTATGTAGTAAATGCCGGTGATGGTGGAACAAGCTTCTACCATTAGTGATGTTCAATGTGACACCTTGTGGCACGAATCTACTCTGAACTCAGGATCAGTTGTGTGAGCTTCTCCTGTGGCACAGGCACAATGGCAGAAACACTCTTGGGCAGTTACAAGGCTGTAAATTGTAACAGACTTTGAGTCATGCCAGTCATGATGCAGGAGCTGGGAAATCGCTAAACACTTCAAGTAATACTTGCTTGACAACTTGATGGACGGAAAGATTCAATGTGTAGGGTAGGGGAATACAACTTTTTTTTTTTTTTTTTTAACCTAGTCAGAAGTAGCAGAGGTGCAAATGTAAATGTTTTAAAAATTAAAGATCTGTCTGTCATGGATCTCATAGGCTACCTGAGGCTTACTCTGTCCTTACAGCAAAACATAGAGTAATACCCCTCAGCCCTGTAAGGAGCAGAGTTTTGGCTTGAATAGATTCCTGCCCATTCAGGATTCTGGTGGGGGACAGGAACTCACTGCTGACAGAGGGAACTCCTAGTGACTCTTCCACTGTATAAATTACTAATTGTTGTATCTCCTGTCTCAAAACGCTTTTAAACTTCTGTTCCTGGACTTTGTTCTACTAAATACTGGACTCTCTTCTCATCACCCTTTCCACTCATATTAGTGCTCCCTTACTTGCTACAGTTGCTCAGCTTCTCTGGTAACATCACTGTTGTGCTGCCTCCTGTCCCATTCTTTTCCTGTATTTACTTTTTTTCCATTGGTCATGATCTTGTCTGGCTTGCTACTAAATGGGGGGGAGGAGAAGCATCCTACAGCTCATCCTTAACAGCTGAGACCCATGGTGTCTTAGAGTGAGTTTGGGGTAAGATAGAACAGGTCCAAGATTAATGCTCTATGAAATTCCAGCCATATTTACAGTCATTAAAAGTGACAGAGCTTGAACTCTAATTATTAGCCATGAAAGTTATATTTTGTTTTCAGCACTTCAACACTAGTGCACCAATACCAGAAAATACACTGTTGGTGTAATTTTTCAAAGAGCTTTGAAAAATTACCTTTCTTTTCATTGCTGTGATTTTTCCAGCTACATGTATGACTGTATTTATACATATTCATAAATATCTACACTTGTGCCTACTTACCAGTATTCCCTAAATATTTGCAGGTATTGCAATACTTGCTTTTTGGTGCTCCTACCAAATACAAGGTGTACTTTTTTTTAGCCTTCCTACTTTTCACATAAAAATGTGAGGATGAATTTTGGCCTTTTGTGGACACAGGAGTTTTATAAAGGCTGTCCTAAAGCTCCTGTGACACAGTGGGTAGAGAACAGGGTTAATGGCTGAGTTGACCCACAGAAGCCAGAATGAGATCTCATAGAGTGAATAGGGCACACAGTGCCCATGGCAGCCTGCCCTGATGATCATCAGGAGTGTGTATGGAGCCCAGCACAGCCCAAACACACAGACAATAACTGCTAAAGACTTTGCTACTCTTTTATCCTGGGAAAGTCTAAATCTGTTTGCCATAGTGTTAGCAAAGTCCACTTTGCTGCTGGGGTTACAAAGGCTTTCTGTTGCTTTGAAGAAGCCATTTGTGGTAGGCCTGGTCTTTACATCCTGGAGAGGTGGAAGGTCATGATTGACATTCAGATTTGATGACTGATTGCCAAACTCAGCTGAGGCCTGAAGCCTTGGAGCCTTTCTTGGGGGAAAAAGGCTGCTTGCTCTCTTCTCTTGTTTGTCTCTGTTAGCTGATTTTACAAAAAAGACAGTGTGTTCCCTTTTTTCCCCCTGGAAATTCATTTCACAGTCCTCTTGACCAAGTGAGAGGTTTTCATTACGGCGCAATGCACGTTTCCTGATGTTGAGGTAAATACTTAAGTTAAAGTACATAACAGTGATGAAAGGTGTAAAGAATTCAACAGTAGAGGCAATCATTAGGAAATACCAGTTGTAGAAGAATTCTGCATGACATTCCCCTTCAGGAACGATGCTCCTTTGGGCAATGTGTTCCCAGCTGAGAATGGCTGGCCCATAGAGGAGAAAAGCAGCAATCCATACAGTCACCATCTTCAGTACTGCACTTCTGGTCATCCCTTGCTGAGCCCTGTAGCTGACCTGAGGGACAAAAGTCACATACAAGTATCTTAAACAGTTATGTGGCTGCTTTGGAACATGGCTCTCTCTGTCACTTGTGGGGCTTGGTTTGGGGATGAGGGTTATACCAAGCTTACTGGTACCACAGAGAAGTTACTTCTGAAATATGCCTTACAAGAAACTTTATCAAGGTGACTGGGTAAGTTCTGAGAATGTGCATCAGATCTTAAAAGCTAGAAAACCAAGTTTCCTTCAAAGTAAACAACCACTGCTCTTCCTAGAACTGGTTGTCACCAGTTGCTTTGTATTTAATTGCATTAGCTGTGATACGTGTTTACAGAATGGTTTAAAAAGTGACCCTTATTTGGAATTTTAAAATCATTTAATTCAAAATACATAAAACAGCTTGAATTCACAGAACGTCATGCAAGTTCCTTTCTACTTTGTAGAGAGACTTTTTTCTTAATGTGAAAATCACACAAAAATTCTAATATACAACATCTTTTTCTGTTTGATATACTTAATTGCATTCTTTCATGAACTACTTGCAGAATTCCTATTTGCAATTTAGGTGTATAGATGGAGTATTGTGGTCTTCAAAGTGCTTTACAGAAGAAGCACAGATTTCCATTATTTAGAAAATAGAGAAGCTAAGGTGCAAAAATAATAAGTTTGTCAGTAAGCCATATCAGCAATAGAATTCATCAGAATCTTAAAGTCAAGATCATCTGCTTCTCTATTCTGATTCCCTGGGGTACTGGACAAATGTTGATGTAATGACTTGGAATTCCCCCATCACATCACAGTGTTGCCGCACAGTGTTTGGAAGTCCTCAGCCTGAAATTCATTACAGAATTCATTTTTACTGCCCCAGTCTGGGCCTTGATTTCCACAGCCAGTGCTGTTCTGGTAGAAGAACAACTGAGGAAACCTGAGTGTGTCTGAATTGGGTCTGATTTTGCAGTCCTTAACAAAGCTATGAATTATTTCAGGAGCAGTCTTGGAAGAAGTTACCACTTTCATTGAGATGGAGAATAATTTAAAACTTCAGATATTTCTGTTTATATGTTCTCATACTGCCCTAACCCAACAGTCATTTTCTGTATTCTTGCTTGGGGAGGGATTTTTATATGAGGGATTAATTTGAAGTATTTTAAAGTGAATGACTTTTTTCATTTATTATGACCCATTTCTGTTTCTAAAACCATCTAGTTTATATATTTATACTATGTGCATAGTCATGAGAGATTGGTTTATGAAAGAAAAATTCATGGCTAATTCAGAACCTAGAAAATAAAGGAATTCTGAGTGTTGACTGTTTAAGAATTAATCTGTTCATTTCTCCCTCTTCAGAAAGAAGTTGGTAAAACACCAAGGGGCCTATAAACTGAATTGATTCTGCAGCCTCTCTTTGTACTGTTTATGATTTACAATGAACAACAAAACTAAATGGACATTTTGAGAAAATATGTGTGGAACATAACCAAGAAGTGTGTGTAGAAGTGCGAAACCTATTAACAGGTAAAATGTGTAATTTTGACACCATCCAAAATACTTTGAGGCAGTATGGTCAGGTGAAAATGAAGTGCAAAGTCTAATCTTCCTTTTTTAATAACTGGCATGCTGCAGGCATGGCTTGAGCTATTTCTGTGGCTGTTACATGGAAATAGCATTCACATCCTGTGAAAGATGTTAATTTATAATCTGCCACTTTTGACCCACGCACAGCTGTACACGTCGAATTCCCCCAGCAGTTTGATACCCACTGCAAGGAGGTCTCTGCCTTGTGCTGCAGCTCGGCTGCCCTGGGCTATCAGCTCCCAACAGGGGCAGGGCAGTGTCCTGAGGGAGCAGGTCTGCTTCAGCTGCGTAATACTTTTAAAGCTTATTCAAGATGCAGCAGCGGAGGAAATAAGTACACTTTGTTCCCTCTGCAGACACAACCTGTGCCTGTTTCTAAAGCAGAGTACCTCTTACACTGTAAAAGTGAGAAGGAAATGCATTTTCTGGCAAAGCCAATCACTCACAGAACTATTTCCAGGACTGATGCCTGGATTCCCCCGTCCCCTGTGGTATTTGAGGGACGCTCAAGCGTGTTGAGAGTCAGGCGACCTAAGCAAACCACCGTACCTGGAAGGGCAGTCCTGGACCCCAAGCCGCCCCCGCTGGCCCCCCTTGCCCAGCCCTTACCGCTCTGGTGACACAGATGAACCTGTCGAAGCTGATGAGGACGATGTTGAAGACGGAGGCGGTGCACACCAGGTAGTCCACCACCAGCCACAGCTTACACAAGCCCCTGCCGAGCCTCCACTCGCCCGTCAGCGCGTAGGGGATGTAGAGGGGGATGCAGAAGCCGCCTGCGGACAGAGCTCGGCGGTGACACGGGCGGAGCGCAGCCCCCGCCCCGCGGCGCCCCGGCACTCACCCACCAGCAGGTCGGCGACGGCCAGGTTCAGGAAGAAGAAGTTTCCCTGCGTGCGGAGGCTCCGGTCCACCACGAACGCCAGAATGACCAGGGCATTGCCCAGCACGGTGGCCAGCACCAGCAGCCCCATGAGCGCGGCCAGCAGCGCGGCGGTGCCGGCGGGGAAGGGCTCTCCCACCGCACGGGTGCTGCCGGACAGGTTTAGCCACGGCCCGTCCCGGCCCATGGTGCCGGCCGAGAGTCCGCGGCGCTCAGGACCAGGCGCTCCGCAGCGGCACCGCCCCGCCCCGCTGAACCCCGCCGGGCGGAGCGACGGGCCGGGCGGTGCAGCCCTGCCCTGCCCTGCCCTGCCCTGCCCTGCCCTGTCCAGCCTAGCCCAGCTCAGCCCTCCGCGGCCGCTGCTGGGACAGCGGCGGTGCGGGCAAAGTTGGCGGAGTGCGGTGGCGGCGCTGGGGAGAGGGCCGGCGGCACCACAGTGCGGCCCGCGGCTCTGGGGCCGGGCGGGAGCGCCCCGCGCCCGCTGCCCGCCCCTCCCCAGCCCGGCGCTGCCGCTCCCCGCGCCTCTCCGCTCTCTCCCGGTCTCCTCCTCGTTCACAGCGCTGGCGAGGCAGCCCGGTTGCCTGCCTGTCCCTCATGCCCTGCACCGTGCCTCAGCTGGTCCCCATGGCCTCGGGGCTCTCCGATGGTCTCTGCTCCCTGCCGTGCCGGGCGGGCTCTGCCCTCTCGCCCTCAGGGGATCCATGGCCGCCTCAGCCTTTCCCTCCGTGGCAGCCCTCACAGGGCTCCCTGCTCCGCCTGGCTACTACTCGTTTTCACAGCATTTGCAAGAGTGAGGTATTTCTGAGACGTCTCTTTTCAAAACTGTCAGTGGACTTGGACAGTGTTGGAAGTGCATGGTAGAAGGGAGCCAGTTTTACCACAGAAGGCAGATTGTTCCAAAAACCAAACCCGGGAGCGGCCAGGAAAGGGCCAGGACCTCCCTCAGTCTGGCAAGATGGCTGAGGCGGCCTGGGCAGCAGGAGGGGACATAGTGAACCCCTCGGTGTCCCTGGAAGAGCTGCTCAGGCTGCTGAAGTTTGTTGAAGTAATTCAGAAGAGGAAATGCAGCTGTACCTGTGCTCCTGATTTGGTACACTGGATCTTCATCTGCCTTAAAATACGTGGCCATTGTGGGCTGGGCTTTGCCTCCCTTTCCATGACGGATCTGTGGAGGCCGTACGCACTTTGGGATTTGCTGCCTTCGGTAGGGCCCTTCATCACTAAAAGGCAACAGAACTTGTTCAGAACTAATGCATAATCTTCCATTAATTCAGCCAATGTCTCACATGTGGTAAACTTTTATAAAAGATTTGCATAAATCAGTTTGAAATAACACGTTTAGAAGCAATTACAGCAGCTTTCTAAAGAGACCTATTCCAATGGACATCAAGTAAGACAACAAGAGCAGCTTAATAACTTCTCTATTATTTGTCTGGGGTGGAGCATGTGTTCTTAGGGTGACAGTGGACTGGCCTTTTCCTCAGGGGGAAAGATCAAGCCTTTGTCAATGCTGAAAGTACAAATTTCAGGCCAGTTAATCCCTGTGAATCAGGAGCTCCACTGAGGATATTTTACAATTTACACTGCTTTATGATACAGCCAGTCTGGAAACAGAAATGGCATCTGCATATCTAATGTGTGTGAGCAAAATACTCTTTTTGCATGCCCCCATATTATTATCTCCCTAAAGCAAATAAGTAAAGCCATGCAAAACAAAAGGGAAAGGAACAATGAAGCCACAGCTTGTTACCACAGTGATTATTGTTAACCCCTAGTTTGGGGATTTATTTTCTCTACGCTTTGAGACCAACTGGCAGTTTTCCTTTCACTTCAGTTTGGACAAGATCAAGCTTCTTGATATTTACTGCTTCCTGATTGTGTTACGGAAAGATAAAGAGTCAGCCAAGAGACTCAAAGGAGAAAAATATCTCAAGCACCAGGAAAACATGTGAGAATTTATTCTTTCGTGAATACTTGCTATATTCTTTAACTCCCCTAATGTAAAGTAATTTTACAGCAGCTCAGTGAGTTTGCAGCACGTACACTTGTGTTCTTTATGTGAAGTAGCTTTTGTAGTGTTTTACTTCCTTGCAGATTTTGAGATTCTCAGTAAGTCCCATAATTACCTTTAGTGCCTTTTAATGCTCCTTTATTTTTGCTGCTTTGGAAAGCGGTGATGTCTTACCAAAACTTTCTTCCTAAAAAGATGAACTATAAGTCCATAACTCTGCATTTTGGGGACTTGTTGAAGACTGTGCTAGTGCTGTCCAGAGACCTTGCAGACAACAGACCCAAGTGTTCATCAGGTGGGCAGAACAGCAGGTTTTAAAACCTCTCAGAACCTTTTAAAAACTCTCAGAACAGCAGGTTTTAAAATCCAGACTTCAAGCATTTTCTTTTACTCTGAAAAATGATTTTTTCATGTCCTGTGAGTTACTGTCTTTTTCTGAAAATATATTTTGTTGTTCATCTTTCTCTAATCCTCGGAGCAAGAAACGTAAATTATTAGAGTTAGTGAAGAGGGATGACAACAGCCCAGGAAAATAACGAAAGATGTGTTGTTTTCCAAGGCATATCAATAGTGATGTGTTCTGAAATTTTATTTCCTGTGATTTCCTGGTAATTGTTTTCACCTCCATAAGACATCCTTCAGTGATTTCAGAGAGTTGTCTGAATCATGCCTTTTTCCATGACTCGAGCATATGTGGGTGAGTATATCCAGAGCAATGACAGAAAAACAGAACGATTTTCCCACACTGCAGAGAGATAACACTTTTCTCAGAACAGGCCACATTCAGATTGCAAAAAGACCTGGGAAACCACGTGGAGAGGGGGTACACTCCAGCTGGCTGTAGAGCCTGTTGGGCCAGAGGGTGCAGAGGACCTCAGCTGGTAACTTCTTTGCAGGACAGTTAAGTAAGGTAATAAATACATTTACATTGGGTCTTTGCCTGAATCTGAACCCAAAGCTAAATTGTTGTGCCTTTTGCCAAATAGCACAGTGTACATAATGTTCTTCTTCTTGTTCTTTACAGAGGTACTTAGTTTTAGTCCTAAGATTTCACATACAGGGCAGTTTTCTCAGAATGCCACAAGCTCTCTGGTACCAAAGCTTTACTGAAGTCTTGATCTGTAGTGAACTGAAGAACAATTGTTGCACATTTCAGTGAAGAGTGATATTCCATAGCTGGAACCTTTACTTACATAAAAGAAACTATGCATTAGTAGTTTTGCAAATCTTGACAAAATATTTACTTGTTAATACCCCCATTTAATATTTAGAGGTTTTCGTCAACTATCCTCTTGCTATGAGTGATTGGTATTTTGGCCAGGAAAAGAGCAATGATTTTTAGACTCTGAGAAAATGCATTTAAGGCTTTATCACCTGGGAAATCAAATCCTGCTGTTGGAGCTGATCCTAGTTAAATGAATGGGGAAAACTGAATTCTGCCATGAGCATTTCCTATTAGCCTTATACCCTTTACCAGCCAGGGTTTTGCTTGCATACTGATTCCCTTCATTTTTTTAAAAATGTTTTGTAGAAGTCTTCCTGTATATGATGCAGTTCACATTTTCTTCTTACTCCCACACATGCAGAGAAAAGTCAACTGTTTAATCTCTGCCAGTGGAAAGTCACCTGCTTCAGAGTACACAGTGTTACCTACCATTTACCCATAAGGCATTTTCTTTTCTTCAGTAAAGAAACATCCACTAGAACTTAGTCCTGGGAATGATGTGGCTGTGGGACAGTGATCTTTAGTGCAGGTGTCAGTAGCAGGAGCTGGTTGTAGTTATCCCAGCCTGGTTTTAAGGCACTTGGAAGGGAATGGATAGAGCCTAGTGATGTCCTACTTCCTCAGGAGCCCAGAGACAGCAGACTGCAATTGCTTTGATTCTTGATGAAAGGCATCATCACCTGCTCAGACCTCAATAATCTGGTTTCCATCCTCTTCAAGTGTGATTTACTGCATAATGAAACCCTGTTGGACTTCTTGTGCTCACCTGTGAAAAAGAAGCCAGAATCATGAGGTAAGAGGGGCCAGGCTGGGGTGATTGGGGTCTGCTCTGTGCTATGCTCTTCAGGGGAGGTGATGATTGCCATGTCCCACTCTGTGAGAATTCATCCAAACATCGTGAGCCTGAGATCCCCTCGAAGTCTGGCTTTATTGTTCTAATAACAATTTGTCAAGAATTAGGACTTGAATTTGATGAATTAGGACTGTATCTGATGCATACAGATGAGAGATTTGAAATATGATTTAACCAATGGACTTGGATAATTAGCCTGCAGTAAGAAATAATCATCCTAGAGGCAATTGCCTTAAAGTTACACCAGAATTATATTAGCACTGAGAAGCATTGTAACAAAATATAGGCACTACAAGTAATTTTACTTCCTTTTGCTCCTTCTGGATTCATTCAGCGCTTTCACCTGTTACTACTGGTGCCTTGTATTACCTGCTCAGCAGTTTGGCATGCTTGGCATTGGTGTGCTTCCCATCCTGGATACTTCATGCATCAGTATTTCACTTAGGCAATTTCATTTATGTTGACAGCATCAAAGGATGTCATCCCAGTGTTGTATCTTGGCTGCAAGTACATTACAGAGTAATGTTGTTTGGTTACACTCAGTGAGAGCTGGACAGACTTCCAAAAATATCTCTTAACAATGTATTGGTGACAACAGCATTGCAAAAATCAGAGGTACCCAGACTGTGGCTTATTTCACGTTTATAGTTCCTTCTTCCTTAATCCTTGGAAAAGTTCCTTTTCCCCTTGGCTTGTCACCTGTTTCATTTGCACTGATAATGTTGAGACATATAATCTTGCTAATGTGGCGGTTCTAACCAGCGTGATACTTAAGTTCCAGGAAAACAGTGTTTCTGGCATTGGAATGTATTTGGACAACACGTTTTTTTTCCACCAGTAGATGGCCTTCCCCAAGAATAAGCTGGAGGCGTGGCTGCTCTCGGTGCCTCCTCCGGGTCCAGCATTCCCCAGGAATAAGCTGGAAGCACATCTGCTTTCTGTATCTCCCCTGCTCCCAGCCAGGAAGGAATTTCCATGGCAAGCTGATAATAAGAACAGATTTACAATATTCTCTCCAGCATCTCTAAACATGCATTTTACCTGTATCATAAGTCATTGGGCATAGTGGATACTGAAAGTACATGTAAATTCTGAATATGTTCTGAATTTTATCCATTGAGGGTTATTAAACACAAACCTGCAACTTCATTCTCAAGAATTCCCTGTGCTGCAAATCCTTGGAGACTAGGAGGGTGTTCTGGGGAAGTTTCATTATATGATTGCTTTGTTTTCATGCTCTTTTCCTAGCAAAGGCTTCTGTGGGAGACAGGATTTAACTCATTGGGCCTGATCTGCTTTGGATGTTCTTATGTTAGCCCTTGTTTTTCAAAATCTCAGCTTTGATCATAACCAGAGCCAGATGATGAATACATGCATCAAAGGGAAACATAATTAGGGGTTTGCTGTTGATAGCAGCCTGCATCTAGCAGGACAATGCAAGATTAAATAATAAATGAACGTCAATTCTGAAAACACTCATTCATAAGGTACTAAATGGAGATATCTGGTGTGTTGGAGGAAAGGATATCAGAACCATTTTCTAAAATTCAAAAGAGAGTGTGACAATGTGTGAACACAATTTGTGTTGGAATGCAGTTCACAGACCTGGCTTGATGTCAGACTGCCATGCACTGTTGCTATCACCAGATTTCACCTATGTAACTCAAATGCTTTGCTTTTTCAGCTTTGACATGCACTCTGATGCCTCTCAGATGCTCCGTGTGATATTCCCACCACTACACAGAGTGGGGAGTTTTGGGTGTTTCATTGTGTGTGCCATTTTAAGAAAAGATCTACAAACACTCAGGACATTGAAAGGGAAGCCAGAAAAACTAGCCGAATGGAAACTCTCAAAGAAACATATTTTAATTACCATTCTATTCAATTTTAGATGGCAAAATCTCCTTTGTACAAACATGCACAAAAACGGCTACTTTCTGTGGCTTCCCTCTCAGTGTCCTGAGTGTTTGTGCACCTTTTCTTAAAATGGCACACACAATGAAACACCCAAAACTCCTCACTCTGTGTAGTGGTGGGAATATCACATGGGGAGCAGAGCATCTGAGAGGCATCGGAGTGCATGGGAGGTGTTACAGCATCAGTGTAGTTTTACAGGTTTCTAGGTATAAGCAGTCTCTTGAGGGGGAAAAATACAATTTTCTGAAAGGAAAATACTTAACAGAGCTACAGAGCTGGTATCTATGGAAACTTAAAAACTACTCTGGAGAGAGAATGAGGAATGGCAGGATAATTAGCATTAAATACCTCTTAATGACAAATGTTCGAGTTGACATGTCTCACCGGAGACTTGCAAACTTGACAATTATATATGAAAGAAATACTTGATCAGATACTCTTCCATTGTCAGAATAGCACGGAAGTCTGTAATATATGAGTCCACAAAGGATTCTCTGAAGCCATGGGCTGGCTGATAGGAGGATGTCACTTCGGGAGGAGATAAAGATCACATCAGAGGTGAAAGCTTGAAAAAGTCAGTGTGTGGTATGTGTAATATATGAAGGCTCAGCTCACAGTGTGGCTGTGAACCAGAGACTGGCACAGGGTGACAATTAAAGAATGAGCTGTCAGATCATGAAGACTGTTAACAGATGGTAACTGACAGCAGAATAATAGAGAACTTTAATGGGTAATAACAGTTCTGCTATGTACATCTGTAATAATAAAAATGCCCTTTTCTTGCTAATGCCAGGACCTGGTAATTATTGTCAGGAGAATTGTCTTTCTCTTCATCATCTGTGTAGGTTTTCAAGGGCTCCTTAGAGTCAAACTCTGATGCATCTGTTCAGGCTGTGACCACCCTTTTGGGTCCAGCCTTAATGGGAGCACTTGAACAAAAAGAGGTTATTAGTTAAGAAGAATTTACTCCATAAGAAAAAGCTCCCATTGCTTTCGTACAAAATACATCAACATCTGTGGAAGCTGCCTGTGTGTCTCCATCACCTTTTGGTTTGTTGGTTTTTGTTGGTTTTTTCTCTCCTAGGATTCTCTTATTTAGTCATCATACAGAGGTTGCGACTTCCTGTGACAGAACTTTTCGTAGAAGCAGAGACGCACAATGGATGGGATGCCTGGCAATGAGCACGTCAGTGATAATAGAACCAACCAGAAGGTTTTCTACACGGTCATCTGTGGCATGAAACTAAGAAAAATAAGGTTTTGTTCTCTGTGGCCATAGTCTTTGCTTTAACTAGCTCTGACAATTTGATGTGCTGATAGCAGCTCATTTTCTTATTCAAAATCTTGTCCAGACTTTGCTCCTAAGCCAGTGTCAGGAGGGATGCTCCCTGAACAGCCTGTGTTTTTCTCAGCTGCAGAGGCAGCAGAATAGCACGTTCATCACCACATCCTGAGCAGTCTCCACTCCAGTTCCAGTTTGCTAACAAGACTACCTAAAACCAGCAGAGCTGCTGCCTGCTTTAAATGAACCAGCTGCCTTTTCCAGCTGCTGCTTCAGTAGCTGTATGTCTCCATCTGTTTTGGTTGCAACAAAACCTTCAAGTTTTAAAGGATCTACTTCTATCCCCAGATAACCTAATGAGACCAGGATCCCACTTAAAAACCAACAAACTATGCAAAGAAATAATTTGGGCATGGTTTCCTGTTTCTGAGCTGGTATTTGTACTTTTAAATTCTCAGTTATACTCAAAGTTGATGGCTCTGCAATAACTGTTAAAGGTGTTAAGCTTGCAACAAGGGCTATGCTGAGTAGCTACTGTGAAGGGAGATGCTTTAGAAGAGAGCAGTGGTGCCAGATTGAGCCTTCTTTCTTTAGAGTAGGATAGTATTCTATTCTATTCTATTCTATTCTATTCTATTCTATTCTATTCTATTCTATTCTATTCTATTCCTATTCTCATTTGTTGTTTGTATCCAGGGCCTCAGAAAGCCTAAATGAATAACATAATGAGTAAAGTATAAGAACATCCCATATATCTACACTATTTAGGCTAACCTGATTTCCCTAGAAGTCAGTCCCTTTTCTAGTCACAGGTAAAATGTTTGCTGTACTTTTCTTTCTAGTACCTAGGAGTGGTGTCTTGTATCACTTGTGCTTTTTTTGGGTGCAGCTGTAGTCTGCTCTGTTACTGATTTTGTGTTGTCTTTTCCTAGACTGAGTAAGGTTTCTCCATATATTTATATGCATATATACAGACACATATACATTTTCTGTCCTCTCTTAAAATTCACTGCTTTTACTTGATTTCTGCTACTCCTTTTGGTCTTTCATCTCCCACTTGTATGCTTTATTCTCGAATTTTTTCCTGGCTATGCAAGTTTCTGGAGGAGTTTTTGGTTCCCATGCAGTACAACAGCTCAATGTAAATGGCACTGCAGTGTGATTAACACTGAAAATAACCAGATTCAGTCGTACCCTTTTATTAAGGACTACTGGTTTTTATCATTCCCAAGTATGTATCAATTCTGGCAAGGAGTTGTGACAAATTGTTTGTACCAGGCTAACTGAACAAGTGATGAGTACAGTAACTCCTTTCAATCTTTCCAGTGGAGTATCTGGGACATTTCATTTTGACCTATTATATGCACTTTGAAAATCCAGGCTGTATGTTGGTATGAGCAGAGTTCTCTAAAGAATAATGTTTGAAAAGAAAAAGCTACAAGCTCAAGAAAATAGCTACAGATTAGGCTGGATGAGGGGTATAGAAAGTAAATGTATGTAAATATGGGATATTCCAGTTTGGACCAGGTTTGTTTGATACAGTTAGAGAAAAGCACTTGCTGTTATCAGTAGCAGAGCTCTGAACAAAAGCCTTATCTTCTCAGAGGTGAAAGATCTGGCTCAGTACCAGTGTTAACTCCTGGAAAGCAACACCTTTTTGTGATACGGGGAATTAGGACTGTGCCATTTCGTGGCAGCTTTTGAGAGGAGTCTGTCAGCTGCCTTGTCAAAAGCAGGATCTCTCACTGGGCACATTTGTTAGAAGCATATTGATAGTACTCCTGCGAAGGCTTTTCAGGTCATCTGCTGTATTTCAGTGCCTGCTCACTCCTCCAGACTCCAGCAGGAAAACAGGAGCTGGTGTGTCATGCGGGATGCTGTGGTAGGGATGACTGAGGTACTGTTGCCACTGACAACTTAGGAACCTCTGCATTTTTGTACTTGGAATGGAGTTAATGAATGGAGGGAATCTGGGATTAAAAAGTCTGTAGCAAGCACATGCCAGGGGTGTGGTTACAAGTGCTGCAGAATGCTTAATACCAAGAGAAGGATTTTAGTAAAAGATGCTTTTTGTGAACAAGATTTGGCATACTGGGGTTTTATCTGTCTAGCAGGAGGCTGCATATTTAGCATGTAACAGATGAGATAGGTGGTGGGCATGAATAAGGTCAGTCGGCCTTTATTCATCAGGACCATGGTGAACACCCAGAAATTGTTTTCATCCCCTGAGAACACCACACTGCCAGGCCCTTCCTGCCCAGCTGGGCACATCCATGCTTCCCTGTGACACCAGCTCCTGGAACAGGTGCTGAGTACACCACAGCAATTCTGCCTGGGACATGTGGGAATTAGGCCACCCTCTACTGTGTGTGCTTTAATGCAGCTTTAATTGGATTTTTATTGCTTGCTTCCCCCAAGCTTTGTTCCAATAACAGATGGGGTCACTAGCCTACCATGTATGGGGCTCAACTTTTTGCCTCAGGAATACTCCTTGCTTTTAAGTTGCCCTTTATTTCAAACAGCATGACAGCTATCCTGTTCAGAGAACAAGGATATCAGAGGAGGGGGTCTAATAGGATGGAGTAAAAGAAAAAGCAATAAAATATATTAATTAAGAGCTTTACCTATCTAATAATTATTATTAATATTGTTATTTTCATAGAACTTTAACAAAACAAGTAATTCTGTCTTATATTGGTATTTAAATGCCCACCCTAGATCTGAGCCTTTGTGCATTCCCTGTGAGCATTTCTGCCCAGTGCTGGGAAAGCTGACAGCTGGCCTGAGCTGGCAGATCCTGCTGTCCATACAGTGGCACCTACAGGATGTTTTGTTGGAGAGGGACTTGCAAAATAACTGCCTTTGCACACTTTAGAAATAGTTCAGACTGTTTTTCCCATTGAGGGTTTTGACTTACACATCTGCTTGCAATGCTGGATGTTTTCCATGTGTTTTTCTTGTGTTGGAAAGCAAGGAGGGAAGCTGGCAAGGGAGAGAGCTCATTAGCAGCCATCCTATTTTAGGGACAATCTCTAGATAGTCTGTGAAGAAGCCTGACTATACAGACATGGAGTGGATTCTCCTCAGCACACAGTGCTTTGCTTTGCTCCCAACAAAAAAGATATATCTAAAAAAGAGCATCAAAACAACATTAAGGACTTGGAATTTATTTAATTTAATTTTATTTTATTTTTAGCTGGCCAAGATCCATTTTCCATCTCAGTGGAATCCATTCTACATTATAGACACTATTACAGAGTGGGGATGTGTGCAAAGGTAAAAAATGCAGTAGCTTCAAATACTTTAAGATTTATAATTTTAATTTTTAAATAAATAAGGGTCTGGTTTTGAAAGGTAAGATTTGCAGCTATTTAAAGAGCCATCAGAGAGGAAATTTGTTTGGATAAAACTAAAGGGGTTTTATTTGGGTATAATGTACAGATAGTATATACATGTTGAAATACATACTTTCATTGTAATTTTAAAATTAAAATATTACACTAAATAACCAAAATATATTTTAATATTTTGAAGGAAAAAGAAAGGCTCCTTCTTCATACAAGCTGTTCTGTTAATTGAATAGATTGCAGTCATTGGGGGGATCACCGTGTCACATATTCTATTGTTTTATAAACCACAGACCTTAGAATGTGCCCCAGAACCTGCTGTACTGAGCAGAAAACTTGTGTTTTGTCTGAATCATTTTTTTCCTGAAAGGCCTTCAATACATTTTTAAATGCCCAGATATATTGAGAATTCTGTTAGAAGAAGAATTGGCTTTTTCATAAGTGTGTATGTAGATACATGTTGTGTCATCATTGGAGCGTGTAGTAAGAGAATTGTGATCATGCACAAATTGCTCAGCAGATTGCAGAGCACAGAAAAGCAAGCCAACACCAGAACAGCAAATACACAAGTCCAGTGTACTCTGCATTCTTTATTCTGGCTTCTCCTGCCCAGACTGAAGTGTCTGTCTCCCACTGCTCTGACTGGCACTGGGGGGAGCACACTGAGATAGCTTCAACTTCCCAAACTACCATCTGTTAATCATAAACCCACTGACAAGTGTTTGTCAGAAATCACTTCAGGCTAATTGATCTCTTTTCTGACACACTTTAGTAGCTAATTTTTAAGACCCCCAAATCCGTCATTACTACACATTAGTTGTCAAGATAACAACACAGCTGTCCTCTGGAAAAAAGAGCCTAAAGTACTTGAACTATCACAAAATTATAGGAGAATTGCTTTTAAACAGCCATGTTCAAAATTTTAACTGAGATGGAAGGAAGTGTAGATCAAAACAATGTAACCCATCTCCAACAGCTGCATTCGGTTGCATCATTAGTAAATTCAATTTTGTTTTTTTTACAGTGAATGAAGAGGTGCAATGATCATGCAAAATCACTAGTGCAAGTGATTTTCATTCTCTTCAATCATGCCTTCTTCCTGACATAATTGTGCCTAACAATTTGTTGCATTCTGCATCTGGTGTCATTATGATTTCATCCTTACATTTAATCACTGCAACTTAGCTTTTCCTTCAAAGATGTGGTCAGGGCTCTTAGGGGGGAGTAAGTTATGGGGCCAGTGATGGCCATGATGCCTATTCTTACTAATGCCAGTGAAAATTTTGACAGTAATAAGGCAAAATACAGCGTTCACTCCATTACACAGTGCTAAATGCCTGATATATGAATCTCACAGCATTAGTAATAAAGCTGAAGCCTGTTTACAATTTCTGGTTTTGCCCAAAGTCTCTGTTTATTCCCATTAATTCTTAAGTTCAACTTTAACATCTGTTGGAAAAATCTGCCTGCCTATTTTTTATCCCCAAACAAAGAAAACATTTTGTTGTGGGCTGTATTCCTATTGTATCTCTGCAGTCAGTTGAGGAACACCTTGCACGAGTCTTGTTTTATGCCTCTGGGGCTCCTGACAACTTTGAAGCATCTCAAAAAGAGCTTCCTGGCTCTTTTAAGACCTTTGTCCAGAGAGATAAGTATGTGAAGAAGGGGCCTTCCCAATCCCAAGGGAAAAGCTATCAATAGCTCTTCTGTTGTAGGTGAGTCTTAGTCAAGCCCTCAGCATGAGCTTGAATTTCCATCATTATGTAGATTCCTTCTGTAAATCAATGTCTAGATTGAAAGTTCTCTCAAATGAGAGCATGGCTGAGTCACAGATATGTCTCAATATATGTAAAATATGTCTCAATATATGTAAAATATGTCTCAATATATGTAAAATAATGGAAAGGAGACAAAAGGATGAAGAAAAAGAACCCCCCACCTATATTGGATCAGTTCTCAGCTGCACCCATTTCTGCTGGTGCATTTTCACAGTGGGTAAGGTTTGAAGGGACCACTGGAGGTCAGCTAATGCAACCTCCCTGCTCAAAGCAGGGTCTCCTAGAATGTTCCTTTGTCTGCTCTTCAGTGGATCTTAAAACAGAACTGCAGTATCCTCTTCAATGAGCAAAAGGGCTAAAATCTGTTTTACCACCTCCTTGATAAGAGGAAACAAGGTTAGTTTTCAAGGTCAGTCAGCTGAAACTTGCATTTCTGAAAATTAAGTGGTTGGCAGTACCAGGCATGTTTGTGGCTAAGAAAAACTCAATGCTCAGCAGGCAGTAAGAATTTTGGAAGCAGTTAAGGTGAATTGCAAGAGAAGAATGGTCTATAAACATGAAGATCCAAATAAGCAATGCTGTTATTGGGTTTTTTAAAAATGTAAGGTGGCTGTTAGAACACTCCTAAAGCCAGTCAGTACCTTCCTGAAGAAGTCAATATTGAGAAGATTCTGAAAAAATTGAGAGCGGGTTTTCAAAATTCAATTGCTTTCCTGGTTAGAATAAATTCATTTAGGATTACAGTGGTTTAAGTTTATACTGCTACAAAAGGAAATCTAAAGACTGATGAAATACCTGTCAAAGAACATCAGTTTTCTAACCCAATATGTAATAAGCCAACTAATTAACAGCAATTTATAGTTATGTGACACCATCCATCCCATGCCATAAAAGTGGTTTGCAAATGAATTACTGAAACATATGCAGTAAAAAATATTATCTGCATTCTATAGTGCAGAAATGGAGGCCTAGAAAGACTACAGTGATTGCCATGGCAACAAAGAAAATGTGTGCCAAAACGAGGAAGGTACACAGGAATGTTTTACTGTCTTACGGAGCAATCTCTTTCTAGATTTTTTTCTTTTTGCATACTTGTTTCTTTCCCATCACTGTCACATCTGCTTATTCCACACATTTCATAGACATTTTCTGATTTGCAGGCCTTATATTAAATAACTTTTTTTTTGTTGCATGTAAGAAAATAATTTGATCTTTTTGATTTAATTTTTAATTTAAGGTTGCCTTGTAATGAGATGTAGTTAAGAAGACACTATATTAAGGCATCTTGAAGCAGAAATAGCCTGTGCTCTCGAGTGAGACATATGTATGTCCACAAAAGAGAGCTAGTACCAGCAACAAATTAGAATGAAGAGGTTTTTAAATTTTGGATAAGAACACTGGCTAAAACACTCTACTGTTTTTCTTCAGGTTTTTAACTCTGGAATCAAATTTCCAGTTGGCATGAGCAGACATCACTCCAGTGAAATCAGTGGCACATAATGAAGTTCTTGTCCAGAGTGACCAAGTGAGTTCATTATCCTACATATATTCCTGTAGATGGGTGGGTTTTTTCATAATCCCACAAATAGAAGGCAGATATATCCTGGCCCTGCTGGCTGCATGCTCTTAGCTGTAACAACTGGAGCCACCAGAGGTGCACTGTGGAGAGCTGAGGCTCCTCTTATGCAGGGGGTGTGTTACCACCAGGCTTTGAGCCGCCACAGTCTCACTGATGCCTTTGTGGCACCTGCAGTGTCATTTAACTGCTTGTGATGTGCTGGGACACCCAGACAAGCCTAATCCCACAGGTGGGATCTGGTCTGTCATTGTGTTTCTTCAGTTAAAATTAGTGAAATATCAAAAGACAATTAATTATCTTTTAGTAATAAGACACTAGTTCCTCTCTGCATTTCTTTAGGTATTTGTATCTGCGTTTGCACTAATTTCTGTAAAGCAGTTAATGACCTTCTGTGATTTTCAAACTATTTGCTGTGTCAAGTTTTGAAGTGAAGGCCTATTTCAGGTTTCAAAAGACAGAGTTCTGCATATGTTCAAATATTTCAGGGAAATAGGTGAACAAATCTATTTGGGGCTTAAGATTAAGCTGGGGGTTTTTGAAGTATCTTGGTGACTCATTCACAGGAGCAACAGCAGTGAGATTTCATTCAAAAGTGTGAGATGAGCACAGTGTGAGGGAAGCCACTTTTCCTCCTCTCAAACTCAGGAGTGTCAATGTTCTGCGTCAGGTATTACCAGTCCTCCGCACTTCACACAGACCTGCTCTGTCTTGCACAAAAAACAAAAAGCTTGGAAAAAGGTGTTAAAAAGAGGAGCCGAGGTGAATGGAAAGCCTGCTGTGCAAAAAGAGACAGACTCTGACTTGCCAAATGAGGTTCAGGAAAGCACTAATTCATGCTCAATAATAAATTGGATGGATAATCATTGTAGGGAGAAAAATAACTGCTTAAGCTCAAGAAAATGGTTTGCACTCTGCATGCACATTAAAGCTGAAAAGTGGAAGGTTTCCAACAATAAGCGGACTGTGTTTCTATTTCCAATATGAGGGGAAGGAAACCAACTGCAGTGGAGTTTTTTTACCAAATGGAGCTTGATATGTCGATGACACTTGCAGCAGCAATCGCTGCCAGGGCTGTGTTTCTTTGAAGTAAAAGAGCTCTTCTACAAGGACTGGGGATAATTAATTGAACATTGTGGAAGTCTTATATAGTGGAACACAATCTGTCCCCGGCTATTCTGCAGATGGAACAAATAAGGGTAAATGGACTGTCCTGATCACAATGCTGTCCCAGTGTTTCATCTTGGTGAGAAAGAGCTGATCTTCCCAATGTGAACCCTGAGGAATCCCTGAATTCATTGTACCTATTTAGAGGAAAAAATAATCCAAACATCTAAATAATATGGGAACCTCCATACCCATAACTTTATGGTTATGTAGTTACTTGTTCACCAACATCCCCAAGTCTTTTTCCATGGGAATAGTCTCAATCTGTCCTCCCCCCAGCCTGTACCTGTGCTCAGGATTGCCCCAGCCCAGGTGCAGGACCTTGCACTTGGCCTTGGTCAGCTGCATGAGGTTCGCCAAGAGCCCTCTCTCAGGCCTGTGAAGGTCCCGCTGGATGGCATCCCTTCCCTCCACTTAATCTAGTACTTAAATGCCAGTTTAAAGACACTGTATTTACAAACGCACTCTGCTCTGAAAGCCTGACCTTGCAAAATAATAAGCTTTTGGGAGGGATTTAGATGTTTAACTGTAATTTTGTAACTAATTGTAATAGATGAAGACTACAAGTGGATGGTTAAACACCGATGCCCAGTATAATGGTTAAATTCTGACAGCATACAACAGAAAAGTCTTGGGGACTAAGCCGTTCTCTTCTTGGGGTTATGATGAGCAAGGATAGGTTTCAGTGCACCTAGGGCAACTGCGACTCCGGCAATGTCGGGATGATTGGGGCTGTTGGTTTACTCTGAACGGGAGATGCTGCGGGCACGGTGCTGCTGCTGCCAAAGCAAAGGATATTTGGAAAGCGAACACGGAGCGGCTCCAGCGTGGGAGCTGCTCCATCGCCTTGTCAGAAATCCAAGGCAGCCCTCTCGTGGCCGCTGCTGTTTCGGAGCAATTGCTTTGGCTTTAATCCCTATCGGCGCTGGTGGTCACAGCTCGAAACACACGGGGCGGCCTCAGGAGAAGGGCTGGGGCATGGAACAAACCCATGTTTTACATTTTTATCAGGTGCCTTTTGTGTACCAACCGGAGCTGAAAGCAAAGCGGGGCTGCCCGGCGCTACAGAAAACTCCCTTCTGTTTGTCGTGAGCTGGGGTTCGTTTAGTTGTTGTTGATTATCGTGGTTTTTTGTTTGGGTTTTTTTGACGGTGCTGATTGCTGGGAGCTTTTACATTTTTTGCGGCTTGGCTGCTCCTTCTCTCTGGGCGCTGTGCATCCGCTCGCGGCAGGATGGCAGCTTCCCCGGCCGCCAGGCTGTATGTGGAACGCCCGTCCCCGCCGGCACCGCCGCCCCTTGCCTGAGAGGACCGCAGCGGTGCGCGGGTCCGGCTGGGCCTGAGGCGGGAGGTTCCGGCCGCCCCTCGCTGCTGCCGCCCTGCTCCAGAGCGAGCCCCGCCAGGCGCGGCGGCAGCGGCGGCCGCTGAAGGACCCGCGCGCCAACGGCCGCGGCTGCCGCCAGCCAATCAGAGCGGACGGTGCCTGCCGCCAGCCAATCGGGGCGGGGCGCTGTCTGCCGCCAGCCAATCGGGGCGGGGCGCTCTCTGCCGCCAGCCAATGAGCGCGCGGCGCTGGCCTCCCACAGCTCCCCCGGCGTGCGCCGGCGCGGCCGTTGGCGGCCCGGGCGGTTTGAAGCCGTGCGGGCAGAATGGCGCAGCCGCTGCCGCCGGGACCGGCGGGGGACGGCCGGGACTCGCCGGCCGCCGGAGCAGGCGCCGGTATGCGGGACCGCGCCGAGCAGGCCGAGAGAGGTACGGGCTGCGTGTGCCTGTGGGCGGGAAGGGCGCGGGAACCGGAGCTGGGGCGCGGGTAGCCTGGGCTCCGCGCTCGGGCGGTGCCGCAGGAACGCAACTGGAGGGGGCGAGGGGCGGCCAGGTCAGGCCGTGCTGTCCGGGCTGCCCCGGCCGGGGTTCGGATCCCCCGCGGGCCGCGCCCTGGGCAGGGTAACGCCCGCTTGGCTGAGCGTCCTTCGCACCCGGCCGGCCCCGGATCGGGGCGTGGGCTCCGGGCTGGAAACGCACATAGGGATGGCTCTGGAAATCGGCACTAAAGTGTGGTGGGTTTTTTTCCTTTTAATGGTGTAGTTGTGTGTTTTTCAATACCTGCCACGGGCGCTGAAATGGACATCCGGGAACGACTATGGGTTTGAAACGCTTCTCCAAGGATAATTAAAGACGTGCCGTACATGATAGCCTTTGGGCTGAACAGGAGTTCTTTGGGAATAGAGGAGTGGTTGAACTGACAGTTTGTGGGGTTTGCTGTACTCCTGCTCTCTTCCCAGATCTGCAGCGGGAAGATGCTGAAAGTGATTGGAGTGCTGACTCCTGGAGTGACTATGGCAGTCGTGACAAACCAGGGACTACTTTGGGAAGGACTGTGCCAGATGGGAACGTGCTTTTTCCAGATATTTTTCACACCGATCATCTTTTGTTTTATGAGCGATTCAGAGCTTACCAGGATTACATTTTGGGTAAGTAATTTTTTCACAGGAAAGTAAGGTGGTGTCAGTTTCCTTGTAGTGACTGTTTAAATGATCCAATTTAAGAGGAGGCAGCTGTGTATTAAGCTGTGAGATGCTTTTAATAATGGGGGCTAGAAAAGATACAGTGTCCTGCCATCACTTACGCTGTAACCTCAGCTGCTCTAGATTGTCGACCAGGAGGCAAAATTTACCATGAGTAAATAAAGTGTGAAAGATGGACAGGCAGAGGTGAGCGGATTCTCTACCTTGTTTTAGCTGCTCTTTCTAGAATTCTTTTGTGTGTTGTAAACATGTTTAATATAAGGCACAGGTTATGTGTTTAACATCATTGGCACTGAAACCTTCCGTGTCTGGAACAGAGTCCTGGCTCTCTTTCAGAGAAGCACAAACCAGATGCTTTTCAGTTTTCTCAATACTAAGAAAATCTGCAAAAATGATGATGGCAAAACAGAATGAAGTCCAACTTTAGAGGTTGTAGAGGAACATTTCAATGGCGTTGACTTTCAATTTCCAGTGATCTGGAGGACTTTTCTTTCATTCTTTCCATAAATGTCCTGTCTTTAATTTCTTTTTAGCTGACTGCAAAGCTTCTGAGGTGAAGCAGTTCATAGCTGAGTACCTGGGGAAGGTCCTGGAGCCCTCTGGCTGGCAGGCAATCTGGCGTACTGATGTGTTTGAGGTCCTTGTTGTGGTAAGTGGATTGCTCCTGCTCAGACATTTGTCTCCAGTTAACATAATTCTCCTCTGTAACAGACTTTTCTAGATCTCTCAATGTTCAGATCATACATCTTTGTTGCAAACCTTGGATGTTCAAACTCGCAGTTCCATCACATGGTTGAAGAGGGAAAAACTTTGTAGTCCCTCAGCTCTTCTGCCCAGTTAGTGACAAAATGGCTTTCACTGGCCCAGACTAACTCTTTGGATTGTTTGTGTCCTGTGGCCACTTTGAACAATGAGCCTCAAAGGAGTCCCAAAGAGCTGTGAGGTATTGAGTCTGAGGATAGTACTTTTACCATTTCCTAAAAACAGTGAAACAAAAAAAAACAAAATAGGAGAGCAACTTACTGGCCTTGTTATGAGCATTGTGAGGGATTTGAATGAAGTTTTGGGTGTGGAAAAGGCTCTCTAGATGTGCGGTTGTGAGAAGCTTAACTCTGGGTCATTGCTTTGGCTGAGGAGATGGCCTTGAGGAGATGGCTGTACTGTGCTATTTGTGTTGGTTTGTCTGAGCCAGTTGGAACTCAGAGTTCTGCTGACTTGGGCACATCATGTTCACCTGCCTCAGCTGGACCTACTGTTCTGAGAGATCTTCAGAGCTGTTTGTTCCCACAGGTGGTTGATGTGAATTTCTCGGCTCTGAAGGCAGTTGTGCAGCTCAGTGAGCCGTTCCTGTGCGAGTCCCGGGACAGCAGCTTTACCTTGGAGTGCATGCAGGAGCTCCTGGAGCTGAAGGAACGGCAGATCCTGCTGCAGGAGCTGTGGGTTGTGTATGATGAGTCAGGGGAGTTTGACCAGACAGCAATAGCCATAGAGCACATCAGGTAGGACAATTACACCCTGCCAGTACCCAGTGGGTCGTGTCCTGAATTTTTGTGCCATGCTGGCAGCTCCACAAGCCAAGCTTTCCAAAGTAAATCTGCTGACTTGCCCTCTAAGGAGACTGCTTTCCCTCTCTCTTCCACCCCAGATTTCCTTGGACTGTATCACATGCAGACTAGTACAGAGTTCTTTCTCCTCAATAACATTTTGGTGGATTGTTTTCTTTTCTTTTTTTTTTTTTTTTGCCCCTTTCTTCTTTTCTTCTGCATTTTGCCTCCTTCCCTAAATTTGCTCTTTATTCTTTAGGTGTCTCTAAACATATTCTATTTTTTTCCCCTTCTTTGTCATCTGTCTCTTTTCCATCTCCCTTTCTTTCATGCTGTTTGAAACCTCTCTACAAATAGGTGGTAGAACTGGTTAAAAAACCTAAAATAGGAGAAATGACCTGCGTTGTCAGAAGGAAAGCTTAGCTGAAGGGTGATTGGCCAAAACCAAACAACCAAAAAGCCTCGGAATCTGGAGAGTATCAGTCTTGCTTTTCAAATCCAGCTTTTAGCTGTTCCCTCCCTTTTGAGGAAGTAGAACACAGGTTATTACGAATTTTGAACTTAGACAAAATAAAACTCTTTATACAGGTAAGCAACAGGCAGGAAAGATAACTTCTGTGTGTACTGAGCAGCTTAAGCGACAGTAACATGAATTTAGAGAGAGGCGATCCTTTGAGGGGAATTCTCAAATTGGTTACAGTGTACTTCCGTGCTGTTGACTCTGCTCTCCTCTGTGTAATCAAACACTTACTTTGCTGCCAAAGGTTCTTCTACCGGTGCATCTGGAGGACCTGGGACGAGGAGGAGGAGGATGAGTTTGATTACTTTGTGCGATGTGTTGAGCCCCGACTGAGACTGTGAGTGCAACACCTTGGCTATTCTTAGGGCAGAACCACTGGAATGTGTGATGTGGGAATAGTCACTCAATTGGCTGTAAAAAGCCCCTGTTGACTTGTAAACCAAAGCAAGTTTGTTCTGACAGCATTCGCTGCTGGTCAAAATTTTGTACGGAAAGAGAGCACAACTGAGGCTGCCACTTGATTTCTGAGCCCTCAGTTTTTCCCTGGAATCCTTGGCATTCCATCAGACTCCAAACCCAGCGATAGCCACCTTCACACTGGTACAAGTTGTAATCCTAACAAAAGCTGGCATGGGATGCTCCATTCTTTACCTCTGGGCATAAAATAAAAACCAAAATGGAGCTGAATGTAAACAAAACTTGTAAATTGGTCATTCTGCAGGCGGAATATGTGTTAATCTGTCTCAGTTTTTCTAATAAAGGCCCAAATATTACCCTCTAAATAGTTACTCCTTTTTTATTGATGGGCTTACGCCTTTTTTTAGAGTGGGTTTCTGATAGTTGTATACAATCTTTCAAGGTGGATAGGCAGCTATTTAGAAAGTAAAATGTTTGTGTCTGTTCAGATTTTCTGGTTTTGCTGCTTTCAAATGAAATGGAGCCGTATTGATATAGACAGCAGAGAACCTTGACTCAGGTACTGATGCAGAACTCCTCAGGTTCTCTCCAGTCTCATATTTGGTCTTTGAGGATAGTGAATGTGCCATGTGCTGACCCCTTGCTCTGAATTGCAGGCACTATGACATCTTGGAACACCGTGTGCCTTCTGGGCTGGTAGCTGATTATCAGAACTTGCTGTCTCAATGTGAAGAGCTTTATGAGAAGTTTTTAAATGTGAGGAACAGCATATCAAGCAATGATTCGGACTCGGAAGCAGAAAACGTTTCCATGGTGGAAGGACTAAAATTGTATGAAAAAGTGGAGCACTTAAAACAAAAGCTAAAACTGATTGAGAACCCTCTGCTGAGGTAATTGGTGGGTGTGTGCAGGGAGGAGGCTCCGAAGGGGAATCACATAACTGACAGGAGGTGTTTACTGAAGGAAGAGCTGTTGGCTGTGGTGCTCTTGTTGCAGGTATGTGTTTGGTTACCAAAAATACGGCAGCCTCCAGGCTAAAGGACTGAGACCAGCGGGTGCCAAGGTCACTCATGTTGTGCCCTGCACCATGACAGCAAGTCTGCTCCGTCTGTTGGCAAGGGACAAATTTTGCCCGGAATCTTGTGAAGGCCTAGAAATACAGGTGCAGTAACAGGAATTGTCTGCTAATAGTTTTTCTTAAGAAACAATGTGGAAGAAAAAGTTAATTACCATGTTCAAGATACTACATTTGCACAGTGGTTGGTTTTTTTGTCAGTTCAAAAAAAAATCACTGTAATTTAAACAATAAGTGGTAAAACTGGATGATACAAATAAATTAATTCATTTGTGCCTGTTGAATACTCTATACATGCAGTTTACTTCCCGTGTGTAGGAAATGAGATGAACCTGTAATAACTTTACAGTGTTACATTGTAAGGCTTCTTAAACACTTTAAACATTTCTATGTAGTTTTGAAATGCCTGTATCTCTTGATGCTGCTGATAATGTTCTAGAGTTTGAAGGAAGAAATGTAATTTTATTTCTTTGGTACTGTGTAGGAAATAGATTTATTTTAGGTGCAGTTATGTTAGTTTCAGTGAATTCAGACACAGCTTGCTACTTCAGCAGTTAAGAAAAGGCTGAATTCCTTGGACCTAAATGAAATGGTTTGCTGTATTCTGATCATGTTCATGAATTACAGATTGCTAAAATGGAGCCATGGGGAAGGTCCTGGATTAACTTTTAGGCTATAAATCTGATTTTTTGACATGGCATCTGAAAAATGCTCTTACTGTGCTTACCCTGGAATTTGCTGGGAAGCAATAAATGTGCAGTTTTTCTGTACTATTTGTTATCCTTCAGTATGAAATCCCTCAGTAATGTTTGCGAAGGATATCAGCCTGCCCTCTTTATCAAGGAAAAGGACTATGTGGACACTATTTACCACTGTGGTATCTGAACTCTCTTTGAGGTGACTCATACCAGGAGCAAACACCAGTGTTCAGACCAGTTCTGATCTACTTGCTGCATTGTTTGGTTTTTATTTTCTTTACCTTCTGTTATCTGTTGCTTCAGTAATTCATGGCAAATCACTTAGGCACAATTGGAGTGTTGGCCTGGAACCAAGGCCGTAGTGAAGTTTGCTTTGGGGTGCATGTGCTCCTCGATCTGCGTGTGCCGCAGTTCTCTCCTGGGGGAATGGGCATGACACCAACAGCAAAGGCTGCTTTTGTCCACAGAGGGCTACAATTCTTGAATTCAAAGTTGAAATTTTGTGTTATTGGTGCCATTAAAAGGGGTTCTTTTGAGCAAAAGTGGCAACATTTAATTGAAAGCAAGCTCTAAGGGCATAAATGCATCCGTTTTTAGAGCATTCTTTGGGAGCTGATTGTACTGTTTTGTCTTTTTCAGTTTCACCGTGATCCACTGACAGCTGTAAATGCCTGTTATGAAGGAGACAGAGTCATCATCTGTCCTGGCCATTATGTTGTTGATGGCGTGTTCTGCATTGCTGACTCAGTTGAACTAGAAGGTAGAAGGCTTGCTAGTGTAAAGGTCCTTAAACAAGTGAATGGAATGTCTTAAACTAACTCTGCGTAAGGATTTGCTTTTTTCAGAGTTTGCCAGGAGCATTTGCTTTTTTCTTCAAAGTATTCCTTCTTCTGCTGTAGAGCTGTGCCTAATGCAGGGTGGAGAGAGCTGTTTCATTAGCCATAGTGCAGATAAACTGCAGATTTTGCTGATTAATAGCAAATTCATCATTTGTTCCTATTTGTCTGCATAAAATGGTGATTATGTGGGTTAGAGGATTTAGAAACATGAGGGAATTGATGGTTGCAATAGTGGAAACAGAGAAGTAATTCCGAGGGGCTTCTACTACCTTAAGAGTACTTGAGAAATGTCCTTGTTCTGCTTTGCATGTCTGAATGTGCCTCAGGGGCAGCCCCTGAGCCCCACTGCTGGTACAGCGCCAGTGAGTGCAGGGGAAGGGGCCAGGAGGTGTCCTCAGGATTTATTATGGCACTTGGAGCATGTGAGGGATGGGGGAGCAGGGCCTGCCAGCCTGACTCTGCACTGTGTGAAGCACGTGGGTGGAGGAGGGAGTTTTTGATTAACACATTTTTTCTGTAGAAACATCCACAACAGATGTGATTTTAGGATTTTTCTCGCAAAATATTTGTGTTTTGAATACTTCTGCTTTGTCTAGGATATGTTGCTGTCTCTCCCTCACCATTCTTGATTTCTCAGTGTATTCCTCTGCTTTAGGCAGGCACGCTGTTTGCAGTGTAATAGTCTGTTTGTCACTGAGGCTTCTGCAGCTGTTCAGATACTTACTTAGTTGCATTTTTATCTTGTCAAAGCTTCTTAATGAGAAGAAGGCTGAGAGTTTAATTTCCTGCTGTTCTGGACTTTTATTTTTCTCACCCTTCTTGTTTTATGCGTGTCATTTTCTTTCTTGCCCTTCTGTGTGTGTTTGATTTATACAGACACACATTGTGATAACCAGTGCACCTGCAGGACAAGGGACCTCGATAAAGTGCTTTATTTATCTCAAGAATGACATTGTTCTAAAATTGTGTGTGGTGCTATTTATTGCTTTTCTAGTTGTGAGGAAACCAAAACACAAATGGTGCAGTAGCACACATTAAAGGATGAGCTGCTCTATTTCAAGGAGCAAGGCACATAAATATGTATTTTTACTACAAACCATACTCTGAATATCAAGTACTTGTCAGGGTATTTAATCTTCTTACATGGTCTCCTGTTAGATAAGGAGCAATAGGAATGTTTGAAGTAGGAACATGAAGACAAACTTCGCTGGCACTAATCTGAGCAGCTGGCTGCTTTGGTGGCTTTTTTGGGATGAAGGGATGGCTCATGCAAGATATGTCACTTTGCTTAGTAGAGGTTTTATTTTTTCCCAGCCATCGTGCAAGTCAGTACTGAGGTTGAAAGTATGAAGATTAGTAAGTGAGGGATAAATAAAAACTTAGAGGAACTAAAGAAGGTTAAAGCAGTAGCAGTAGCAGGAAGTCATGGTAAGTATAACTTCCATGCCTGACAAAAATGTATTGCAAGGGCACCTAAGAGCTTCCCTTCTCTTGTGCCGTAGTTGTTCAAGCTGGCTGGGAACCTGAGGCATCAGCCCATGTGTGTCTGGTCAGTGTCAGGGGATGACAGTCGCCTTTCGCTGCTGTGGAGCCCCTCAGACTCAGGCAGGGGCACAGCCCTGTTGGGAGTGAACAGCACTGAGCAGCAGGTGTATCTTAGTCCTCCTAGAGCAGCTGCAGCAGAGCTGAAGTGTTAAGCAAGCTAAAGGCACGGTTAGAAAAACTGCAGGCACTCTGTAGGACAATCATTCCTAAAACTCCTGCTTTGGATAATAACCTCATTTTGTAGTGGTGAGAAGTTAAACTACATCTGACTTTTGCTGTCCTGTGGTGCTCTCTTTTTACATGCTGGAGCTGCCCCATGCCACCTCCTCTCCAGGGGTGACTATAAATCAATAGCAGTGGGAAGAGATTTCTAGGTAATACCATGTGTTGAAGTATCAATCACTTAACTTTGCATTAAACTGCCTGTCTTTAAAACTTTCTGCCAACTCTTGTTCAAAGGTTTTTATTTTTTTTTTAACCTTTCTACTTGCACGTGGCAGTATTTATTTATGTGCTTGGTTACAAGCTGGCATCCTGCTTGGGCACTTCTTATCTGAGTTTGTGTGTGCTTTCAGAAAATGATAGGACTCGTGCTGCTTTAGTGGATGTTGCATTATTGCTTTCCTTATCATGATTCTTGTCAGTGACAAGCAATAAAAGCTTTACATGCTCGTAAATTTTCCTGTAAGTGCTTAAATGCTGACAACTGTGGATGGCTTAGTAAATCAATGTTGGCATGTGCTTGTGAAAGCTTCTCTTTAAACTGAATTAATCTGGAAGCCTGTGTAACACAGGAACTTTGAATTTTTCCCCAAATTTCATGTAAATAGCGAACCTGAGTGAATCTTACTAACAATATCAAGCCCTTTGCACTTTTTCCCTCTGGAACCTCTGCCTGCTGTAGTGGACTTCTGTTCTTTGAGAGCAGACTGGAGGTGCCTGTGTGTCCTCAATTCCTGCATCCTCCCTGCTCTGTTGTAACTTTTGGGAGTGAGAACTTTGGCCTTGGCACATGTGAGCTCAGTTACCTATTTGTTCAGCTTTGTCAAGTAACTTTGCATTTCCTTGTGTGCCATTCAAGTAAGGTAACATTTTGTTTGCCTGTACCTTGGCACAGAGGGGATGCGAGGTGGAGCCTGGCCACTTGGTGAGAATCCTATTCAAGGTATTAAAATATCAAGCTTTAAACTTCTGTGATTAATTTAAGTGTCTGTTACGTACTGAGCACCTCATTGCCACCAGATATTCTCTGAATTTGCATCTTTCACCTTTGCTTTTAGGCTATGGCCTGCCAGATGATGTTGTGATAGAAAAACAAGGGAAAGGAGACAACTTTTTTGACTGTACAGGAGCCAATATAAAGATCTCCAGTTTGAAGTTAGTGCAACATGATGCAGTGGAGGGGATTTTAAGTAAGTGTAAAAGCATTTTGACCTTTTTGTGACTCTTTCATAATGTAGTGTTAGAATTAAAGCTGAGACCCAGTGTTGCAGTTTACTAGTTTAAGAGAATATTGTAGAGAGGAACCTTAACAGGTATAAATATCAACTCTCACCCCTCTTTTTATAACCTGCTTGTAATGTAGACATCAAAATAACTTCTACTTGTATTTTCAAGCTATTGTAGTGCTTTATTCTTATACTGGGATAAGATCATTTGACTTGATCATTGTTCTGCTCTTAAGGCAGCCTGACTGAGTGCTGCACAGCCTGTGTCAGGCTGCCTGGAAAAGGAAACAGTTCCTCTTTCCACAGAAGAGCCCCCTCGGCAGTATCCAGCTGTTGCTGACCTCAGCCAGTGCTCCACTGAGGAACAGCAGATGCTGTCCCAGGGGTGCAGAACTTTGTTTTCAACACCTTCAAACTGACACTCAACTAAGTCTAAATTGTATCCAAGGAGTTTATTGGCTGTGGCCTTGTCTTTGCAGAAGATGCTAATTAATTTGCCTGAACAGATGTTTGGGTTTAATACGTGTTAAAATGTTTATTAACACTTGTATGCATATATTTAATAACTTTTGAATCCAAAAGTCACTTAGGAATGGAATGAAAAGAATTATTGTTGTCATTAAAAAAAAAGAAAAAGCCAAAAAACCTTCAGCCAGTGCTTCCTTGTAACAGTGTCTCTGCTTAGACTAGAAAAATGTTGTGAGTTCAAACCACACACAAGCAAATCAGTGAAATGAACTTGAAGTGGATAAAATTCAAATGGGAGTTTCATTGCACTGCAAAACTGCTCAAAGGCTGCCTGTCTCTAGGAGGGGTTTGTCTTTGCATAACTGGTTTATCCAACAGTAATTGTTTCTCTGTATGAAGATGTCCATCATGGGAAAACCACGCTGGAGAATTGTGTGTTACAGTGTGAAACCACAGGAATAACAGTGAGGACATCAGCTGAGCTACTGATGAAAAACTCGGATCTCTACGGGGCCAAGGTACACACTCACTCTTAACTTGGCCTTATTTCCTAATTTAAAACTTCTCTTTGGAAATAGTGCAGTCAGTCTCAGGGTGACATCTGTTGCTCTGGAGAGAACCTTTACAAATTCATTTTGGACATGTTACTGAATGTTACATGTTTGGACATGTAGCTGCATGTTACTGAATCGAAGACTGGTCCCAGGGCTCTTGTAGCCTCTTACCATATCTAGTGAAATGTCTCAGGCTGATTTGTGTGTGATGATAGCAAAGTGATGCAGTAATGGGGGACACCTGTGAAATAATCATTGTTGCATAGCTGGACTGATTCATATCCTGCTGCACTTTGAAAATGATTTTCTGTTTTCTTTGCCCATAACTAGTTTTCTCATTTCCAGTTGTTCTGCAAGTGAAGTGCCCTTTTTGGACACCTTTGCGTCTTAAGAGGGATGGTAAACACAAAAATGGACTCTGATTTGGATATTTTGAAAAATGATGGGGCTTGAGGTATTGAGAGGCATGACTAAAGAACAAGCAAGTAATGTGAGGCTGCACAACTACTCTTCAGCAGGCCTTTAAGGACTGGCAGCAGTCATAATGTGAGGCCTCAGCCTTGAGTAATGCTGCTTAAGTTGGGTAACAAAGCTGTGAAGCTGGAGGGGTAACCATTTTGCACTGTGCAAACTGGTAGATGAACACAAAGATCTGCCATGGAGTGGTCAAGTTAAATTGTAAATGTGCCTGAACTATTTGTGAACTGCTACTGACTGTATCTTGTAGGGTGCTGGTGTGGAAATATATCCAGGAAGTGCGTGCACCCTGCTGCACAATGGGATCCACCACTGCAAGGAGGGAATACTGGTCAAGGTCAGTCCCAGCCACAAGGCACTTGTTGGCCAAAAGCTCATCACTGCAACAATTAGTGCCAGTAGGTTTGGGTTGGCTTATGACCCTGCTGTGTTAGGCTGGAGCTCTTACCTGTCACACATGACGACAGTGGGACTGGCTTGCCTTGGGTTGGCCACCAAAGCAGTCACCTGGCTTTAGTCTTTATCTGCCAGGAGGAGAAAATGCCTTTTGCAGTGTCACTTGTGTAGGCAAATAATCCTGCTCTAGCCAATACAGAGATCTGATTCTACCTAGAACTGGAAGGTTTTTGTATCCCTTTAGCTGGACATGACATGTTGTATTTCTGTTTTGTTCTGTAGAACTTCTTAGATGAGGATTATGATGCTCCCAAGATAACCATGGTTAATAATATGATCCATAATAATGAAGGATATGGTGTGGTCCTGGTTAGACCAGCGATGCCCTCTGAGGTGAAGGATGCTTCAGCACAGAGAACAAAAGGTATTTTTCTTTTCCTAGAAGAAACTAGTAAGTCTAGTATACCCAGGTTTTTGGATTGCACAATTCACAACTTGTATTTGAAATGTGTAGCTGTTGTGAAGTACTTAACCAAAGATTGAGTGGGATGAGGTGACAGTGTTAAGATTGAAGAAAATTAATTCCAGGATTTTTTAATGATGTGGCTGTTTTGCATGACTGTTGGTGACATTCTGGCTGTTTCCTGCCTTAGGGAATACACAACCAGCCCAGCCAGGTGATGAGACAGCCTGTGCAGAGGGCTCCGGGCAAGAACAACCCACGTGTGTGACTGATGAGTTGGAGCTTTATAAGCGAGCTGGGACTTCTGAGCACACTGAAGGCAACTGTGAAATTGCAAATGTACTCGGGGTTGCTTCTGCAAAGAAGAGCCAGATACACAAGAAAAGACTGAGTGAACTGGGGTTTACAGAAGCTGATGACGACTTAATGTCACAGGAAATGTTTGTCACTGTTGAGGGCAATCAGTTCAAATGGAATGGGAAAGGAAGTTTTGGTATCTTTCTTTTCTAACTGTCCTGACTCCTGCTGGCATTGCAGTAGGATTTGTACAGTTATTGGTCAGATCACGTGCCAGGAGTTGTGCTTTGGTGTTATGCTTTTATTCCCCAAGTATAATCCTTATTAAAGGACCGGGGCTAAGAACTTACTTGGTTCTTTTGTCTCATCTTTCCCAAACCTTAAATCTTCTGGGTGAGCTGCCTTTGTAATGCACACATAGCACTTTTTTCCCTTGCACTTCATTGTAAGCCTGGCTTATCTCTTGACGATGTCTTATCTCTGTGTTTAAAATCAGCTTTATTTTTCACCAAATGGCAGAAAGGATCAGGTTGGAAGGGCCCACAGTGCATTGTCTGGTCCCACCTCCCTGCCGAAGCAGGGCCATCACAGGGCACAGGATTGTGTCCAGACAGCCCTGGAATATCCCCAGGGAGGGGGGGCTCCACACCCTCTCTGGGCAGCCTGTTCAGTGCTCGGTCACTGCACAGCAAAGAAATTCTTCCTCATGTTCAGGTGGATCTTCCTGGGCATCAATTTCTGCCTGTTGCCTCTTGTGCCATTGCTGGGCCCCAGGGAGCAGAGCCTGGGCCATGCTCTGACACCTCCCATCGGATCCTGGCAGGGATGAAGTCTCCTCTCAGTAATCTCTTCTCAAAGCTGAGCAGCCCCAGCTCCCTCAGCCTTTCCTCATCAGAGATGCTCCAGTCCCTTCATCATGTTTGTCATCCTCCGCTGGCCCTGCTGCAGGAGCTCCATGTCTCTCCTGTCCCGAGGAGCCCAGAACTGGGCACAGCACTCCAGGTGATGCTCCCCAGGGCTGAGGAGAGGGGCAGCATCACCTCCCTGACCTGCTCCAATGCTCTTCCTAAAGCCCCCCAGGATCCCATGGCTCCCGGTCTCAAGGACACACTGCTGGCTCCTGGACAGTTTGTTGTCCACCAGGACCCCCCGATCCTTCTCAGAGCTGCTCCAGCAGGTCACCCCCAGCCTGTGCTGGTGCTGGCGTTGTTCCTGCCAGGGCAGGAACTCCCTTTGAACTTCAGACATTTCTTCTCTGCCTGTTTCTCCAGGCTGTTGAGGCCCTTCTGAAGAGCTGCACAACACTCAGGGACATTGGCTACTCCTCCCAGCTTTGTGTCTTCAGTGAACTCATTGAGGAGGCATCTGCTCCCTCATCCATGTCATTGATGAGTAAGTTAAGCAGTACTGTGTCCGGTGTTGAACTCTGGGGGACACACTAATTAAAAAGAAGTGGTGGAAAGAAAGGAAGGTGGGGAAGGCTAGTAATTTTTGTGGGTTAGAGGATAGCATAAAAATCAGCCACTGTGATGATCCATTGGGGAAAAAAAACCCAGAGGAAGTGTAGAAAATGGAAGTGGAGTGGATGGAACTGGAAACTAATATTACGTGTTCAGTAGGTATTTCAATGCAGCACTTACCATTACTGTCCAAATATTTGTAACATTGCAAATGCCTGGGAAGGCTAAGCTCCCATCACTGAAACGTGAATAGGCCCAGATCTTGATAGACACTGAGGCCACTCAATAATGCATGTTACGTGTGTGTGAAGGGTGCAGGTGTCAGACCTCAGTGAGAGACTGGCTTTCTGAGAAGCTCCTCAACTCAGGGTTCCTCCTTAGGCCCTCAGCCAAGCAGATTTCCTAGCTCATTTTGTGATTTATCATCCAGCTCTAGCAGAAATAGTTACCCTTTCATCCTTTTTACAAATGCTTTCATTCCAGTGGCTCATACAGAACCATTATTCCAGCTGCTTTGTTGTCCCTGTTTCAGCTAATCTTGCCTGACTGCTGTGGTTGGGTCCTGCTCTGTGCAGGTCCACTGCTGTGTTTTGTGCTCTGCAGGCTGCACTTGAGTTGCTCCCACGGTAGGATGCACTTGTGTAATTGTTGGTAAATTATTGGGTGCCCTTAACCCACTCTAATAAGGCCTTAATCTCTCAGCAGAAAATTAGAACCTGAAAGCAGCAGTATAACCAAGTACTACTTGAGAGTCCTCAAAGAGTCTTTCAGAGATTTTCTTCAAAGGTTTGTTTTGAAATGTGCCCTTTCGTTCAAACACTTCTCTGCAGGTTTGGTGTGCTTGTTTTAATAGTGTGAATGTTTAATAGTGTGAAGCATGTTTGTCACAGGTATTTTTCACATTAGCACATTCTTAGTCCTCACAAAGTCACCTGTGCAGCTATTTATAAGAAGTGCTATTCATTGATGTGCTACTGCAGTTTGGGAGAGAAATACTGCGGGTTAAAGCTGGTGTTTGGCTGGCAGAGCACCTCTGAAATGGCTCATGCTCAGTGCCTCCAAGGCTTTCCAGCCCCTTTTTTATTGCTCTGAAACTGAAATGAGATCACAACTGGAATATTAGTTCCATAATGATATTTAAACAATCGATAGTGTTTCCTGACTTCAGCAAAGAATTTCCGCCACCTGACTCTAGCTCCCATCCACACCTATAGATTTGTGCATAACTGGGTTTGTCAAGCTGTCTGTTGTCTTAAGACACTCCTTGCAGCCTGCAAATACTTTTCCTTTTTACTCCATGGTGCTGCTCCACCACGTCGGAGTGTTGTTGCCTTGTTCACCTGTTCAAACGGGTCTTTCAGTTTGTCCCATTCTCTACACTTTATAGTAGAAGTAGACAGTAATTCTTAGTGTCACTGGGGCCTTGCAGCAGATTATATAAATGGAGAAATAGATACCTGGAAGTGCAATGCACTCACATGAAAAAGATGCTTGATATACTTTTTTCCCCTCCTGGGTGAGGTGCACGGTGTTGCAGCATCTCCACTTTCCATGTAGTTAACATCCCCCTATCTAAAAGCTTCCGGATTTTTGGAGTTTGTTAGTTTGAGGCAAATCCTTCTAGAGACATTTTCTAAAATGGGATTTGGGTTGTGTTTTCTCTTCAGAAAGTCTCAAACAAATTCTTTAAATCTGAGCCCAACTGCAGTTAGCGTTTGTACCTGGTGAATATTCTGTGTGGGACAAAAGGCATCTTCTTGCTTCACTTAAATTTGTCTGTGTTTATAGGGAGGAAGGTAGCAGGGAAATGTGAGTGAATTACTTAAAGGTATGATGGTGATATATGACTTGCTTCTTGTTTCAGCTTTCTGAGGCTCTCTACCAGTGCTTTTAATATGCTTTTAATGCTGTGCACAGGTCCCGGTATACGTTTGCAAACTCGTGTTCATGCATCACTGGGGTTCATGACCACCTCACATCTACAGCTTTTGTACTATGCTACTCTTTTCTTCGAGTTCTTAGTCTGCCTTATGCTAATGGTGACACAGAAGGCAAGATAAGACATGCAGAGAAAGAATAAGGTTTTGCAAAATTGGATCTTGAATTACAAAGCAACCTGGGAGAGTGTGCCACCCTTCCCTGCTGCTGCGTGGTGGTGTTTTGGGGGCAGACAGAACTCCTGATTACTTTCGTTTTCTTAAGTACAGGAGAATCTTCCTTTTTTGAATCGTTTGAAATATAGGGAGAAACAGCAGAAACCTTTTGGCCTTAAAATGGGATGACAGGAGGTGTGAAAGCCTTTGTCTTCATGGCATCTCACCAGTTTTCTGGTCTTTGAAGTCATTCCTTTCTTCTCCCTGATTCAGTGGAAACATATTGTAAACCATGACTGCCTCACGTATTCACTGGTCAGGTATGTCTGTCTTACGTTCCCTTTCCATTCTTGGGGGAGTTTTCATAGATTATCATATTTTTCTTTTTGGTGTTGTATCCTGTAGGAATAGATTGCTTTTCAGTTGTGAAGTTTTGCATTTTCTTTTGGACATGAAAATGCAAGCCTGTAATTGTCTCATGGCAGATAGATGCTTGATGATTTTAATTAGAATAATTAAATTCAGAGAGAGCGGCTGAATTAGCCAGATTTAAATTGTTATTTCAGTATATCCATTGTGAAAAACGAGGCTTCGCTGTGTAAAGTTTTAAACTGTTTGTCATTAGAAGAAAATTAACGATTGGGGATGCCCACAAGACAAACCAGCAGTGCTGGGTGCTGCACTGGTCTGGCCAGAGGCACACCTCCCAGGGCCTGTGCAGCCACTTCTATCCTCTCCGAATGTCAGTCAAGACGCCTGGACACATTTGGATACTTTGGTCCAGTCACAGGTGCAGATGTTCCCAGTCTGCCCCTGGGTCTGCCCATCTGGGGCGGCCTGACCTGGCCCCACCCCATGGAGTGTGCTCAGCTGTGGGGCTGGGAGGGATCTCACCTTGTCCTGTATCCTGATTGGCATTCTTCACAGAACTTTCTAGAAATTCTTCTTCGTCGGCCATTTATCCCCAGTTCCTTAGCATAGTCATTGAACATCATTAAATGTATATATATAAAAGGGAGGGTACAAAGAAAGGAAATAATAACCAGAACATGGTAACTTACCAAATAGTCAACTAATCAACTCATTAATGTGTCATAAACATCCATAATTAACCAATTAACCCATCAACATTACTCAAACACTGCAACATCCATAACTCAGTAATTTACTCATTAGCCATTCTAATATACGAAAGTCAACTTCTCCTTTGGCCATTTATAACATCCATTTATGCATGGACATTCCATTAGTTTTATTCTTCCTTTTTGGCCATGTATATCAGGCTTACTCTTGCTGTTTGCTGAATAGTAGAGTGATACAATAAATTAATCTCTTGGACTTTTAAAATTGTAATTTCTTTCAAATCAATAAAGAAATTGCCAAAACCCCCACACAGATGAACATTGATTTTGTTTTTTCCATTAGATATATGAGGTACTTGTATTTTTACTCCTAATGAAAAATCATTTTCATCATTTCAATGTAAGGTAACTTTGATCATTCCTACTGTTTGAGGATGTTACTCTGCAGTTTTCAATTTAAACATCATCTGTGTTTATGTTCCTTCCCTGACTGAGAGTAATTTGAACAGGCCAATAATTATTTTGTTAGTGCTGTTTTAGAATTTTCTTTGACTCTATTGCTATATTAGTAGGAAAACTTGTCTGAGATTTCTCTATTGTTATGAGGAAATTATAGTAAAGGCACAGAGGAAATTCTCACTCTAATAAATGTATGTTGTAGGACGTAAAAAGCTGTGATAGGAACCTTGATGAGACCAATAATATGTATAAGACCGCTGTGTTATGGTGAAATCCACCATTTCTGTTGGCAGCCTAATTCCAGGAATAGCTAATGTGGAAAGCAGTTTCAGAATCCACCTTGAATTGTGTTTCATGTGATCTTTGGATACTTCTTAGAATATAATTCCATTATGGATTGGATAGCCAGCTTAATTTAAATTGTACCTTACAGTAACATCCTGCTTTACTTTTGCAACTGCAGTAATGCTGTTTCTGCAGAACTTTGTATAAAATTGCTAATTCTCTTTTCCTCTCTGTTTGCTATTGGTCGTTATCAGGAACAGCAGTCTGGCCTTATGATGTTGCTTTTTAAAGATGCGATTGCAATGGAATTAACTACCTGAATTATTTAAGAACATAGGTCTTGGATAACACCAGTAAAATGCTTTAGAGGCTGCATCTGAAGTACAGAAGGGATGATTGTTTTATTTCAACAATAGCTCTACAAATAATGGGGAAAAACTCATTCACTGACGTAAAGAATAAGAGATCATTAATGGCCAGTAAGTTTTTAACCTGGGTAAGTGTGTCAGTAAGTGAGGGGAAAAAAGAGCAGTGGAATAAAAGCCTTAGAAACCAGTTATGCCACCAAATGTGGGGAGAGTTAAAATAGCAGGGTGAACTGTCTTGAAAACAAAATGTTTTAAAGGGAACTTATCTGGCCTTGCAGTAAGAGTTTGATTTAAATTTATACTAAATCCATTACTGTAATGTCAGATTATGTGAAGAGTTAAAAATAAATCTTAGCCTGCTATGAATAATTTTGTGTTCTAAATTCTGAAATGCTTCAGCCAAAAGTAGGAAAAAATGAACACAGAACAACTGACATATCTTACCAAAATGCTGTGGATGCTTTTACTTTGTGCTACTTATGCCTCTTGGGAGACCTTATTTTCAAATGAGCTAATTAGAGGCTTAGAATTAATACAGACTAACATCATAACTTCTCTTGCTTCAGTGTTTTCAAATCTGTAAGAAAATAGTATTTTGGACTGTATTAATTGCATCCTGGGGGTAAGGGGATGAAATGCTGTGCTCTCAATAGGTGTGCTACTTTGTAACATGCAATGTTTTAAATCTGTTATAAATGGTGAAAAGATGTAAATTATGCATTTCAGGTGTAGGGAGATAGCTATAACTTTGCTATTTTGTGTCTTAGACTTTAGCAGGAAGGTCTAGAGCTTTTGAGTATGTTACTTTTTAGAAGGAATTCAACATTTTGAAAGGGGAAACAAAATATCCTTAGGAGGCTTCAAATTCAAATTATCTCCCAGGCAAAACAGTCGTAGCTGACTGACTATTACATATTCTGAGGGCATTCCTAATGTTTCACTCCAGATTGTAGATGTCCCTCTAACAGGGCTTTTATTTTCTCTAAACTCTCTGACTATATAAAAATATTTGTAATTTTGGAAAATATTTATAAGAGAAGCAACACCTAGATGTTTTACATTTGAATTTTGTGCTGTCTGATATGCTTGATTGACAGCCCTGAGGACAGAATGCTCCATTTCATGTCCCAGCACAGACACGTCATAGAGTAACAATGTGCCAGAACTGTTAAAAATTCAGAGTGAAAATTCAGTCTCTTGCTGTATTCATGCTGGTGCCGTGTGTTCCATCTGTTCTGCTAATGCAGGCAGTGAAGCACACATCTCTCCTGTGATACAGTGACTTTATTAAGGCAGAGATCTGTCTGCATATAAAATATGATTACATAAACTATTCATATAGTCTAGGCCTGAGCTTTCTGCAGGGAACTTAGTGCAGCTGGTTACTATAGAAACAGGCAAAGGAGGCTGGTTTAAATTTGTTACTTCACTGTGTGTGTTTCTTGTATTTTGCTTCAGATGGGAAACGTGCCGATGTAATGTCTCTATACAAACAGTTTAAATCCCGTGTAAGCCAGTTCCCTGGGAAGTACAGCACTTTTGCCTCGTGTAAATCACTTATTTGTGGGAGTTCTCTGCTGTACTTCCTTCTCAGTTTCCTCCGTGGTTTTTGTGTGTAAGACTGTACCAGAAGCACTGGTACTGTATATGTGCTCCTTCCCTCCTGGAACACATATATTAGGTTTTTTTATTTTTTTAAATGCACTACATCAAGGTGAACACAGCAGGAAAAGTGGGTGGACATAAAAAGTGCCTGTAAAGCTCGACAGTTTCAGATATCAAGACACAGTTAGGGCTTTCAAATTTGGGCACAGAGTAGAAAGCCACAGCAGTTTCATTGACTGAAATAGTACTGCCAGCAAAGAAGGCAGTGAGTGAAGGGTAGGGCAAGTGTCAGTGGGGAAAAGGATGAGTGAAGGATAATTGCACTTTTACGTTGAGCCATTTTCCTTGGGTAATATTGAGCTACTGAAGAACACCAGTTCCCAGCAAGAAAAAGAACTTCACAGGTGACTTTGCAAAGCTGCCCTGGGCTTTCCACCAAAGCAGTAGTGATTTTGGACAGGTACATTGGTCAGGCTTTGTGGCCTGAACAGCTCCTACAAAATATGGAGGGAATGATGAGCGCAGGGCTCCTTGTGAGCTTGGCACAAGCTGAAACCAACCACATACCTGTGGCCCAGGGATCTCATGTTTCTGTTTGGGAAAGGATTTACTGTAACTGAACCAATCATACCTTTATTTTATGTGATTCTGCTCCTCACCTGCTAGAAGTGAGCATCTTAGAACAACACTGATAGATACTGCCAAAAATGATAATTTATTTAGATATCTCACCTGCATACAAAGCAAAGTAGTTTACTGTTATGTAATTAAAAACTACATTTACTGTACATCAAGCCATATCTGATCTTTCTGATATATCAAGAGTCTGTGGAAAGTTTCAATTTCTTGCCATCTCTAACAAGTCCCTCATGTACTTACAACAGGGAGTGGATGCTGCAGAAGCCTTGAGGTCTGTATGGTTTTACCTTAATTTTCTCCTTGATTTAATCATAATATTTAATCACAGTACATTAGATTGATTTAAAATTATTATAGCTATCTGGTTATAAAAAAAATTCATAATGGTAATACAGAATGTTAACCCAAAGAAGATTATTCTGCAGTATTTGTGCTCCAGCAGATGTTTCTCTGATAAGTGCTGCAATCAGTACAAAGAATAGGGAGTTGTATGGCTTTCATGCTGAAATGTGCATGGAGAGCTTTTCCATTTTATTAAAAAAAAAAGGTAGTCTGTGGGATTCAAAAAAATCCAGCTCTACCCTGTGATTTGGAAGACTGGCAGGTGAAAGCTGCCTCCTGATGACCTTACTCATTCAGACAAAGAACAGGAGTAATTTTCTTCTGCAATAGAAAATCTAACATGTGCCTAAAATTCATCTTGTGATTATGATAAATTAGCAGTACTTATATGAACACTTCCTTTGTTCAGGAGATAGGGTGCATAAATCTGTAGGAGCTGGCAGAGTGCAGCTCAGAAACAGAGCTACCCCAGCCAAGGCAATCAGAGAAAGCCTGGCAGAGTCTCTTCAGCAGCAGTGGCAAAATTCCATGGCATTGCTTTTGAGGGACAGACACAACAATTCTGCCAACAATTATTCTGTGTGTAGGACACAATCTACCTAAAGAAACCACAAATCAGTGCCTTTGGATGTTGCTTACCACTTCTATTCCAGATGATCCATTTGGTTTTGTTTTGGTGGGTTTTTTTGAACAAGCTGGCCAGATATAAAATATTAATATTTTCTGTCAGATTGCTGAGAAAAGTTCTGAACAGAATCTTGAGGCATTACTGGTACTCTTTAGCCATACTGACAGTAAACCAATTATTCCTTCTTTAATTTCTATCTCCTGGACAGTTTGCAGTTTTGAGCAAGTGTTTTGCTTCATATCATAGGTTTATTTGGGTTTTCTGGCAGACTCCTGTGAAGAATTCTGTCACAGGCCTTTTGTGAGCTTGAGCAGGTCCTGCCAGTTGGTTTTTGTGTGGTTACTCTGATAAAATTCACGTGCCTGATGATGGCCTGCAGGGAGCATGGCTCATCCCTGCTGCTTGTGTCTGTCAGAAAATTGTCATCATAATTTTGGTTTTTGTTACTGAACAATTTTATTGGAAACTAGACAAGTTTTAAAAAACGTTTCCTTCCAGTTCAATGTGAGCAGGTACTATATTCCTGGTGTATGGGTGTCCTGGCTGTGCTCTCTCATGAGTCCAGGTAAATTTAACCATGGCATTTATTTTGATGCATTATCAACTCTGTACCAGTCAAACGAAATACCTGTGTTTCTGCAGAATTAGTCATCAAATATTCTTTTTCTTAAGAAAATACTGGTTGCAAAGCAATTTTTAAGATATTCTTTTGTTTAGTTCTAAAAGCTAATAGACTTCCTTAGATACTGAAGCAGAGAAAGAATATATAGTTTCATTCCTTATATACTAAAGTATGTAAAGAATGGAATTATTTGGGAGTGAAAATCTTTACCAAACTGGGTCAAATCTTTATGTAGAAATTGGACTATAGATAAACAAGTGCATTTCTTGAGGAAGCATTGACAAACATTGCATTGCTTAGTTTCTCTTGAATAACCCTTCTGTTTTGTTTCGGTAATTCCTGAGTATTCATGTCTGGGAATATTAAGAATCAAAACATGCTCCTTTTCCCCCAGCCTTGGATTCATTCATGTGTTTCATGCTTGTACCCAGGAATATCTTTGGAGGGTTTAAATAGCTGCAGCCTAAGCTCTGTGAGTCACTGGAGGAGAAATGGAGATGAGCAAATGAGTACTTAAAAAAACTTGTAGTAGCAAGGATTTTTAAATTGCATAAATTTCACAGGCATTGCTTGCTGTGCTTTCAACTGCTATTGAGATACTCATCAACCTGTTCTGTAAGGACTGATCACAGTGGAGCAAGGTTGCTATTTATTTCATTTACAGTATTGTAAGAATCAGTCCTCTGCGTCATCTGTTTTTTCTGGGATCAGTTTATTTTATACAAAACTTGTTGGTTTTTATGTAGTAGGTTGTACCAATTCTATTCATCTGCCTCCTTGTGCTGGAACTATTTTCCTTGACCAAGATTTTTCATCAAGACAGAATAAAACCCCTTTTCAAAATTAAGAAATGTATTTTTGAAAGTCCCGTGGTTTAATAATGTATGTGTGCTCACGCTTTGTGGTTTTTTTATTCTTAGAATGTAGTTGTGAAAAATGTTCTGCTCCAATATGACAGCTTGTCATGTTTTCATTCTCATGTTACACATCTCTTTCATTTTATGTATTTGCATATGTTTAGAAACAAAATTAAGATTGAACAGCCGTTAAGAAATTTTGAATTTATCGGCTCTGTGGACAGCCTAGTTTCACAGTAGATACAACTGTGGTCATTCTTATACAGAAGGACTATTTCTTGCTGTAGTTTGAACTACAATTCAGTTAGCACACATGAAATGCATGAGAGAGAGAGTAAAATCTTGGGTCTTTTAGCATGGAAGTATATTTTTAGTTGCTAATTTTTATTACATTGTCAAACAGCACAATGCATTAAACGATGACAGTGATACATAGTGATGCCACTGGTAATGTTTAATATGAGGTCTCCCTTGCGCTGGATACTTAAAGCCTCTTTCTGTGGACAGTTAATCTGCATTAGCTGTGCTTAAGAAAAGAGGATCAGTCAAAGAACTGTCTGTTTTAATTGTAATCAATTTAGGAAAGCTTAGAGCACCATATGGGGGAGGGCTCCATCATAATTTGAGCTGCACATGTACAGAGGAAACACAAGCTAACAGCAAAAAATCAGAGAGGCCTGACCTTTTCTGGCAGAAGGATATAATGAAAACATGATTTAGAATGAACAACCTTGGGTTAAAGCTCTGATATCCAGCCAGGCATAATGGATGACCAGGAGATTTATTGGAGGGCCAACACTGCCCAGTGTCTCTTGCATATTTGGGTCCTTCAGGACAGTGATAGTGACAAACATTTCCACCCCGGGAGCTGCTGTGGTTTGGTTACAGCCGTTGAGGGCACCTGCACACCTGTCTGTACGGGCTCTGTAATGTGCCAGCGATGGTACAGGCGGAATTTGTGCCATTGCAACTGTCCCAGCACCACAGAGAGGAGCTTACAGTGGCACTGGCACAAATTCCTGCTCAGCCTTCTACTGCCTTGGACTCATGGAAGATACTTTCCCTTTCCTTGACAGAGAAACACATATGCATCATTTTCATGCTGTTTATGCTGACGAGTGGATCTGTGCTCCTTTAAGATGCGCTGTGTGAAAGAAAGAAAATGCTTTGATTCTCTCTCCTCTGTGGCAAAGTGCTGATTCCTGGGCTCCACTGCACCTCCAGTTCCTGGCCCAGCACCAGCAACTCTCACAGTTACAAATGTTTTGGTAGCTGCTGTTTCCAGCTGAGAACTGTGAGAATGCTGGATAAGGTAGCAAATCTGTGCCAGGAACGTCTGGGGTGAAACGATTTTGCACACACATTCTTTTCTGTTCCTTGTGAAACCACCTCAGTCCGGGCAAACTGGACATACTAATCTGGTTGAATTAATGAAATCTGTTAAATATCATCCTATTTTTTCCAGGATATTCTACATATTAAATTTCACTGAGACCATAAAAAAGAAGTGAAGTATAATTGCATCATACAAGTTGTTGGATGGGTAAGAAATTTGGGATGTTAAAAAGCTGTGTTCATGTTCTGCTGAAGCTTTACATTACTTCAGCTCTGCTGCTGGCTATCCTGGGTGCCTCTATGTCAATCTGTCACAGAGTCCCCAGAATTCTCTAGGGAACCACTCCTCATTTCCTTGCATAAAGAAACTGTGACCTGTGTTTGCCATGGAAAGAAGAAGAAACCATATTGTAGGATAATGGATGTGAAATGGGTCTAGGGGAAATGTGGCCACTTGTGCTCCCACAGGTAAATGATTCAGACCTATTGTGGGAAAGGTCTCTTTCAGTTTGGAAAATGTTATGAAATTTAATCTGACTATTTAATCCTAAATAACACTGAGCCTAGTGTTTCTTGCAAATTCTCCCCATTATAAAAGGATTATGAAAATTAGGGTGAGAACACAGAAGTCAAGGCACTATTATGGCTATTATGTACTAAAGTGTACTTTTAAAATGTTACCCCTTCCAGAAATACACAGTCTGACATGCTGGTTCTAAGTCTGAATGGGAGAAACACTTTTTTTTTTTTTTAAATATAACACACTCCAATTCAGCAGATCATTTCTATTTGTCTTACATATTTCTATGTCCAGGCTGTTCCATATTACCTTTTACTAATACTATTTTTCTTACTGCTGAGCATAACCATGAGCCTCTGCTACAGGTACAACCATTTTCTTCAGTTAGCAAAGGACGTAATTGTCTCCAGTAAGATTTAAGCTTGTTCTTTAAAGCTTAAGTGTTCTACTAAACTGCTGTCTGCCTGATAGCGATCAGAAATGGATATTCATTCCATCGATTCACTACCATCAGAAGAATGAGCTTTCTCTCGTTTCAGAGGAAGACTATTTATGAAGCAATTTAATAAAAGATACAGATAAAGAGCAAAACCATAAAGCTGGGATTTCTTCAGTTACTTTGGTAAAGCAGCCAACATTATATTCTTTCCATTTTGACCGATGTAAAGCATTTCCTTCTGTCCTGGTGTAAAAAATGCATGTACCACTCAGTCAAGAATCTTTGGAGAGTGCCCTCAGCTATAGCAATGCTGTTCTTCTTCACTTAAGCTCTGATAAAACAGGATTTATTTGTGCTAACAAAGTGTTTGCCAAATCCATTCACTGTCTCATTGAAACTTTCCCACTTGGTTAAATGCAGTTTATATTTCCATAATTCTAGAGCTGCATTTTTAATGGGGTTTTTTTTTTTGGTGTTTTATACAGTTTGATGGCTTCCTTCAGTAAAAGCCAACACAGGCTCTTCTTGTTGTCTTTGATGGGACCTGTCTTGTTAATCAGGACCTTCAGCTGGAAATACTACCCACATTCATTGGGCATACAAAAAGCTTTGCTAGAATTTTCCAGAACCCTGAAACACCATTTAAAAAAGACACTGATGCCTGAAAGTCCATCTCTTGATTTCCAAGTGCTTAAGATTTCAGTTGCCTGTGGCTAAAGCATGACTCAGGGTGAAGGAGTTCCTTTGTCCCATCCTGAGGACATTCCTGCGCCGCTCCAGGGTGAAGGATCTCTGTGTCCCATCCTGAGGACATTCCTGCTGCAGGGTGAAGGATCTCTGTGTCCCATCCTGAGGACACTCCTGCTGCAGGGTGAAGGATCTCTGTGTCCCATCCTGAGGACATTCCTGCTGCAGGGTGAAGGATCTCTGTGTCCCATCCTGAGGACATTCCTGCTGCAGGGTGAAGGATCTCTGTGTCCCATCCTGAGGACATTCCTGCTGCAGGGTGAAGGATCTCTGTGTCCCATCCTGAGGACATTCCTGCTGCAGGGTGAAGGATCTCTGTGTCCCATCCTGAGGACATTCCTGTGCTGCTGCAGGGTGAAGGATCTCTGTGTCCCATCCTGAGGACATTCCTGCTGCAGGGTGAAGGATCTCTGTCCCATCCTGAGGACACTCCTGTGCTGCTGCAGGGTGAAGGATCTCTGTCCCATCCTGAGGACATTCCTGCTGCAGGGTGAAGGATCTCTGTCCCATCCTGAGGACATTCCTGCTCCAGGGTGAAGGATCTCTGTGTCCCATCCTGAGGACATTCCTGCTGCAGGGTGAAGGATCTCTGTGTCCCATCCTGAGGACATTCCTGCTGCAGGGTGAAGGATCTCTGTGTCCCATCCTGAGGACATTCCTGCTGCAGGGTGAAGGATCTCTGTGTCCCATCCTGAGGACATTCCTGTGCTGCTGCAGGGTGAAGGATCTCTGTGTCCCATCCTGAGGACATTCTTGTGCTGCTGCAGGGTGAAGGATCTCTGTGTCCCATCCTGAGGACATTCCTGCTGCAGGGTGAAGGATCTCTGTCCCATCCTGAGGACATTCCTGCTGCAGGGTGAAGGATCTCTGTGTCCCATCCTGAGGACATTCCTGTGCTGCTGCAGGGTGAAGGATCTCTGTGGCCCATCCTGAGGACACTCCTGTGCTGCTGCAGGGTGAAGGATCTCTGTGTCCCATCCTGAGGACATTCCTGCTGCAGGGTGAAGGATCTCTGGCCCATCCTGAGGCCACTCCTGTGCCTCAGGATGGGATACAGGAGATAGACTCCAGCCGCGCCGGGCCGGGGCTGCGCCGCCAGCGCTGCCGCTGCTCCCGGGCCTTGCCGCGGGTCGGCGGAGCCCGCAGGTCCCAGAAGGGTGCGGGGCCCCGGTCCGAGCAGGGATTACTGTCTGGGATCTCGTCTTCCAGCCCTGGGATGCCCGAGGTAGGCCCTGGGAGCGTCGGGAAGGTGGGACAATGCTGCTGCGGGATTGTCGGGAATGCCGGTGTTGAGGGCTGAGCAGCCCCACAGGGCTGCTCCCCTCAGGTGTGAGGGGAGGCCGGCCGTGGTTGCCCCACAACAAAAGGAAAAGCGGTTTCATTTGCTATTTCCATTTTTTATATATCTTTTTTTCTATTAGATGGTTTTCTCAAAAATCACTCGAGGGCAATCTAGCAGCACTGATACTTCAGCTGGTGGCTGGAGTTAGCAGATTTTATCTGCATGCACAATTCCCTAAATTACTAGAGGTTTTTGTCGTGTTTTTCAACAAATGTAAATAAATTAAACACGGCATTCTGGGAGAGAAATAGATCCTCTGGTGTAAAGCTTCCCTTATGGAGAGGTCTGTACTGGGGATTATGGGAGCAGTAGCATTTACTTTTGGGCTTAAATAAGGTAATTAGGAGGGATGTGTGTGATAACATGGTTGGCAGTCGCAGGACTGAGTCGGAAACTAAGGTTTGCTTGTTTGTTGTCTACAGAATTTTGTAATCATCTTTGACTACTTTTACTCATGAAACATAAACTAGAATGAAGCCTTCCCTTTACATTTTCTGTAATCTTTATGCTTCTCTTCTGAAGTGCCTTTGAAACATTCAAATAACTTCAGCAGCAGTTTGGTGCATAACCAGCATGTTTTGGTGTTCCTTGGGAATGGTATTGTTTCCCATGGCTTTTGGACACTGCTTTATTTCATGTCCAGAAACGGAAAAGATACTGGAGAAGTGACTCCAATGTGGTGTAGTGCTGGTGACATAGCTCGGAGGTTAACTGAAGATACTCAAATCCCCCTCACCAGTAATTTCCATTTCTTCCTATAACATTTTAAGTTAGAGAGTTGTTCTAAAGCCTGCTGCCATTAGTGAAAGTACATTAAACACAGCAGCCAGGGAGCTATACCTGCACTACAAATATAAAAATGCAAAGTCTCTGCAAAACACTTTACACTTTTTCAGGTTGATAGGCTGAGAAAAATGCAATGATTTCTGAACAGTCTGACCATTTCTTTTTCACCTTTTCAGACAGTTTTCTATATTAGGGAATGTCCAGTTGAGACTGTGAGTTTTTACTGGTATCCAAGTGTAAACTTCTATGTCTTTTATAGCTCAATATTACATAAATGCGTGACTGGTACAGTTAAAAATCATTCTAATAAATACTGCTATTAGAGTTATTCAGTGAAATGAACTCACAATGTTGCTAATTTTCCTACCTGGTTTAAAACTGCAATTCAGGTTAAGTGTATTCCCAAAATTGAATACTGTATTTTAGTATCTGCTATTTTCTTGCTAATTTGTTTGGTAAGTAATATTCTTTTATTGCTAACTTAGGTTTCTATTTTCATAAGCAGCTTTACAATGGAAAAGTGTGGGTCTGACATACAACCATTATTTCCCATAAGACATCTGGAAATATATTTTTGTGATTGGTTCACTGGTTAATGATTTGGTAAGTTAGGATTTCTGTTTGGAGCTGAGGTTTGAGCCCTGTAGCCGCTAGAAGGCACTCTGGTATAAAACTTCTCTTCAGCTACCGACAAACCCCGCTGTAAGTAAGGACAAAACACAAACACGGCTGCCTTTGAGCGATTTCTCTGTAAAGAGAGCTGTGCTCGCTCTGATTTGAGGTGATAACCTTCAGAATCTCGTTTCTCCAGCTGCACCAGAGGTTGTGCTCACACGGACTGGAAGAATAGGTGTGCAGGGTAATCTGTGTGTGGTTTCTTGCTGCTGTTTCATCAGGCAGCACCTCGAAACCTGGAGGGGGTTGATTGTCTCACCTTCAGTGGTCTCTACTCGTGTGTACCAAACACTCCTGACATTGCTGGCAGGGGGGATTTGTCACCCACCACCTTCGATTTCAGTACAGGATCTCTCTGGGAGTGCTGTTGCTTTGGGTTTGTGTGGAACTCCCCTCGTGCAGCACCGAGATTCACAGTTAAACACAGGAGTCTAGAAATGCGAATGTGTTGCCATAGTAACACTAAATTGTTTTGAGTGGAGAGTGGTGGCACTTGGAAATTGCTTCTGTTTAGTCAGGTTATGAGATGTTTCCAGTTTAGTGAGTAGTTGGGAAAACAGTAGTTTTCAAGTTAAAACACTGTTAAAAAAAAGTCATATATAACATAACTTGTTCTGTTCTCCTTAATTCATCGGTGGTACTAATTTTCAAATTTTATACATTTCAATGTTGCATATTGGGTTAAAATATCCCAGACTTCTGGAATTCAATATTGGAACAATTTCATTCTCAACATTTTTGAAACGTGTTCTGGGAAATTATCTATAACACCTTTGATACTTGCCAATAGATGCTGAATAGATATGCAGGACTATATATCCTGAACAGAAAAGGCAATTGTACTGGGAGAATCACCTGACTAGTGAAATTCTGCATAAGTCATCATGACAATAGATAGTCATTATAGCTAAATGTTGACTGTCAAAATTTGAAACATCAGAAATGCTTTAAATCTCATTTAAATATTACATTATTTTGAATAATAATATACCTCTCGTTAAAAGTTTGCATTTTGACAAAGCAAATGCATAATTAGGAAAATGTAAAGAATTTACTAGATTGTAGAAAATATCAGGAGGCCTTGAATTTGAGCTATTTGTGACTTTCATTAATCCTGACTTTTCTTCTTTTTCATCCTATGTGATGTTTTATGAAGACTATTTTTTTCCTTGTCCTAAACCCTCACCTTCCCCTTCCTGAGTCTCACTAAAGCACTGTTTGGGAGGACAGAGGGAAAAATTTCTTCAAAGAGATTTACTACTTATATTACTTTTTCTCACTACTTTTAATAAGTATCTGAATCATGATTAGTTGTTGAGGCTGGACAATCAGTCCTCTGAGATTATCCTTTCCTAGAACCATGTTAAGAGATAAACCTCACTGCTGTCAATTTCAATAACATAATTTTGCATATTAGGAGTCTTTAAAAATGTTAATTCTATGCTAATTTTTTTTTTTATTTCATGCTGGCTAGTTTCAGAGAAAGTTAATATCTCTGCTCTGGAGGAATATGTCACATTTCATTGCTTTTTGACATAAATTTTTACGAGTTGTAGGAAAAGTGATTTGTAAAGTTATGCCGTAAGGTGCTCTTTATATAAGTGAATCTAGAAAGGCAGATCTCTCTGTGTGGACATCAATTAATCATACATAATACTAGCTTATGTAATCTGGTTCCAAATACGTTATCCACAACCAATTCTGATGCTGTAATTTGCATTTAATTCCTAGGAATACTTACTGAGATGGAATAAAGTTGAAATCAGTGCTTTTGTGGAAGTGTAGGACTGTTTAGAATGTACTAACATTTCACATGAAAACCTCACAGTATACCTTTTTTTTTTCCAAAATTCAAAGTGCAGAATATGGTTGGCATTAAATCCAAACAATAAAATAGTTTAGTCTTTGACAAGAGATTAAAAAATTGCTTTTATTCCAGCTTGAGGAATCAATGTGATGAAATGCTTGGGAAACTCCTTACTAGCTTTTGTTTTTATTTGGTGATTCAGGGCAGGATGCTGAGCATTGCAGCCTGGCACTTGGGCATTTGATGGTTTTCCAGCCTAAAAGCAGCTGGAGAGACACGAGGTGACTTGGTCAAGTCAGCTTGCTGGAGCCTGTCCTTGTAAGTTTGAGCTTTGTTAAAGCACTTACTTTCCTGCCCTGAGAAAAAGTGAATTCTTCCTGGGAGGGGTGATAGTTCTGCCATTTAGTGCAGAGAGGTAAATATTTATAACATGATCATTTGTGACGAAATCATATCTAGAGAGCCCCTACACATGGTGCTTTTTCTTTTTTAATCACAAAAGCCTTTTGGTTCTCAGGAATTTGCATGTCAGCTGAGACCATCACCTGAAGACTCTTCATATTTTGGGGATATCTCCAGATTAAAAGGAAACAATTTAAGCCTATACATTGCATTTTCTTTTTTCCTTTTTCATTTCTTCTGCCTCTTCACTTCATGTGTTCCACAGAAGCAGCAACTTCTAAGTTGCTTTAGGAATACAGTACTCTTTTTTTTTTTTGTTTCGTTTTTTACCCCCATTCTTTTCTTCTAATTCCCAAATTACTACTTATCATGGAGAATTTTGTTAGCCATTCAAAACAATGCATGATTTTGAGACTTAATCCTTCTGAGCCATGCTTATTTCTGATCAATAACTTGAAACAGCAAAGAATCTTCCTGCTGCCACTTAAACCTATTGGGTTTGTGTGCTCTGCCAGCTAGAGGAGCAGATATTTGTTAAGACTTCCTGGGCAGTAAGAGCTGCAGTTCTGTTAAGCCTCAAAGCTGGACCATACAATCTACTTGATTTGCCAGATGATGGAGCATAACCATCCTGCTGCTCTGGCAGTTTATATTCCACCTCTTGAGAGGTGCCTGATAGAAATAAATGTAACAGGTCTGTACTTAAAGTGCAGCTGGCATTGGTGAAAATACCTGGGCTTTCAACGTCCAGAAATGGCATCTTTATACAAATACATTGATATTATTAAAGTTTGTGCCTGAATGTCTCATCTCACTGACCCATAGTTACAAGGACACTGAAGTTTGATGTTTTATAAGGAATGCGCATATTAATTTGGAAATGTTTTGACTTTGAGGAACAGATCTCCCTACTGTAACTATATAAAATACTTTATATATTGTCCTGTAATAATTTGCATAAATATCCTTTGTGTCTTGCTGTATCCAATTTAGTGTGGAAAGCTCCAGCCAAAGGTTCTGGTAAAACACTTGGGCTTACCCTGGGTACGAAACTAACCCATATCCTGGCTCTTATTATGGCTTTGCACATTCTCTGATATCTTTAGGAAACCTAATCTTTCCCATCTCCTGTAAGTATCATACCACAAATGTTTCTGCTGTTGTTTTTTGAGTGTTTTTCTGACACCAGAAAAAAACCCCAACTACTCTTAAAAAATCAAGCTTTTGTTGCAATTAAAACTTTGGGAAGGAATATAAGGATCTTTCAATTTTGAAGACAATTTTGAGTTACTGCGATTAAGGTTAAAGACACAATCTTTTTGCAAATCAGCATGTTCTTAAATTTTGTAGTAGGTGCTGATACATAATGAATAACTGGAAGTAGGAATACATACATGCTTTTTCTCATTATTTCTGTGAATTAATGATAATTCACATTTTTCTACTTTTTCTAAGTTTATTACAGAGGTTTTTTTCCAAACCCTTTCATCTTTAGAGGGATCTTCAGCATAATACAGTGGTGACAGAGACTTATTTTTTATATATCTAGTAATTTTTATTCAGACCTACTGAATGTCATGGACAATCTGAAATTTTACAATGACTGCATTGTAGAAAAGTGATATTTGGTTCTGTCATGGTAGAGCAGCTCTTCTACACCCACTTGGGCACTGTTCTCTAAATGCTTCAAATAATTTTTCTTCAAGGTAATTCATGTAGGTTTGCAGGGCTGCATTGCACTTTCACTTGAATCAGATAATTTTTATGTTCATGCTTTCATTTAAAAGTATGTTGAATGCACTCATAGTACAGTGAGCATATTGAAATTCCTTAGGGAGACATTTAAAACTATTAGTAGGCTGGTAATCACAAAGATCATTCCTTGATTAAGTGGTAACCAGAGTAGGTGTGTAGGAACTGGTAGCAAGTGTTAGACTACAGAGAACAGAGGCATGAAATGGCAGTGCCTGTGAAGCTGCCAGTACATCTCCTGGTCTGGAGCACATTGCAGGGATTTTTGTTTTTGATCTTTTCTAAGCACAGGCTACTGATGGTGCCAGACTTCATGTGACCATGTGCAAGCATGTCTAAGTGACCCTGCTCAGGTAATACCAGAGTGATTGGCCTTTTGAAACTGCATATGAGTTCTGCTTTCCTAAGAAAGAAAGAAGGATTCTGTCTGACTCAGGTCTGCTGACTACATGTGTGAAAAGAGTTGGCCAGGTACCTCTGAGCCCTGTTTTCCTTCTCTTCTGTCATGGCTCATATTTTTTAAGTTAATGACGACTTTATTTTAAAAAGCTGTCTACACAGCAAGATAACCACATTCTCTTCTTCTTTGTCCACACTTCTTTTCCCTGCTAAGAGGTCAAGCCCTGCAGAAGAAAAATTGGCACATGAAGCATCCCATTGACCTTTACACCAAACTAAACTCCCTCATACAGTTAATCTGTTATATTGATGGACAGTCATGGTTTCAAGTAGAAGATGCCCATCATTTCTTGTGTTTCCTGGCAGAGAGAATGAATCATGTTGCTGGGATAATGAACCATTTAATGACTTGTGTGTTGATTTATCAGATCGTGCTGGAGAGGCCAGTTTAAGAATATAAAGCCATAAGTCACAGTGTTGCTGCATATGGCCCATCGAGGCTGCTTGGCTCCCTTACTGAGAATTGCTGTGTTAATCAAGCCGTCCTTAGGGTGTGAAAGCAGTGAAGTGCTTCCTTTTCGTTCTGGTGTGGCATTTATTCAAAATAAGAATCCATTTTTTTCCAGGTTTTGAAATAGTTTAACGTGATAAAATTGGCATTTTTTCTTTTCATGGTGAGGGAGTTTCATTCTGAGCTAAAGATATTAATAGTGGGCACAGGGATAGGCTGTACAACATAATAACTGATCTGGGAAACAGTCACTACACTGAGTTTGCCCCTCAGTCCAAGACTGGTAATGTTGTGTGCCCTGGCTTCTGTACTTTAATAAGAAATACATACATTTAACTAGTAAAAACGATACCAACACTCACTATAAGTAAGAAATGACTGCATGAAGTTCCTCACTAAAATGAACATTTGAATGACTTTTACTTTACAGAGGTATGTATTTTATTTCTTCATTTTAAAAATAGTTTTGAGCTGATCTCTGGCAAAATCTGAGAGAAATGTAGCCTGGAGCAATGCTTTTGCTTACTATCTGTTGCAATGTGGCTTAAACTGCCTTAACCTCTTTCCACAGAACACAGATCAATTTCTTGAATTTTTCTAGTTAGCCCACATGTTTCTTTAAGTGTGGCAGATACCTGTGCTGCTAAAGTTTCCCCCTTGAGACATCATCAGTGTGAATGGAAATGTTCCCTGCTTGCTCTTCACACTTTGTTGTATTGCCTCTCATGGATCAGCATTGCTCTGTTAACCTTGTTCAGCTTGTGGGAACTTGGAGTCTAAGCCTAAGCAAGACTTACCAGTCTTGCTCCTTAACCACCTTCTTTTTGTAGTAGTCACTGTTGGATATTCCTGTTTTTACAGCATTCCTTGCACTTAGCAATATTTATATCCTATAGAGACCATTTTTAATATTTTGTACTCTCATTCTGAATTCTAAACCTGTTTTACAGCATGGCTGTGGTCCCTAACTTTGTATCAGGTGCATCTTTGGATAAGAGCAATTATTCCATCATCCAGGTGATTCCCAAAATTACTGACCGACCTTGCTGAAAGCTTCCTGGTGTGTTCTGGACAGGTAATAATAATTGTTCTCTGGGTGAGATTGTTCAACCTTTTTGTCTCTTATCATGCAATAGTTTCATCTTCATCTCATTTCCAAGCTTCCTTTGGACTGTCACATGAAATAGTATCAAAAAACCTCCTACAGACAAGTTACAGGAAACCTGATATCTAGGTGCTCTTGTGCTCTGTTACAGAGGAAAATTAATTTGGTTTGTTTTGGAAAAAAAAATCAATGTTGTTTGCTATATAATTGTGTTTTATCGGGAGTTTATTGATTGCAGTGGGGTGTTTTGTTTGTTTCACTGTTGGTGATGATGCTTTTTTTGTTCTGTTTTGGGGTTTTTTTGAGTTTTTGTAGAGCTCAAATTAAGCTGTTTAATGACTTCCCTAGGTCCCCTTTTGGAAGATCAGGTCCTCATTTCCTATTTTTTGTCCAGTGTTCTGGCACTACTTTTGTCTTGCCTGGATTCTCAGAGCTTACAACTAGATTTCTTGGCAAATGAAATATTTTAGGATGAAATCCACTTGGCCTAACCAATTTAAAAACATGAAACTAGTTACTAGTCTGTAACCTTGTCCGTTCTCACTATCTGACTTTTTTCTCTGAAGGCTTCCATGAAATAAATGCTTCAGCTGAGTTTCTGAAAACATTGATCAGATTCTGTTCACACTTAGAATTTCTGTATCACAGCTGTTTCAGTCTGCAGAAAATAGGTTAACTCCTGGCCTTCCTGCAAAACTTACTAGCACTTCTGAATAAACTCTTGTGCTTGCCAAGGGAAGTAATGGCATGTATTTCCTTTTGTCCTATTGGTAAGGAGAAATGTGCTATGGGATTCAAAGCCCCTCCCATGCCTCCAATCCTGGTGTTTCCCTGAGTT